>JAITYX010000002.1:5797500-6397500 GCA_021018815.1 Talinum fruticosum | reverse complement strand
CGGGACTTGAAGAGGAAGGAGAGGACGGCGGCCTCGATGACTATGGACGACGACAATGGGTGCGGCGTTGGTTGATTCCGGCTTCAGAGGAGGCTAGAGAGATGATGTCGAATTTGGTGGAGATGGTGAAAGCTAGAATACTGGAGAAGAAAGGGAGATAGAGATGTGAGAAGTGGTGGACAAGAGAGAGAGAGAAAGATATTTGGTGGAATAGAAGTGAGGTTAAGATAGAGGTAGAAGAAAGAGATATACAGGCGTGAGAAGTGGTGGAAGAGAGAAAAATAGAGAGAGAAAATAGAAACAGAGAGACGTGAGAAGTTGGATTTTTGTAGGATAGAGACGTGATGGACTCAAGAAGGCAAATTCTTGGAACGTGGAAAAGAAAGTGAGGGAGGATGGGAATGGGGGAGGGGAGGGGGAGGGGGAGGGGAGGGGAAGATGTGAGGGAGTGAGATACGGGCGTTATTATTTTTTTCTTAGGGACAAATTAATTTGCATCAACGGCTGGAATTTATCAATAAATAATTTTAATGGTTGAGGTGTTCTAAAATTTTGAAAATCACTCTGGCATTTCACAAATTTAAAAAGATTGCCATTATATAGTGTATAGATGTCATTTTAGTGAGCTAGGAGAAAATTAATATTAACTAAAAATTAAAACAGTTAAAAGGTAAATTGTCTAATATGCTATTTCTTTATCTCTTTGTCAGTTCTAGTATACAATTAATAAGGATCAAATTAGTAGATTTGGGCAGTGAACCGGAAATCCATTGAACTTGAATGATCTGGCAAAAAAATAGAGGGAAAATCGGATTACTTATTTAATTGCATTGGGCATTTAATGGGCTGCTAGTCAACATCATGAACCGGGCCGGAAACCGGGCATAGAACCGGGCCGCCAGTTAACATTGACTCTTTGTTTAGGGCTGGGCAACGGGCTCTCTCTCTCTCTTTTATCCCTCCTCTCGCTGTTCTCTTGCTCGCTCTGTCTCTTGCTCTTCTTTTGCTCTCTCTCTGTCTATCCACGAATTCACTGAACATAAGCTGTTGAAGGCCTTGCATTTCAGTAATCCGCATTTAACTTCATCTTCCTTCATCCAATTCCATCTCTGTAGGCAATCTTCAGCTTCTGGGCATAACTTGAGAGCCTCATTCTGATATAAACAGAAAGGTATGTGATGTTTAAATTTCTTAAATATCTCAAAATTTCCTGGGAATTTTTGTGTATGATGAATTGGGTGCTTGATGTTTTTGTGGTTCTGATTTTGAACATTAGGGTGCGAGGTTTTTTTTGCTTATGGTAGTTTTGTTATGCTTAATTTTTGCTTTGGTTTTGAATATTAGCCTTCTGGTTATGCTTAATTTTGGTTCTGCGCAAAATTGCTTGGGTTTTTCTTGTTTTGCTGCACAGAAGAAGACGAACTCATATTCTGCAACTGGGTAGAAGTTGCGCTCTGCTGGGGGCAGTGGACAAATTAGGGTTCTGAATGCCAAGAGGGAAAACATTTTAATGGGGGACAGGGTATTGGATTGGAAAATTAGGGTTATGATTGGGGAAAATACATCATGTTTTGATTGATACACTTGAAATTTTCATTTGTAATTGTAAAGTGACAAGTATTATGAAGTAAGAAAAGTTAATTAAATGGCATCTATTGTGAAACGGAGGGCGTATTTTGTGTTTTTATTTCCATGACACCCTTTTCAAAAAAAAAAAAAAAGAAAACGATTCCACGAAGGACAAGGTTTTTATCTTTTTATTTATTTTTTGACGAGGGTTTAGTTTTGCCGGGATTGCTTATGTCCAACGACCTATTGCCCCGGTGAAAAGGGCCAGCATCGTAGACACGCTTAGGGGAAGAGAGAGAGAGAGAGAGAGAGAGAGAGAGAGAGGAAGCGTAGACACGCTGCACAGAAGAAGACGAAATCGCAAAGATGGCGGATTTTCAAACATCAACTCATCGAGCTAAATGGATTTTCACACCACAAGAGCTGGTAGTGTTTTCTGATCCCTCCAAATCCCTAATTACCAAATTTGGCAAAAATCCAATTTGTAATATTGTATTTGAGCGGTATTTCTGAATGCTTCTTTGCTTTATTTTTTCAATTTTCAGATCGAGAAATACAAAGCTGCTAATCAAAGAGCCATACAATCGCTGGAAAAGGTACACTATCACCTCTCTTTTGGTTTATCATTTATGCTTAACTTTCTTTTAGTTATGTATTTATTTTGGTGCAGCAAGTTGATTCTTGGGTTGCACCCTAATTGGAACCTTGGATGATTGAACTTGGATGTGCTATTAATTTATCAAAATTTGTAATTGGGTTAAGAATTGAAAATCTTATATGTTCTGTCTTGATTTTGGACAATGACATGAAGTGGTGATATTAAATGTGTTTGGACACAAATTCAAGTTCTAAGACAATTTAATTATTGCTGTTTGCTTTATTGTGTTGTTGTTTGATCATGAGGGGGTTCGCCTTCATCAGCACTGAGTTTGTACTTTTTAAAGTTTTTAATCTCCATCAACAAGAGTGATATAGTAGCGTTATCTTGGAATGCGGAGACATTTGTTGGACCCTTAATTACGAAATTGTATATCGTCTACTAGCACTACCCACTGAAAGAGAAGTGGAGGAGTTTAGTTGATTATAACACGAGCTGAAAAGAGATGATTTGGTCAGATAATTTATAAGATTATTCCCGTACCGGTTATTGGTGATCCTTTTCATTAAGGATATGGTAGAGTTGTTTGGTGGTTAGAAGATCTGGAAAACCAGTTGTAGCTATAGGGTTGATGATTAATGTGTTATGCATATTATGTTAAAGATTTTCTATAGCATGAGGATACTGACAAATTACAGTGACATTGGTTAGTATTCTCACGGTTCACGAAGTGCTAACCTTCTGGTGTCTTGTGAAGTATGGTACAACATGTTTGGAGATTGATGCTGATGGATCCTTCTCATATCCTAAAAGCCAGAAAGATTTGGATAGTAATGGTAATGCATTCACAAGATTGCGCTTAAAACACTTGCTTTCCTAACTTAGCATTCTGTTTTTTTAATTTTGCCTGGTTATGACCATTTCATCTTCAAATGAAGGTGATAAGAAGTCTCGTGCAAAACCACTCTCTGTTGAAGAAGAACTGGTGTTGCGTGTATTTTATGAATACAAGATTCAAGTAGTCTGTGGGGCCTTCAAGTTTCCCCATAAAATTCAGGTACATAGTTGTGTTCTGTATGTGAAAATTAACTTGCGAACTTTCATCTTGAAATCCTCACCGCAATAATCTCTGATTACAGGCAACAGCACTGACTTATTACAAAAGGTTTTATCTGTGCTGGTCAGTCATGGAGCACCATCCCAAAACTGTGATGTAAGATATATATTCCATTCATTGTGTAACTCAGCAAGTGTCAAAAATTTAGTGTAACATGTTATTAAAAAAGTGAGAGGAAAGAAAGTGGTGAAGGACTTTATCCGCGCTAATTTCCTTTTCTTTCTTTCTCTCCTGCAAATATGGCCTAAAAATGCTTTGGAAATTACTGAAGATGATTTGCTGTTAAATTTAAATATAGTGGTTGCAGTATATGTTGCGACTTTTGAATTTAGAGATTTGAGATTATTATCTGCCGCTTTTTGGCGATATTCTAAGAGGGTTTGGTTTGAAAATCTGCAGGCTTACCTGTATATATCTAGCTTGTAAGATAGAGGAAAGTCATGTTTCAGCTGAAGAGCTTGGAAAGGGGATCCAGCAGGATCATCGAATGATTCTAGATAATGAGATGCTAGTCCTTCAGGTAAAAACAGTCTTATGTGTAATTTATTTTCTGTAACATAATTTTTTCTTATTGTTATTTACTTTTGCAGAGTTTGGGCTTTGATCTCATTGTCTACACCCCATACCGTTCAATTGAAGGATTTATTGATGATATGGAGGTATTGATGAAGACAATTTAGTATACGTGATTCCTGTCCTCCTGTTTACCCTTGGATGCTTGCTCTAGCGTTTTGGGCTTGCATTTGGCATTCTTATTGGACACTTCTTTATATTGTCAGAAGATAATGCTTTTTATGGGTTTCTAGGATTTTTGCCACGCAACAAATGGCCAGGCTGAGTTGTTAAAGGTAATTGTTCAACAGTACTGCTACTGTTTGTGATGTTCTTCTTGGCTTCCGTTTTAGTTTATCTCATTTTGTTTTTATGTTAGTTTCTATTTTTGGTCATATTGGTTGAAGGGCTTGATACCTTTCGGGCTTCTGTTTTAGTTTATTTCATTTTGTTTTTCTGTTAGTTTCTATTCTTTGGTCATATTGGCTGCAAAGGAATTGATTGTCGTTGCACTATTCATCAAATGGGCCAAGATGCCATCATCTTTTAACAAGCTTGAAACAACATAGGAAAGGAAATCACATTTGATAAATGTTTTCCATTTTATTTCTTTACGCAATTCTTTCTGCTTTTGTCTAGGTTACATGATGAACTTCAAAAAGGTTTTCTTGTTGATCTTTTCACTTCAGTGCTAGCTTCCCCCCCACCACAGGGATGCGGAGTTTAATGAGCTATTGCTGCTTGTTTTATGTGGTTGTTTTGAAATAAGACTGTCATGCTTGTATTCTCTGTCCTGCTGCTTAACATTGTGCATTACATTTGAGCTTGTACGGTCTGATGTCCAGTGCTAACGTCGTATCAGAATTTATGCATGTTAAACTTGTACATTTAGGGCTTGTACAATATATACAAATCGGCACTATCAAGCATTATTGTTTTTTTTTCCCTATTGTGCTAGTGACATTGCTAAGATATTCTATTCAAAAGTAAACTTTGGCATGTTGATAGTCTTTTTCATGCTGATGGTGTTACTCATCAAAATAGGGTGGAAAAATCTTGGTAGTGCAGGTGGCTGTTAATTAATTTATTTTTTGGTATCTTTGTAGGATTTGCATCAACTGGCTATCTTAGAAGCAGATAAGGCAATGATTACTGATGGGCCACTTCTTTACCCTCCTGGTCAGGTATTCTGCATTCAATATGCTTTTCTGCTACATGAGAGTTGCTTCAGGAGCTTTGTATAAATAAACTGCATTGCCATGACCTTCTGTTAAAAATGCTTCCTCATTTTGTAGGTTGTAGAAGTCAAATATTACTTCCAGAATTAACGATGATAATAAAGAACCCCTAGTGTGCACTTAATTACCTATCACTAAAGTTAACACGATTTATTTTCCTTCCTTGGCTTCCGCTTCATTCACCCGCTAAGTGGAAAATCATAGATGAAGTTAGAGAATAATTATACAAGGAAGTCAAGGAACTGCTAGAACTCACTTATTCAGATGATTCTCTTCCATATTCCATGCCCCCCACCAATTAAGATCTTCCTGTCTCTCATCCCACCTTTTCAAATCCATATGACAGAGTCTTTCCTAGGCAATGTTTTCTTGTTTTTTTGAGGCGGGGAGGGGGGTGAAACAGCCTTTTCCCCTGATCTACACAGAGGCTGTTACCGCTAGATCTTAGATTGATAACTGTTAATTGTCTGCTATCCACCGAAAAAATGTACAATTTAATGGGGCATTGTGGTTTAGACCACAATAATCCAATCTAGGAAAGTTGTCGGGAAGAGAATTTTCTCGCTGTCTGGAAGGTGGAAATTTCAAGTCCACTATAATCAATTGATTCTACTTTCTTTTTCTTGTTATTCGTCCAAGTTGAAATGTTAATCATGTGGGAAGTTGCCCCTGATATTGGTTTGAAATGAGAGTCATGGAGATAGGTAGATAAGATAAACCTAGTTGTTCCATAAGAAGGTTATATAACTGTTTAATGACCTTAGAGAATGCTGAATGCTTGTAACCGAAGAGCCGTGATTAATGGTTTTGAGTAAGAGTACTGTGCAGTACCATTCTCGGAACTGTTAATCTCTATTCTTTTCTCAGCAACATTGCAAGTTTATCGGCTTTGCTTACATTATGTTTCTGCAGCTGGCATTGGCTGCACTCTGTAGGGCGAATGACGAGCTCAGAGTTCTTGATTTTGACAGGTCTTAAACTTTGTTGTGAAAACATTCTTCGCTCAGTTTCATCCCTTGACTTAACTAATAGTGACGATTGTGCATTTCCATGCAGATACCTTAGGAGCATTCTCTCACGACAGCAATCTGCACACTCTATTTCAGAACTGATGCAGGCCTTCAGCGTCGTAGACTCTTTGGTAAATTAAACTCCACCATGTTGAGCTAATCATTTAGTATAATATATTTTCCCCTTCTGCTAGACCTTGTGGGAGGCGGATCACACTGGTTGGTCCTTGTTTTGTTTGGTTGTGCTGTCATTTCTATGGCATTCTTGCAATGTCGGGTAAAATTTGCCGTGGGGATTTAGCAATATATGCTATGATTGTTGTTAAACCTAGTTTAGTTGTCTGTGTGGGGGTAAACAGAGGGGTTTAAAGGTTGGCTTATATTTTATTGGAAATAAATCACAGGGTAAGTATTCTTTATTGGTGAACATGGATCACAAGTATGTGGAGTGTACCATGTAATTATGCTGTGTACCTACATGACCTTCAATTTTGTGTCAACCCTTGTTGTCTTCTTCTTG
Organism: Talinum fruticosum; assembly: GCA_021018815.1. Classification (NCBI taxonomy): domain Eukaryota; kingdom Viridiplantae; phylum Streptophyta; class Magnoliopsida; order Caryophyllales; family Talinaceae; genus Talinum; species Talinum fruticosum. Next base: position 6,390,896 of record JAITYX010000002.1, on the reverse strand, counting down.
AGCTTCTTGTCTCAACTATTATGTCGCGGCTGCCTCCCTCGCCAAATTGTCTGGACTCTTGATCTCTCCCTCTTTGCTCTCCCCCATGTGGAAAACCCACAATGCCCTGGCGGTTAGTAGCCCTCCTGGGGTTTATCCATATCTAATGCCAGGCCTTTCCTTGAATGCAACATGCACTTCTTGGCTTCATTCTTTTGTTGCTTGTATGCCAGAAATATGACAAAAGTACTGGACTTGTTGCTAACCGGTGAAATTTTTTGGGAGTGTTGCGCAACCACTTGCTCTATCGACACCATCAGCACCTAGTATAGATCCCACCTTAGCAGGTTTTGGGAGATTCAGATGCAGACAGTCTTACCCGTGCAAGTAGATTGGTCGACTTCGAAGACCTATATGTATTATTTTTTCCAGAAAACATCATTTGATCAACTGAACCTTTTTTTTTTTTGGGGGGGCAAAGGAGTAAAGTAAGGCATAAGAAAACAGGTAGGAAACATGCTCAACAATTTAGTAGTCAACACGATTGGTTAGTCGTACTAAAGTTTGCAAGCTTTCTTCCCGAGATGCTTGGTTACTTGAACAGGCTTGGATCACCCGCAGGATGTACTGTGGTCATACCTTGTTTTGCTTTCTTGTAAACAACTTCACTTTCACTTTGTTCAAGCAAAGTCTGTTTGGAGCCAGCTGTGGTCTCGTACTCTATCGTATTTATGTGGCTGTGAGCCATATGCCTTAGGAATCTGCTATTATTGCAAAGTAGCATGAGCCATGATGTCTAACTTAATTGGTATCTTTGCCGGGAAAAATATGTATTATAGCCTTTCCAATTCATGCTGAAGCTCAGGGCTTTTGTAACATGGTTATATTGTCCTGACGTAAAGATTCCATTGTTTATGATTTGGAAACAGTTCTTAAGCTGGCGTTGCTGAATTTGACGTGATTTTGAAGGATTGCTTTGAGTTTAATGAGGATATTCAGCAAGTGGAAATTGGACATGAATGAAATCACAATGAAACAATGCACATCGTTTTTATAGCAATCAAGTACATTATGGCAACTTTTTTGTTCGCTGCAGCGGAATGAATTTTCAGTGTCTTAATCTTTGGATGTAGCAGACCTATATTCTCACTAATCAGTATGCTTTGTTCCCCCCCAAACCCCAAAAAAGGGAAAAACCCTCAAACTAGATAACCATATACTATCAGTCAGTTGCCTTTGTACTATACAACCTCTACTGATGTCTAATGTTGGTTTTTTTTTTTGCCCCTATTAAATCCATGCAGATAACGAGAAGCGAGTTAGGAGACGAGGAAAAAATGAAACGTATTGCCAAGAAGCTGAAATCTTGTCAAGATGCTGGATCTCGTGACGAGTATGTTATACTGGCTTAGATAGTTCTATTACAATCTACAGATGTGCCTCACACTTAATCTTTTGTGTATTTAAATGATGGTGACTGGTTTCAGCAGTAAGAAGAGGGAGAAGAAATCAAAACACAAGTCTAGAAAATCTAGTGAAACGCAAACAACTCCTGCTGCTGCAGAGTAAGTCTTCCCTGCATTCTCTCAAATTTAGCCTTGACTTGAGTAGTCTGCTGGTGGACTCTTTTGTTCATCCATTCAACATCCGGAAGTTTATGAACACATGATCTATCTCAAGATTTTAAGCAACCGTGTTAACATTGGGAGAACCTAAGAATATGATTGAGCCGTTAATATCTTTCAGGCTGTGTTATGTTGGACAGGTAGTTGACATAAGAGTAAGGTTTCAAGATTTAGTCCCAAATCTTACCGTTTGAGGAGAATGCGGATTAGGTTACAAGGGACTTCTGATTCTTCCATTTGCTTGACTTTGTTAATCAAGCTATAAAAGAGGGGGAATATGTCTCCTCTCTCCCTCTAAACCTGACAAAACTGGCTTGAAATGAGACGACCCCCATTTGACATGACCTCAGCAGAACCTTTGGATGATTATACCTGAACTTGATGTATTTGAAATAATCCGACATAAATGATCCTTTTTCTAAGTTGAAACCCTTTTCCTTCCCTCCTTTCGCTTATATATATATATATATATATATATATATATATATATATATATCTGGATTAGGTTTTGGATGGCTGCTGACTATCTGCTTTGCGTGTATATTGTAGTATGTGCTGTAACTGATGTCTACGGTTTGAATCTTCAGGTGATGTTTTTTACGCATATAGGCTTTTGAGGTCAAGATTAACCGATGGTTACAGAACTCCTAGGAGGAGAGAGGGAGATGCATTCGTACTCCGGGACATTGTATCCTATCTGTTTGTCTCGCCCTCTGATAATCAGATTGTCAGGCAAGATTTTGGGTTTCAGATCAACTATTGAAAGCTAATGTTCGCCTATTATTTCTGGTGGCAAGTTGATACTGTCAGAAAGAGACTGTTCTGTTATCAGGACTAGCTTGAAGGATTATTCCTTCGTTTCAGCCTCACCTTCACAATTTGTACCTTATATCAGAATTAAGAGGCCAGAAAATAGGGTTCTTCCGTGTCAATTACCTTCATTGAGATTTACATTAGAAGAAAGGCTTAACTAGCTCAATTGGTAAGCAGGAGTGTTAATACTCGATTTTTATGTGAAAGTTCTGTCTCATAGAACTATTTATTAAAATTTTTATGGGTAAGATTCGGCCTGTTGGGGACGGGGAAGGGGGGAAGGGGTAAGCAAGTGGGGCGTTTAAATCCCTAAGCTCCCAATTTTCCTATGACTTTGAGTGTTGTAGTTATTTTGTTGGGGAAATTGCAACATAATCCTTTCGTTTTAAAGTACAAGTTATTTTAACTAATTTTTTTCATTTTATAATACTCATCACTTTACGATTCTAATAACTTATTAATTATTAGTTTATCAACTTTGTTCTCATTAATTGCTTTGTTTTTCTTTTTTTCATTGATTATTTTTCATTTTTAATAAAATATAGGGGTAAATTAGTCTTTTAAAATAAAATTTGTCATTAATTTTGTGTTTTTTATATTTTTGCATAACTTTTAAATGACATGTATTTTGAAATGGAGTGAGTACTTATTATTTACGTAACACAGAGGATGACCTTTAAAAAGCAATTAAGAGTTTATTAGCTATAGAGTAGATTCGTTTCAAGAAGGGATTAGATGTTTATATCAAAGAAGTGTTTTTGTCTTTTTTTTAAATGGTCAAATTGTGAGCGGGTTTTTATTTCATTTTTTAATAGTAAAAGTTCATTAATGAAAGGTTAAACAACATCTAGTGATCTACATTTATAATTTTTAAACATGAATAAATTTAAAATATCAAAATAAATTTTTATTCTAACAAAATTAATGGTAAATCTATCTTCCTTCACACTCTATACATTTATAATTTTTTAACACGAATAAATTACGGCTAAAATATGTCTCTTTTGACTCCAAGTTACAGAATAGATTTGTTTGTAGTAGGGATTAGATGTTGTTTTTATTGCCTTGATCCAACAGGCCTAATGGGTTTGGGTCGGATTCGACCCGCAAATTTTAGGAGTTTTGGGGTCGGATCGAGAAAATTGTGTTTAAAATTCAAAATTTTCGAGCGGATTTGGATTGGGTTTTCAGTTCGGGTCAACCTTTACTAGATTTAACGAGATATTGTATACTTTCATGAAGTGGATGAAAGCGAAAGATTAAAAGAGTATTGATTACAGAGAAAACAAAAACTAGTTCGGGAATTTGTATTGAATTGGAAAATAAGTCACCTTTTTAGATTTTGTATTTTGTCGCCTATAAGCCGACCCAACGTACCATGGTATAGGGATTCGTAAACATTCACGCGTATACCCAAGTTTACTAACCGGAATGATTCATGATCTATGAGTGAAAGCCGTTGTAGGCCGAATCATAATCTCATGTTACCTTCATAGAGTTTGTAGCTCTAAAGTGCTCAAGCCTAATGAATTAACTTCTCAATTTGCGTTATGGTTATTATCTCTCTCACTCCTTTATATGTATATTAATTAAAATGCTCGGTGAGGCTCAAGACCATATTTTAAAGGCTTAAACTCGCTTTCGATATAAAAATGCAAAGCTTACAAACATCCCGGGATAAGGCCCTCGGATTATGGGAGTCCAAGATTGCTTTGGAGGCCACCACATGGCTAGTGCGGGCTTCGGTGGCCACCACGGGCTGTCCTATGGCGGGGGAATCCGTGGTGGGTATTTCTGGGCATTATGGCCGCTGCTGGCCACCACGGCTTGCCCCATTGGGAAACCTGTGGTGGGTGGCAATAACTCTTAAACTCCATTTTTTATTGTTTAGTATTTTTGCTATTCGTCTTCGTGTTTTATCTATGAGAGGTTTGTCTTAAAAATTTTCTAATCTTATAAGTATCATATTTTGCTTAATCAAACTCATTAAAATATACATGCAAAGCAAAAGTTCCGTAGTTTTTAGTTTGCAAATGCCATATGTGGTTCAAAATTAAATGCATATATTATTTTTTTAATAGTATGTAAAAATATGAATGAGTTGAAGCACATATTATTATTTTAATTAATTATATTCTAATGTTGCATGTTTTTATAGTTATAGTAAAGAGTAATTAAAAATTGAATGTACACATTAATTTTAAATTTGCTATAGTAGTGACTTAAAAGAAATATGATACGGACGACCTTAAGTAACTTTTTTTAATAATTAATGTAGTAATCTATAATAATCTAATTAAACATACAAAATAAATCAAATAATTATAGTGCCTTTTGGTTCTACTGAAATAAGGGATAGTTGAAAAGAAAATTTAGGCACATTATTGTTCTTATACAAACTGAGAAGTAATGTTCTTTAGACAAATTCAAAAGGGATTTTGGAATTATACATTGCAGTAATGAAGTAAAAATAAAATAATAAAAAATTAATATAATTATAAACTAATAAGGTGTGGTCATATCCAATGTAAATTACAAATTAGTCGGTGCATAACAACATAATTTAATATATCAAATAAATTTGTTAAAAAATTTAAAAAGTCTAAATATATCAAATAAAGAGGTTGAAAAAATTAATACATGTATAATATATAAAGGATAAACTTAAGATTAAAAAAGGGCATATGAATTGGAAATCTACCTTTAATAATAGTCGAGAGTCAAAGTAGAAACTTGTAAAATTAAAATAAAAGTTTTGAAGAAACTTGAATTTGAGTAACTTCAATAATGCCCGAGAATGAAATAACAAATCTAATCAAAATTTTAAAAACAAATTTATACTTAAGTCAAAATTGTATTCAAATTATAAATTAGAAAAATTAAGTCTAAATTTGAGTACCTTCAATAATGATGATGTATCTCTAGTATTAGCAATCACATAACTATCTATCTCCTAAGGTATATCCATCATTAATAATTAAACCATATTAAATGACAACTCCATGTATTTTTTTACTCAAGTCTGAAATTGACTTAAACATCACTGCAATAACTAAAATATTGATGTAATTGGCATTTTCTTGAGTAAACTAACAACACACATGACTCAGCTCATTCATTTAGTCAACTCTCATTCTTTATCATGCAAAGAAAATAACATAACCACATTAATAAACAAATATCGACAATATCAAAGGATCAATTCTCTTTGGAATCTGATGACTCATGCTAACCTTCTTGGCTATGCCACCGGAATCAGATTAAGAATACTACTAACCCTTTTATAATTCTTAATTCATAAAATAACTTTAAACTGTTAGACATTATTCCAAATCATAACTTTAAGTTGAAACTACTTTAACATTGTACATATTACTATTATAGATTTGAGTTAAATATAATAACTCGATTGTTACACCACAGATTAAGGTAGTATTTCTAATTCATAAAAAAAAGTATAATTCCTAACTTTACGTTTCAGACTACAATGTTTAAGTCAATTTTGATCCGGGTTCTATTTCATCTCTTTCTCTGCCCGGATCAGGAAACCACTTTCTCTTACCTGTCTTTGGTTGTAACATTGAATTGGGTTAGATCCATCACATGTTTAATTGGGATCTTTCCCCTTGTTTTCCATATGCTCCATTACCATAACCACCTTTCCCATTTGCTATGATCAAAATTTCGAATTGTCAACTATAATTTCCAGTTTAAACCTATTAGTCTATTCAAAAAATAAACAACAAAGTCAATCATGCAATTTAGGCGAGGAAGAGAATTAAGTAAAAGAAGAACTGGAGAGAGAAGGGGTAACAGACCTGAGAAAACTTGAATTCTACTTCTAACAATTACTTGAAAATCAATGAAAAAATGTTGGTATAAGTTAAAGTCTTTCAAAGAACCTTCATTGTCGCCAAATCAGACACAAATCATAGTGTAGAATGACTCCTCGTCAAACTTCTAATCACTAAATGAATAGCAAATATTCATATAATCAAATAGTGTCAATGAAGGAGCAAGGAAATTGTCTGACTTAAGTAATCTTCAAGCAAATCCAGCATTTTACTTGAGCCAACATTAAGTCATTTAGATCGTCTGACTTAATGTTTGTATGAATCTGGTAAAATCACATGAATTATGACTCAAAACTAAGCCAACATTAACTTATACCTGCTGGTTCAAATCACATATGACTAAAAGTGTAATTAACTTGCCAATAGAGCCAGCATTTTAACTTGACATTTGAAGTGGTTAGTTTGGAGGTCAATTAAATTATATTTCAACATGAAGTCAGACAATTGTGTTTTGTACCAGCATTTTAATTGAATCCAGCATTTTACTCAAATCACATGAGTAGACCAAGGGAAAGGCACCCGATCTAAATGATCAGATTCATAACAATGACTTAAGTAATTTTAACCCTTGACAAAGGGTTTGTTGAATGCTTAAATTTTAACGATGATTTATCTTATCTGCAGGCTCAATTTTGGGTTTTAGAGCTTTGATTTTTAGGTTGTACTTTGCGTATACAATGAGCTCAATTAGATATGGGTTAAGTCGATACAAAGACAATTAATTTTACAGGATGTTGCATCTATATTGAAAATTAAAAATCTGATGAAACTTTAGGGTCAGAATGTTACTTGTCACAGAGAAAGTGAGACCAACAATTAGCCCAATTAACACAATTAGCTCAGACTGAACACTCGGAGAGAGAGTAACCGGAAATATGGTATACCTCAATAAAACTCGGAAGGCGTTTGATGGATGTAGAATGAAGGCAACTAAGTGAGTAATTGGGGATACCAAGGCCTACCCTACCCTATTCACCGAATCACCAATTTGGTGAATATAAGAGAAAACCCCATTAGAAAAACCTATTAATCTACAGCCCAAATCGAGGGAATGAGTTGAAGTATTGCTGAAAAAAAAAAGACAATTATAAACCTTAGAGTAACGAAAGGTTTCGAAGAGGGAGAGAGAGATATGTCTTGTATTACTCCACTAAAATTTCCAATGCACGGAAGCGTAAAATCCAAGAAAACCACACCATCCACGAACCATCCAGAAATCAAAAGAAAAATAGATAATCAAAAAAATTTCAGTATTCATCGACTCATTCTGCTCAGAAAAAGGATAATTAAGGCTTCCAACCATACTTTTACAAACTAATTATTTTTTTTAACGGAGGTCATCTTAATTCATGAAAAAAAAACAAAAAGTTCTCCACAAGAAAATAATTTTTTGAGAAACGGCCAAACCAAATGCGTCATTCAAGTATTTGAAGCTCTTTGAAGTGAGGATTTGGTAATAAGGCACTAACAACCAATATACACATCAAAATTCACAAAATCCCCATCTAATCTGCTTCTTTTGGACTTTCCCGAATACCGTAAATATTTTTTACAAATCCCTTACAAAATATAAAAAACGAAAATATCCCAATGTCGGACCCGACACCAACAGTTGATGTATATGATTTGCCGGGTGTCACGGAACGCTCTAGAAAAACCTAGAATCTTCTAGAGTTCTTTTCTTGATTCCGGAAGAGCGCGGAATCTTTTAGAATTCTCTCCTTGGTTCCACCAAGGCCTCCCAAGTTCTGGAATGTTCTACACTTATGTGGATATATGGATATTTGTATAGAGAATTCTACATACGCAATCTTAGCCGTTAGATCAAATAGATCTCCACCGTCCATTGAGGAGGTGGCCATGTATATATACCTCCATGGGGTCCTTATTTGTATTCATCAACTCCAAGAGTTCAATACAAAACATTCTCCCAAACTCTCTCTCTCTAAGTGTCTTTGCTTACTTAGTTTTCTCAAGCTTAAGTCAAGCATCTTTAAGGCTTACTAGCAAGCTTATAAAAAGGGTATCGGGTCTAGTTTGCTAGCGCCGCACGGGTCCTAAGTACAAGTAAATTATCGTCCCGTGACAGGTTGGTATCGAGCCGGGTTTGGGAAAAAATGTCGAGCGTCACCGAAGGGAGCCAACAACCACAAGGTAGGAAGAAGGGTCGAGAGAAGTCAAGGGATGTGATCGCCGCACTCAAGGAAAGGGTTGCCCAACCGCATAACGCCGTCGTCGACTTAAAGGATCTAGTTGGCACCTTGGCCAGGTGTGTTGAGGAGCTAGAGTCAAATGAGGAGGACTCGAAGATCAAGGTGGAGATACAGGGGGCCATGAATGCAGTGGCCACGGACTTCGCCAGAGAGGTGGTAGCCCTCAAAACCACGGTTGTGGCTACGGATGGGGAACTCAAGGCCGCTCTAAAGGACCAATAAGAGCAAATGGGCGAACTCAAGATTGCTCTAAAGGGCCAACAAGAACAAATGGGTGAACTCAAGGTCGCTCCGGATGAACAAATGGAGGAGTTCAAAACACAACTTAAGTTGTGCACGACTGCGGTGGCCAACGGTGGGTCGATCCAGGTAGCAACTACCCCAAAGGCGAATGTGTCCAAGCCTCCAGACTTCGAGGGAGCCAGGAGTGCAAGAGAAATTGATAACTTCTTGTTGGGGCTTGAGGCTTACTTCAAAGTCTCGGGCATTAAGGAAGACGATCTCAAGGTGAGCACCGCTTCCCTCTTCCTTAAAGACACTCGCTCTTGTATGGTGGAGACGTCGATGTGATGATGTCAATAGAGGATCCAAACCCGTCACCACCTGGGAGGCATTCAAGGGAGAGCTCAAGAGGCGGTTGTACCCTACGGATGCCCAACGAGAAGCTAGAATCAAGCTTCGACATCTCCAACACAAGGAGGGTCATATTCGGGAATACGTGAAGGAATTCCAAGCGCTACTATTGGAAATTCCTAGCATGGGAGATCAAGATGCCTTATTTTGGTTTCTCGATGGCCTATGCGTGTGGGCTAGGATGGAGCTGGAAAGACGGGCGGTGCAAGACTAGGGATGGATCCTAACAAATTACATTGACATTGGTTAGTATTCTAACGGTTCACGAAGTACTAACCTTCCGGAGTCTTGTGAAGTATGGTACAACATGTTTGGAGATTGATACTCGATGGATCCTTTTCATATCCTAAAAGCCGGAAAGATTCGGATAGTAATGGTAATGCATTCACAAGATTGCGCTTAAAACACTTGCTTTCCTAACTTAGCATTCTGTTTTTTTAATTTTGCCTGGTTATGACCAATTCATCTTCAAATGAAGGTGATAAGAAGTCTCGTGCAAAACCACTCTCTGTTGAAGAAGAACTGGTGTTGCATGTATTTTATGAATACAAGATTCAAGAAGTCCGTGGGGCCTTCAAGTTTCCCCATAAAATTCAGGTACATAGTTGTGTTCCGTATGTGAAAATTAACTTGCGAACTTTCATCTTGAAATCCTCACCGCAATAATCTCCGATTACGAGCAACAAGACCGACTTATTACAAAAGGTTTTATCTCGTGCTGGTCGAGTCATGGAGCACCATCCCAAAACTGTGATGTAAGATATATATTCCATTCATTGTGTAACTCAAGCAACCGTAAAAAATTATTGTAACATGTCATTAAAAAGTTGAGAGGAAAGAAAGTGTTGAAGGACTTTATCCACGCTAATTTCCTTTTCTTTCTTTCTCTCCTGCAAATATGGCCCAAAAATGCTTTGGACATTACTGAAGATGATTCGTTGTTAAATTTAAATATAGTGGTCGCAGTGTATGTTGCGAATTTTGAATTTAGAGATTTGAGATTATTATCTGCTTGCTTTTGGCGATATTCTAAGAGGGTTTGGTTTGAAAATCTGCAGGCTTACCTGTATATATCTAGCTTGTAAGATAGAGGAAAGTCATGTTTCAGCTGAAGAGCTTGGAAAGGGGATCCGTCGGGATCATCGAATGATTCTAGATAATGAGATGCTAGTCCTTCGAGTAAAAACAGTCTTATGTGTAATTTATTTTCTGCAACATAATTTTTTCTTATTGTTATTTACTTTTGCAGAGTTTGGGCTTTGATCTCATTGCCTACACACCATATCGTTCAATTGAAGGATTTATTGATGATATGGAGGTATTGATGAAGACTATTTAGTATACGTGATTCCTGTTCTCCTGTTTACCCTTGGATGCATGCTCTAGTGCTTTGGGCTTGCATTTGCCATTCTTATTGGACACTTATTTATATTTTCAGAAGATAATGCTTTTTATGGGTTTCTAGGATTTTTGCCATGCAACAAATGGCCAGGCTGAGTTGTTAAAGGTAATTGTTCAACAGTACTGCTACTGTTTGTGATGTTCTTCTTGGCTTCCGTTTAGTTTCTCATTTTGTCTTTATGTTACTTTCTATTTTTGGTCATATTGGTTGAAGGGCTTGATACCTTTTGGGCTTCTATTTTAGTTCATTTCGTTTTGCTTTTATGTTAGTTTCTATTCTTTGGTCATATTGGCTGCAAAGGAACTGATTGTCATTGCACTATTCATCAAATGGGCCAAGAGCCCATCATCTTTTAACAAGCTTCAAACAACATAGGAAATGAAATCATATTTGATAAATGTTTTCCATTTTATTTCTTTACGCAATCCTTTCTGCTTTTGTCTAGTTTACATAATGAACTTCAAAAGGTTTTGTTGTTGATCTTTTTGCTTCAGTGCGAGCTCCCCCCCAACAAGGGATTTGGAGTTTAATGAGCAATTGCTGCTTGTTTTATGTCGTTGTTATGAAATAAGACTGTCATGCTTAGGGGTGTACTCGAGCCTAGCCGAGCCCGTACCTGCGAAGCTCGGCTCGTGAGTATCGTTTGTAGTTCGAGCTCGGCTCGTTAAAAGCTTAAGGCTCGTCAAAAGCTTAAGGCTAAGCTCTGCTCATCAAAAGCTCGAGTTTGAGCTCGGCTCGCCTTGTCCTTGGGTCGTTAGTTCACTATGCTCCTTTTAAACTCCTGGTGTTAGGTTCAAAGTCACACTTTATATACTTGCTATATAAACATAAACTTGAAATTTATTGAGACTTTTTTTTTTTCAACAATCACAATCTGCACACTTAAGAAAATAGTATCCAGGATCGTTTAGGCTCGTTTGCTCGGCTCGTGAGCTCGTTTGTTTGTTCGGCTCGTTTTTAGTTGGCTCCTCTAGGCTTGGCGAGCTTACGAGCTCCAAAATTGCAAGGTCGAGCTCGGCTTGGATAACAATCCAGGCTCGGCTCAGCTTGGGTTCGCCGCCAGCTCGGCTTGGCAAGCCTTTATGCGAGCCGGCTTGGCTCACGTACACCCCTAATCATGCTTGTATTCTCTGTCCTCCTTCTACTTAACACAGTGCATTACATTTGAGCTTATACGGCCTGATGTCCAGGGGTAACGTCGTATCAGAATTTATACATGTTAAACTTGTACATTTTGGGCTTGTACAATATATACATACCGGCACTATCAAGCATTATTATTTTTCTTATTGTGCTAGTGACATTGCTAAGATATTCTATTCAAAAGTAAACTTTGGCATGTTGATTAGTCTTTTTCATGCTGATGGTGGTACTCATCAAAATGGGGTGGAAAAATCTTGGTAGTGCAGCTGGCTGTTAATTAATTTATTTTTGGGTATCTTTGTAGGATTTGCATCAACTGGCTATCTTAAAAGCAGATAAGGCAATGATTACTGATGCGCCACTTCTTTACCCTCCCGGTCAGGTATTCTGCATTCAATATGATTTTCCGCTGCATGAGAGTTGCTTCAGGAGCTTTGTATAAATAAACTGCATTGCCATGACCTTCTGTTAAAAATGCTTCCTCATTTTGTAGATTGTAGAAGTCAAATATTACTTCCAGAATTAATGATGATAATAAAGAACCCCTAGTGCGCACTTAATTACCTATCACTAAAGTTAACATGATTTATTTTCCTTCCTTGGTTTCCGCTTCATTCACCCGCTAAGTGGAAATTCATAGATGAAGTTAGAGAATAATTATAGAAGGAAGTCAAGGAACTGCTAGAACTCACTTATTCAGATGATTCTCTTCCATATTCCATGTCCCCCCCACCAATTAAGATCTTCCTGTCTCTCATCCCACCTTTTCAAATCCATATCACAGAGTCTTTCCTAGGCAATGTTTTCTTGTTTTTTTTGAGGTGGGGGGATGAAACAGCCTTTTCCCCCTGAGCTACACAGAGGCTGTTACCGCTAGATCTTAGATTGATAACTGTTAATTGTCTGCTAATCCACCGAAAAAATGTACAATTTGATGGGGCATTGTGGTTTAGACCAAAATAATCCAATCTAGGAAAGTTGCGGAGAAGAGAATTTTCTCGCTGTCTGGAAGGTGGAAATTTCAAGTCCACTAAAATCAATTGATTCTACTTTCTTTTTCTTGTTATTCCTCCAAGTTGAAATGCTTAATCATGTGGTAAGTTGCCCCTGACATTGGTTGAAAATGAGAGTCACGAGATAGGGAGATAAGATAAACCTAGTTGTTCCATAAGAAGGTTATATAACTGTTTAATGACCCTAGAGAATGCTGAATGCTTGTAACCAAAGAGCCATGATTGATGGTTTTGTGTAAGAGTACTGCGCACTACCATTCTCGAACTGTTAATCTCTATTCTTTTCTCAGCAACATGCAAGTTTATCGGCTTTGCTTACATTATGTTTCTGCAGCTGGCATTGGCTGCACTCTGTAGGGCGAATGACGAGCTCAGAGTTCTTGATTTTGACAGGTCTTTAAACCTTTGTTGTGAAAACATTCTTCGCTCAGTTTCATCCCTTGACTTAACTAATAGTGACGAATGTGCATTTCCATGCAGATACCTTAGGAGCATTTTCTCACGACAACAATCTGCACACTCTATTTCAGATCTGATGCAGGCCTTCAGCGTCGTAGACTCTTTGGTAAATTAAACTCTACCATGTTGAGCTAATCATTTAGTATAATATATTTTCCCCTTCTGCTAGACCTTGTGGGAGGCGGATCGCACTGGTTGATCCTTGTGTTGTTTGGTTGTGCTGTCATTTCTATGGCATTCTTGCAATGTCAGGGGTAAAATTTGCCATGAGGATTTAGCAATATATGCTATGATTTTGTTCAACCTTGTTTTGCTTTCTTGTAAAAACTCCTTCACTTTCGCTTAGTTCAAGCGAGGAACTTTCCTACTAAGCAAGAACCTGTGCCTCCCTTTTTGAATACCCTCTCTTACTTCCCCGTGTCTGTTTGGAGCCAGCTGTGGTCTCATACTCTATCGTATTTATGTGGCTGTGAGCCATATGCATTAGGAATCTACTATTATTGCGAAGTGGCATGAGCCATGATGTCTAACTTAATTGGTATCTTTGCTGGGCAACATATGTATTATAGTCATTCCAATTCATGCTGAAGCTCAAGGCTTCTGTAACATGTTATATTGTCCTGACGTAAAGATTCCATTGTTTATAATTTGTAAACAGTTCTTAAGCTGGCAATACTGAATTTGATGTGATTTTGAAGGATTGCTTTGAGTTTTCTGAGGATATTCAGCAAGTGGAAATTGGACATGAATGAAATCACAATGAAACAATGCTGTTTCACATCGTTTTTATAGCAATCAAGTACATTATGGCAACTTTTTTGTTCGCTGCGGCGGAATGAATTTTCAGTGTCTTAATCTTTGGATGTAGCAGACCTATATTCTCACTAATCAATATGCTTCCCCCCTCCCCAACCCCAAAAAAGGGAAAAACCCTCAAACTAGATAACCATATACTATCATTCAGTTGCCTTTGTACTATACAACCTCTGCTGATGTCTAATGTTTGTTTTTTTTTCCCCTCTATTAAGTCCATGCAGATAACGAGAAGCGAGTTAGGAGACGAGGAAAAAATGAAACGTATTGCCAAGAAGCTGAAATCTTGTCAAGATGCTGGATCTTGTGACGAGTATGTTATACTGGCTTAGATAGTTCTATTACAATCTACAGATCTGCCTCACACTTAATCTTTTATGTATTTAAATACTGACGGTGACTGCTTTTAGCAGTAAGAAGAGGGAGAAGAAATCAGAACACGAGTCTAGAAGATCTAGTGAAACGTAAACAACTCCTGCTGCAGAGTAAGTCTTCCCTGCATTCTCTCAATTTTAGCCTTGACTTGAGTAGTCTGCTGGTGGAATCTTTTGTTCATCCGTTCAACATCCGGAAGTTTATGGACACATGATCTATCTCAAGATTTTAAGCAACCATGTTCACATTGGGAGAACCTAACAATATGATTGAGCCGTTAATATCTTTCAGACTGTGTTATGTTGGACAGGTAGTTGGCATAAGAGTAAGGTTTCAAGATTTAGTCCCAAATCTTATCTTTGAGGAGAATGCAGATTAGGTTACGAGGGACTTCTGATTCTTCCATTTGCTTGACTTTGTTAATCAAGCGATAAAAGAGGGGGACTATGTCTCCTCTCTCCCTCTAGACCTGACAAAACAGGCTTGAAATGAGACAACCCCATTTGACATGACCCCAGCAGAACCTTTGGATGATTATACCTGAACTCGATCTATTTGAAATAATCCGACGTAAATGATCCTTTTTCTACCCTTTTCCTTCCCTCCTTTAGCTTTTACACATATATATATCTGGATGAGGTTTTGGATGGCAGCTGACTATCTGGTTTGCTTGTATATTGTATTACTTGCTTTAACTGATGTCTATGTTTGAATCTTCAGGTAATATTTTTATGCATACAGGCTTTTGAGGTAAAGATTAACCAATGGTTACAGAACTATTAGGAGGAGAAAGGGAGATGCATGCGGACTTTGGGGCATTGTATCCTATCTGTTTGTTTCGCCCTCTGATAATCAAATTGTCAGTCAAGATTTTGGGTTTCAGATCAACTATTGAAAGCTAATGTCCGCCTATTATTTCTGTTGGCAAGTTGATAATGTCAGAAAGAGACTGTTATATTATCAGGACTAGCTGGAAGGATTATTCCTTCTTTTTAATCTCACCTTCACAATTTGTACCATATCTCAGAATTAAGACGTGAGAAAATAGGGTCCTACCGTGCCAATTACCTTCATCGAGATTTATATAAGAAGAGAGGCTTAACTAGCTCAATTGGAAAGCAGGAGTGTTAATGCTCGATTTTATGTGAAAGTTCTGTCTCATCGAACTATTTATTAGAATTTTTGCTTATGGGTAAGATTCGGCCTGTTGGGGACGGGGAGGGGGAAAAGGGGTAAGCAAATTCTTGCGAGTGGGGCGTTTAAATCCCTAACCTCCCAATTTTCCTATGAATTTGAGTGCTGTAGTTATTTTGTTGGGGGAAATTACAACATAGTTATTATTTATGGTTGGCTTCAAAGAATAATTTGTCTAACACAGGGGATGATCTTTAAAAAGCAATGAAGAGTTTATTAGCTACAGAACATATTTGTTTCAAGAAAGGATTAGTTGTTTATATCAACGGAGTGTTTTTGTCTATTTTTTTGAATGGCCGAATTGTGAGCGGGTTTTTATTTCATTTTTTCTAATAGTAAAAGTTCACTAATGAAAGATTAAATAACGTCTAGTGATCTACATTCATAATTTTTTAACATGAATAAATTTAAAATATCAAAATAATTTTTTATTTTAACAAAATTAATGATAAATCTATCTTCCGCCTCACTCGTACATTTAAAATTTTTTAACACGAATAAACTACGCTTACAATGTGTCTCTTTTGACTCCAAGCTATAGAATAAATTTATTTCAATAAGGGATTAGATATTGTTTTTATTGCCTTGACCCAACAGGTTCAATAGATTTTGATTGGATTTGTCCCGCTAATTTGCGGGTTTTTGAGTTTAGGTCGAAAAAATTGTTTTTAAAATTCAAAAATTTTTGGCTGGTTTAGATTGGGTTTTCAAACCAGGTCAGATTTTACTAGATTTAGCGAAATATAGTATAATTTCATGTAGTGGAAGATTAAAAGAGTATTGATTACAGAGAAAACAAAAACTAGTCCGGAATTTGTATTCAATTGGGAAATTACGAATTTCCCTCTCTAATTTTGGTCGACAAATGATTTCTTCCTCTCCCCCAAAAAAAAGGCCCATCGGCGTGGACCTCTTGGTTAAGTTTTCTCCATTAGGCCCAAGTATTTAACGACGTCGTTTACGGTATCGGTGCATAAATCTTCTTTCGAAACCGAAAATTTCAGATACTTCCAGGTTCCAGCAGAGTAGAAGACGAGGGAGGAGGAGGGAGAGAGCGAGAGAGAGAGAGAGAATGGCGTGGTTGGTGTCAGTGAAATTGCACCCATTTCTCACTCCTCCGCAAGATATTGCTTCTCAAATGGTATCTCTCTCTCTGTCTCTCTCTCTCTCGCGCGCGCGCACCGTTTTGTAGTTATGACATAGGAGCATTTCAGCAATCATGATTTTTCCCGCTTTGTAGTTCAATTTCTCGAAATTGCAGTTTCGTTTCAAAATCATTGAATAATTTGTTATGTGTTGGTCCTGTTTGAGTTGAGTGCACTCGAAATTGCAGTTCCAATTTTCAAGAGAAATAGTTACTGGGCCTTGAATTGCTTTGTGAGCTCTGGTAGTTGTTGTATTTTAATTTTAGTGTCAATATTTGCGAGTTTTTCGGTCTCCTTGCCTAGTAATTGCATGATGAAATTCAATAATTATTCCTCAAATAGCAAATTTTGTACTCAAATATACTGGTGGTGCCAACTTAGTGCAAATAGAATTGGCAGTCTCATCCTTTGAGGGTCTCTTTGTTGCTTGCATTAGCTAGTTCTAGGTCTGCTCAAGGATCGGGTCGAGATGCTGTAGTCATTGTAAGCTGTCCTTAGCTGGATGCAAGGAGTTCAATCAAAGTTATTATTTTTCAATTAATTGGAAAGAACAACATAAACTAGCCCAAAGGAATAGGGAATAGTGTGTATGTTTATGAGAAAAGGGGTAAGACTGTACATTTCGACATTTCTAAACTTTTGCGCTAGGTGAGATTTGAGCCTCATACTGGGTGGTGGGTACCTATGGTATACATGTTAATGAACTTATGTAATCAGAAAATTGGGTGATTGTTGCTGGGAAAATAGTCGAAAATATTGTATATATGCCATTAGAAGGAGTGTTCAATTTGGGAAAAATATCCGTATATGGAGGAGTCTTGCCTAATCTTTCTTTTGTTCTTTTTTTTTGGATTTAGTATCCTAAATGATGGTGATTGGTAAGGCATGCTAATTTGGATTGGATTTAAATGTTCTATTAATATATAGACGCCAAAGTTCCAGCTATCGCCCCTCGTGTGTGTTTAGTAGCTTATGGGTAAGATTTGGGGATCATTAAAGACCAATCCTGCCGACGCTTACCCCTGGGCTTCCCTTCAAACCAAAATAATGCTTCCCACCTAGGGCTTCTTGGATGTGAATGAGCAAGTACTTGTATGTCCCTAATTTCCATGTTTTCCTGTGCTTCTAAATGATTTTAGTGCAGGATTAGAAGTAGTAGGAAGCTAATACTGAATACAAGAGAATAAAAGATTACATTGTATACTTTAGTAGCAAGTGTAGTCACTTTGGAAATATGAAAGTTACTTTGGAATGATCTTCATCTCTCTTGCAAGCTTTTTAGATTTGCAAGTTCATAATTTTATAGCAACTTAAGTTCATTTAAGGATTATCGGATGGGAATAATATGAACTTTGGGGGTATTGGCAAAAATTAATACTAACTTTTTTCTTGACCGTGAACAAGTACTGAACTTTGGGGGTATTTAACGATTTCAGAACACAACCGAATTTGGGGCCGGAAATCGTTAGCTTTGGGGGTATTTAACCATTTCGAACACAACCGAATTTGGGGCCGGAAATCTTCGAAGCCGACGTGTCGGACAACGTCAAAATTTTAACAAACCTTGTATTTTTTAGGTTCAATGACCACATAAACAAACTTTTTTTTTTTTCTAGTTAATTCCTCAATGCACGGAAGCTAGCTTATGTGGCCATTAAACCTAAAAAATACAAGGTCAAAAGTTTGACTTTGCCTCGACACGTCAGCTTTCGGACGAGTTTCGACCCCAAACTCGGTTGTGTTCTGAAATCGTTAAATATCCCTAGAGTTCGTACTGTCCACGGCCAAGAAAAAGTCGTATTATTTTTGCCAATACCCCCAAAGTTCATATTATTCTCATCCAATAACCTTTCATTTAAACCTTGTTGGAATCTAAAGACATTAGTTTCAGCTGCATATTCATATATGATCTCTTCCTTGTCTATGTTACTTCTTTTTCACCTCTTTTCAGGGGTTTTCTTCTTTTCTTTCTTTTGTTCCTCCCCCAGGTTGGATATATGGAAGAGGAGAATGTCTAGTAGAAACACCTATATGCATTTGCAAGTTTTCTGTAGTGCAACTTTATTGTCATTTTTTGAGCTTTAATGATCTATTTTTCTTTGTTGGTTGATGCATGATGCTAACTTCAAATGTTTATGGTGTTTATGTCTAGGAAATACATCAAAAATGTCTGCTCATTGTGGAGTTTCAAGTCTAAGGCCTAAAAGAGTAGGTAAGTTGCATTAGTTTTCCATAATACTTACCCTTCAAATGTTCTATTTTGTCAGTTTTAGCTTGATGTGAATTTGGTTCTTGTGGAACTGTTGGTTTTACATGTCTCTATATGGATTCTATGCATGAATCCGAACGAAGAAAACTTCAACAGTTTTTGGGAGAATTGTACTTTCATGTATAGTACATTGAGATACATAAGCTTTTACTATTCTGAAAACTGCAGTGTGTCTGTTGTACAACACTGCCACCCAAAACACATGGTTGGGCATGTGAAAATTTTATTTTACATAGGCACTCATGTATTGTATCACTCTTGGTCCTCAAAAAGTTGTCAAATTTCTTATTTTTGCATGTCGTATAAAACTTGTCAATAAGACATGGGAATTACATACTATTTTGTTATTATCTAAAAATTATATACCGTTTTATTTCGACCAATAGCATCAAAATTTTTATCTAGAAGTATTTAGTATCCATTTATTGCTACCTTGGAAATACCATAATTTCAAAATTTTATAAATTTTTAAAGTTACTTTCATTCTTATCATAATTGGAGACGAGTAATTAAATGATGCTCCCTTATTTTTTTATTTTCTCAAGATTTGACAATGTTATGAGGACAGAGGGAGTACATGTCAGCTTCAGATGCAGTCTGTAACTGATTTTCTTGCTCAACTGGGAACAATAAGTTTAGCAAACATGATAGTAGGATGAAGGGGTTGCAACATTGCACTAGTAGTCTAGAGGATAGGCTCAACATACTTCCTCTATCCAACTTTTGTTTCTATGATCTTCAATTGTTAGGCCATCCCATTTTATCACCTATTTCATACCCATTGATGTTCTCTGCTTCTTCTGTGAAGTAGTAGGAAAACAGTGCTTTGTAATTTTGGGGTCTGGCTGAAGCAACCTTCTGGAATTTGTATAAGGGTAAGGCTGCATACATCTAGCACCTGGATATGCCATCTATTGGGGAATTTGGGTTATGGGTTTGGTTTTTGTTTGAGTTTTTCATCTTATTCCTCTTTCAAATCTAGTCAAAGCAGGACGATGCTTATCAGCCTATGCTCTGCTGATTTTAGGTCATATCTTTGCAGCTATTAACATTCTCTTATCCGCCTCTGCCAGCAAGCAAACCACTGCATTGAGTAAAGATAACTACCATGTCACGTTATCATCTTTTAGGCAGTTGTTTTCTCCAGTTTCCAAGCATTCCCATGTAAGCTACAGTCCTTGCACATTAACCGGGTACTGGATTGGACCTGATACTGAGGATGGTTGGGGTTTTGCAGAAGCCTTCATTGATGAAATTCGTTGATTCTTTATTGGTTATCCAGCTTTTTGTCATATAATTTTCTTGGGCTCTTATCATTAGCCACTGCTCGACTACAAGCTACTATATAAATTCATCAGATGATGTACCAATCAATAAACTGCGTTTTTTTCTTCATGCATTGTCCCCCAAAACCAAGAGAGAATTTTGAGCCCCTGAATCCATGAATTAGAATAAAAGGTCAAGAATACAAATTGTAAGGGAAGGTCTTCTGTTTTCTGCTGTTTTTGAGCCCCATTACATTTGTGAAAAGCTTCACAGAAGGCATTCTTATTGCACGGAACCCGGAGGTCTAATGGTTTCATTGAGCTGCTGATGCCATATACAGAAATAGCCTGTAATTTGCTGCATAGGCTTCGAATAACGTGTAACTATCACATAGCTCTTCTTCTTGGTCTGGCTTCCATTTCTGTTGTTTTAGTACTTCTACATTTGACCTTAGATTATCAAATTTGAACATATGTTGATTTGTAATATTGAGTTTAGAGTTCAGTTTTGCGAATAGAAGGAACTTATTTCTTACCGGTTGTTTGGCTCATTATTTTACTTTGGAATCATACATAAAGGCACCACTGGAACTTTTAAGTATGGATTTAAGTAAACCTCTCTTATCCTACCTAATGGTGAGTGGTGGTGAAAGGTGATTTGTAGCCACTGAGGCTCTTCTGTTATGAATTATTTTTCTATCTAAATACAAAAGTGCAAGCACAAAACTCCCTGAGGGTATATCATATGACGATTATGTGATTTAACTTTTAGCTCGGCTCATGCTTGTGCCACACCGAGCTTCAGGCTGAGTCTAAGCCAAGCTTAAGCTCAACATGGTTTGGTTTAGTTTGGCTTGGCTGATACATTTTTTCTTAAGAGTTTGTGTGGAGAATATGAAATTACAGATCTACAATATTTACTCCCCTTGTTTTCTTAATTTCACAGTAAAACTTTAGTATTAAACATTAATTATACCATTAAAATTTGAAATTCTTTTGAAAAAATAAACAATTAAAAAATATCAAGCTAAGTTATGAGCTTTGAGCCCGAGGTCAAGGTCAAGGTCAAGGTGAGTCGATAACTCACGACTTAGTTACACCCTAATTGTGCGGGTCCCCAATATTCTACATTGATAGTTTGATAGGTAAATTATGTTCATGAAGACAATCTTAATATGTTATATTATCTCACAAAATATAAAATTGTTCAATGTGGTCCTAAGAAGCGCAAATGATATTGCATAACAACTACATGACATTCGGATGTTGAAAACCTTATCCAAGATGAATCTCTGTCTTGGTAATGTGTCAAAGTAGCACCAAAATTTTTAGGTTAACAAGGTGAATGATTTTCACCATTGCCAATAAGCTACCAGTCAAAAGGAAAATGATGCTTCTTTCCAAAAGGAAAAACAAGGCCAATGAAAAGCCCCATATGGTGAAGATTGATGCCATGGCTATGGCTAAGTCCACTAGAATGTATTCTTTTTAGAATGGACTAAAACATTTATTCTATATACCGACATTGTAACTTACGAAAAATACATTCTTGTAAGATATTTGGGCTATTTTTAACATCTATAAAAAGTGTTTGATATAAGTTAATTTTAAGCGAAAGGTTATTTTTGTGTAACTTAAATAAGACTCTTGTCTTTTACGTAGAAACAGATAATAAATCTCTTGTTAAAAAACGCATATTTAATTTCTTGCTTTCTTATATCAAATCATCTTCCCTCCTTCTCTAATGAAAACCATGATATGCCATTTCATCTCTTTGCACTTAAACAGGTTTTCCCACGAAAAGCATCAAAAGGTTAGAAGCCAGAACTCTTCATGAAAAGAATGGATTTTCTACATAGCTTTTGTCCTTTTTAAAAAAAATATTCAAGGAAAAAAAAAAACAATGCCAAAAGAGGTAGCCAATCAAGTACATAATTTAATGGTAAAAATTTTGGAAGTTGCGGGATGTGAAGAGATTAATTAGATACATTGTGCTTTATAAATGGTGGTCCCATTCAAGAAACCATGTGAAACTACTAGTGTACTCAAAAAATAAAAACCCTAATTTTGTGCACAAGACATATATTATCTTGTTTTTGTTAGTTTTAATATCTTATGATTAAATAAAGAATATTTAACTCATTTGATTGGAGGGTTATCCCCTTTTCAGTTAGCCTCTCTCTATTAGGGTAACAAAAGTGATTGGTAAATTTCTTTTTAATTATCATAAGAGATGTTGGATGGAATTATTTAGTGTAAAATTTACAGTTATTGATATGTTAGTATTTTGTAGTATCAGTAAATAATAAAAACAAACTAATCAGATATCATAAATAATAAATTAGTATCCCGATGTATTATATTATGATGTGTAATTGCAAAAGTCCATTTTTTAAAAGTTAAATAACAACATGACCGTCATTTCCTTTTCATTTACTTGAGTAAGACAAGATTATAGAAACATATATGTGAAATAAGAAAAATAAATAAATAATTTATTTGGATTAAAATTCAAGGGCCTTAATAATTATTTATTAAAACAATATATATGAATTCAGAAAAAACAACAAATAAGTGGTGATTTTTTTCCTTTGCTAGATAAAAAAGTGGTGGTTGAGTAAATTTTTGAAAAAAATAGGGCCCTTAAATTAAAAATAAATGGTTAATATTTAATTACCCATCCAATTTAATTTTAAATAAAATATTTTTACTCTTAAATAAACATTAAAAAATTTAACTAACATTAATAAAAATTAAATTTCAACAATAAAAATTAAATTTTAAAAATATACTAAGAAAATTTATGGAATAATTTTCTTATAAAATTTCTCCAAATTAGCCGCAATTTATTTTCATTAAGTTATAAGTTAGTGAGTTATTAAATATACTATATCTCATGCTAGTACTTTATTATCAAAAATATAACAAAAGTTTTTTTAATCAATTGTCAATACCACATAATATCAAAATATAACTCTAAAATTTAATATAAGAAATAAAGTCAAATTTTTGGCTCATTGGCTGCAATGCACCATCAAATTTATACGTAAATATATATTGTTCAAGAAATTCTCACAATTCTGTCTTAAATAAAATTCAAATTTAATTCTTAGCATTATTTTGTAGTGATGCACGTTATTTTTTAATGAAAATTAAAATAAATACTTTATATTTTATATTTTAACCAACATTGTTAAGCTAGCAAATGTTATATGTTAACAAAATACAATAAAATATAACAATTAGCCATTGCTAGAGAACACACATACTTTTTTAAATTTTTTTAACGATTAGGGTATATTATAGAGGGACGACAAAGGGAAACCTCATGAATAGTTAGAGAGACCTACTCATCGGTTTTTTTTTCTTTTTAGTATTAATTTTTTAAATCAAGATCTATAAGCTTTTTTTTTTTTTGGGTTGGAAGGATATAAAACCCTTCATTCATTTATATTTGATAAATTATTTATATCCTTTTACATCAATTTATAATAATCAGGTAACTCAACCGCTAAATTTACCGAACACATTTATTCAACCGCTCAATTGAACAGACTATCCGCTAACAGCTATCGCCTACCTAAACGAGTTATCAGCTACACAAACAGGTTATCCGTTACTCAAACAGACTCATTTTGCCGAATAGGGCCAAGCTCATTTGAAAAATATCAATCTTATAATACAAATAGTTTGTAATTATGTTTATTTTATTTTGTTTGGTTGTACAAGGGTATGTCATTAAAAAACCTATCATAAATTATTTAATTATAATTGTGCTATAAAATTGATTATATTTTATTATATCCAATCCAATATAACATAAATACTATAGTTGCTGTTTTTATTACAATTTACAACCTAATAATTAAGTTAATGCTCAATCGTGTTTTAGTATTTTTTTTTTTTGGCTGAACGAAGTCATAAAGAAAAATACAATATAATAAAAAAGGAAAACTTACCATCTAATATACCCAAAATTTCAGACTTAATCATTAGGAAGCACTAGGAGATCTAAGGTGAGAAGGATCATGCATTTCTAGTTCTTTGGCATTCGTAATTATTTAAATTAAATTAATAAAATGCACGATTAGAGTACACGTTTAGTTTTGAAAATTTTCTAAAATTATTTCAAATTTGAAATCTAATTGAGTGGAGAACACATTCTGTGTGGTGGAGTAATATCCTTACATTATTAATCATTTTTTTTTTACTATTTCATTTCAAATGTAAATTTTTAGTCTAACGTACACATGTCCTATATAATACTCTCAGCACATTTGGTTTTGGCCTTTTTAGGTTTCAACCAAGATGTTATGGATTCGACTTTTCCAATCCCACGCAATTTTTTCTTATATGAAGGAACCGGTAGGAAGTTAACAAATTCACTTAATGGATTTGGTTTTATGAATTAGACTTCTGTTAATCTTAGCTTGGTTTGTGTGCCCTCAGATATATCCATGGACAAGCGACTAGTTCATCCTACACATGGGTCATAGTGTGTAAACAACTTATCTTACTAAAAAAAAAGTGCATAGTTGAATCTCTTACAGCAGGTCAAGATTAAAAAAATTTGAACATATGTGTAAGCATCAAACTAAACATTTGCGGATATTAAATGGGTATGAAATTGTTTTGAAATTAATATAAATAATACGATACAACAACAACAACAACTCTAACTCTTAAGGTAAGTCCTACTTTAACAAGATTTGGGGAAGAAATTGATATAAAGGATATGGGTTCAAATCTTATTTGCATCATTATACCGTCTCTCAAAACCCAAACTCTCATTGGGCACTCGGAAAAAAAGTGTAGCTAACTTTATCATTCATCCGATCTCAAAAATGGTAGAAATGATTAGCTGTTCTAACATTTAATTAACTAAACAAAAGATGAATAGAAAGAAAAGCTGTATTTTCTCGACATATCATGTTTATTGCTTATTCCCAAATCTACAAACTACCCACAAACTGAAAACTAAGAACTTGGAAACAAGAAGCTTAAACTATCCCCTCCCAAAAAAACCAAAGAAAAAAAAACAAAAAAGAAGCTTAAATTAAAACTATGAATTACATGAAATTGCTTTAGCAAATCACAAATTCTACTTTAGCAAGAGTTATTTTTTAAAATTTTAAAAAATGGAGTATGACTATTAAATGAAGTAGTATGTGTTGATAGGTTTACCTCCCTTTATTGTTTATAATTCTAAACTCTAAGGGCATGTGTATACTGGAGGTTCCCAACCCTCCTAGGGCTTCACCTCTCTTTTGAATACTACCATCGTGTGCTTCCCCTTCTTCTCCATTCCCTTGGCTAGATGAAGCTTTCTCTTTCTCCATTTCCCTGTACTTATGCAAGTACCGCGTCATTACCTCTGCGTAGTTGTCAAACCCTAGAGAGCTCAGGGCCCAACATATGTCGTCTCCATTGATTGTCTTTCGATTCTCCTTATGGCACTTGTCGGAAGCCTCCCCGTGACAAAGCTTATGAATTCTGTCGCGCATTCTTGCATCCTCTCCTTCGCCCCCTTGGAGATCTTGGCTATTGGAGGGAGTGTTTGCTTCATTATTCTCCCCACATTTGCGATTGGTAGTAAGCGATCTCCTTCATCCTCCATCGATCTTGAGTAGTTTGCTTTCTAGCTAGATCTTATTGCTATTTGTACAGATGCGTTTCTATGGATATATGCATAGAGAATGCAATGTACTAACAACGTGTACGTCGTGATAGTGGATAATAGATTATTCAGTGAGTACAAAACCCACTCAAATATAATATTCTCAAGTGTATAAATTCTCTTCTAAAACTAAATACGTGAAAAAAGTAGAGGAGTTTAAAAAATGTACCTATAAAAGTAGATGTGAAAACATACCAATCACCCTCCATTGACAAGAAGAATATGATTAGCTCTCCAATTGAAAGAAACTCAAAGAGGCTACCTTTCTTGAGCTCCAAATGATGCTCAATACAAGAACAAGACAAAAGAAATGATGCTTTGCATGGGAAAACAGAGGTAGAAACACAAAGAGAAATAGTCACCTCAAGAACTGAAGCATCTTAGGGTTTTATCTCTATCAGCCCTATGTTAAAACACACATTTTCTTCACTAATTAGACAATTATAAATTAATTTAATCAGCTTTTTAATTAATTATTCGCTAATAAGAAAGCGGGTTCTGACAATTTTACTGAAATTATGCTTAATCCACCAATTTAGAGAAAAGCTTCCATTAATAGACTAGGATTAAGGCTTATTATATTAAGCAAAGTACACAATTAAGTGGTCAACAATTGGGTAAGTTAGCATGTTTAATAATACATTAAACTAAATAAAATCAACCATACCTAAAAAGTACTGAAGTGGGAAACCCTAGTGTTTGATTACATCACAATTTGTGTTAATTAACCCCTTTCAACAGTTATCTTTGTCACTCTATTTGGTGGCAAAAGGCATTTCCTTTACCATTTTTAAGGTCCATCACTCTATCTCATTATCTGGGTCCCTTGACTTATAGATAATTAGCTTCTAAGTACTAATCTGAGCTTCCCTAATCTTTTGTCCAACCAATGGTGTCGCACCGTGTGGCTTTCACACCACCATTAATTATCGGTCCTTTCAATACCTACTCTTGAACCAAATGAATCGACATTCTAATTAGTGCTAATCGTACTGATTAATTATCAAATGCTTCTTATTTGGTCAAATAAAAAATAAATAATTTGCATAAAAAGGTAGCGAATGAATTCGTCTACTTTTGCTTTTCACGAGCAAAAGATGAATTTTTGAGTTCTTCTATTTTGATCGAAATGCTTAACTCTTCTGGATTCTCATTACATACGTAATTATTAAGATAACTGCTACAATATAGTACAAATAATAATAATTATTATTATTAGGGAAAAACTCTATTTTATTTTTTCTATCAAAACTTATTGAAGATATGATGATGAAAGAGAAAGAGAGATCTAGTTGACACATCTATTATTTTCATGATTGTCCAAAAGCACTCTAATATATGCTTTTCCAATGCTTTGTTCAAAATAGCAAGACTTTCCAAAAAAAAAAAGAATCACAAAATGATATCCAAAAGAAAGGAAATTATTATTTATTCATTACGTGCCTATTATCACTCATTTTCATGAATTGCATAATTATTATTTTTTTTTTAGTGAATGGGTAAATAAGAGTAACACGGCATGTCGCTAGATAGCCCTTCTCACAAAGGTTCTACCTAAGGTGTCATTAGCCAAAATCGGGGAGAGGGAATGGGATGGACAAGTATCCCCAAGAGGACGGCACCGAAACCTTGTGCCCTCGTTGTGCAAGCCGTCCGCCGCACAATTAGCTTCTCTAAACACATGATTAAAGGAGAAATTCCTAAAATAAGACATCAATCAAATGATGTCTCCGATGATAAAATCAATCTGCCACGGTGGTTTGATAGTGCCTTGAAGAGCCTCAATGATAATCTTGTTGTCACCCTCAACTTGAAGTGAACTAATATTTGCTTTGACCGCCTGTTGGAGACCATATCCGAGCGCACTAGCTTCAGCGAACCGGAATAGATGTGACGCCAAGTTGTGCCGCTCCCGCGTTGATAAGATTTCCTTGGTCATCTCGTAGTATGAAACCCATAGCCGCACGTTCATTTTTAGAGATCCATCAAAGTTAAGTTTGATCCACCCGGCAGGGGCTTGTTCCATTTAACCAAGTGTATTTTCTTTGGTCTATTCTCGCTTGTCTTGATGTCTGAAGTCCATTGGTGATAGTTTTAATTCTTGATTTCCATTCCGCGAAAGCTCTTTTTGCCCCGATTAACGTTCCGAGATGGTTGAAATCTTCGCCTCGATTTCTTTCCTTCCGGATGCTCCATAGAAGAAATAGAAACCGTTGAAAATGCTCTGGATGAAGGGACGCGCGGGCTGCATGGATGATGCATCTACCGCTAGATAAGGGTGACATGAAATTGGTGGTGTGTAACCATTGGTGGTTAAAAGCCGATGCCCACACTAGTTTTGTTCTTGGGCAACGGAAAAGAGGTGGTCTTCGGTTTCATCCTCGTAAATTACGAGACTTGCAAGTGGGGACGATTTGCAGCCCTCGTCTAACTAAGTTCTTTTAAGGGGAATTCCTTTATGCATTAATTGCCAAACAAAAATTTTAATCTTTGGTGGTATGTTGATTTTCCATATCCATCTTCCTTCCCATGGATCCCGCCCTACAGCGTTTTGTGCTAGGTTTGTGGCTGATTTTGTGGAAAAACTCCGTTTCCCGAAAGACCCCAACAATTTTCATCATTTGTAGGAAATGCAGGGAGTGGTACACTTTTGATAATAGAAACTAAGTGCATTGGCGAACGGACTCTAGTTTGGGGACATCCCAACTATTATCATTTTTAATAAAGTCACTCACTCTACTCGTAGGTTGAGTGATTGTGGATCAAACCCCGTCATTTGAAGAAGGTTTTGGTCCCAGCACAAAAATCGACCAGTAAGAAAATATCTTTCCCATTACCGATTTTCCATCTAATTCCTTTGCTAAAAATAGCGTAGCAACTAAACAGGTTTTTCCAAACCCATGAATCTGTGCTTTTCGGCTTAACTTTGAATAGGTCATTTTGTCTCATATACTTACTCGTCATGTGTTTGGTCCATAGGCTGTCAGGCTCCTTTAATAGTTTCCAAATAAGCTTACACCGAAAGGCAACATTAATATCCTCCATTTTTCGCAATCCTAATCCCCCGTATACTTGGGTTGACGGACTCGATCCCAAGCAATCATTGGTAGGCCTTTACTCGGTAGTAGATTTCCAGAAAAATCCCTATTAATTTTATCTAGCGACTCGGAGGTATATTTCAGGAGTTTAAAACATTGCATTGTGTGGGCAGGGATAGATTCGAGGTTTGATTGAATTAGGACCACTCTTCCCGCTTTTGACAAAGTTCCCGCTTTCCAAGTACTCGGGATTTTTATTTGCACGATCAACAATGGGCGAGAATAAAGGTATTTTTTCCTTCCTTGGATCGCTGCGCAACCTAAATATTTGCCCGGGGACTCAACAATAGGAATGTGAAAAATAGCCGAGGCTATTTCCTTATCCCTTCTGGAAGCATTGGCGGAGAAAATCATGGATGATTTATGAAAGTTGATCAGTTGTCCCGAGGACGCACAAAAATTATCCATGATTCTTTTAAGGGAACGAAGGATTGGGCTTTGGTTTTACAAAAGAGCAGGCTATCATCTCGCAAAAAGAGGGCTGGAAGTGTATCTCCTTTAGCGCAAAGTTTAACTCCTATCCCACTTTTCCTATTCAAACTTTCCTTTAGGAGGTTAGCAGAAAGGGCTTCCATACGGATAAGAAAAAGATATGGAGATAGAGGGTCGCCTTGCCCGAGGCCTCTTGTAGGGATCGGGAACCCCGTTGGTTGGTCATTTATCGATAACAAGTAAGAGACTCGATGAGATGCATTCTCCAATCCATTTAATCTACTTCGGGAAACCCATATCAGTCATGCGCTGGTATAAAAAGTCCCAT
This sequence comes from Talinum fruticosum, assembly GCA_021018815.1. Taxonomy (NCBI): domain Eukaryota; kingdom Viridiplantae; phylum Streptophyta; class Magnoliopsida; order Caryophyllales; family Talinaceae; genus Talinum; species Talinum fruticosum. The sequence continues at coordinate 6,361,166 of JAITYX010000002.1, read as the reverse complement.
TCGATCCTATCATATGTTTTATCCATATCAAGCTTAAGTGCCACCCATCCTGTTTTAGTAGTTGCATTTTTAAATTTATTCATGACTTCATGGACTAGAAGGATATTATCGTGTATCTGTCGCTCGGGACGAACGCGCACTGCAGGGGAGAGATTAAGCTCCCTATGCATGAGCGAAGTCGGTTAGCCAAGATTTTAGCTATAATTTTATACAAGTGTGTTGCATAGGCTAATAGGTCCGAAGTGGTTAGTTGCACACGGCGTCGTCGACCTTCGGAATTAAAGTGATAAATGTATGATTTATCTCTTTCAGGATTTTTCCTTTCTCGTGGAAGTCTTTGACCATGGTGGCTAAATCGTGCTTTAAATAATCCCAATATTTTTGGAAGAAGCATGGTCCAAAGCCATCCGGTCCAGGTGCTTTTGAAGCATCCATTTGGAAGACTCGCATCTTTAATCTCTTCGATAGAGAAATTTTTGATGAGCTTTGTACGTTGCTGATCATTGAGTCTTGTCAATGCTGGATTAGTTGCTCGGATCCTATTAGGGTTAGACGTGAAACGGTTTTAAAGTCGTTGACAACTCATGTTGCCAATGGATTGCATATCTTCGATCCAAACTCCGGAGATGTCTTTGATTCTTGTAATCATTTTTCTTCTTTTTTTGACGAGAACACTTTTATGAAAAAAGCTAGAATTCCTATCTCCTTCTGTTAGCCACTTTTATGAATTGCAGAATTACAATGAGCCAAAGTAACGTTGTTTTCCAAAATAAGTACGGATGAGAATATTTTAGTATGATTAGTTATTAGTTAAGCACCATCCTTCCCTTTTTCTTTCTCTGTTTCTTCTTCTTCCTTTTTCTTTCTGAGCTTTGTGTTTACTTTACCATATATTAGGTTAGTATAAAGTTGAATATATGTGAGCTTAATTACCCTCTAAAGGAAAGAAAATGCCAATGAACTTAACTCGGGTGGCATGAATGTCTGTTTCTTCTAAAGTAACTATCCCAGGTTCGATTTCTGGTGGAAGTATTATCCCGGGTTCAAATTCTGGTGGAAGTATTATCCTCCTGCTGTTTTAGCTAGGTGTTTTTCAGGGATACTCAGGCTACTCTCATTGCTTGCTACTACTCTGAGTGTTGATCTTAGTTTTGGTGCTGCTGTATCTTCTAGCTGGTACTTTCTATTTTATGTTCCTTGGCTGACTACCTTTTGAATAGCTGAAACCGTAGTGTAATTGGTTTCTTTGCATGATTACAACTGACGTTTTTTAGGGCATGAAAACTCAGATCTAGTTCGTCCCAAACACAGCCTAAACAGAAAGTTGTCACTTCAACCAAATCTGAGGACACAAAGATATAACAGATTAACATCTTTCACAACTCAACCTTGGGCTCAAATTCAGGATCGAGTCTCTGGCTCAAATGAAGCCTGAGCTCAAGCTTCAAATTCATCCCCATTTGTAGTCAGCTTACTAGTTATGACTGCTGCTAAATTCGATAAATTGGAAAAAATAGGTTTCTAATAAAAACAATAATTAGTTGCAAGACAGACATTCTCAAAAGAAAGAAAAACTGATAGATTAGAAGAAAAGAGGCAACAATGATGTACACAAATGCACGTTTTTGTTATTAGATGAATGCATATTACATAGGATGATGGTTCTCAAATTCCTATATCGGTGATTTTCTCAGTTAATTAAGTCTACAATAAGAGGAAAGACAAGCAAATGATAAGTTTACAACGATCTAGGAGGCTTCTCTAACAGTGCTGAGAGATAAACTTCATCTTTCGACTTAGGAGAGACAACCCACTTGTGCTTCTTATACCTGAATTGCAGAAACATGTACATATAATCATCTACGTCTTTTCTGTTACAGAAGAACTTATCTATCCATAACAAGCCCCCAGGCCTTAAGACTCGATCCCAATCAAACAGCATGAAATCCAACAGCAGCAGATCGATCCATCCATCCAAGAGCCCTGTTGTGTGAATCAAGTCCATTGTGTTTTCAAAAAGGGGAGCCTCTGATTTGGCGTTATATACAGAGGAATTAGCCCTCGAAGTGCAATCATCTCATTAAAGGGCGCTCCCAAATTTAGGGCAGTCGAAATAATGGTGACATTTTGCTCCCTCATCCTAGCAGCAAAAGTCCCCGTTCCCACACTGTAATCAAGTCCAATCCTTATCTCCCCTGGTTTGACAGCCAAAACATCGCTGATCAAAAAGTCAGCTGGAGCAAGAGAACTCTTATTGACCCATCTAGGGATCTCCTTTTCCATCTCAAAGCATCCACTGCACTTTGTGTAACCTCGATTAGGATTTGCACTTGATAAGCATTCAAAATCCCTACACTTGTAGAGGTTCCATCGAACATTTCTAGCATCGGGAATCTTCCAAAGTGACTCATTGATCGGATATGGCTTGAGGTAGAGCTTTGATGCTCTTGTCAAGCAACGTCTTCTTGGCAAAGGATCACACCCATGAAGCATAAGCTTCTGAGCCAGATTCCAGTCATCTTTGCAATAAGACCCAACATCATAGTCCATGTAGGATTCCAAATCTTTTTCATTAAAACACAAGCATGGCCGATAGTATTGTATACCCTTTCTGTTCTAAAAATATTCACTTTCCCATTCCTGTTTTCTTTTGGGGTGATGTACTTTCTGATCTCCTCGATCACAAAATTATTAATAAGGGGATCCTCCAAATACGTAGAGTTTCCAATTTCTTCCACTTTTGGCAGACGAATTTGCCTAAGAGTGATGTGAGCATCATATAGTGGCCTGATAACCTCTTCCTCCAAGTACCTCTTAAACTCTATTCTCGAGATATTGCTCTGAGCCAATTGATCTTTATCTTTCTCCATCTTTTGCACATCAGATTCGAGCTTTTCCTGCAAACTTTCCATCTTCTGCAATACTTCCTCAATACGATCCGTCATTGCCTTGACATCAAATCCATAAGAAACATCCTTCCAACCATAAAAATGACGACAGATATCTTCACTGTGAAAAAAATCCGGCAGAATATAGTCTAACTAGACTAGAAATACTCACAATGATAACAAGCCCTCCCAACAACAACTGTATCCAACCCATAATTCGGGTTAATCTGCATTTGGGATTGCACAACCTTGCCATCCCCATCATACAAATCACTCCCTACCTCTAGTCTCACTTCCTAAAGCAAACAAAATTCATATGATTTTCTGATGCATAATAAGGAGTGCTCAAACAGACAAAGGATTCAACATTATTCAAAATCAGCCAAATGTGACGGCCCAACCAAATTCAAATCCTTCTGCTGTCCTGGACTAACCGAAAATTGATTTCTAAGCTGACTCCCCTACCCAATATCAGATATGATCCAGAATCACCCAAATCAATCACAAATCTCAATATTCCCGCATTCAAAAGATTATCCACATACATCAACAGCAAGAGAAAAAGATATGTATATTGAACAAATAACAAAGATAATAGATCAAAAGGGCAGAATCACATTTACCCATCTAAAATCTCTCTCCAGATAAATGCAGAGAACAATTTGAAAGCCCTCTCTGTGCCGGCCTGCAATATCTAGAATGCATCAACCAGACTGTAAGAGTGATCCTCAAAGATCGGCACTTTGAGTAGGGTATTAAAGACCCACTTTGCTTAAACCTCACAAAAACCCTATTTTAATGCTATAAATAATACCCAGAAAATCAATTGCTTAGAATACCCTCAAGCACGAGGGCTTTAAGCTGGAAATTCTTAAACTCCAAGAATTAATGCCCATTAAAAAAAAAAATTATCCTCAGCTCTCTAGCTGAATCAGATAAGGGAGACATGAAATTACTCTTTAAAAACTGGAAATCTACGAAACCATGTGCAGGGATTCTTGAAAAATCTAACCAGCTAGTCCGTCGGTTCATTTTATTATGACCCAGAAAGAGTAAACCGAATTCCCAGTTCAAAAAAGTTGACTTGGCGAGAGAGGGAGGGAGTGGTTTAGGCCATTTTCTGATAAATTTCAGATAGACTTCAACTCTTGGCTGCAAATTGCTATTTCTTTTTGTTCAATCCATGTTGACCTTGGAATTGGAAAGTGTAGTAGAGAGGATTTCTTCTTCCAGTTAAGTCTCGAATTTTGTGACTTCTGGGAAAATCTCTTTGTGCGGTAGGCGATTTGCCATTGTCATAGCCACAGATGATGAACTACTTTGGTGACCAAGCCTAGACAACATAAGAAAAATTAAAAAGATGTCCATTTGCCTAATTGTCTTAATTTAATAATATTTTTAATTTCTCAATTTCTAGGGAAGGATCAAACTTGAATCTAAGTCACTTGCATTTTAAAAAGTTTTGATACTTTCCATTTAAAAACACATTCAATAAAAAGTTTGAATAATAGTTAAAGTTTCTGAATATGTTATATAATTTAATAAATATGAACATTATTTTTTTATTTTAATAATATAATATGTATTTGTGTAACTTGTATTTGGATGATTAATTCAATTATCAATAATCACATATTTAATTCGACATTACATATAACTTTTTTTTACTGCAGTATTTAAATAACCTTATAAAAGTTTATCCTTAGAGTTCTTATAAAAGTTTATCCTTAGAGTTCGCTTCTTTTTTTACCTAAATAACTTATAGTGTGTTTTGACTTAATGGGGGGAGTGTAGTGAACGTTAATGAAAGGGAGGAGAATAGAAAGGAAAGAAGGGAATGAAGGTCATAGATCTTCCCCTCGTCCAGTTTTAAATTGTGATAAATGGAGGGAAGGAGGGTGAATTCACTAAAAAAATTTGTTTATATCCAATTACCCTTCATATAGAGAGAGAAATATTGAGCAAATGAGGGAAAAAGGGGCTGAAGTGTTCCCCTCTTGTCCCATCTTGTCCCATCTCTTCCCTTCTTATTAATTTTTCCAAACAAGGATGAAGGGAGTTAAACAACCTCTCTTTCCATCCCCTTCCCGTCTCTATCTTCAATCCAAACACACTTAGACCCTATTCCATTTAGTTTTAATTTATAATTTTATTCTTACAACTCCTTATAATTTCTTGCAACTTCTTACAATTTTTTATAATTAATTTTACAACTATGTTACAATTGTTTACAGCTTCTTGTAGCTAAATGAAATAAAGTCTTAGTATTTTACCTACTCGATATATAAGCCAAAAAAAAACAAAAATCCCCCATTTCTCTATCAATTTTTTTTTGATTATATAAAATCCACCTATTTTCACCTATGTCTGAGTTTGAAAAATTAATGTCTTTTAAATCTAAATGTAACTCCATAACAACTCAAAATCACATGACAAGAAAGCAAATGATGGTTGCCAAGTTAGCTGAGACTAGCATATTTAAGATTGACCTTATGAGGCTAGACATTATAATGAGATTATGTACCATATAGTCCATGTCTTATAAATCTTGCCCAATAGAAACAATGTTAGACTTAGACATGTCAATTTATTTATATATATTAAAAGGCGAATAACTCCATCATCTTAAATTAGAGTAAAACCATGAATTTAAAAAAATTCAACAATTTAAAATATTTATTTTGATTCAAATGAGTCATAAACTTTTAATAATTTATGACAATTTCAATCGATATACTGCGACTTATAAATGACATAAATAAAAAATTATTAATTAATAATTTATGACTAACTTTTTACAAGTTATTACAGGTAGATAATAACATCCAAAATATTACCAATATTTTATAAGAAAATAGTAACCTGAGAGTGAGTGCCTCCTATGTTTGCGTCTTAAACTTTTATCTTCCAATTTGAAGTTTTGGGAACAGCTTCATCGGCCCAGCCAGAGCTACTACATTTTGGGCCTGCAAATGGTTCCAATTAAAACTTCCAATAATTGAAAAATGGCCCATTTTTGTGCTTACTTTGTTTTAAATTTATTTTCGATTAACAAATTTGAGCTAATTGTGTATCCATAAAGATAAAACTCTCTCATTATAAAAATTTTATAATTATAAGACTCGAACTTGGGCCTAGTGTCGAACTACACCAAACAAACCTATGTGGTCGCAAGTGTTTAGTATTTTATTTAAAATAACTTCGGATCATTTTATTCGCCATTTTAAATAATTTATTTAAAAAAATAATCTCTCGTATTCGTATTAAATATTTGGTCTGTATTTTTTTTTTTCATATCGAATCTTGTATTTTAAATATCGAATATCACCAAAACTTTTAAATATGAATCTGGCAAGGATCTTTTTTTTCCCCACTAGTTTATGTAAACTCATATCCTTTATTTCGTTCCTCATTCCTTTCTATTTCAATTTTTTTAAAATTAAATAAAGCAAGCTATTCATTTACTACTTCCCTGTGGGAAGTACTAAAATTAGTCTACATAATATTTGATTTTGGTAAACCCTGTTTATGGGTGTGATTTAATTAAGATTAGGCCATCTCGCCTTGTTTGACAACGAGATTCTATACTTCTTAGGAACTTATGGGTGACTCTCGTTATTACAACTAACCTACGTAACTATAATAGATGTTAAAGTTGTGTTCGATAATAGAGGTTATTGGTTTGATTAGGTCAAGTTAAAGTACTCATCAACTAGTATCCAACTTATTAACCGATAAATAAAACTTCGTAAGAAAACCCGTATGTGTTGTACGCTTGTACTCATACCCATTTTGATTAAATGCCGAATGTGTCGAGTCCTCTAATATAATTTTAATTTCCATTTATTATTTAATTAGCCGGCTAAATAGTAACGTACACAAAGCCCATAATTATAAATAAGACAAAGTAAAACTGAATATGAAATAAATACTACCGACTAAACCTAAATACGCCCATACTTTTACTTACAGAATTTACCATTATATTTACCAGCTGATATAGCTATAAGCATTGCATTCTCACTTCCTCTCACTCTCATAATTGATTTGAAGTAAAATTGAATATAGTCGTTAGCATACTAGCCCATTAAGTGGAATTTTTTTATAAAAAAAAAAACAAAAATTTTTTCATACTAACTGTTATTTATATGTATGGTCATAAAAGACATCAATTATATCTACAGAGAAGTCTAACAAGTACAATTGACTAGCTAACACATTTTCGGCCGTTTGGTCCTTTCCTCATCTACTTGGGCTTGCCCCTCTCCAATTCTTTTGACTATTATAACAAAATAATAATTTACCTTGTAAAAAGACTACTAAATTTTGCCGTTTACTTGTTTACCCATTAAAAAAATATATATATTGTCATAACAAGAAGACCTACTCGTCATAAAATGGCCAAGAAAGAAAAGGAGTGGAATAATAATATATTGACCTACTCTTGATAATGTATCCGTGGACTTTGAATTTTCCATGATGCTACTTAGTCGTCACTCCTCACCAAAATGCAAAGGGGGAAAATCACATTTCAAGTCAAAACTCATGATAACCAGAAAATTTTTTGATGCATGGTATTGAAATATTCTTTCCAGTTTTGTAGAAGTTTTTATGAATAAAATGACAGATGGTATGTGTAATATTTGTTGATTAAGGGTATTGTTTGAAATCGATTTAATTGAAACAAAAGAGAAGGGCTCGATTGATGATTGCTAGTTTTATCGACCCGGTATGTTCCTTCTCCTTCTTACATACTGACCTAGCACATATTTTGTCAAATACAAAGCCTGTAATACATAAATAATAATAATAATAATAATAATAATAATTTTTAAAATGTAGTTTCTGGTCCTAGTGTGAAATTCTTTTCTCAAAAGGGGAAAATTGATTAAAACATGTCATTTTTAGTCAGAAACAATGTGGGAAGACAGGAAAATGTTGAATTTTGACACTTTGTAGGTAAATTAGGATGTTTGGGGATTTTTATGGCTGTGTGTATTTGACGAATGATTTTTTTCTAATTAACTAGCTAGCTGGGGTAAGACTATATCATAACAACAAATTCAAACTTTTTCTTTTTTCTTTTTTTAAAAAAAATTAAGACTTATATATACATATTTTGCAATAATACTTTTTTTAAAAAATCGCAGAATATTATATAGTGAACAATGTTAAGTATACAAACAACAAGCAGATGTCACAAATGAATTTCTAGCTGGCTGGTTTGAGACAAAAAGACTACAACAAAAATTTTGCACTCCCATTTTGAAAATTAAAAAAAAAATATTGAACTTATATAAACTTATTACAGGACTTTCAAATGAGTCGGCATTATAAAAAAAATATTTACTTTTTTTGTGTCTTTCTGACGGAGTTTGGTTTACATTTAATGATTTTTTTATTTTATATTCAGAAAATTAATGCTACTTAAAAACAAAAATTTAGGTTATTGTATATGACCACGAGCTTTCCATGCTAATATGTCTTTACATGAATGTGAGACTATTAACAATTAGATTATGTTTAACTCTTGTACCTTAAATACATCTATTAATCGAAAAAAAAAAATATTGAATGTGAGACAATTGACATATTTTATATCTATTATATATATTTACAAGGTGAAGATAAATTTAATGGTACATTGGATGGGTAAAAAAACTTATGATGAAACTTTTTTCCCCCATTTTTTTTTTTTTGATAGTGGTGGAGGCATGTTTGAATATTAATTTAATATGCTCTACTTTTTCATTACTATTATGCATAATATTTTTCTATATATTTAAAAGATTTATATAGCGATGTTCTATAGTTTAATTAAACTTATTTAATAATACCAATTAGTTTTCATCTATGTCCACTTATAAAAAAATGAAGGATATTTATACAATTTCGGATAATTTTTCCAATTAACGAGTGCACATGACATTAATTAGTTGTTTTATACACTATACATGCATGATGTCCGTATCCGAGAGTATGAAATTCCTCCAAATCGCAAGAGACTTTAACTCTCTCATCATCTAACGGTATGTAGTTACCATCCCACCGTAAAACAGATTAATGATAAAAAAATAAAAATAAAAATCATATTCCACATCTTTCATCTATACTTTGCTCATTTGCACATCCAAACCCTAAATCTCAAGTGCTATATATCCTTGATTGTAAAGAATATGAGTTTATAGTTAGTTGACATCTTCTCTTCAACAATCAATAATTTTATAGATAATGTTCTTTTACCTTTCTATTATCTACCTATAAAAATTGTTTTGTGGAACCCCACATCATAATTTCAATATATGATCCAATCCAATTGATGGGGAAGTCTACATGTGATAAGACTTTTTAAATCTGAACCCTAGCTAGCCTTGATTCATGATCATCATCATATCAGATGTATGAATCCTTCATATTTACCATTTTTGAATGCTTATCCATCATAAATAGTTCACAATGTGTTTATCATTATATGAAATTTCCTAGCTTTTTTCTTGTAATCTATTTTTTTGATGCTATATATCTTGGCTTTTCTTTTTTTTTTTAATTTAAATTTGTCATGTGCTAAACTAAATATCAACTTCTTATGGAACAATGAGATAGTTAGATGTTTTATTTTTCAGTATATATCCAACTAGCTAGTTGAATAAATAAAGTTTCGAAATATATAACAAGATGAATACGTGTGATACAAATTATATCATACTCTTGGATCCATGGACCTCTAAAGCCCTGTTCAGCAATAGCGTTTGTAATAGTTTTTAGCGTTTTGATCGGATCAAAACACTAATCAACCAAATATTAGCGTTCGGTAAGTTAGTGTTTTAACTAGCGTTTGCAGTAGCTTTTAGCGTTTGCGGTAGTGTTTTTGAAAAGTTAAGAATATTAGCTTTTCACATTTGAAAGTAGCGTTGCATATTTTTTTGACAAAAAATCCCTTCATTAATTTATATTTGATAAATTATTTATATCCTTTTACGTCAATTTACAATAATCAGCTAACTCAATCGCTAAATTTATCGAACACATTTATTCAACCGTTCAATTGAACAATTATCCGCTAACGATTAAAATCTAACAGCTTATTAACTACATAAACAATTATCCGCTACAAAAAAGCTCATTTTTCCTTCACTGCCACGTGGCTTGGAATTAAAGTTTTCAGTCTACCGTGTAAGCTTTGTACGTGGGATGTAAAATGCACTCGTAAAAAAAACAAACAGTTAAGAAAATTAAATTTCTTTTAGTTATAGTATAGTTAGATGTTGAGGCTCAAAATTATTAAGAAATTAAGATTTTCATTGAGAGGTGAAAAATTATACTCGCGAATGTGACCCAAAATTTTTAAAGTGAAGATTAAACAAAAATGCTCTATATAAATAGTTTTACTCAACATTATTTCATAACAAATTTCAAAGTACATATTCGATAAAAGAAAATATATAAAAAAATTATATATATTGATTATTTGCCGATGTACTCCATAGTATATACGCCTAATACAGCAAAATATCTATTCATTTCAAAGGGTTCTCATTGAAGCCTTCATATATTTGAAATTATTTTCATCAAAAAGATTTTCGTAGATTTAGTTTCATACTTTCATATAATCCCCAAGGGTTTGCATGTAAACTAAATATTAGGTTAAAAATTCACAGATTTAACGCCCTGCAATTTTATTCTCTCTCTCTTTTTGACGTAAAATTTGATTTTTGAAAGAAATATTAGGTGAGTTTGTCCCATTCTAAAATTCAATCGTAATATACTAACAAAATATATAACATATTTATATTAACATGATGTGGTATATTAAAAATGAAATATAATACTATATAAATAGGGGTTTTAAAGATTAAAAAATTAATCCAACTACTTATAGTTTATTGATGTATATTTGACGTAGTTTCGTAGTAAGAGGTTATAGTGATTGTCGCAATACTATAACTATTACAATTATAAAAGTTTCGGTCATATATGTGTCATATCTAGATCCTAACCGTACATTATTTTTTATATTATAAAAATTATATTTTTATAAATTATAAAAATATTTATAATTCTTAATAACATAGTATCTCAATCTTTATATTTCACTTTTTAGGAAGGGAGTAATTAAGTACTACCAAAAATCACTACAATTAATTATATTAATCAAAATTTTTAAAAATTGTTTCATTGTTAAAATTTATTTTCTTAACCCCCTTCTCTTCTCTAGGTTTCTCATCTCTGAGCCCGAATTTTATATCTATTAATCTTTTCACTTTTCTAAATTATTGGGGTTACTACTAACCTAGTTACAACCATTAGTAAATTCATTTTATTTTAATTTCTTCAATCGAATAAAGATTTAAAGGTATTGTTATTTTATTTATAATAAATTTCTCTCTTTTACGAGAGTTTGAGTTTCTCTCCCTTTTGTGAGAGTTAGAGTTTCTCTTCTTCTTGTGAGAGTCTTGTTTCTCGCCTTTGTGCGAGTTATTTCTCTTGCCAATACGTGCAAGTTTTATTAAGGTTGTTGATTCGATTAGATGGTGTATTTTTTATATTTTTATCAATTAGTTTTCTTGATTTTGACTGAGAATGATTTAACAGTGGAATTTCATATATGTCTCAATCAAAATGATATTTGTTTAGGTTGGATCTATTATATCATATAAAGATCTATTATATAAAGTTATAAAATAACTCGCCGATATTTGAAAAAGACATATTGAAGTCGAAGAACACAGTTTGGTGGCTAGATTGATGCTGAAAGTATAGAGGTGAACCGAAATATATTTACCATTAACTTGGTCGAAATAGAGATTTGTTTCTATATTTTAGATTTACTATTGTTAAAAAATTATCTTTGTAAATATCGCAAGACTTTTTATTAATTAACTTTCACTCTGTCAAAAAATAATCATTTTCTTAACTTAACAAAAAAATACGAATGATTATAATTGATTTAATTTAGATATGTACGGTTAGAATTGAAAGAAACCACATTGTTTATCGTAATTGTAATATATTTACAATCACTATAACTTTTTAAAATATATATAACTTTGTCAAAGACAGCAGTGGACATTGAGTATGAATATCCACCCTTTTGCGATTGATTTTGTGCTGAAAACACGACTCACATTCACTACTTAATTTGTTAAGGAATACAAAATAAATTTGGTATTAAAATCTTTTTTGATGAGATATTTCAACTGCAAATCTATTAGTCCTTATTCTGAATAACTATGCAAGGTTGGGAAGCATATGTAGTATACTCATTTACATTTATGGGCTTTCAAATTTCAGCCAATATTTTGATTGAAATGGTCTTAAAATATGACATTAGATTCGATCGCTATATCTTTCCCTGTATAATCAACTGTGATAATGTTGGGTCCCGTCAGTAATTAATTGGAGAAAATTCTATTTTTACGAACAAAAAGTATATAGAGTCATTGTGATTGACAATTTAAATTTTTTAATTAAAACTCTCTATTTTTATGTCAGTACGTAAAAATTCAGTATTCATTTTTAGTTAGTATATCTAGAATGATTCATATCAATAATCATTTTTTATTGTTAATTAATTTTAGATGAAAACTTTATATAACTTCTTAAAATTTCTATAAAATTTGAGAAGCAAAACATTTTTGAAAACCATGATTTTTTTTGAAAGGCCAAGCCCATTGTATTTAAGACTGGTTGGCTATGTATAACTCTATCCCCAAGCTGTAATTGAAAGGTCTAAATAGTCCTAAAAGGACATTTGGTTGGCTATATATTATTGGCAAGGATGACTAGGTAACATACAAGGGTAATTTCGTCATTTCACATCCTCCTCATAGAAGAAGACCCCATCTCCCTCACTCTCTCTCTCTCTCTAACTCGTAAACACAACACAAGACATCTCCCCTTTCTCTCTCCTCTGCTCTCTCTCTCTCTCTCTCTCTCTCTCTCCATATGCGAAGAGGACGACTTTGGCTCCCTTGTTATTTCTCCTCGACTTCGAAAAATTTTCCAAGTCCCATCTCAAAAACACTAAGCATAAGCTGCTCACAGCTTTGAGGCCTTCTCTTCTCAGGTAAAACTCCCTCTTTCTCTCTCCTCTCCTCCCTAGTTTTTGCTTTATGGGCACTCTTATTTATTTCGGGTTGGTTTTGCCTGCAAGAAACTGAGAATCAAATCAAAGGCTAATCAAACACAAACCCAAAATACCCATTTCTTCCAAATTTGGTCCCTCACGTTTTTTTCGACGTTTTAAGTTTCTTTATTAATTAGTTATAGTCAATGCGAATGTACCCCCAACAGCCTTATATGTATGTATTTTCTGCTCATATATTCGTTTTACTTGTGTTGGTTCACTTCTTTTTTTTAGTCTTCAGCGTGAATGTAAGTTGCCCTTTGAACTATTTCTTGGGTGTTTTTCCTCTTAGAGTTTTTTCGTAGTAACATAAAGCTTGGATCACGTGTTATTTCTGCATATTTTTGCTTCAACTGCTTTGGTTTTATGCCAGTATTTTTGGTGGGTATGTTCGAATTTGCGCTCTCTGCTGTATTCCTTGTGTAGATGTTTATCAGGTGTTTCAAAGTTGAATTGTGCCGTTTGTTGGTGAGTAAATTTATGCTTTGAACATGATTTTGTTGTTTGTTTTACGTGCTTGGTGGTTTTATTTGTTCAAATTTGGAGAGAGAATGGATCTAAGATGTCGGCTTATGTGCTTTGGGTTGGTGGTATCGAAGCTTTTCTGGGTTTTGGTGGAATTTGGTTTTCTGGGTTTCATTTGGGTCTTCTTGCTACTGTGTGCTTGTTCGTCAATTTGTGCTTGTTATGGCAGGAAAAATCTCCACTTCAGGGAGGGTACGAGGATTGGGTGAGAGGAGGTGGAGGAGAGAGAAAGTTTGGAACCTCTCTTTTGGGTGGATTCCATTGACTCAAAGTACGAGATTTGATTAGGAGAGAGATTGTGGCACAATTAGGTTTTTGCCTCGAGAGTTTAGGAATTTCAATCCTAAAATTTGTTGGGGTGGTTTGGGTTTCATGGTTTTCTTGATATATGGAGGTATTTCTATGTGGGCAAGATTGAATTCTACCTTCTTGTGTATCTTATAACTACAACTGCCAGCAAGTTGAATCCAGCAAATGCGTCCTCTTCTATTTTCACCATATAGGAACATGAGTTCATCAAAAGTGAGATTGATCCAATTTTTTAGTCAAATTACATCTGTGAATCTTGGGGATGCACGTTTCAACTACCACCTGATTAATTACTCAGATAGATGTGGATATGAAGTTGGCCTACTAAGACAACCCTTATCACAACAATTGGCGGAGGTTGCAGATCCGAAAGTTGAATTTAGCTTTTCTCATGGTGTTTCTTTTGCATTTGGGTTTATCATGGACACCTGAGTGTGTAATAAGGATGGAGCGGAATACATGGATGAAGAACTTAGAGTAAGATATAGAATTAGATAGGATCTTGGTATAGTCACCACAGCTTGGAAAGGCCATGGAAATTAAGGGAGGGGTAAAACAAAACAAGCAAGAAAACTAAATTTTGGCGTGATTCTAAGATGTTTTGTGTTTAGTACTAGTCAATCAAGGTGGTCCATCCATGTTCTTCATAGTCTGCTTCATCTTAGTTCTGTTAGTCTTAACTTCTCAGTAATCCGTGACTTTGAAGTGCTTTGGGTTATATGTACCTTATGGTCATACATGGAGCTCCCTTGAGATCTTAGTATTTGAAATATGCATTGTTACCCTCAGATAATTGTCACTTTTCTTGATATAATGTGCTGCCAGGACCATATGTGATTGCCTTTTGTGTGTGTGTGTGTGGGGGGGAGGGGTTGACAAATTTTACAAATTGCAGCTATGAATGAGCGAGGATTTCGTAGTGGGTGAACCTTGGCAATCAATTTAAGTTGAGAGAGGGCTCCTATAGAGTAGTTTTCAGGTAGGCTGGACAGATTGCATGTCCCTTCCCCAACCCCACTTTGGGAGGAGTCCGGTGTATTCCTCTATTTTGTAAGGTTTTATTGTCTTACCAATGTCCGTATTCTGTTGAATGATGTTATTGTCTTGCCGGACTTTTGGCCTTGTTTTCTGTTGTTTTACTTGTTTGCTACGAAACTAAACTGAGTTTTCCTTGTTCAACCTCATAAGAGGTAAATTTGTCTTATCTTTTCAGCTAGCATTATTTCACATATAGATCCAACGAGAACATACCACATAACCAATGGGGGATGAAAGTCATTAGTTACTGAACAGTTTGTACAAATTAATGAAAATTTGTGGCTTGTTTTACTCAAATTGTCACTAAATTTCTGCAAACTGTTTCTTGCAGCTAATTGTCAAGCTGTCGGTTTTACTTATTGTACCACACATAGTGCCCAGTCTGTCCCTTCCTTCTGCAACATGGACTCCAGTCAGCTGGATCTTGAGGACGGAAGTTCGCCTGAAACGTTTTCTGATTCCTCTGTGTCACCGGACTCTTCTGATACAAGTGACATATTTGGAGACCCATTGGTGCATCCTCGAGTAGGTGATGAGTATCAAGTGGAAATTCCTCCTGTATTAAGTGAGTCTGAATTTCTTAAAATGATGACGAATCCCGCTGATCCTGAAGGCACCATAAACTCTTCTCATTCTTTTACAATGGGACTTTCTGTGCCTGTGATGTGGGTACACATCCAGGAGAACATAATCAAAGACGAGATGATGGTCTCTCCAAATGTGCCACTTGGATCCAAAAGCACAGCAATGAGCTCAGAAAAGAAAGAACCCAATGGAAAAAGGATGGCCCTAATAAAGTATCTTTGAGCAATGGGTATAGCCTAGTTCCCGGTTTGTCAACTGACTCCTGGAGTGACTTTGAAGTTGACTGTTTTCTTCTTGGGTTGTACATGTTTGGGAAGAATCTTCTTCAGGTTAAGAGATTTATGGACGACAAAGAAATGGGACATGTATTATCCTTTTACTATGGTCGATTTTATGGGTCTTCAGGGTATCGTAGATGGTCAGAGTGTCGGAAGACGAGAAACCGAAAATGTGTACTTGGACACAGGTTTTTCACTGGATATCGGCAGCAGGAATTATTTTCTCGTCTGCATCCTCGTCTTTCCGAAGAATCCAAAACTAAATTGCTGGAGGTACTTGACTGCCTAAATTACTTGCTCCTTTCATTTAGTGAGTGTATGAATATTTTTATTTTTATTTTTTGAGTCTTATTACAACCAGGTGGCCAATACATTTTGGGGAAATGAAAGAAAAGAAGAGGGGGGAGGTTATGTGAATGAAGCAATTGCAAAGTTCTTGCGAAGAAAAACCACCTGACACTATTACATTCCAATCTCTCATACCATTGTCTGCATTGAACAACCACCTTTTTATTAGTTTTATTTTTTAAAACAGGGCATAAACCAAAAAAATAACAGAAAAGAATAATCTGCCCTTTGCCTTTGTAATGGAATTGAAGAAGTATTTACTATATATGTATTGCTGTGAGCTGTAACCAGGCAGCAAGGGCGTTTTCAGAGGGAAGGACTACACTGTATGAGTATGTGTTCACGCTGAAGGACTTGGTTGGCATTCATGCTTTAGTAGAAGCTGTAGCAATTGGGAAGGGGAAGGAAGATCTTACAACTCTTTTTCTGGACAGCTCAAAAACAATCAAATATTCTCCAATCGCCCTGAAATACCTTCTGGCAAGGCCTGTTCTTCTCTGACATGTGCTGAGATAGTCCAGTATCTGACTGGAGACTTCAGGCTTAGCAAAGCTCGATCAAATGATCTCTTCTGGGAAGCAGTTTGGCCCCGTTTGTTGGCAAGAGGATGGCACTCTGAGCAGCCAAGGGGGATGGTTACACAGGCTCCAAGAATTGTTTGGTTTTCCTCATGCCAGGGATTAAGAAGTTTTCTAGGAGGAGGCTTGCCAAAGGAGAACACTACTTTGACTCCGTTAGTGATGTCTTGGCAAAAGTCGCTAGTGAACCTGAACTTCTCGAGCTTGAGGCCGATGAAACTAAACCTAACAGTTCCAAAGAAGAAAATGGGTGGGCTGTTGAAGTGAATTCAGATGATGATGATGATGATCAAGACTCTTCTGATCATGAGCGCCATTGTTACCTCAAGCCCCGTGTTTCCACTGGGCTATCGAATCTTATGAAGTTTACTGTTGTAGACACCAGTCTAGCTAATGAAGATAATCCATATAGGGTGAGAGAACTGAGGAGTCTACCTCTTGAAGCTAAAAGACCCTCCACGCTGTCCAGTTTTCTGAGAAACAATGAAACAAAATTGGGAGGCAAAGCTGATATTCTGCCAAATGGTGTTCATGATTCAACCTTTTCTGCTCATATTGGTGGAAGTCAAAGAATTCAATGCAATGATTTAGATCCTCCAAAAATGCCAGTGGATGCCAATCTACCTGTTGACCACAAATCAAGAGCCATAAAACACCAGTTCAGCCGCCGTGTAAAACCTGGCCCATCAAATTGCTCAGGTCAAGTCATGAAACGGCGGAGATTAGCTTCTTGTGTTGAGTCAGATGTGACTTGTGTCTTGAGCTTACCAGCTGGTAAGAATACTTCTTCCCGAGGTACGAGTAAGAATGCCATTTCTCCTAAAGTGAGCCCATCTCATGTGAACGTGTTACAGAATGACTCTATAATTGTAGACACTCCAAAGGAGAATGTTCTTCAGAAAAGTTTTGTCAGAGATGCAGTTGATTCTGATATAAAAGAAAAGAAGCCTGAAGCTCCTAAGGGTATTGATCTGAACTTGCCTCAGATTCCGACTGAAGTACCTGAGAATGATGGAAAAGTGAAGGTGGAAGATAGGGACAATAGAGCCATCCAACAATCTGGTGCTGAGAAACCGAAGGTGAAGGTAGAAGAAGAGGAGAGTAGCACCAACCCACATTCTGATGCTTCTTTTTCTGCTTGTGATAGCAAGAAAGAAGAAGCCGATTCTACAGCAGGGGGAACCACGGGCAAGGACGGAGGGCTTGATCATCAACCCAGGCGGCAAAGCACTAGGAATCGCCCACTTACGACCAAGGCACTTGAGGCACTTGAAATAGGGTTCCTAAACCCTGTAAGGCATAGTCGAAAGAGGTCTCCATCTGCCAATATGCAAGACCAAAAGCCAAAGCGTGTCCGTCAACCACGAAGCAAAAGCACCATGTTCCAAAATGATACCGGTTTCCTAGAGAAGGTTGGAAACGATACAACTTGTAATGGAAATAAGGATACCCCTGGAAATCCTCATATTGAAGAAACATCTTCTTGCAAATTACTAGGGGTTTCCAAGCCTTCATATACTTCAGAAGCACCTTAAAGAGGAGTATTGACCAACCCAAGTGTTATTTTGTGAATACCTGACATTTGTGATATACCCCCCAAAACCGACCTTTCCGGGTATTCTTGTAGGTGGTAATGGGGTTGTTTGAAATCGGGTATCCATCGAAATGTTGGAATGGGTATGCTTAAAACTGCCGTTGCAGGTCTCGTTCTGAGACTATGGCTGAGCCTGAGGTGGTTGGTGTAGCACAATTGCTGATACTGTATATACAGAACATACATAGCAAGAAAGAAAGGTTATTAGGTTGAAATCAGAGGCAGCGAGTTCCTAGTTGGAAATGAAGCTGCAAATTTCAACACCAAGACTCTCAAGCCGTGTATTGAAAAGGGAGGAAGATAGAACAATGGAAAGAATTTGTTTCATATGGGCAACTGAGAAATTTAAGGTTTCTTTGAAGTAGTTAAAAAAGTGTGTTCATTTAGTTGAGTTTTGTATTTGTTCTTTTGATAATGGTAGTTGGAGATTTCTGTCCAGATATAATATAAATTGATTAAGTTCCCTTTTACTTTGTTGCTGAATAGATGGAACCCCTTTTTTTTTTTTTTTGTGCAGTCTTAATGGAGCAGTGTTGAATGAATCACATATGAGTGTTGCATTAATTAATGCACAGTGTTGTGTGAGTGTCAGCCAATCAATAGGACTCTGTTGGATCTACTTCTACTGTTACTCAAAAACACAAAAGCTCATATATATGTAAGTCACACATGAATAGACAGACCGAGAGGGGGAGGAAGCACCGAAGAAGAAGGGGAAAGCAAGAGTCCCGAATCAAAAGTTCAAACTTAGAATTCAAGTTGGATAATTTAAACTCTTGAATTAATGAAAATCTTAAAGTCCAAATAAATTTATTCTTCAAGTATCTGATTTGGTTTAATTCATGGAAAGGAATTGGACTGTTTAAGTGGTGAATAAATTGGGAGGAACGATTTAGATTTAGGAGCTTGTAATTTTGATTGTTTGTTAATTGGATGTTGCCATACATACATGCATATAATAATAATAATAATAATAATAATAATAATAATAATAATAATAATAATAATAATAATAATAATAATAATTTAAAAATAAAAAAATTGCAAACTATTAAGATGTTAATCTTGCAATTGAGGCATGTTTATAAAATAATATAACTCAGATCTTATAGCTATGTATATTTAAAAATTAATATAACTCAATCTTAGAAATCTTAAGCTTTGTACTTACCATTAATGCGATTGTAAAGAAATATAAGGTAAAAATAGGCTGCGGCGGGTTTTGTATACCCCTCGTCCTTAATCGAACCCTACAAGCTCAAATAGTATAGAAATGAAAGTTCAAGTTAATAGATGAAGTTAGAGACAAATATTTGTATATATTAAATTTAAAATTATATCCCTTTTAGTATAAAGAAAAGTATAAAGATCGATGTAGACTGAATTTGAGTTCAAATTTCATATAACAACTTTTAAAAATTTTCCAATTGAGGTAACTAGCACTACTTTCGAAATCTCGCACTTAACCAGTATCGCATATTAACCCATTAGTATATT
Organism: Talinum fruticosum; assembly: GCA_021018815.1. Lineage (NCBI taxonomy): Eukaryota > Viridiplantae > Streptophyta > Magnoliopsida > Caryophyllales > Talinaceae > Talinum > Talinum fruticosum. The sequence goes on along the minus strand of JAITYX010000002.1, from coordinate 6,341,400 downwards.
TGGTGCATGGTTAGTGTTGTAGAATAGAAGAAGCCATAGATAGGAGTCCTCCTCTTAGGGGAAGATGGCACCAAGGAGGGGGTAAGAAAGTAGGAAGAGATGTTGATGTGTATGGCCCAAAAAAGGAAAGATAAGAAAACTAGTATTGTGGGGAATTCTACAATAGCAACAGCAACTTACAAAAGCAGGAGTTTTATTCCCCAGCTGAAAAGGGCAAAGGCAGAAAGGCAGTAGAATCGCAGTAGCTGCCCCAACTGCCCCCATGTGGTTTTTTCTTGTCATTTTTTTTTGCTTGCTCTTGTATTTTTGTGGTTTTTAATAAGAAAATAACTGACCAACTTCACATCACATTAGAACTCAGTTAAGGAATCTGACCAATTAAAATTTAAAAAAGTGCTGTAATTTTTTTAATAAAAAATCAGATCAATTACAAAAAATAATTCGATATAAGGAGAAAATCAGGAGGTGGAACTTATGACTTGGTATGCTTAGATCATTCTAAACTGAAATTACCAATGAGATCATGATGTTCAGTTTTTTATGTGATATGAATTTATTTTGTTTTACCAATAAAATTTTAGTTTAAATCATTCTAAACTGGAATTACTAATGGGATCACGGTGTTAAGTTTTTTATATGCGATAAGTTTGTTTAATTTTACCAATAAAATATTAATTTAAATGTTAAAATCTAAAAATTAAATAGTCTTTTTACTTCATTATACTAGTACTGATATTTTGAGGTTTCATTTTTTGAACCCAAGTAACGAAAGAAAAAATTTGTTCAATTTTTCATAACGATTTTTTAAAAATAATATTGTTTAGTACATTTTCATTTCTTTTGGTAATTAAATTTTACTTACCTTTGCTTCAATGATGAATTGGTCCTTTAATTTAAAATGATTATTAATATAAAAGGTAATTAATAAATTACTAGGTTTTTTTCCAAAATTATTTAGGGTTATTTTAGCTTAATAATAATAATAAAAGATTCATCCTTAAAAAATTTAAGGATTACTCTTTAAATATCTATCTCACTATATCTCTAAAGTCAAAACACTTTATCAATTAAGAAGCATCATCTGAAAACTAAACTTGAATCACAAAAATATTTCATTGAATAAATTTATTTTTTTTTTCAAGATAAAAAATGCTACGTAACAATCCCGAATAGTCACTAGGATCAATAGTAAAATGAAAAATGTGCCCAGCAAGTGAGTCCGCTACAAATTAAGCCCAAAATAAATTTTTTAGAAATGAATATTAGAATTAAAAATCAATTTTAGAATATAGTTTTCTCAAATTATATAGCAAAATAAATTTCAGAGTAAGAGTTAGTCTTAAACTAATCGTCTTTTTTAATAAAATCTTCAAGATATCATAAATAAGATTGAATTATAAAAAGAGGCTCAACAATAAAGAAGTCAATTTTACAAAAATAACATATAACACGATTTTTATATGAAACTCGTGTCGAATTAATTACGTACATGGTTTAGAGATTCGAGTTAAACTTCAAGGCATCCAAAATCTAAACAAATGAGAACCACTCAAATTTGACAACCCTATCTTCTACCCAAACCAAAGAGTAATCTCCATATCATTTATAAACAGGAACCACCCCCCGAATTGAGTGCCTAAACTTTAGTTTTCTCTGTTTTTCATGGACCAACAACATTTCCAATATTCATTAATAAGAGTAGCTCATACTGCTACTATTTGACAAGAGGCACCAAAACTCATTCATTTTAGAGCACATAAAACTACAATGGCACTGCAACACCAGTGCTACTACCTTGCACCAAAATCCTCAGGTGACAGGAGAGAGAATGGAACCCAATTTGCAAGATCACCTGCTCAGCAATTCGCACCACTGGCATCAACCTTCCAAAGGAGGCTTTTCCTTGGGTTCGGGTCGGCTTCTGTGGTCGCCATTGGTGCTAACTTTGCTGGGATTACGAGCTTCCTCCTAGGTCTTGCACCGGACACTGGCAGGAGTCTTAAGCTGGACGTGCTGTATCCTATTGGAGGGTATAGTCGCTGGATCCAACCGGATGAAGGATTTGGTTAGTAAGTCCATTTCCATAACTTCTATGTGCAATTTAGTTACTATTGAGGTCTCACCCTAACAAACAACTTAAACCGAGGTTTTTAATATATTAGATCCCAGATTCAATTTCGCTTTCCTATTGCATTGTATTGTTGTACGTGGGATTTCTATTGAGCTCGGGGCTAGCCACTTCAAGTTTGAACCATATTAAATTGAGGGTTCAAATTTGGCGTAGCCTTATATTGGTTCTAGTTTTGAGTTGTTGCCCTTCCTCTTTTGTTACAATTGCTAAAATGTTGCATATTTTGTGGACAAAAACAGAGTTCGTATACCCTGAAACATGGGTTGCAGATCAGACGGTATTTTATAGAGCAGTGGAAAAAGCAGAATTAGAGAGATCACTTGATCCCCCTCCTCTAAGCTCTGGTGCGAGGCGAAAGAGGAATGTGAATGAACCAGTCATTGCCTTTGGCCCTCCCGGTTCGACCGGTGAACTCAATGTTAGTGTCATTGTCTCTCCAGTTCCACTTGACTTCAGGTAATCAAACTTGCATCAGATTCACAGACAAGAATGCAATTTCGACAGTTGAAATCAATATACATATACATTGTCAAATCACCATCAAGACTACAATGCCATACAAATAATGATGTGCAAAGAAAAAGGCATGAATATGTTCTAACAATAACGTTCAAACACGGATAATGAAGTTTAACATATTTTCGAAGATAAATTAACTTCAGAGGGGTACTGACAGATTCAAAACTTTATACACCAGTGTCCCTCTTTTGAACCCTCCAGAATTTTTTACCTACTTTTACTATCAAAATTTCAAATAATTTCTGCGAGTCTCGGGTGCACGGGACACCCATGTACATTTGCCACAGATGGGGAGGGCAGCTAGGTGGTGACATTCTAGACATGATCAATTTGATCAAATAACTGAGATATGACCAAACTGAAGTTTTTACAGCAAATTTGCACTCAGTTTTCACTCAGAATTGTTTGCTCGTTAAAAGAAGCCTTAGATACCTTTCATTTTAGCCCTTAACCAACAGTACTTCATTGTTAGGGCCGATGTATGCATCAGGGATCACCGCCCCATATAATTGTCACACTCAAAAGTTGCAAAAATCCTATAGAGAAGTCTTCAAATTTTTGTAATCAATACTCATAAGATGTGGAAAACTTAGAAAACCGGACACCGTTAAATGAAAATTTTGAATTCGCCACTTCGTCGTATATCATGACATCTAATATCAAACAGGAATCTTTCAGATGTTGGACCAGGCTGTCTCCTTAAGTTCTTTAAACGTACATTACCACTTACACTAATAACTGATCTTTGCTTCTGAATCCAACTGTACATCCTTGCAGGATAGAAGCATTTGGGGGCCACAGGAGGTGGGAGAAGCTGTGCTTAGAACTATCACATGGTCCAGTCGTCGCCCCGATGTGAAGGCTATGTTGCTAAGTTCAAACCTTCGAGGGGACTCCGTGATGAAGGTTAACTACTACGTGCTCGAGTTCAGGGTGGATAGCCCCTCGTTTCATCGCCACAATGTGGCTGTTTGCTGCGCCCGGAACGGAAGGTTATACACACTCAATGCCCAAGCACCGGAGTCGATGTGGAATGGTGTCAAAGAAGACTTCTACAAGATTGCCACTTCTTTCAATCTCACTTCATGATATATGTGTAAGATAATGGGTATCGACGTAGAGCTGTCAGTGCAATGAATTGCAATGCTTATGCTTCGAAAAGGACAGAAAAGTGAGAAAAAACAGGAAAGAAAACATGAAACTGTTACTGTATGTATATGTTGTACCATTCATTATACACAAGGAAATTGTTTTCAACTCCACATTCAGTCATTATTATGGCTAATTATGGAGCGACCTATTATTGACCTCAACTTTTAGTAATGCTATTTTCATCTCCATGTTCTTTGAAACCATTGCTGTTAAATTATATTTCCCAATCTGCATATGGTACAGCAAGTGAGTCCATTTGTTTGTGCCAAATCAAGCACAATGTAAGTCTACAAGGACGAATCAAGTGAGTGCTGGTGTAAGCATCCTATACTTCTATCTTTTTATCATGGTTTGAATCTTAATGTTAAAAGATCAAGTTATCCTTTATTTTCTTAGAAATGAAGAAAATTAATAAAAAAATAAAGAGAAACAAAGCAATTAAAAATGACAAAATTAATAAATTAGTAATTAATATATATCGTAAAATGATAAATATTATGAAATAAAAAAATTAAATAATATGACATGAACTGTAAAACGAAGGAAATGGACAACATTTTTGAAAATTATGCAAAGGAATCAGGATAAATTGTGAACTTAATCTTTATCCCTATTCCCTGGGCCTTTTGGGCCCAACTAGAATTACCCCACATTTACCACTGTAAACAAAAATCTACAAGGACGAATCCCCTTCTATCTCTGCTAGCCAATCGCCGCCGGCGACTCCGCCTCCACCGCTGCCCCCGCCACTTCTGGCGCAGTAGTAGTGCTACCTCTGCGACAAGCGGGTCGCCGTAGAAACCCTAGCTGGTCAGCTAGACGTCGTCTGCAACGAGTGCAAGTTCGGCTTCATCGAGTCCATCTCCCCCTCGCCGCCAGCGTACACTCCCTCCCGGAGCTCCGACCACCCGGAAGACGCCACCCTCGGTAGCCAGTCTCTCCAGGTCTTCATGGGCAGGTGGCGCGTGAAGAGGACGTGCCTCCTCCTCCGCCTCCCCGGCGGATCCTGGGCTCTCCAATGAGAACGACTTCCTCTGCATCGAGTTCGATGGCTGGCACAACGACAACGGCGAAGAAGACAACGATGATGAAGACGAGGAGGAAAGAGAAGAGGAAGATGTGCGGAGCGTTGAGATCGAAGGTCAATGGGATGATGATGAGGAGGAGAGAGAACTGAGGAGGCGGCGGGACATGATCCGCCTTCACCTTCGACAACTCGTCATTCGAGCCAGGGCCGAGGGAGGTACCAGTCTGATTCTCGAATGGGCTGATATCCTCATGGACTTGGACGACAATTCCGTCAGGGGATTGGAGCACGATGCCTTCGAATTTATCGATGGATATTTCGGGAATCCCGGCGATTATGTCGATGCCGCAGAGCAGGAGGCGTTGCTGCAGAACTTGGCGGAGTCTGAGGGAAGAAGAGGGCTCCGCCGGCGGCGAAATCGGCGGTGTAGAATCTACGGATTGTTGAGATCAAGGAGGCGGAGGAGAGCTACATTTGCGCCATTTGCAAAGATGGCGTCAATGTTGTGAAGGAAATGCCATGTGGCCATGGCTACCATGAGGATTGCATTTTGCCGTGGTTGGCTGCCCGGAATTCTTGCCCGGTTTGCCGGTTTGAGTTGCCGACCGATGATCCGTATTGCGAGGAGGAGAGGAAGAAGAGAACTGGAGCATCATCTTCTGGTGGTGATGCTCCAGATTTCTTCAGTACCTTTCGTTCAAGTTTTTAGGTTTGTTTCATTTTGAGCTTTGGATTATAAATTTTCTTGGGACTTTTTTATTCTTTGTTTGGCTTCTGCTGAATCAAGAAATTGTATGATTTGGTGACTTTTCTCAATGTAAATAATTTTTTTTTCCCACCAAGAGCTTGCAGTTAAATTGATATAGGAATAGAGTTTTCACCTTTCTCATCAAGGTTTAAATCAGACGATCATAATTTTCTTTGTAAAATTTGTGGCTATAATTTGTGGGCTTAGTGGTTGAGCCCACTTGACATTAAAAATATAACTTCTTTTTATTAAAAAATAGCTTACTAAATAATGTAAATTGTGGGGAGATGATGCCCCTACTCAAACGGTAAAAAGTTCAAATTCAAAGGAATATTAAAATATTACAAAATTATATGTATAATATATTTTTAAAGATATGAATGAATTAATTAGGATATCAATTGTATTTGTTGATCAATACTGGAATTTATAATTGATAATTAATTTAATTATTAAAAATTTGATGATTTTAAGTATACATCATATTAATTTCGATTAAGACAACACATATATCATTATACTTAACAATAACTATCTTTTTGTACGTCGAAAAAGAGCGGCTTAATTCTCTTTTATTTTTATTTTTTTAAATTTGATAATTCATTGAGTTGAACTTGAGCAAATATTCCATTATAATTTTCTTTATTTATAAGTTATAAATTTAAAGAAAATAAATGTCAAATTATTTTTGATATGAATATTAGTTCGAAACTACATTAAAGAAAACAAAATATATTTGAATAGAAACGAAAAAAATATTAAAAAAACAAAAGAAATAAACAGAAAATAAAACATAATAATTTTTATATAATTTTAAAAAGGCCTAAGACGTAACTGCGATGAAACCCAGGATTTAATTTAATTTAATACTATACTTAAAAAAAAACTCATCCCCTCCTTCCCTCTCTATCTCTTCTTCTCAGTCCATTGCTTCCCTCTCACTCTTCAGGCACCCGTAGCAGCGATCTGCGAGCTCTGTTTATGGCGATGGCGAGAATAAGCTCCGGCCTCGCTTACCCGGAGCGCTTCTACGCCGCTGCATCCTACGCCGGTTTCGGCGGATCTTCTGATTCCCCAGCATCAAAGTCCATCAGCTCCAGGTTCAAAAACGACGTCGCTTTGTTGCTCTATGCTCTCTACCAACAGGTCATCCCCAAATCTCTTTATATTTCCGAAATTCAGTTCAAATTGTGCTTGTATTCAACTGGATCAAGCGCATTTCAATCTGGCTTGATCGAATTTTGCCCCCATTGTAACTCTGATAGCGTTGGAATGAATTTACATGATATGATTAGTCAAGATAGGGATATGGGAAGATGAGATCTATGAATCTTAGGATGTTATGAGGATCCAAGCCTTGAACTATTTGAGCACTATTCTTTGACGTTTCCAGCATGTTTATAAGGATTTTGGTTCAATCGTGGATTACCATTGACCCCTTGGCGCCTTTATCCAGTGTATCGGGGTAAGTTAGATGTATATGGCCTTAGCCTTTGATTTTTATGTGGGAATATTTTCATATTGTAAAGACATCGACTATCTGGGTCAATCCTACATTACATCTAAGAAGTAGAGGGAAATATGGTGACCCAATATAGACTGTCTCATTGTTGTCAACAGTAGACATGATATTTACAGATTGAATCTGTGATGAATGTCTCTAACAGTGGCAGGTTGCTGAATTTTTCCTGGATCTATTGGCATATTGCCCGTGAGCGATCAGTCTAGATTTTAATTCTGTTTGGATTTTGGCTGTAGGCTACTGTAGGACCATGTAATGTTCCCAAACCAAGTGCATGGAGTCCTGTTGAGCAAAGCAAATGGCAAAGGTTTGTCCAATTGGCACTTTGTATTGTGACCAATAAAATTGTATTTTTCACTGAATTTTATTCAGATGTATTTTTGATGTATTGGTTTTCTTGTTTCTGCTTATCCAGTTGGAATGGGCTTGGAAACATGGCGGCTGCAGAAGCCATGCGCTTATTTGTGAAGATACTAGAGGTCAGCAATGTCTTTGTTGTAGTTTCCAATTCATATAAAGAGCTCTTGGTGTGTCTGACTTATGTGTTGTCTTGAACAATAGGAAGAGGACCCGGGATGGTATTCAAGGGTTGACGTAATTCCAGAACCAGTCGTTGATGTCCAAATGCATGTGAGTTTCCTATGCATGTATAATTTATTCTTGACATGCAACTTAATGAACTTATATTATCATTTGATGCTTATGTAATAACATGATCCCAACCCCCTTCTTCTGCAACCTTCTGTGTAAATTTCGAAAATGAAGAAGCAATAAATGATAATTATTACTGACTTTAATATAACAAGTGTTTATGGTTTATAGCACATGAAACACAACCTTTTTTTTTTTTTTTTTTTTTTGCTTTTGGGTGGGGAGAGGGGACAATGAAGGAAAGAATGTCATGGGTTGAAAAGGAATTCAAGTGGTGGTGTTGGTTGCAAATGGAGATCAGTAAAATTTTATCGGGATCCTTTTATCGACAAATTATTTGGAAAGCGAAACATCTTAGGGAGCAAGGTTTTTAATATCTGTTTGATTTGGGGAAGAGTAGGATCAAACAGAAGTATCCCCTTTGTTGTTCAATTGTAGGGTACATCTCAACCCCCTTGTTTCAGAAAGCACTCTGAGTTTTGTTGCAGTGGTGTGGTGTTAGCAAACTGAGATTATGAACTTACTAAGCTATTGCATTGCATGAAAGCAAAACAAGGAAAGTAGGTGGCTTATTTGACTTTTTTGGTAGCTGAAGAAGTCACTTTTTGACCAACTTCTTCACCATTGAATTATGGTGAATTAAATGAAAAAGGCTCACACCTGCTTCGTTAGTTGTTGCGTGGTATGGTAAGCAATCATTATTTTTAAATCTAAGGTTGGACGGAAATAAATTCTCTACAATTATTAGGGAATAAACAGCACGTATTGAACATTCTAACCACTTTGCACCAGCAGGACTCTGGGTCATTGGTTTGTGTTCGGCTGCAATGGACTAAAAAATTTCCTAGTGAACTCTCATCAACTTTTGATTTTGTAGTATCCAGGCTGAGGTCCAACTGTAATACCTCTATACGATGCAATTGTAGGCAAGACTACAGATATTTGCCCCCTCAAACCTCCTATATATGGGGAACTAAAGGATTGCTGCATTGATATTTTGATGTTATTATGCACTCATAGCATAAACAGAAAAGAAGAGGGGAGAAAGAAAGAAGCAAATGTCATATTTAGTCTGTTTTAATAAAGGAGTCTTGTATATTGGTTATTGGGATCTGTTTCAAGCATCAATGCTTGGTGTCTTCCCATTGCCTTCTTTATGTTGGGTTGCTTTTTAGTGTTAATTATGTGGTTTGATTTCCTCTTGTGCTCTCCAGATACTGCTATCTGTCTATTGATTTTCCTGGTCTCTATCTAGTGGTTTCTTGATTCATTTGATCTACCTACATAACATGCTAATGGTTCAACAAACAAGGTGAAACAGCTGAAATGACAACAGTATAGAGAGCTGCTGATCACTTTTCTGTATATATTGCTCTGATAAAATACTCTCTCTGAATCTTATTTCTTTCATGCCATTTCACCTATGTATTAGCATAATTCAAAGGTTGAGGCAGTCATTGAGAATGGGAATGCTATTCCAGAGACGAAAACGGTTTCTACTGAGAATGGGACCATTGTGGAAACTCTGGATAAAGATGTTGTCTCTGAAGGAAATGGGTCAGTCAGTGTCTATGACCAATGGATTGCACCGTCAATAATGGGTCAACAACCTAAACCGCGATATGAGGTATTGTGTTGTCGCGATGACTTGTATTTCATGTTTTCCACCTTTTATTCCAGGGATAAAAGAGGGTTAAGTATTCAATTAAATGGGCAGCATGTTTATTGATCTTCTTAGTCTTATAAATGTTGGTTTATAAATTTGCAGCATGGAGCAGCCGTTGTAGGGGACAAGATGTATGTCTATGGTGGAAACCACAATGGTCGTTATCTCAGTGATCTTCAGGTACATTGTGTACTGTGTCCATTGCCAAACAGTTACTTTTGGTTGCAGTTTGTTGCCTTGCCTATTAAAGATTCATCCAGATCACATTGGTTCAATGGCTTTCAGTGGAACTTGACTATCATGTTGTCAAATTTATGTAGCCAATGAACTCCAGCTTTTTGTTAACTCAATTTATACTGCAGGTTTTAGATCTTAAGACATGGACTTGGTCCAGGGTTGAGGTTAAGACAGGGCTTCAGACAGAAGAATCAGAATCTTCTATCCCACCTATTCGATGTGCGGGTCATGCATTGGTCTGTATTCTGCACTAGAGCTATCCACTGTAGGAATTGCAATCTAATTATCTGTACTGAAAATTCCATTAACAATCCATATTGGCTTTTGCAGATCCCATGGGGAAAAAAGCTTCTGTCAGTTGCTGGACATACAAAAGATCCGTCAGAGACAATCCAAGGTATGGATGATGCAAAACATTACAGATAAAAATATGAAGCCCAATGGTTTTTTCGTTAAATGGGAACATTGTTTGGATATGCTTCTTTTTCCCTTTTTCTGGGTTTCTCCCTCTTTTTTTGCTCTTTTTGTGTGTGTGTGGGGGGATTTGGGAGGGGAAGTGGCATGAAATCTGTCCACTTCAATCTTTGCTAATGAGAGACATATCCCAATCACCAACTTACATCAGGTTCTTCTAGCAATGAGTTCTTATTAGAATCTTATGTAGTGAAGAGAGGGGATAAATGGGAAAATTCATGAAGGAATGATCTGCCCATGTGTTTGTTTTTTAAAAATATTTTAGAGCAACCTTCTATGCATCAGCTAATGTGCTTCTGTCTGCTATCATGTTAGAAGAACAAAGATCTTGTTTTTATTTATTTATTTTTTTATGATGACTTGAATGAAGAACTTTCAAGTTCTAAATGGTTTGAAAGGGTCTTGGGTGGGTGAAATTCAAGATCAAATTTAAGCAGTCATTTTTTGAGGTTTGGTTTTTGCTCAAGTGGAGTGGATGTTTATCTCTAGCTTTGTCCCATAGAGTTCACTAAGTTGCCCCTCCTCTGCTGATGTTATTGATGTTGCTGACAGCCAGGGATGCCTCCATTTCTTTTGATCTCTTTAATAGAATAATTTTTCCCTATGAAGGAAAAAAAGGAAAAGAAGAAAACAAATATTCACTAAATTAAGGATACGATGTAATTAAGTGATTCTTCTGTAGCTTGACAAGGGTGACAGGTGCTCTGAAAGTGGTTATAGTTGTTGGTACTTGAATAGAGTTCTCGGATCACAGTGCGCTTGAACTTTGCAATCGCTTTTGCCATTGAACTAAATTTTTGTTCAAACCTGCCATTAATCATCTAAAAACATTCAAACTTGCCATTGGGTCCACAACTTACTGGTTCTAGCCGGATTCTAACCTTTTTCCCTTTTTGGTTGTGAGCCCCGGGGGTAAAAGTTGGCTACAATCGGTAATTGGTAGGTCCCGAGGGCATATTTGAATGTTTTCAGATGACTAATGACAGGTTTGAACAAAAAATAGTTTAATGGCAAAAGCGAATATTTTGTAAAGTTTGAGGGCACTTTGATCCGAGAACTCTATTTGAGTATTACAATGAAAATGTGTGAAGGCTTGTGTTGAAGCAAGGGAATTGTGTAAAGAGGGGTGGAAATGTGTTCAATAGCATGTTTCATTAAGATGGTATGAAGGACTAAGGTGATGGATTGGAGGCCTTGGTGCCACAGATTGGTTAAACATATATATATATATATGGGTGTTTTTCCAAATATCATCTTTTTTGGGATAAAATTGATATAAATTTGGTGGATCCGATGGGAAAAGATCCAAATCTAAGCCATCAGATCTATTACGTCTCTACTAATAGGAATAGTCAGTATCCAGAGCTAGACTGGGTCAAGTGCAGGCTTAAGAAAGGTCGACTTGATGGGCAATGAATGTGGAGTTGTTTGAGGTTCTTGTTCTGAGATCTTATCCTCTGTTTTGCACTATTTTTTCTTCTTCTTTGTGGTAATATTCTTAAAAGAAGGAAAGGATTCATATATTTGGTTAGGCTAGGCTACATTTCTCATTTCTTATATCCTGAAATTTCTTTTGCTTGTGTTATTTTATGTATGGCCTTCAGAATTGTACAATTCATGCATCCTTGGATTATATACCAATTAAGTTATTCATTCTTAACAGTCAGGCAGTTTGATCTTCAAACATCTACCTGGTCTATCTTGAAGACATATGGGAAGCCACCGGTAAATATCTGCCTCCTATTCTTTTATGCTTTATGATACTGGAAATGCTGGCTGATGCAAGTATGCTAAGTACCATGATTGTGTGAATTAAAATACGAAGGAAAGGATATTGTCCACCGTTGAGTTTGCTGCATTGTATCCGTGGAATTTGTACCATTAGGCATCGCCATCTGGCAGTTTTGGAGTGGGAGGCTTTGACTGTATCAGTGACTTTCACAGTTTCACTCATTAGATATGCACCCAATGTCAATGGTCCTTAATTGCCTGTACAATAACAATTCATACATATTGCTTCTTGCTTCTTACATATTGCCTCTAGGTAATTCACTTCCCTTTATCCTTTCAAATGGGAAGAGTAGATGGTATCCACAAGGTCTTTTATCTTTATTTGCATATGTAGTGTTAGATGTCAACTGGGATTCCATAGAACCAGGTGGCGTTTGTGCTGTTGAACTAGGATGATCAGCCAGCTGGATGGGGTCATATTAGTTATCTATCTTTCTTAGTATTCAGATACTGCTTGTAGTATGTTTTTTTTTCCCTTATCGTTGCCTGAAACCATTTGTGCCTTGTAGGTGTCACGTGGGGGTCATTCTGTTACCCTTGTTGGATCGAGCTTAATTATTTTCGGAGGTCAAAATGCCAGCAGAACTCTCTTAAATGATCTGCACCTGCTTGACTTGGAAACCATGACCTGGGATGATTTTGATGCAGTGTAAGTGCTTAGTAAGCTCATTCTTTTATTTTTTCATAGTCTGTTTCAAGTTAAATTCGTGGATGAGATATGTAGTATATAAGATTATAATGGATTTTGGTTGGGGACATCATAAATCCTGAAGAATTTATTGTTTCATCTGCCGGATGATAGATCCTACATACATTGGTCTTCAAAGCGCAATTTGTTTGGCACAGGTATGATGAAACTTTAGCTGTTCTACAAACTTAATACTAATCATCTTTTTCTAATTGTAGGGGGTGCCTCCTTCTCCAAGGTCTGATCATGCTGCTGCAGTACATGCAGAACGTTACCTTCTCATTTTTGGCGGTGGTTCTCATGCTGCTTGCTTTAATGACTTGCATGTTCTTGATTTACAAACTGTAAGACTTCACTTATTTGCCTTCAACAGCTTTGTTGTGTTCTGTGATTGGCTGTATGCTGTCTCTACATCTACATTCTCTTTGATCCTGTAGATGGAATGGTCAAGACCCAGCCAGCAAGGTGATATACCATCTCCACGTGCTGGACATGCAGGCGTGACAATTGGAGAAAATTGGTTCATTGTCGGAGGCGGTGATAATAGGAGTGGTATAAATCCGTCAAACTTTTCATTTGGATTTTTTGTGTGACGAAAATATGCATTTTGAAAGCTATTTGTAAGAGTGATGATTAATGATAAAACCTATCTATAATTCTTGTATTGTGTGAAGTAGACTATTCAAGTGACTGAAGAAGAGCTGTATCTTAATTGGTGCACTCAGTGATTTCGGAAATCTGCAAAATTTCATCTGGTAATATACATATGACTAATAAGAGACAAATTTTGGGTTTGTTTCGTTTATGCGTAGAATCCTATTGGGTAGCCTTGAGTGCTTAACTGCTCATACCCCATGAAACAGTGACTAGGTAATGATGAATAATTTATTTTTAATGATGAACAACTGTGACATGTTTGTTTGTGATGATTTGCATAGTAGTTGGTTTTCATGTCCACTGAATTTAACTATTCAATTCACTGTTATGTAATAGCTTAGAGCTGTGGATTAATTGTTCTACTGATTGATTCTGCAATTATTAATATTAATATGGTAATAAGGTCAAAATCTGTAGCATATCTTGTAGCAGCAGCTTCCACCCGTTTACATACAAAGTTATTGAATTAGCTTTCCTTTTCTTTCATTGGATAATCTTTGGGTCATGTTGCGTGCTTAACTGCTTGTATCCGTGACCGCTTAGACTGATTGGCCAATTTTGTTGGTGGGACAAGTAATTATAATGTCAAAATAGCAAAGGAGGAATACCTACCTTTTTCCTGTTGAATCTTTGCATCGGGTCATCTAAATGTCCATGCTGTCTGCTTTTCCTTTCCTTTCATAACTTCTCTATTCAATTTGAACCCGACTGCTCTTTTGCTGCCCTCAAATAACAATTATTCCTTAAGCTGCGTTTGCTACAACTTTACAGGTGCCTCTGAGACTGTCGTTCTCAATATGTCTACACTTGTTTGGTCTGTTGTGACTTCTGTCCAAGGACGTGTTTCCCTTGCTAGTGAGGTAATTATTCTGTATGGGTCCTAATGATTTGGCCTTTCTTAAAATATGAATGAAAATCTTGACTCACATTGGACAATGTCTTCTGCCTATCACATTGTTCATGCTGTATAAAAGAGCAATACTGATCCATGATATTATCCTAGTGTGTTTCACTTCTTTTTCCTTTTCCTGTGTGGTGGGGTGCGTGATCAGATCTGCACAAACCATTGATAGGAAACGCGTGTGCTACCTAGTTCTGTACAAATAACTATAAGAAGCAGAGCAAATGTAATCTGAGATTGAATAAACTCTTTCATAATCCAAGCTGACACACTATAATCTATTGAGAATGAACTCTTGAAGGACGTATGCACCATGTGGTGATAAACTTTTTGCCAATATGATGTTATAGGAGTGTCTGACCTGCTGTAATAGTGCAACTTTAGAGAGTTGATACATTTTAGGCTTGGAGCATTTTCTCTTAGTTGTAAGCAGCAGCTACAGAGGGAAGGAGCTGTAAAGAGCTATAATAAGAAGTTGTAAGCGGCTGGAAGCTTAATTTGCTTTAAAGCATTAAAAAAGAAGGCCCTTAGTTGACGGATGAAGTGCCATACCCATATTTGGGTATCAGGTGTCCGACATGGTTGCTTTGACCATGGAAGTAGCATGGCTCAGATGTGACTGCTCTTGATTCATATGACATACAGGCGATTGTTACAGTTTTATCATGCCAGTCTTCAGACTGCTTCCCTGCTTTTCTGCTTTAGGGATGACATGGCGCTCTTTTTCACCATCATAATCAGCTTTATGCTTTTATTTTTCCTTATGCTATCTGTCTTGGTTCGTTTTGCATCATTCCTCCATAGCATATAGGGTGACTCCTTTAGCCTTAAGGGGATTTTTAAAGGATTTGGGATGAGTGGATGACTTGCAGTTTACTATTTGAGAGTGACTTTTAATTTAGGGGCGACTCATAATTCATTAGTAATAATTTATTTTTAAGGTGATTTTAATGACAGCCTCTGAATGAATTATTAGTTACCCCCACACCACACTTGTTAAAAGTCACCCTAAAGTATACTTCAAAACAATGTCTTTCAGGTGAGACACTTTCATCCGAGGCCAACTACTGGGGTGTGGTTTCATTTATGCGCCCTTGCTATAGAACACAATGTTTTTAGTGGTAGTTGTTTTTTGTGAGCTGATGATTACTGTGTGCTTTCCAAGAGAAGCGTTTGACACTGTTCTTGGATACACAAGTGCCAATAAAATAAGGCATATGACTAATCAAAAAATTCAAATGAGGCTTATGGTTTTGCTGGAAAACTTGCTTTTGCTCTTATGCCATGTAACTGGGGAATTATGTCATATTTTCCTCTATTTTTCAGGGATTAAGTTTGGTCGTTGGCTCTTATAATGGGGAAGATGTTCTGGTATCTTTCGGAGGCTACAATGGTCGCTACAACAATGAAGTCAGTTTCCCCTCCCTGCAATCCCACTATGTCATTTTAGTATAATGAATTTCAACTCAGTTTGTGTGTTTGTCTTGTTTTGTGTTGCTGTCAGGTTCATGTCCTCAAACCCAGCCACAAATCGACTTTGCAGTCGAAGATAATAGAAACACATGTGCCTGAAAGTGTCTCTGCTGTGCATAATGCAACCAATGGCAATAGAGATTTGGAATCAGAAACTGATGCCGGACAGGATGGAAGAATTAGAGAAATTGTTGTGGACAATGTTGATGCAGAGGTAAAATCAGTTGCTTCAAATCTCTTGACTTTCCAATACTTTCTTTTAGGCTTCCTTTTCAAGAAAGTAATTAGTTCCAAAACGCTATTAGGGAAAATGTCATTAGTAAATTTGATCTGTATCATTTCACCATATCCTCCCTTCCCACTGTTCTTTCTCTAAATTCTTTGATTTTTGCATAAGTTTGGACTTCATAATTCGTAAGTTTGTATAGTCTATTGTGGTGTTCCTTCTTAGCATGTCTCTATTCTGTTGTCTATGCAGAAAATCAAAAGTGAGTTAGGCGGAGACCACCTTGTAGCAACTCTTAAAAAGAAAAGGAAGAGCTGGATTCTGAACTAATTAAGGAAAAGATGCAGAACCAGCAGTTGAAACAAGACTTAGCAGAAGCCGAAACTCGAAATACAGATCTTTACAAGGTCACTGTCTCTAGATATATTTATTGCTCTCAGTTTATTTCTTCTCCACTTGCCGTTTATCCCCTGTTTTCTGAAAGTGCTGTAGATAGTTGCTCATTTAGAGTGGTGAACATAATGGAAAAAGTCATGGTAATAAGGTTATTATTTGATAGATAATGTACTATTAATGATAAATGACTGGTTGTTTGTATGTGTGCATGTTTATTTAGCCAATGGTTCTTGGACAAGTATAAGGTAAGCAGTTGTGATTCCTAAGAATTAAGATAAACTAGTGTAATGATACTCTCGAGTGTCTTAGTGTATGAAGCTCGCCAAACTGTTGGATCCAATTTTATCTGTAGATAGTTATTTGCTTGCCTTTTTAAATGCCGATGCTTTCTTATGCTTTGTTAAGTACATACTGGCAAGTGACATTGTTTTGGAGTCCGCTTGAAACAGTTTTTGATGGCGCAACTGAGAGAAAGCCTGGGAACAGGACTTAGCATGGTTGACAGCCACTGAGTATACCCAATTGCCCAGTGGTTGGATAGCGGTTTGCATATTCACACTTGTGTATAACCTGGGTAGAAATTACGTAAGTGAAGAACCAAAGCAAAGGCCTTATGAGGAGTGGTTCAGCTTTGTTCTTCGATGCATGTTTTAATGATTGTGAAAATTCTGTGTGATTTTTCTGATAACAGATACAATCCGTGAAAGTTTATAAAGGGGGTGGTATGCATACTCCTATCAATCTGGACTTCTATTTTTGGCTGGGTCTGTGTTCTTTTTGAGATGTAAATTAATTTGTATGGAATGTGAATTTTGAGTCTGAAATTTCGTCTTGCAGGAACTCCAGTCTGTACGTAGTCAGCTTGCAGCTGAGCAGTCGAGATGTTTTAAGCTTGAGGTGTGTGCTGTGAGATTTTAGAATTTTTTTTTCCCTTTTTCCTTTTTTTATTTTTAAATTTTAAGCAGTGACAGACTTGAGTAGGTCCGTATAAAATCTGCAAAACCTGCCCCTCTAAGACCCATTAATAAATGGTTTTAAAAGGGTATGGGGCAGGTATGATGACTAGATTGAAAATTGGCGGGGTAAGTGATGATAAATTGGAGATAGTCGGAACAGTATAGTTCCAGTGACTAGTGACTAGCGAGTATAATAATGGTGGCATGAGGTTTGGGATGCATGGCAACTGGTGTCTTAGTGATGAAATAGGTTCCACAGTGCATTGATTTTGTGTTTAGTTTTTGAGGTTGGAGTTCAAGGCCCCCGTGATTTTCTTTTCCCATGCTGAGCCTAACAAGTCGAGCATCTTCAAGCTGACCCAGCCCATTTGTATGCCAAGCTCGAGCTCTCATCCTTAGCTTTTTGAGTTTTGCACCAAACTAGATCACAAGCTCTCATGAGCTGGTTCAATTCATTGCCACCTCTAAGGAAGAAGCATCCAGGTACATGTCTATCAAATGTCAAGAGTTTTCTTGCACGGAGATGCTTGTAATACGCCATTTTGGCGTCTAGTACATTTTCTTCTGATGGTTCACGATACATGGTCAAAAATAATGAGGTTTTACACAATCCATATTTGAGATGTGTGATGCTTTGGTTATGTGCAAGCTCTCACTTATGGTATCTGTTTTCATTTGTGCACAAAGCATGCATGCATAAACTACAACAAAACAATATCCAATGTGGGTTCCGTGTAAGTGGGGTCTGGGGAGATCCAGATGTAGTCACAATACATAGAAAATCCAATTGCTGATCGGTGACTGAATTCTCAGGTTGATGTTGCTGAATTACGGCAGAAGCTACAAACAATGGAGACATTAGAAAAAGAACTAGAGCTCTTACGCAGGCAAAAGGCTGCCTCTGAACAAGCTGCCCTCAATGCAAAACAGAGGCAGAGTTCTGGTGGCGTATGGGGCTGGATTGCCGGGACCCCTTCTCCGAAGGAAGATGATGCCTGAGAAGTTACACAAGTAGCGTTTTTGTTGCTAGCCTTGATGATCAGCATTGATCTCGTTTTTCTTACCGAGCTCTTTTTGCCCCCTCTTTTTCTGTACTGATTATTTTGTTGTGGGAAGAACAATAATTGTATTTTTTGCTAGCTGAGATTTACGCATGAGGGATTTTGAGCGTGCGAGCTTCCTGTATATTTAGTGATGTATCCTCTTGTGGTGCTAAGTGCTTGTACGAGAACAGTGTTTTCCAGCTTTTGTTTTATTTTAGTTTGTAAGACAGATGTAAAGACTGCAAACAGAAAAGGTATACAAAATTCTTTGTTCATCTTAAGAACCCTTATATACGGCGAAAGTCTTTCAATTTTGATAATTTTACAGGTTGAACTAATAATATGTGACTATTTATCATCTTTTACGTACATGTTTTTAACTTATGATATTTTATTGATTTTATTGCTAACCTAGAACTACATGGATTTAATTAGTTTTATTTTACAACCTTACAACTATTTATAATTGTTTTGAGTTTTTTATAATTAATTTTACAATTATTTCACAACTCCTCATAGAGTCATAGTTGTTTAAAACTTCTTACAACTTTTTACATCTCCTTATCGTGTTAGAGCTTATAACATATAGGTTTACAGCTCCTTTCAATTAAATGAAACAGTCTTATAGATAAACATATAATCTTTCAATTTAATGTATAATGTTGGATTTGATCACATTAGTTACTAATAAATTAACTCAATGTGCCATTTACATTGTTTGGTCCATAATATAACGATCAATAAGTTATCATTTCTCTTACAAAAAACCGCAATTGAAAATAAGTACCTTTATTTATGAGCTCTTTCTCGTATATGTATTTTTCTTTTTCTTTTTTATGGTTCAAGGGACGTTATAGGATTATGCTTGGAGGTATATTCCCCAATCTATGCGCAATGCAAAATACACGAGTTTGAAAAATATCAACTATTGAAAATTTATTTATATCGAGAATTTGCTTTTAATCATATAAAATCGTACAAAATAGTACTTTTTATAATAAAAATTAGAATTAATAAATATGATTAAATGATTAAATGTGTAGCAAACATCCTACGGAGGAACTATTCACCATCATCGTTTCAAATACAAGTTTAATCGACAAAATTTATTTTTTCAACATTGTCAAAAAACAAAAGAAATCAACCCACGAGCATATGATACATACCTCGTAAATTGACCTTTGATGTTCATATATCGTCTTTGGTAGTAATAAATGAGATCTTAAAATCATGACAAAAATTAAAGTCGCAAATAATACATTTAATGGTTCTAGAATTGTATTGAAATACAATTATATTGTCATTGCAAATCAATTTTAAAAAAATTGTCTTAGAAGTAGGCCTGGCAAAATTTACCCAAACCAAACGGGTCAACCCGCACGACCCAAAACCCCAACCGAACCGACATTCAAAACAGTTGAACCGATCTTGACCCGAAAATCGAAATGATCGACTCGAACCGAACCAACCCGAAATCTAATGAATCGATTCGACCCGAATCGAAATGACCCGAACCGACCTGAAATATGATTGATTCGATTATGAACCGAACCCAAAATGACCCGAACCGAATCAAACCCGAACCGATTTAACCCAAATAAAAGTGACCCAACCCTTTTTTTTTTTTTGTTTGTCTCGAGGATGAACTTTTGTGCCTATAGTAGTACAATATTTTTGGTGGGTTCAATTTTGAATCGATTTTGACCCAAAAAGTGTCCCGATTACGACCCGAAATTGACTCGATCCGAAATTAACTCGAACCGAACCCAAAATCAACCCAAATGAGATTGACCCAAAATTAAACCGAAACGAAGTTGACCCGAATTGAATCCAAACGAGATCGACCCAAAATTTACCCCAATCGAAGTTGACCCGAACAGAATTCAAACTGGACTCCAAATAAGATCGACTCGAACCGAACTCAAACCGAATGACCCGATCGCAGGGTTTACTTGGGGACAAGGGTCCACAGTGATATAATTGTTGTCGTAGAGCACACGTATTAATTTGCACTCATTTTATATTTAAAATTTTATTTAAAAAAGGGAAAACATGTGCTTTTTTGTTCGGTATTTTATCTCCTGACCTATGTGTCGGTTTCGTGCAAATGACAACGCCATCCTGTCTAAACTGAACGACTACAACAAACGATCAAAGCCACCCGGGGTTTTATTTTTATTTACTGCCAAAACTCCTCTCTCTCTCTCTCTCTCTCTCTCTCTCTCTCTATCCAAGTCCGTTTCTTTCTCTCACACCTCAGGCATCTTTTCGCTGCGATCTGAGAGCTCTGTCAATGGCGATGGCGAGGGTAAGCTCTGGCCTCGCTTACCCGGAGCGCTTCTACGCCGCCGCATCCTACGCCGGTTTCGGCGGATCTCCTGATTCTCCCGCCGTCACTTCCAAGTTCAAGAACGACGTCGCTTTGTTGCTCTACGCCCTCCACCAGCAGGTTATCCCTAAATTCCTCCTCTATTTTTTTCTATTGTTGAAATTCAGTTCAGACTATGCTCGCATTTTAGTGGATCAACCGCATTTCGATCCAAATGTGCCCTCATTGTCGTGGAATTTGCATGATTTGATTGGTCGATTGTGGGATCTGATGTGGGTATTTGAAATTCGAACTGTTGATTTGGTTTTTTAGATTTTTTAATATCATTGAGTATTAGAATTTTGCGAGGATTGGATTGTGGGTTGATCGTGAATTACCATTGACCTCTTGCTGCCTATGTTGGGTTATCGGGACGAGTTAGAAATGCCTATCCGACTGTCCTTAGGTTTTCGAATGGGTGAAAGACATCGACTATATGGCTCACTAGTACACTACAACTAAGGAGTAGCTAACGATTTTATGTTTGATTTGGTTGATTGTAGTTTAAAGATAAATTGACTGGTCATAATGGAGACTCCTTCAATGTTGTCAAAAGTTGATATGGTCTGTGTTGATCGAATGGGTTGGTTGAACAATTTAATTATGATTAATTTGTGATTTATGTTAGCAACAGTCGTAAGTTGCTAATCACTTTAGATTATTGGCATATTGCTTTTGAAGGATCTATCTAGATTTTAATTTGGCTTGGTATTTCGATATAGGCCACTGTAGGACCGTGTAATATTCCCAAACCAAGTGCATGGAATCCTGTTGAGCAAAGCAAGTGGCAAAGGTTTGTCCATACCCTTCATCTAAGTTTTTTGATGATTCGTATCACATTTTAGGAATATATTTATCTCCAATTTAGGGATTCATGTAAGTGGAAGATGTTTGCCCATGACAGTGCTATTCTTTTTATGTTTTCCAATTATACATGACTATGGATCGTATCTAATACATTTACTAGGAAGTCATGATCTAATTATTTTGCACTTGCATTCTCTTTTGTTCATCATGTAGAATGGGAGTCATTCAGTTATACGTTGATCTCTTTGTACAACTATTATTCTCATGGACTGGCTTGAAATTTCTTGGACAATTTAGCAGTTTAAATTTAACCTTTGTGCTTAAACATGTAATCTTTCATATGGTTTGTATGGGTGGAATGAGTATGCATGAATTGATCATTCTACGTTCGTGGCTAGGAGGCTTGGTCAAGATGCATGTTTTAGGTTCGTTTGCTTTGAGCACTCATTGTTTTCAACATTGAAAAGTTTCCTGCTTGCCGGAAGATTTCAACATTTGAGGATCATGTTTGCAGTCTATTTTGATCGGTTTTCGGAAGTTAACAGTTTGCATACATATGGAGTTTTGATGCTTCTCTTCTATATTTGATGAAGCTGCATTCTATAGAGTCACAGTAGGCACCTTCTGTTGCAGTTTTTACATGGAACACCCATGGGTACAGTAGCATTGTGCACTCCCAGCCCAAATGCTCGCGTCTCATGCTGCCCAACTACTCCAGCCCAAAAGTTGTGTTGCCTGCTGGAAATCATCAAACTGATACAAATAAATACAAATTCTAAAATTCCTTTCCAATTAATGAATGTAATGCAGTGGTTGGTACAACACATTTGTTTCTTGAGATCCTGGGTTCAAGTCATAGGATTGACAAGCATTGAACTATTTTTTAAAAATAATTACCTTCCTTTCATTTTTATTTATTTTGCAACATTAATTTTTTCTTACTAATACAAAGTGTTTGAAGGTTTTTTTTTTTTTTCAAATGACCATTCTAACTTCTTTTTTTTTTTTTTTCAGAGCATCAAAAAGTACCTTTTTATCTTTGTTTTCAAATATATTGTTTTAATCAAAGTTTGATTTTCAATTAAATTTTATCCACCCAAAATTGTACATTACATAATGATCTATTATTCATGAATAATGATTTCAACTTCTACAAAATACTCTAACCTTTTATCCAAAAATTATGTATGATACACTAAATAGCTTTCTAATATACACTAAAAACTAAAAACACAGTATTGCCAATATAAAGCTCAACACTAAATACTAATCTATAATGCACTTTATAACGTTCTCATACACAGTAAAAAGTTGAAACTAAAAACCAAAAAACTAAAACTCAATATTGCTAATCTAAAGCTCGATACTAAACATTAAACACTAATCTATCATACACTAAACAACCTTGTAATATACACTAAAAACTAAAAGCTAAAACCATAGACTTAAAGCTCAACACTAAATGGTATTCTGGCATACACTAAACGGCGTTTTATTTTTCATCAGAAAAATATACTATTGTACACTAAAACTTTTATTTGTAAACTAAATTTATTGAATATATTTAAACTACTAAGTAAATATTGCAAAAAATTAAAACATTTGAGAAATATACAATACTAATAAAAACAAGTGAGAAAATCAAATACTAAATTAAATGAAAAAAAATTTAAAGCAAGAAAGGAATATACAATACTAATACTAAAAACAAATCAGAAAAAAAAAAACAAGGAAGAAAATACTAAAAGCAGGTGTGGGGAAAAAAACCAAAGAAAAAGGAAGAAAACTAGTCTACAAGAGGATGTGAACCCAAGACAAATGGTACACCAATCAATGCTTCTAGCAGTGCACCAATTACCATTTTTTATAATACTTTGCAATAAAATACTATAAAGAACTGCTTGAAAAGAAGCGAAATCTCATAAACACACACACGAGACGTCTATGTTTGTGTGGTGTAATAATTTTCGTTCTGTTGTGGCCAATATATTTCTTTTAGTTCTGTTAAGGATCGTATTTATTGCTGATCCATTCTCATATGTTACTCTGATGCTTTGGGTTTTGCTAATACAGTTGGAATGGGCTTGGAAACATGGCATCTACAGAAGCCATGCGCTTATTTGTGAAGATACTAGAAGTTAGTAATGTCTGCTATAATTTCTAATTCATATGGAGAGCTTTGGTTTGTCTGTCTTATGTGTTCTCTTGATACATAGGAAGAGGACCCAGGATGGTATTCAAGAGTTGACAGTGTTTCAGAGCCAGTTATTGATGTTCAAATGAATGTGAGTTTCCATGCATATATAATTTCTTTTTGGATGAGTGACCTACACATCGGTATGATGTGTATGTTACTTAATGATCTCTTTCTTCTGCACCCTTCTGTTTGTAGATCCGGAAAACAAAGAAGAAACAATTGATAATTGTTATTAGCTTCTTTGTTTAATGTGGCTGTTTATGGTTTATAAGCAAATGAAACGTGGACTCTTTTCTCCGCCCCCAAGGAGAAAAGAAACGATATTATGGGTTGGAAAAGGTTTCAGGTGGTGGTGTTAATTTCTAATGACCTGAGCAAATTGTTATCAGGCTCCTTTCCTAGCGAAATTATGTGGGGAGTGAAACATTTTACGGAGCAAGATTTATTTTCTTTTTGTTGAAGGGAGCCAGAATTTTAATATTTGTTTGGTTGAAAAGGTAGGGCCTAATTCAGAGTGACCTCTTAGCGATTTTTTTTAATTTTTTTTTCAACGAGTGACCAAAAGATATATTGAAAGACACCAAGAGGATGTCACCATGTACAAAAGGGGCAAACAACAAAAACTCGTGCCCTCAAGCTGCTGTGCATGATTCTATCTACAAAATCTAAAAAGGTGATATTTTTACTCCCATTGAGCATTATACTCTAACTATACAAAGCTCTAAAAAGTAGAGCATGAAACCTTTTTGCAATTCAATTGTGGGGTAAGGTTGCATACATTTGACTTTCCTTGCTCAGGAAAGGACTCTGAGGTTTGTTTTGGTTTGATTTGTTGCACACTGGAATTTTGAAGTAGTTATCTGGGTTGCTGATTTGGTGCTAATTGTGCATGGTTCGGTTTTTGTGTTCTCCAAAAGTTGCTATCTCTCTATTGATCTTCCTAGTTTCTGACTATTGGTTTCTTGATCTTCACTTAGTTTGATCTACCTACATGACATGCTGAATTGACTACTTATAAAACTGGTGCTCAGTTTGTCAGATTATTGATATTACTGTGACATAATGTTCTCTTGAATCTTATTTTTTTCCATGTCATTTCCCTTATGTATTAGCATAATCCGAAGGTTGAGGCAGTCCTTGAGAATGGAAATGCTATTCCAGAGACAAAAACAGTTTCTAGTGAGAATGGAATTGTTGTGGAAACTGAGGATAAAGATGTTGTCTCTGAAGGAAATGGGTCAATCGGTGTATATGATCAATGGGTTGCAGCACCAATTATAGGTCAACAACCTAAACCTCGATATGAGGTATTGTCTTGTTACAATGCTACCAGTTATATTCCATGTCCTTGTTTTTAAAGTGTAAGAGAGGGTTAATTATTCTAGTAAATGGGAAGGATCCTTTTTTCATCTTCTTAGTCTTGTTATAAATGTTGGTTTCAAATTTTGCAGCATGGAGCAGCTGTTGTAGGGGACAAGATGTATGTATATGGTGGAAACCACAATGGTCGTTATCTTAGTGATCTTCAGGTATATTGTGTTCTGTTTTCTCTGACAAACAGTTATGCTATTTTCAATTTTCTCACATTGCTTATTAGCTAGGAGAATCATCCTGGTCCATTGGGTCAGTGACTTTTAGTGGCACCTGATTTGTAAGTCCTGCAATTTGTGTAGTCGATGAACTTCTTGGTTTTCATTAACTTGATATATATTGCAGGTTTTGGATTTGAGAACATGGACTTGGTCCAGAGTTGAGGTGAAGGCAGGGGTTGAGGCGGAGAAATCAGAATCTTCTCTTCCACCCATTCCTTGTGCGGGTCATGCACTGGTCTGTACAGCTGCTACTTGTTACTTATTAAGTTTCTAGTGACCTGTGTTGCAAAGTCTATTAAATTATTTCCTATTGGCTTTTGCAGATCCCATGGGGAAACAAGCTTCTTTCAGTTGCTGGACATTCAAAAGATCCATCTGAGACAATCCTAGGTGTGCATCACGTCACGTGTAACATTTTAGGCAGAAATATGAAACCTAATAATTTTTTGTGTTTATTAAATGTGGCCATTGAACTTTGTTCTGGGTGTGCTTTCTTCTTGCCCCTTTTGTTGTGGGCCAGGGCAGAAGGGAGGGGGTAATGCCATGGGACCAATCCAGCTTGAATTTTTTGCAAATACGGAAATACCTCCGTTATAAGGCAATGAGAAAGACAAAAGTGGAGATGTGGTTCATGTTAAAGTTAGACTATAAAGCAAATTGACAGCCCCATTCTAGGATTCTGCTGGGTGGATGAGAAAAATAACGTCCTTAATTGTGAATTAGTTTCTAGTCTTAGTGCATGATTTCAATGCGGAGAAGTTTGTGTTGATGGATCAATCTCTTGGTTGTTAATTGGAATATTAGGCAAGAAAGATGACTTGTTGAAGTATGCAGGAATATTGTGAAGAGTGCTTGATTTGTGTATTGTATTTTTAAAAACATTTGTTGTTTAACGAGCAAAATTTTATATTTTAAGAGCTTTTTATGATCTCGATATCCTTTAACAACGAAACTAGTGATTCAAAAAGGCATGTCAATCACATTTTGCAGCATCGAAAGATAGCCCCATAGAGGCAAAGAGAAGAACCTTATCCCGGTGTTGTATTATATGTTTTGTAGCTTCGCTTCTTGAAAATGCTCGACATACTTCTCTGAATTCAACATCTCAAAAATCACAAATGTAGGACTATTTTAAAGAATCTACTCTTTTTGTGCCTCCAAGATGCAACAAATCCCATTCCGAAACCGTAATACCCGGAATTTTAAAGAAAGCAGTTGAAAAGCATAGAATTATTGAGTATTTTTCCCCGCAACTAGGGGGTTGAGTGGCTGATTTTATTTATGGCCGGACATATTACATTATAATTCCTCCGGAGGTCGGTGTTGAATTAAGTAAATCAAGGAGGATAAGGGCTTGAATTATGTGTGATTGACCAAGGGATAGGAAAAAGGGGCCATTAGGTGTTGAGAATAGAAAGAGAGTTAGTGTGAAGGGTGTGTGCTGGCAATTTGGGAAGAAGCCACATCGAAGGAAGGAGGAAAGAAGTTAAAGAGAAACAAAGAGGAAGAAGGCTCTGGGAGCCCGAGTAGCGAGAAGGAACGAGCGGGAGAAACAGAGAAAGGGAGGGAGAAAGAGAGGGCGAGCGGGGACCGAAGCGCAGGCCGGCGGGCGGAGCGGCGAACGTGGGCCGGTGGCGGACAAAGGCGAAAGGAAAAGAAACGGAGCAAAAGAGGGTCGGGCGAGAGGAACCGAGAGGGAGAGAAGGCGAACGGTGTGAGGGCCAAGGAGGCCAAGCGGGGCGGCGACAGCCGCAGTCCGGAAAACGACGGTCGACGATGCGAGCGAGCGAAGAAAGCGAGAGGTTGGGACAGAGCAAGGGCGAAGGAAGGGCCTTGAAACGAGACAAACGCGAGAGTGTCCACGAGACCGGCGAGCGGCCGGCGAGTGCGAGGAAACGGTCAGCGCGAAAGAGGGCGAAACCGAGGCCAAGAAAAAGGAAGCGAACACGAGGGCCGAGGGAGGCAGCCGGTGAGCGCGGGACCGTGACCGGCGACGGTGCCGAGCGCAGAGGAGGGCGGCGGAAACCGAGGCTAGCGGCAAGGGAAAAGGAACAAAAGAAGGAAGGGAACCTGGGAGCCTCGAATCTAATCCCCGGATCGAGGTGGTAGCCTTACACTCTAAACTATTAGTAATTTCGAAACCCAAATGAGTTTGTTGTGATTCTTGAATGTTTATGTGATGGAACGAAGCTAGGAACCGTTAGAACCGAATCGGATTATGAGTAAATCGAGTGGAATTGTTGAGTTTGGAACATAAACTCGGAAGGAACTTAGTAGTTAGTTAGGGCTGAGATGAGATGCTGAAAATATTAGGTCGTGTAGGTATAAAGAATATGGTGACGATCTCAAATGGCACTTAGGGACAAGAAGTGGTAAATTGGGAGTAAATTGCGAGTCGATGCTTCGGATAAACCATGGAGACTTTCTAAGTTCTTGCACTCGGAAGATAACGATGCGTATTGGGAAGTAATGATTTAAGTATAAAGGAGGGACATGACTTCATCTTGATTAAGGCATAATTGAGGTAGAGAAATAGCGAGTTGGGAATTCTAAGGTTAAAACGAGTTTAGAACGTACCTCGCTCTTTGGGATGAAATTAAGTTTGAAGTTAAGCACGACGAAAGGGACTTAAGCGATAAAGTGAGAGCAAGAGTCGGGTGGTCGAATACGGGCAAAGGAAGTTGAGTTATAAAGTAGAAGCGTAAAATGAGCAAGTGAGGCAAAAAGGCAATGAAAAGTAAGAATGTTGAATTGAGTGATATGTACTTGTGGTTATTGTGGCTCGGAAAATGGAAATAATCGTATTAAACCGATGAATTGAGAAAGGCATAGTTGGAAAAGAGTTGGGAATGATTGCTTGCATTGAATGGTGACTGCTCGTGCTATGCGTTTGCTTTATGTGATGCTCACAAGTAGTTTCGAAAGAAGTTTTGTGTTTTACGTGAAATGACCCTTGAATGTGATTTCCTGTGAAATGTCTTTCAAACGTGATTCTATTCTAAAGAAGCAAAACGTATTTGAGAAAGTAAATTAGATTTGAAAAAGTGAATTTATAAGGGTGACACGCGGTGTCACGCCTTCCTTGATGTGAAATCAATTTGAGAAAACTGGAAGTGAATGTGATGAATGAGTATGTGCAAAGAGTTTTGAATCGACAGAGCTACGGATTGTTTAGCATACCGAAGGGGTCGAACTAGGGAACGTCCAGCTAGAACCTTTGAGGGAAGGATTCTAACAGGGGTCCTGCAGAGGCGGGATGCCCGCTCCGAGACTTCCCGAAGATAGGTCCCGGAGCCTTTTTGTCGGGGTCGCGCCCGAGATGAAAGAAGTGCTAGTTTGAATCCTCGGAAGGCCCGGAAAAGTTGATTCAACCCCAAAAGAAGTGTTCTTGAATGTGATTATGTGCTTTTAAGTGATTAAAGAGCCTTGATCTTTTTCATTGCAAGAGATTTCAGTGAAAAGTATATAGATTTGTATTACGTTATTATGTTTTCGCAGATTTCATTATTATGAGTATTATGTGTAAAGAATTTCCATTTTAAGGGTATAAGACTCCGGTGAGCCCGTTGATTATTGCTCACCCCCACAAATTGCCCCGTCCCCACCCAGTGTTGCAGTACACATTCGAAGCATAATCCACACTTAACACGCTTCGGACTCCCGCCGATTGTTGACGGTTGAAGCGACCCAAGTGGCTGTCATGCATTGTCTTGTTTCTAAATAATTGTACTTGTAATTTAGTGGATATAGTTGTACCAAATGTGTAGTAACCCGATTAGATTGTTTTAAGTTTTACCGCATGATTGGTTGAACTCCGGCGTGTGGCCGTTGAGTTGTATACTCCGAGCGTGTGGCTCGTCGAGTTTTATTATGCTTTTTATGTAGGATTTTAAGGCTTGAAGCCTATGGATTAGTCCATGTTACAAACGGACTCTGCCGAAATGTTAAGAGAATCTCGGATTCTTTTGGGAAAACCACCAGTATTACTTTTAAGTTGAGTTTAGACAGCCAAACCAACACCGGAAAGAGCCTTGGGAGTTCCTTTAAGGAACTCGGCGATGTAATACTCCCGGGGGTGTTTTGGGGTGTTACAGAAACTTAAAGCATCGGGGTTGTACAACCGGTCAATTGCTCACGTCAACCATGCCAAAAATTGGAGGCAATGTCACAATGTTCAATGACATCTTTCTAATATATGGGATATCATATGCAACCTAGCGGGTTTGATTTGCTATTTATATCTGATATCGCTCTTATAGCTAAGCTTCATCCTAGTAAATCTCCCACTTGATATGGCCTTTGGGTTTTCAAGTGAAATGAGCATATGAGAAGAATTTAGTAGTCAATTTTTCAGAAATGATATAGAAACATTTACTGGAGAAGGCAAGAAAGAATCTTGCAACCAAGCCTAACCCTATCTTTGCTAATGAGAAATACATCTCAGTCATCAGCTAATAAGTTCCCCTAGCTATGAGTTCTTTTGTCAAATCTTATGTAGTGGTCAATTGGTCATAGGTGATCAATTGGTGATGCATGGGGATAGGGGCGTTCAAAGGTCAAACTCAGACCAAACCAGATTGGACAAGAACCCAGAATATCAAAAAGAAAAAATGGATGAAAGACCAGATTGGAAATAACTGGTCCATCATTTGGACTAACCCAGTTAGGCTTGATTGTGGAGTGGACCTACTTGAACCAGTTTAACTTATGTGCAGCTTTAATATTCTTTTGTTATGTATAAACATAAGTTTTATGCAATAAAGTGTGAGACTTTGAGACGGAAACTAAATATTATGAGAATGTTTACTTCCTTCTGTTAATGTGTTAATCCATGACTCCACTTTCATCAATCATATCAGAGTAAGATGCTGTAACTCTGTTTGATTTAATTTTTCATTTTCTTTTTCAGGTGATTGGACTGTTACAGCTTCAGATTTTGATACATATATTCTTGGATTATGTAGCAGTTGACTTATTATTTACTTCATTCTTAACAGTGAGGCAGTTTGATCTTCAAACATCTACTTGGTCTATCTTGAAGACATATGGGAAACCTCCGGTATACATTCGCCTCTTGTTCTTTCATGCTCTATGATGCTGAATAGCTGGCTATTGCATGTTCAGAACAGACCTTTGTTTTATGAATTAGCCAGAAATGAAATCATGGTGTCGGATTTTGAGTTAACTGCATGTTCTCCTGCATTTTGTACTGCTTGTTATCAGGCATTTTTGGGTAGGAGGCACTGACCATATCAATGACTTTCAGTCTGTAGATATGCATCCAATATCAATGGTTAATTGCTGATACAATAACTGAATAGCATTTATGATTGGTTGTGCCTCTGTGGTGATGGTGGTTTACTGGTTTACACTATACTGGAAAAAATATTCATTTTGCTTCCTCTAGCCATTTCCACTGTGGGTCACTGAGTCGCCTTTAGCTAATTCACTTTATCTTTTGATATCCTGAAGTGGATACTACCAACAGAAGACTGTTTATCTTTATATATGTATGTAGCTGTCAAATATGGAATTCATAGAATCCATGTGATGTATGTGGGCTTGAACTCAGGATGATCAGCCAGCTGGAAGGAATTTTTTCCCCTATTTTCTTTTGTGCTCAGTATTTTGAAACTACTTGTGGCATTTTCCTTGTTGACTAAGATGATTTATACGTTGTAGGTGTCACGTGGGGGTCATTCTGTTACCCTTGTAGGGTCGAGCTTAGTTATTTTTGGAGGTGAAAATGCCAACAGAACTCTCTTAAATGATCTACACCTTCTTGACTTGGAAACTATGACCTGGGATGAATTTGATGCAGTGTAAGTGCTTATCTGATTAACTGAGGAAGCTCATTCTACTTATTTTGCTGGTTTGTTGTTTATGTTAAAGTCATGGATGAGATTTGTAGTTTATAAAATTATAATGAATGTGGAGGACATCGTAAATTCTGACTTCTGAGTCATTATTATCCTTTCTACTGGATGATTAAGTCTTCAAAGTGCAATATATTTGATACAGATATGAGGGGGAATTTTTGGCTGTTCAACTGACTGCTTATTAGCCTAATACTCGATCATCATGTTGTTTTAGGGGGTGCCTCCTTCTCCAAGATCTGATCATGCTGCTGCAGTACATGCAGAACGTTACCTTCTCATTTTTGGTGGTGGTTCTCACGCTGCTTGCTTCAATGACTTGCATGTTCTTGATTTACAAGCTGTAAGACTTCACCTATTTACCTTCGGCTGATGGAATTGTGTTGTCCGATTGTGCTGTCTCTACATCTACATTCTCTTTGATCCTGTAGATGGAATGGTCAAGACCCAGCCAGCAAGGTGATATACCATCTCCACGTGCTGGACATGCTGGTTTGACAATTGGAGAAAATTGGTTCATTGTTGGAGGTGGTGATAATAGGAGTGGTATGCATTTGTTAACTTATGTTACTTAGATTTTCTTGTGGGAAGAAATCTGCGTTTCCAATGATGATCTGTTTCACTGAAATTTGAAAGCTGTTTGTTAGAGCAATTAACAATGATGCAGCTTATTTATAATTGTTATAAAGTAAACTATGCGACTGGTTTGGGAGTTGGAACTTGGAAGTTTATTTGTTAAGAACTGAGTGATTCTGTACAATTAATGCAGTACACTGGTGTTGAGAACCCGAAGTTTCATCCATTATTTACACATAATTTGCTTCATTAGTACTCAGAATCTTCTTGCGGTTGCGTTCAGTGTGCAAGTGTGCAATTGCTTATACTCTCAGAGCATTGAGACTAGTTAGTTTATTTGTAATGCTGACAACCATGTCATTTTTTTGTTATGATTCTGCATACTACTTGATTCTACATATTTAATGAATTAAAACTCTTCAGCTGACTTGTATAATTTTAATTTACTGATTGATTCTGCACATTATGAGTATTAATATGCTAATGAAGTAAAAAAAAGTATGAGGTATCAAATTTTAGCTTTCTGTTTTTATTTCTATAGTGGATATAATCTCAAGGTCATGTTGCATGCTTAACTGCTTGTACCCTATGAACACTGTGACAAATTGACCAATTTGTGTAGGTGGGACAAATAAGTATAATGTCAAATACTAAAGGTGAAATATCTACCTCTGTCGTGTTGAATTTTAACATCGGGTCATCTAGCTGTCTCTGCTGTCTGCCTTTTCCTTTATTGATTTCTCTTCTCCATTCAATTTGGAAATTGAACCAACTGCTCTTTGGCTTCCTTAATAACGACTATTCTCTAAGCATGGTTGCTATACTTTTGCAGGCGCCTCTGAGACTTTTGTCCTGAATATGTCCACGCTTGTTTGGTCTCTTGTAACTTCTGTCCAAGGACGTGTTTCCCTTGCTAGCGAGGTAACATGCTGTGCACTGGTCCTAATGATAAGCCTTTCTTAAAATGTGAATGAAAATGTTGACTCACTGTCCATAAATTCCTCTGTCCACCATGCTTTGGATTCTGTATAAAGGAACATACTGCTCCATAACATTATTCCTGCGGATCTTGCAAAGTTCTTTTTTTCCCCTTACGGAGGGGCGCAAAGTCGGATGCATAATGACATGGTTGGAAAGGCTATATGCTACTTCTGTATAAGCAGCAGGGAAAATGTAGTGAGCTATAAGTTCCTCTATTGTAATCCAAGCTGACACATTTGTAAAATTGATCTTTCCTGGTCTATTTAAAATGAACCCTTGAAGGAACATATGAGGTGATAACTTTTTTCTTCTAAGCTATGTTACTTGGGTGGTGTACGAGAGTTAAACTTGCTATAGTTTATCAGATTTTGATGTATTATAAGCTTTGTTTGAAGTATCAACTGTCAATACACTTATATCCTCATCTGGTTATCAAGTTTCCGATATGGGTACTTTGACAAAAATGGAAATAATTTAGTTCAGATGTGACTACATTATTCATATGACAGACAGGTTGGAGTTGCAGTGTAACCAGCATCATTAGCCCTACACATGCATGTTTTGTTTTCCTTTGTTCTTAGCTCTCTGTTTGAACTTTGAAATACACAAGGTATAGTCGGTTGCATCTTTTTCCCTGTAGAGTATTGGATTCTAGGATTGAATTGCTGGCGAAAGCAGTGGGGTTGAGATGTTCATGATCATTTCTGGGTGTTATTTTGTTTGTGCATCACTGCTATTGAACGTGATGTTTTCTGTAGCAGTTGTTTTTTGTTCTCTTTCTTTGGCCTGATGAGTGCTCTGTGCTTTTGATTGAAAAGTTTCTGACATTGTTGAATGCATGAGTGCCAGATAAGCTGAGGCATATGATTTTGCTGAAACATCATACATCTTGTAAGTAGGGAATTGTGTCATATTTTCTTCTATTTTTCAGGGCTTAAGTTTGGTTGTTGGCTCTTATAATGGGGAAGATGTTCTTGTGTCTTTTGGAGGATACAATGGTCGTTACAACAATGAGGTATGTTTCTCCTCTCCCTTCAAGTCACCACTACATCATATCAACATAATGAATACTTACAATTGTTTCTGTGCTTTCTTGATTCTGCGTGTTGCTGCCAGGTTTATGTCCTCAAACCCAGCCACAAATCTACTTTGCAGTCAAAGATGATTGAAACACCTGTACCTGAAAGTGTATCTGCTGTGCATAATGCCACAAATGGCACTAGAGATTTGGAAACTGAACTTGATGCAGGGCAGGGTGGAAGAATTAGGGAAATTGTTGTCGACAATGCTGATGAGGTCAACTCAGTTGCCTCAGTATGTTGACTTTCAATTCTCTTTTTTAGGCTTCATTTTCTAGAAAATAATGAGTTCCAAAAGCTATTATGGAAAATGCCATCAGTGGATATGAGCTGTATCATTTCACCGTAACATCCCCTATATCTCTAAATTCGTTGCTCTTCACATAAATTTGGAATTTATAATTCAAAACGAATATACTCTGTTATGGGTCTTATGCCTTTATTCTGATGTCTTGTGCAGAAGATCAAAATTGAGCAAAGTGGAGACCGCCTTATTGCAACTCTTAAAAAGAAAAGGCAGAGCTGGACTCTGAACTAGTTAAGGAGAAGCTGCACAATCAGCAGTTGAAGCAAGAGTTATCAGAAGCTGAAACTCGAAATGCAGATCTTTACAAGGTTGTCATTTGTAGATGATCGATTATTTACTCCATTGATCTGTCTTGCTTTTCCCTTTGTATGCTGTTTCCTGAAAAATGTTGTAGATAGTTGCTCATGCAGAGAGGTAAATATACTGGAAAAACTATGGCAAGGTTATAATCTGATGGATAATATACTACTAATAATAGAATAGGTGAGGCTTGTTCTCATGAATGTCATTTTGGGGGATGTATCTGAGACATGCGTAAGGCACCAATAAGCATTTATGTCTTAAACATCAGGATAGACTAGTTTACCGATACTGAAGTTTTGGTGAATGAAGGTTGTGAAACAATTTGGTGTGCACTTTTTGTCCCCAGGTTGGGTTTTGGGAGGGGGGTGGATCCCAAAACTTGTGAATGAGTTGTATGCTTGCTTTTAAATCTTATGCTTTCTGAAGTGCATGCTGGTGTGCCACATTTGTTTAGAAGCCCCTTATCTAACAGATTCAGACAAGTAAGAGAGAGCTTGGAAACAGAATGCTTGTGTGCTTCACTCACCCTTTTCAATGCTAGTGTGGTTCTATCTGTAGCTGGGTAAGAATTTGTATGTAAAGTATTAAATCCTTGGCCTTACCTGGAGTGGATTAATTTACTCTTTGATGCATGTTATAATGAATGTGAACTCTGTTGCATTTTTGCTTAATCTGAGATAACAGATCCATTCCTTGAAAAATGATTAAAAGGGAATAATCCACATATGCACCCAGTAATTTGCAAGCTAAATTTTTGGCTGGTTCTGTGTCCTTTTGAGATCTGAAATTAATGTGTACTAATGATTACATCATACATGGATTGTGAATTTGTGTATGAAATTTTGTCTTGCAGGAACTCCAGTCAGTGCGTGGTCAGCTTGCTGCTGAGCAGTCTAGATGTTTTAAGCTTGAGGTATGTGTTGCCAGACCTTAGACCTTTTTATTTTTATTTTCAAATTTAGAAGCAGTGCCGGAATGGGGCTTAGTTTGCACTGCACTAAGTCCATAGAAGTTTAGAATGATTTTGCATGGAACTATATTTTCTATTGATTTTTTATGGGTTTAAAACTTAAAGCATTCCTGCTGTCCTGCACTAGTCAAAGTTGTAAAATTATGCAGAAGCCACCCAGCAAAAATCACTTCGACTGTTGACCCTTTTCATTTAGAAACAGAAGAAACTGTCCATGGAACTTGTTATGAAATTTACCTTTGAAATTTCCCCCATTTATGAGCCTTGAGACTAGCAAAAATCATTCATATGCTAGCTTTTTGAGTTTTCCCTGGACCTAGCTTATGAGCCTTGCGAGAAAATGCTTGTAGTACATCTTCTTGTCAACTGATGCCATAGATAGAAGGAGGACACCCTTGATCCACCTCTGAAGCTATTATGTGAGGAGCAATGTGCAGTTCAGCTGTAGGGGCACCAAACTCTGGAAGGCATTAAAGCCCATAATCCACGTTCAAGTTCTCACCTGGGAGCTCTTTTTTATTTTTTTGGCACACTTGCATGTGTACATAAGAAAGTCATATTGTGCATGATATGCGGAAAATTAATTCCTGCTTGGTGATTGAATTTCAGGTTGATGTGGCTGAATTGCGGCAGAAGCTACAAACAATGGAGACATTAGAGAAAGAACTAGAGCTCCTACGCAGGCAAAAGGCTGCATCTGAACAAGCTGCCCTCAATGTGAAAGAGAAGCAGGGCTCGGGTGGAGTATGGGGCTGGCTTTGGGACCCCTTCTCCGAAGGAAGATGAGGCCTGAGATGTGGCACAAGTAGCGGTTCTGTGGCTAGTCTTGTTCAGGATTGATCTCATTTTTCTGACCAAGTTTATATTTTTTCTTCTTTTTACCGGTGATTATTTTGTTGTGGGAAGAATAATAATTGAATTTGTTAGCTAGCCTGAGAATTTACGACTTGAGGAATTTTGAAAAAGACTGCGAGGTGCTGTATATTTAGTGATGTAGTCTCTTCTGATTCCAAGTGCCTGCATTAGTATAGTGTTCAACTTTCGTTTTATTTTAGTTTGTAAAACAGGTGTAAAGACAGCAAAGGATTGGAAAAAGGCATACAAAATTCTTTGTTCATGGCGAAAGTATTTTAATTTTTAGAATTTTATTAGTTGATATTTGGGTTGTACTTAGACGAAGATTGGCTTCTCTCCCCCAACCCCAAATCTAAACCTCTGCTCTGACTTCTACCAGAGGACCACGACATATATAATATATAGTGAATGAGAAGTCTATGGTTTTGACACATGGCAATTTAGTTAGCATCTTTAAGGTGAGTTGGCAGTCTACAATTGGTCCATGAAGTCACAAAATTATTGCTTTGGTAATGAAATGTTGATAAATTTATCAACTTCAATATTATTAAACCTATTAATTTCATATATTAAAAATTATATAAATTAAATAGATTTTTAATACAAAAATTTTAAAGTTTATTTTTTAAAATAAGTTATGTGCAATATGAAAAATTAAAGTAATAGTGATATTGTCCGTATTTACAAGATTAAAAAAGAAAAACCCCCAATAATTAAGAAAAATTGGATAAAAATAAACCAACATTTGGGACAATTTGACGAAAATAAGCTATTTTTTTCTTAGATGTAAACAATGTGACCTTTAGGGTGTACTTTTTTTGTCTAACCATCGTCTAGTTTGACCACCTTTAACTAATGGAAAACAGACGTGGACGGTGTTTTTGAACACTTCAATGACATACCTATTAGATTTGGTGTTTTGTCCTTTTAATTTGGCCGAAAGAGAGATTTTATTCAGATTGTGTAGTTTAACTTTTACAAAGGATGAAAATTAAGTGCATAATATGACAAATAAGTTTAACATATCTACCAAATTTTTAAAAAAGTCAAACAAATACAATGAGTTACTATTAATGTGTACCAAATTAGCTTCCTAGTGAGTTAAAGATGGTCAAACTCGATGTTGGTTTGGCAAAAAATACCCTATAAAGATCATATTGTTCACTGATATAAGAAAAAATAATTACTTATTTTCATTTAATTACCCCAAAAATTGATTTATCTTCATCCAATTTTCTTAAAAATAAGATAAAATAACAATAGAGTGAGAAACAAAAGGGTGACTAATCATTCCTACTTCCTAACAAAGTTGATAAAAAGGAAAATATTATTCAAATTAGAATATTTGTAAACTAATTTTCATTGTGTGTTGCGTTTTACCTTTTTTTTTATTCAACAAAAGAAATATTATTAAATCGAAATGATTATGATTTCTTATTGGACAAAAGTTATATGTTAGCTATACTTCTCATGTTTATTCTTTTTTTTTTTTCCAAATATAAAAACTTTATTTGAGGAGCCCCAAATCTCCCACTTATAATAATAAATAAAAAGAGAATTGTATTCTAACATATCCAACTTTATGTCATATTATTCCTAATATCTCGAATTTTCATTCACATTCACATCGTCCTGAACTTTAATTATAATTTGTTTCAATGTTTTAAATAAGGAAAAAGCTAATCACATCGTTCCAAAAATAAGGTTAAAAAATGATGACTGCTAGACTCAGTTGACTTTGGGAATGAAAAAGGATCCTTATGCAACAGCACGTAGAGTATGAATGGAAACCAAGCAAATGTACCCGCTGTCAGTATTTGGGCATGAGGAAAAAGAGTGCAAGAAGAAGAAAGTATGACAAGAATGGAGACCTATCCAAAAACCATCTAAAACAGCACAAGAAGAAAATCCACAACAACTTGAGTCTAATATGGATGGGCTTACAATGGTCAAAGTACGCAGTCATCATAGAAATGGTATACACAGCCAAAGGCCAGAACCATCAGTCCCTTTGGTTAATCCTTTTCAAGTCCCGGACAGCAACGGTAAAGTAATAGCGCATAAAGACACGGAGGCAGTAGGAGATCCACCAACCTCTAATGGATAGCATAATCATGTGGAATGTGAGGGGCCTCAATGGGCCAAATAAACAATTGGACATGAAAAATTTGTCCTTCTCAATAAGGTTGGTCTCTTAGCAATGGTGGAAACAAATATCAGAGATAGTAGATATGAACAAGCATATCGACAAATGTTCATGGGTTAGGGTAGTTTTATCAATATTAATCATCACCCTTTTGGAAGAATATGGGTGGTTTGGAAGCCATACCAGTATGAAGTTGACATCAAGACGTGTTCAGATCAGTTTGTTCACTACCAGGTGAAGAAAATTAGTAGTAAGGAAGCAAAATCCATCACTTTTGTTTATGGTCACAACAAAGATGAATTAAGACAACCCATGTGGAATGACCTTAGATAGCTATCAGGAAACACCAATGGGCCATGGTGTGTCATTGGTGATTTCAATGTTGTACTTTAAGTTCAAGACAGACCGGAAGGATCCCCTATAATGGCTGCAGATATAAAAGAGTTTTAGGACTGTCTAGATGATTGTGAACTTTAGAAAATGAAAAACTGTGGAGCATTTTACTCGTGGAGTAACAGACAAGAAAAAGGTGACAGGATATATTCAAGGATTGACAGGGCCTTCCTAAATGTTGACCGGTGGCTGGAATACGGGGATGTAATTGTGGAATACATTGCAGAAATGTTGTCTGGCCATTACCCTTTAAAACTCAAACTAAGCCCACAGATGCAAAGGAAAACAGATTTCCAATATTGTGAAATGTGGGGTAAGGAGGAGGAATTTGTGGAGATTGTCAAGAATGGGTTGAGAGGAAATATTATGGCACTGCAATATTTCAACTGGTCAATTGTCTAAAAGATCTATAATAACCTTAGCTAAGGCTAAATAAAAGAAAATTTGGGGATGTTCACTATATGAGAGACATGGCCAGGGTC
The DNA here is from genome assembly GCA_021018815.1 of Talinum fruticosum. Classification (NCBI taxonomy): domain Eukaryota; kingdom Viridiplantae; phylum Streptophyta; class Magnoliopsida; order Caryophyllales; family Talinaceae; genus Talinum; species Talinum fruticosum. The sequence goes on along the minus strand of JAITYX010000002.1, from coordinate 6,302,210 downwards.
ACACTACTCAACATTGAGGGAAAACTTCACAAGGACCCCTCCAATATATAAATGCAGGGAGAGAAAAAGCAAGCAAAAGAGGAGTACAACCACCTACTTAATGCCTCACACATGCTGATGAAGCAACAAAGCAAAATTGATTGGGCAAATATGGGAGATCAATGCACCAAATATTTTTTTTCGATAGTCAAAAAAAGGAAAATGGCAGGAATGATTTATCAGTTGCAGGACAGAGAAGGGACTATGGTTCATAATCCATATCAAATTGATCAAGTCATACATGAATTCTACAAGCAGCTACTGGGGACCCAAGCTAGCATGCATGTATGTAAACCAGAGATTTTTCAAGAAGGCAAATTGTTATCCATTGAACAACAGACATACAAGTGTAGACCATTCACATATACTGATATCAAAAAGGCCATTTTCTTTTCTTTTCTTTTTTTTTTTTGTTTTGGAAAAAGTAAATAATTATCATTTAACTTTCCCAAAAAGTAGGAGTGTCAAAGCATACAAAGCTAGTTAGAGATGTTTACAAGATCATCCCATTTCACAACATACCTATCCGCTCGCACACTACATGCATACTGAATTTGTCTAATGATCACCGTTGGAGTTCGTTGTTTGTGCTGGTGTTTGCGCAAACATCTTTCTCTCCACAGCTCATACACTGTCCCTGCAAAGACGGATCTAAGCCATTGATTCTGTTGTGTGTTGCCCTTGCATCTATGCACAAACCAGCGCAATTCCTCTTCTAGCCTCCATCTTCTCGGTTGTAATTTGGACCACTGGAGTATTGAGCCCCAGATAGAGCTGGAGAAGGGGCAAAAGAAGAACAGATGTTGGCAGTGATCTTGCCCTTTCTCTTCACATAACAAACATTGATTATCTGCATGAATCCCTCTTGTATTCAGGAAAGCAACAGTTGGTAGTTTTCCTTGGCAGGTCAGCCACAAAATCATCTTATATCTTTCCCATGCCCAACTTTTCCAGATTGTTTTCCACCATGCCACTCTTGCAGATTGTTGTAGGAGTTTTGCGTATATTGTTTTTCAATACCCATTTGCAAATCTCCCGGCCCAGATTGTTTTTCAAGTAGCTTCTTCAAGCAAGCATTGCATCACATTGGGCCTAAGGCCTGCATAGCTGTACATGATTTTTTCAAAACTGGGATGATGCTGGAGGAAATCAATCAAACTAAAGTTTTGCTAATACCAAAGAAGGAGAACCCTACCACTGCAAGTGAGTTTAGACCAATTTCTTGCTGCAACGTAACCTACAAGTGCATCACAAAATTGATATGCCAAAGGCTAAATGACGTACTGCCATCTATAATCTCAAGTAACCAATGTGCTTTTGCTAAAGGTAGGCAGTTGGTTCATAATGTTCTAGTATGTCAAGAGATAGCATGAGGCTATTACAGGAGGAACACCTCCCTAGATACATGCTAAAAGTAGATATCCAGAAAGCATACGACTCGCTCAGTTGGGGGTTTATGGAAGAGATACTATATGGGTTCCACTTCCCCAACAAAGTAGTGACTTGGATTATGGCCTGCATACAAAGTACATTTTTCTCAATCTTCTTCAATGGGAAGTCTTTGTCTATGTTTTATGGGGCTAGAGGTGTGAGATAAGATGATCCAATGTCACCTCTACTATTTGTAATAGCAATGGAGTACTTGTCTAGAATGATGCGGGAGATGGCTGAAAACGCAACATTCTCATACCATCCAAAATGCAGGAATCTGAAGCTCAATCACCTTATCTTTGCAGACGATCTAATCTTATTTGCCAAAGCAACCACATAATATGTCATGGCCATGATCAACACTCTTGAAACATTTGCAAAGGTGTCAAGATTACGGGTTAGCAAAGAGAAATCTCATATTGTGATTGGGGGTTTGATGCTAACACAAAGCATAAATTGATACTACAAAGTGATTTTATCGAGGGGTCATTACCATTTAGGTACCTGGGGGTACCAATTGCATCTGCGAGAATCAATAAATCAAAGTGTGAGATGCGGCTTGGAAACACGAATCACAAGCATCCGAACTCCATCCTTTCCCGCGTCTCCTATTCCTACCTTCGTACTACAAAGCCAACCTTTTACTCGAACTATTGTTACCGCTGTCCCTATTGGCTTGAATTGCAGGTGACGGGTCAATGCTTTGTGAGTTCATACCAGGATCCTTACAAATATGGGGCAGCAGACAGTTTTCATATGCAGGGCGTGCTCAATTAATATAATCGGTGCTAAAGGGAGTTATAGGCTTTTGGGCAAACATTTTTGTTTTGCCACAACAGGTCATGAAATCCATAGAAGCAAAATGCACACAATTTCTCTGGGGTGGGAACAATAACGCAGCAAGAACACCACTGATTGCTTGGGATTTCGTTTGCAAACCAAAGAAACATGGGGGTGCAGGACTGAGAAATATCAAAGTTTGGAACAAAGCGCTCATGGGGAAATATGTATGGGTTGTGGCTCATAAGGAGGACAATTTGTGGGTAAAATGGATTCATGGTCGTTACCTGGGGGAGCTGACTGGTGGACATACACACCAAAACCTGACAATTATTGGTATTGGAAGAAGCCTTGTAAAGTTGAAGAACAGCTCAAGGAGGGGATATACTGGAAACTGGAAATGGAGATCAATAGTGGACAAAATATACAGAGTCAAAAGTGGTTATATATGGCTCTTAAAGGTTGATGTTCAAGTACCTTGGAGCAAGCTAGTATGGAATAAGACAAATATCCCCAGACACTCCTTTGCTTTGTGGATTCTCATATACAAACGACATCCAACAGTAGACAAAGTGATGTAGTTTTTGGATGGTATTGAAAACAATTGCAGTATGTGTCAAGACCCTGAGCAGACTAAAACAAGTGAACATATCTTTCTGCAGTGCTCTTACACTAGGAGGATATGGGATGAACTTTGCAAGTGGCTGACCGTGGCGAGGGACATACCTGGAAGCTTAGAATCACTGCATGACAAATTAATCTCAAGTCAGTGTCATACAATGAAAAGACAGTTAATTTACTCGACTTATGCTGCAGCACAATACCACATCTGGATGGAAAGAAATGCTAGAACGTTTTATGGGAAGCATAGTACAGAGGAGCAAGTATACAAACCATTGTATATGAGATAAAATCTCGGTTTAATTTTCTAGCAAAAAGGCATAGGAAGTATACAGAATGGAGGAGATGGATAGTGGAAACAAGTACATAGATTTATAAACTCTGACGGATTGTGTCCCCTTGATTTAAGGGAGGAGTTTTGGTAATAAAACCCCTTACTTATTACCAAAAAAAATAATTATTAGCCAAAAAAATCATCACTTTTTCAATGTAAATTATAATTTAAAATATTATAAACAACATGATCCAAAATTTAAAATATCAAAAATTTATCTAGAATGAACATGATAAATAACTAAAAAAATACATTACTACTAAATAAATTGAATAAATCAAAGGGCAAAGGAGAAATAAAATTTCGATTAAACTGAAGTCCCTCTCACTAATGATAGAGTTCCCATATCTTTCTCTGTTCTCTCTCTGTCCTCCTCTCCCCTCATTTCGTCGTGGCCTCCTTCCCCCTCTCCTCCCTCCCACCATATCGAAGCTTCAATTCACTCCAATTAAGCAGCTAGCTGTCCCGCTCTCGCTGCATTTCTCTCTCCTCTTCGACCTCCATAGATTTCTGCATAGCTCCCTCCATCCTTTGCCTTGTCTCTCTCGCATCATTTGGGTGTCTGTACATATCACATTGTTTTGAGGTGCGTTTTGCAATTTCTCTCTCTTTTTCGTTGATTTGTTTGTGGTTTTTTAGCTGTTTTTGGGACAATGGTATCAGTCATGAACAACGATTTTGATTCGGAAAGGAACCCTTCTGCTGCTCCTTTAGCGGAGGAGCCTAGGGTTTCAAATGACGGTGGTGATTCGAGGGAGGACAAGGTGGATGATTTGAATGTTAAAGAGGAAACTAGGGTTTATACTGGGGATGATATCGATGCTCAGAAGAGTGAAATGGATGAAGCTAGGGTTTCGTCCGGACCTGGGCAAAGTGGGGATAACTCTAGGGTTTTGTACATGGATTCTATTTGTCACGTTAATAGGGAATCTGAATGTGTGGATACAGTTAGGGATTCTTCGGGAAATGATGGTGTTCATGGTGATGAAGAAAATGAACGGGGTGTTCAGGATGAGAAGTCTGAAGATGTCCGAAATGATGTTGTCACCCCTGAAGTAGTTATCAATAGTAGTGATGATCAGACAAGAAAAATGGAGACTTTGGGTTCACCTAATGCTAGTTATATAGATGCTACAAGTGATGATGCAATGGAATTGAAGGCTTTTGAAAAACATGAGGGCTTCGCTTTGGATGCCGCAAATGAGGACTATAGGTTGGAGAGGCGTAGTAATTTTCCTTCTTCGGAGAGTGATGATGTTGGTGCTAGTAATGTAAATAATGTTGTAAAAGCTGGATCTTTGAAGATTTTGGGTTCTGACTTTGAAATGGGTGATATGGTGTGGGGCAAGGTGAAGTCTCACCCGTGGTGGCCAGGTCATATATACAATGAAGCTTTTGCTTCTTCATCAGTTCGCCGTTCAAGGAGAGATGGACATGTCTTGGTTGCATTTTTTGGTGATAGTAGTTATGGGTGGTTTGATCTCACAGAGCTTATTCCATATGAACCTCATTATGCTGAGAAATCGCAGCAGACAAATTCGAGGAATTTCATGAATGCTGTGGAAGAATCTGTTGATGAGGCAAGTAGGAGGAGTGCTTTAGGTTTAAGTTGCCGGTGCAGGAACCCGTCTAACTTCCGGCCAGCAAATGTGCCGGGGTACATGGTTGTTGATGTTGCTGATTATGAACCTGGTGCCATTTATTCCGCGAGCCAGATTCAGAAGGCAAGGGAGAGTTTTAGGCCAGCTGAGATTCTTTCATTTATTAAGCAGTTGGCAGCAGCGCCGAGCTGTGAAAATAAGAGCCTTGATTTTATAAAACACAAGGCTGCTGCCTTTGCCTATCGTAAATCTGTGTTTGAAGAGTTTGATGAGACATATGCACAAGCATTCGGACAACAACCAGTTCGGCCTTCAAAGTCATCCACCACACTGACTGACAAAGAGCCCTCCCGAGGTATCAAATTGTTCTTTTTTCATACATGTTACTTGTTGGTTTTTCTTGCCATGTTTTCATCACTATTATTGCATTACACTCTTGAATTTGGGAATCTTTTTTTTTTTTGATAAGGAAAAGAGAAAAGTATATATATAATAAATCAAGTGGATGGATGCACAGCAAGCATCCTACAAAAGAACTATATACAACCAAAATGTAGACTATCCACAAAACTTGCAATATTAAAAGAAGATTGGCAAAAATTGCCACTATCCCAAAAGTGGAGAGTTTTGATAATATTATCCTGAAAGCGACGAGGAGATGTCTCCACTCCCTCGAAGACTCTCCTATTTCTCTCACACCAAATGCTCCAAAAAATGGCATGTGGGATTGATGCATTATCAGTTTCTTGTGAGTTTTCATCGGTGTAGGAATTGCTCTCATAGCGTCCTACATTAGGGATAAGCAAGGCTTTCTTCTCTTTAGCTTTTCTCCCAAAGCAGCCTTCCCAAGCCATGAGATTTTCCTAATAGATTTTGAAATACTCCAAGAGACTTTTTGGGAATCTTTTTGACTTTAGCAAAGTTTTTAGCTTCCGAAAAGGTAACATTTATTTTGTGTATCATTCATTAAGTTTATAAATTATATCCTGTCAAAATTGAGAAACTCGCTAGAGTAGGATGCATATCCTGTGCGGTGCTTAGGAAAAATAGGTAAGGCAGTGTAACGTCTTAACTCTTTTTATCAATGACTGGTTTGAAGTGTAGTTGCTTCCCTTCGTCACTGCTGTCAGTTGCTGCTCTCTGATGTATGTGCTTCCCACTATTTGGACGAGAAATTTTAATGAGGACAATTTTTTCGTTAGACTGGTGCAGCGATTAGGGGATGTAGAGTCGTGTGACAATGGTTGGAAAGTGGGTATTTTTGGGGGAGGGGGTTGAACCCCCAATCTGTTGTTTAAAACAAAGATGATTTTACCATTTTTTCAAAATTTATTTTTTGTATTTTTGTGGAACATATAGTACATATCTAATTACTCAAAAGAGAGGGGAGGGGGCACCTTCTCCCTGCCCCTTAAAACGGTACACTCTTGCATGTGAGGCCTCAGAAGAATTTCTTTGTAGTTTAATTTTTCTTTACCTACTTAAATCTTTGCTTATGGGGTTTGAGAAATCTTGAGTACAGGTATTTGTGGTAGAATGCTTATATACTTTATAGTGTCTGTTGATGGTATTTTGTTTAATAGCTGCTTTGTCTGAACTCACTGGATGAACTAATTTCCATATTCAATCTGGAGCTTGTCAGTCCTTTAACTGCTGAATGTCCATTCTGCTATTGCTTGAAGATTCTTCAACTTGTTCTGGTGTACCCAGATCTGGGTAACTAACCTGACCTTGCCTCTAATTAGTTGACTCTCATGGACTCGGAACCTGGCCTGGTATGTAAATACGGCAGCCGGATTTCAGCTGAACACAAATTTGTCCTCGTGTCTGATTCAAATTTTTCTTGGCCAATATTGCTTCTATGTTCAAGGAAAAACTTATTGGACCCAACTGATAAATACTTGAAGCTGACCCAAACTTGTAAGACTTGATCCCAACCATTCAACCAGTGAACCAGATGTGGCCTGGATTGCTATCAACCTATAAATTATCCTACCTAATACGAACATGACTATGGACCAAGGATTCAAAATGCAGCTCTGGCTGCAATTGCGGTTTCGGTCACTGGATTACATAATCGCTCTAATGTGGCAACTGCATAGCATTTGACGGTGAAAATGTTGTTCACTCAACTTCAAAACCTTTCCAATGCTGCAGAAGAACCACGTTTTGAATCCATGTCGTATACCTGTATTGTAAAACCTGTCTTCTAAATCTTTGTAAAACAATAAGAATGTGTGTTTCTAGTTAAGCTGTTGAACATTGTCTTATTCTTGCTTATCTTCTCTTGAAGGTGAATTGCAACACTATATAAATGATTGATGTTAACAGGTCCACTGTTTTGATTTGAGAAACAATACTGTTAGCCAAACCTCTAGGCTTTAGCTCTTTATTTATTTATTTATTTTATTGTTGTGATTGAGCATATATAGTCCAATTGCTTATTGGTTTCAGTGTAACTACTATTTTTGTATGTAGCATTTGAAATGCTAATTCCTGTTCTCATTTCTTGAACCTACTCGTTAACTTCTGTCTAGGTTGCTGACAAGGTACTGCTTCTCTCTTGAATGGGAATTGTAGTTTGAGATGGTGATAAAATCATGAAGGGTATTTGGATTATAATTTGTTACTTATCTGGAAAAGACATCAAGTTTACCTTGCTTACCTTAGTATCTTTTGATAAGATTGTTACAGATTTTTCTTTATATGATGGAAAATATGAGTGAGGAGTTTAGTTTATTTACTATGTAAGGAGCATTCTGTTTTGTCATTTTTCTACTTGTGTCTCTCATTGAAAGGCATGAATCATCTATTTTTAAAAGAAAAGGGGTGGAGGGGAAGGGGGACACTGTATTGGAGACCTCATACTCCTTAGCTACTGATGAGGTTTGACATCTATTCTTGGATGGACCTCAGTGAAGACCAACTCTGTTACTCTGTCTTGGTTAAAAGTGTACCATAGATGCCGAGTTGATGAGCAGCACCTTTCTCTGAAACTTTTTGTATATTTTTGGTCTATTTGAGGTGAAGTATGAACCATAACATATGTCCATATACTAGTAAGCTTGTTGAAGGCTGACATGTTACTTGTGCTGAAATCAAGAGTCTTGATTAATAAATGGGAGTAGCCATTAGTATTTGTGATGGATATGTTTAGCTCATCTTCTGTGCTTTCATAAAGTTCTGAAAATAGAATTTCTAATTTTATGTACATCCCCAAAATTTAAGCTCTTTGGAAGAGTCTTAACTACTCGAAAATCTAGACAGCATCCGAGGTGAACTATGATGCCTGTGCTTTAAGGTCAATGTCATCTAAACACAGTTCTATACATTCATATTTGTTTTTTTGTTGTTGCTATTGGGAGGGGGCCTCTTTGAAGTTACTTCTGCACTTTCTCTGGTGGTAGTATTACTCAGGGAAAGAATATCTGCCAAGGATGATATATCGAAAGATTTGATGTATTTATCACAAGATTAATGTATAGGCTACACTTACAAAATATTTATATGTTGCATTTGGCGTATTACTCATATTTATATGTTGCATTTGGTTGTATTCCTCTTTTGACAAGTTTTGTACGTCTCTAATGGATTTCTCTACCAATGCTTTTGATGTGTTTCTGCTTTTGTCCTAGCCAAGAGGCATCCTGTTTAGGTGCTGTCATGTTGATTTTAAATTTTGGATCTTGTAGCACCACATGTTTCATTTGTGAAGGTTGTTCTTCCCAGCATTTACATGGATGGGTTTAGTATTGATTATGTGTTCTTTTCATGTGCCAAGTCTTAGATTCTCTGGAGACAGTATTCTCCATGCATTGTATTTCTCATAAATACAGAAACCTTAGAGGATGTCACATTGTTAGTCTGAGCTTCTTGACTTGGTGCTGATTTTGCAGCTCCCTTGAGTGGCCCGTTAGTGATTGCGGAGGCTCTTGGTGGTCGGAAGAACTCCAATAAAGGTGCAAGACCAAAGGAGCTGTCCAAGAAAGATAGATACCTTTTAAGCGCAGAGATGAAGCTGGTGACTTGAGAACAAGCCAGACTAGTCAAGCTCATGGAACTTCCTTGTCGTCTTTGGTTTATGAGGACAGGACATCTGATTCAGTAGCAGCCAGTTACATATTTCAAAAGAGGGATCAGGTTGTCTCCATCAAAGATGACTCAGGAGGAGCTCCTCCGAGGGATCCAGCTGCAGGCAAGGAATCTTGTTATTTATATCTGCCTTGATGAAGGATAGTATAATAAATAGCCTATCAAGGATAGAGACTGAAAATTCCATCTTCTGTATCCACAGGTCATGGTGTGACGATCGATCCCAGTGTGTCTGCCAAGAGGGTCTCGCTTGGTCCAACTAGTGGTGCTACACAACAGTCAGATTCAAGTATAGTGAAGACTACTGGAGGAAGTGATGTGCATCGTCAAGTTCCAGATAGTCGCATTGGTAGCATTAGCTCTGCTGATGGCTTGGTGAAGAAGAAGAAGAAGAAGAAGGCTAAACGCCCTGCAGGGGAAATTAACCTTGACAAGCCTGATGTTCCTGAGAAGAAGATGAAGAAACTGAGGAAACAAGATGGTGAGAGGGCCGCAGTGCATCTGCAGACACTTTCATCTGGGTCTGGTGGATTGTTCAAATCAGGAGGGAAGCCTATGCCTCCATCTACAGAGAAGAAAGACATTGAAAAGGCTGATTCTTCTGTTTCTCAGCAAGTGGGGTTGGTTCCACTGGGAGCAGTTGAAGGGAGTGAAAATGAGCTGCCAGAGCTATTGGCTGATTTGCTAAGTCTTGCCCTGGACCCATATCATGGTGCAGACAGGAACAGACCTGCGATTGTACGCCAGTTTTTCCTGAAATTCCGATCCCTTGTTTTCCTGAAAAGCTCCAGTGCTTCCCCTTCTGCTGAGTCAGAATTCAGTGAGGCTCGGGCCATTAGATCCCCACCTGCTGCTGAACCTTTTGACAAAACCTCGATTGAGAGCAGCAAAAGTTTCCCTTCTTTGAAGCAGTCAAAACTCTCTGTGAGACACGATGATCCTACCAAGGGAGGGCGGAAGAGGGTCCCATCTGAACGTCAGGAAGAAATCGCTGCCAAGAGGGCGAAGAAAATCACTGATGTAAAATCCTTGGCCGCTGAAAAGAAGGCCCTGTTGAAGAATAGTCCCGAGATGCAGCAGGCCGATGGTAAAGCCAAGGTTCAACAGTCACCATCAAAATCAAGACTGACAAAGACAGAGCAACACTTGAAGAAAGCAGACCGCCCACCAAGGGTTGAAGAACCCACATTTCTGGTGATGAAGTTTCAGTCGGGTTCTTCTCTCCCTTCCCTCATGGAGCTGAAGGCGAGATTTGCCAGGTTTGGCTCATTGGATACATCGCTTAGTCGAGTCTTTTACAAGACCAACACCTGCCGGGTTGCTTTCCTATACAAGCAAGATGCCCACGTTGCCTACAGGTATGCTGTGGGAAGCAAGTCTGTCTTCTCAAATGTCAAGTTTATGTTGAAGCCTGTGGCTGAGCCTCAGCAACCCAAGGCGGAAGACTTGCCTAGTGAACCTGTCTCAAACCGAGATTCATCCACTGCTGAGCCAAGGCCTCCCCTCCCAGCTGCACCTCTATTGCCGCAGCAGCCAGTGCAGCTGTTAAAGTCATGCTTGAAGAAGCCCTCGGGAGTGATGAGCTGGGTGGCCCTAACAATGGCTCGGGAAGTATGAAAGCAACCCGGGTTAGATTCAACATGGGGAGGACAAAGGTGGTGCTAGTAGTAACAGGCCTGGAGTTCAAGTGCAATTGCAAATGACAGATTCTAGGAATGCCAATTTATCATCTGAAAGTGGTCCGTCATCTTCATCTTCTTCTTCTGTTGCTATGGATACTACAGTTAGTATCAATCAAAGGTTCATTTCTTCACGGCCATTACAACCTCCGCTTCTCCCCACCCCTCCCCCAATTTCTTAGGCCGCCTCCAATTAATCATCCTCATCAGCATCATGTTGAATTACCCTCTAGAAATAATCCAAATTTTAATGTGACTGCACCACCAATTCAAGCTCCACCACCACCACCTGGCGTAGACATCTCACAGCAGATGATGAGCCTCTTGACGAGGTGCCATGAGGTGGTGACCAATGTGAAGAGCATTTTAGGATATGTGCCCTACCACTCTATATGAAAAAAAGTCTTAGGTTTGGTGCACATAATATCACGGATCACCTGAACGTACATAATGGGAATCCTCCCCAAAAGAAAGAAAGGGGTTGAAACTCGGGTGGAGCTGAAGAGGAGCCAAAGCACTGCTAAAAGCAACGCTATGTTAGAAAGAGAGGCCGAAATGCAGAATATGTGCGTTTGGAGGAGCGCATGGGGAGAGGGTTGACAGAGGAAGAAAAGGATGATTATAGTTTTAGCCTTTTATTTTTAGGAGGTTTTGGATCTATTTTAGTTAGTGTTTAGTACAAAAGAACAGTGGAAGCGGCAACCAAAATTGTTGTGTATCTCAATTGAGGTTGTATTGGCTACTCTCTCTCTCTCTCTCTCTATAATGCACACACGTATTTTTGGTGTTGTGTTTTATGCTCTATTAGTCTGCCTTTATTTTGGTTTTTGACGAGGCTGGCAACTTTTGAAGAGTTATAGTCTGTTTTTTTATCCTAGAATGATTAAGGCCCTGTTTGACAAAATGAGACTGTTTGAGTAGTTGATAACCTGTTTGTGTAAATGATAGTTGTTTACGTAGTTGATATTTGTTATATTTTAACTTATTATCGGATAGTTGTTCAACTTAGTGGTTGAATAAATGTGTTCGGTAAATTTAGTGGTTAAATTAGTTGATTATTGTAAATTGACGTAAAAGAATATATATAATTTTTCAAATATAAATTAATGAAGTGATATTTTTGTCAAAAAAATATAAAACACTACTTTTAAAATGTGAAAAACTAATGTTCTTAATTTTTCATAAACACTACTTGAAACGTTATAAACTATTGTAAACGTTAGTTGAAACACTATCTTACCGAATGCTAATATTTTGTAGGTAATTGTTTTAACTTGGTCAAAATAATACAAGTTATGCTAAACATTGTGGTCGAATAGGACCTAAACTATAGCAAGCAACAACAACCGGCATGAGTTCCATTTTTTCGAGGTCCATCTTTCCCCTATAAAAAAAAGGGAACTACCCATATTAAAAAATTTATTGTCGAGCGGCCACTTACCCTATCTTTCACACATCCTAAGGTTTAAATTCGGGATAAAAAATTTCTTATGTGAGAGAAATTTATGCGGTGTAGATAGTAGGGTTTGATAAGCTCCCTCTCGGTCCATTACAGTCTTTTGGACTTCTATGAAATAGGGGTCCAAGCTGGTGGACCAGACTTACTTATTAAAAAAATACAAAATTCATTGACATAGGTACCAAACCTCATATTTGGGATTTGCTTCAGGATCCAATGGTATTCTAACATCGGGGCAAAGAGCGGGGATGGAAACATCACCCGAATTCAAAGACCGGACCCGAACGCGACTCGTTTATAACGAGTTTGGATATGAAAAAGTTAAAAAAAAACTATGGGGCGGGTGCAAAAATAATGGATTTGGGTATGGGTACGGGTAGGGTACGGGGTTTACCCACTCCACACTCGCACTCGACCCGTACTTGATTTATTTTAATGTGATAATTTTTTCGCAAAACCGATGAACATGTCAATTATCATACGAGGATGCAAAGTAAAAGGCTTAAATACTTCATGACTAGCTTATAAATTTCGTACAAGTAAAAATGGCTTAATTCTCATAAGCCAAAAATGTTGGGATGATTCTCATATGTCGATGTGATTACTTTTCTTCTCGTCACATTCAAACCCAAATAAAACCCGCAAACCTGAAAAAAACCCAATGAATGCGGGTACGATATAGGTTTTCGAAACCCGACGGATGTGGGTATAATTTTCGAAAATAAATATGGGTACGGATACGGCTCCACCCGACCCAAACTTGCTCCATTTCCATCCCTAGCAGAGAGACCGAGGGAGGTTGGTTGAGCCAGAGAAGAAAGCTATGGAACAAGAGCGGAGATAGAGTAAAGGAGCAATAAGTAGTTTGTTAATGCCCACAAATACTAAATTGAACGAGCATACTTGTATTTGATCCAACTTGGAATGAATTTAATGTACACTTTTTTTTTCTTTCTAATTTTATTAATATTTATGTACAAAATTTAGAATAATATATTTTTAAGTTTTTATTATTTTAAATTCAATTATTATTATATGAACGTCTTTTATAAGCAATTATAACTTATAAGAGAGCTATAATTAAGTATAATTTTCTTCACATTAAAAAGAATTATCAAGCATAAGTAAAATATCGAGTTTTCTTTACATTCTTACTAAATAGCAATATGAATTATATTCTACATAATTTTTTTAAATTCATTGGTCTCATTATAATTATAATTGTTTATTTTTTAAAAATTTTTATACTTATATTTTTATTTGTTTATGACATATAAATAATTATTACAATAGTATTATAGGATTTTGACAGTCGCATAGTATTTGTTTTAATGTGAAACTATATTTATTTTGTTATTTATAATCATTAATTATTTACTGTCATAACAATTATACGTATCATTTATATATAAACTTTACCTAATATTTAAAATGAGAACTAACAAGTTTAAATCTAAAATTATAATTTTTTATTCAAGAGTTTTGATTTCACCGCATCACTCATGTCCCCCTCCCCTCCAACCACCCACCTTCTTCTCACCAGCAACAAGTGATTAGGCTAACGGTTGCGTCCACAACGTTCACTAACGGATGACGAACACTGACTGAAGGTCGTTGTTGACCGGTTCATGGCAGCTGTCGTTTGCCCCTCTCCACCCCCTTTACATCAACAAAATTAAAGACTACCTCTGAGAACGACTGCTGGCGACCACGCTGGTGTGACTCCAATCACGGATGTCCAATTTTTTGGCGGCAAAACCATCGAAATTTAACGAAAACTCTAATTAAAAATAGTGAAAATAGGGGCAAGGTCAACACCTTAGTTTATATGTAAGAGTCATTATTATAAAATTAAATAAAAGTCAATAATATAATTTAATTATTTCTTAACGGGTGTCCTGTATATATATGTGTGTTTAATTGGAGTGTGTGTCTGAAAAAGGGACGATCAATTTGTACATATTTGAGAAAATAATGAGCCTTGAATGGCGCCAATTTTATTGGCAACCCGCAAAATGGGTTGATTCTTGTCCCACATTAACCTGCCTTTTCTTATCCAAATCTTCTCTCCACTAAAAGCTTTTTACCTTATTTAACACCAATCCCTGCTTATTGTCTCCCTCTTGCCATCCTCATTCCTGCTTGGCCACCCCTCCCCCACATTATCTTACCCACAAACAGATCTCCATTTCCCACCAAAAACTCAAAAAACCCAGACGATCAAAAAAACAAACCCAGATTGCCCACATCATTAATTTTCTCTCTCCTATAAGTATTTTTAAAAAATGGAGTATAGACCCATTGAAGTCAAATTGATGTGCGCTAGGGATTTGAAGGACGTTAATGTCTTTTCCAAAATGGATGTTTACGTCATCGGTTCCGTCTCTGGCGACCCACGAAGCATTCAGCGAACCGCCGTCGATAAGGACGGCGGGATTAATCCTCAGTGGAATTTTCAGATGAAATTCACCGTTGATGAATCGGCCGCCCGGTTGAACAGGCTCGGTCTGGTTTTCCAAATAATGTCGGACCGGACCCTTGGGGATAAGGAGATCGGCCGGGTTTACGTGCCGTTCAAGGACCTTTTCGAATCCGCCGGCGATGATTCCGGCGAAGTTACCGGCAAAGGTAGACATGTCACATATCAAGTGCAGACCCCTTCCGGTAAGTTTAAGGGTCAGATGGAGTTTTCATTCAAGTTTGGAGAGAGATTCATTCAAAGTTTTAACCGGACACTTGATGAGCTGGTTTTGCCTTACGCTGGATCCGTACCTATGATTGGACCTGGACACGACCCCGAGTCTGAAAAACCCGCATCCGACCCCAAACCCGGACTCGGACCTGGATATTACCCAGGACCCTTTGGGCATGGGGCTCCACTTTCGGAATACCCAATTCAAGGGAGTGGTTACGGTTACGGGTACGGGTTTGGGGTTGGGTGGCCACCTAACCCTTATATGGGTTATGGGTTTGGATGTCCTGGCCAAACTCCAAACGGGTTCGGGTTTGCAGGGCAGGGTTTTCCCGGTCACACAGCACATCCGGTGCGTTCCGGAGCCGCCCTAGACAGATGAGTTCGGATCAGGTCAAATTCAAATCAGTATGAGGGTTGTTGGTGGGTAAGATGCTTATGATTTTTTTCTTCAAAAATGGATTTGATTTTGATTGTTGGAAATTGTAAATAAAAACAAAGAAAAGAAAAAGAAAAAAAGTCTGTCTAAGAGTTTCTTTCCTTTTTCTTTTTCTTTTAAGAAGGGTGGGGGCGTATATAAATGAGGAGACTTTGTTGTAAGTATAACATTAAGACAGATTTTTATATGAGATTATGCTCATATAAGAGTTATTAGTAAGACGGACTATATCGGAGATGACTTTATAAAAGTTTTAATGTAAATAACTTATAGTGAAATGATTTTTTAATTTAGAACCAACTAACAATTTATCAAGTGACTTTTATTAAAATTATCTCTAAATGAATTATTAGTCACCATATATGAATTTAAAGTCACCATACAATTTTTTATCTCACAATAACTTTTAAGTGACACGGTTTTAAACAAGACCTACTAAATCCAATCTTGGGTACACAATAATCTTTTTGACCGGTATATGTATGATCTGTGAAAGAATGCAGCTAAAATATCATGCCAGCAAAGGTCTATTTACTGTTCAAGGAATACAAATTTTTAAAGAAAGGAACTAAGTTCTCTCTATAGAATTGGCTCAGTGAAATTTCTTCCAAAATACTGTGAAAATTGTACACATTTGTGACTAGCTTTGTGCACTCCAACACATACTAACACCCCATTCACTGATCTTTGCCAACTAAATTGTGGAGGTTCTGGTCCTTATTCTTCTGGGCGAGATCTGAACAAGAATAATCTCTCTGATTTTCCTTCCTTGATCAGGAATTATCTCAAACTCGCCCTTGTCTCCTGCAGAAATTCTGTCACTCAATCCAAATCCCTTCCATCCACAGCTCAAATAAACCCGGAAATAAGTTTTCTGCCGGCTCTTCTTTGCCGCCTTTCGAATTTCTACTGGTTTCGAAACCCCAAATATAGAGCGAAGAAGTATTCTTTCTGGTATGCCAACTTGGGGTGGAATTATGTCACACTCTCTGAAGATGCTATCCGGAATCACCTGCAAATGGAGACAATTTAGATATCTGAGTTAGGAGCTGTTTCCTTTGCAATAATGGGAGAAAGGAAGGGAAATGTAAAGAGAGAGAGGACATAAAAGGGGATGAGACATTGGATTGGATGCAATTGGCAAGTTCAACAAACAAAAAATGAGGCTGTTTGTGTCTTTGATTCTAGTAGGATGCTCACCAAACAAATCATAAGCCAAAGTCTGGAACAACACAGCTTCGATGGCTATTTAGCATGAGATTCTAGGAGAACAAGAGCCACGCTGATTCCTCGCACGGTCTCAGATTTTCATCATGTTGAATCTAGGTTAAGCAAATCCAGTTAAAAGTGGTACCCATGTTGGATTTGTACCATTCTAAAAAAAGTGTGCATACATATATGAAGAGTTAAGTATTCACAGCAATATAGGAGGGAAAACCTTTCAAGTTTCAACACAGATACTTGAGATGAAATGAAAAGATTAAATGACATGGTTTTGAATTTTTGGTGCAACGGAATACACATTTTTTTATAGAGCCACCACATCAGAGGAGAAGAACAATACAGTAACATATCTTCGCAAGATGCAATATAACCAGTTTAACAGAATGCCAGAAACTAAACCAGAAACTTAAAAAAACTGATGCCAACAATTAGCGAAATATCTAGCATGCAGTGACAAGACATTACCAGGTTCCAGGGCCTCCTCGAATCAAAAACTCTTGAAAATCTTGGATTATTCAATTCTTTGGTGGATTTTGAAATGACCCTCATCGTTTCATCTGAACCTGAATCAGGTGCCATATGCATCAGAAGAGCTAGATGTATTAAGAGAACTAAAAGACTACTTTAAAGGGAGTAACCTGCTTGAGATCCTTTTTCAGCTGTCAAGCATTCTGGATGCCTCTCTTCCACCTTCACATCTGAGTGATGGAGCGAAGTTTCTCCCTTTTGGCATCCATTTGCACCAAATACTTTGACAGTGAACACAGCATCCTTGTATCTAAAGATCAGAAAGTCTCCACGCTCTAAATAATTATCATTGACAAAGTCTTCCCATCCATTTTTGAATAACAACTTGCCTTTAATTTTTTCCAACTCAACATGCCATAACTTTTCTTGTGAATTTTTCAGGAAGGCTTTCTTTGGAATGTCCCCATGGAAATTCTCGATAAAAGCAGGGGTATGCTCTGCAGGGTAAGAAAATTCAAGTATATAAACCACACTATGTTTTTAAGAGCTAGTTTCTTAAAGGGCTGGAGTAAGCTCAACTATTCATAGCCTCAACTCTTCATAGTCACCTATGCATAAAGCACATCTGGAGCCTTTTGTAGTCAATAAAATTGGTTTAGGCACATTTAGATGCCAGACTCAGATGAAAGATCATAACTGAATAATTTATCCATATTTATCAAGCTTTCCCTAAATGGCTATATGTTTTCTCATGAGAGATTTTATCAATTGACACTATCATAAAATTTCTTGGCACTTGAAAAGCAAAAAGGGCTAAGATTTGCTATATGTTTTTGCAGCCCAATTTAGCCCTTTGAACAAAGCAGTAGAAGGTTTAGTTACCAATGCCTTGGAATTGTGTTCTGGAAGATAAATCTTGAAGAATTCAGCACAATTCATCAATTCTGAGTGGGAGGATCGTCCTAATTCTCTTCTTGCTGACAACCTCACCATTTTTCATCTGCAGATCAAAAGTGTGAGTTTTCAAAATCCCAATTCATAATCAACTTTCATATATGTAAAATCTAACACAAAAACGTAAAGATTTATAGACAAAGGGCTCGAAGATCACTATCTACAAAAGCGAAGTCGACACACGAACAAGATCATCAAAACCCACGACACCCAACCAAAAACAAACCCAGAAAAAGAGCAAGAGCACTGAAAATAATCGATTCGGGTGAAATATGATCTTGTTGCGGACGAAATAGCCGATAAGTTTTGCGATTATGGTAATCGGAACACAAAAAGATTGCAGGAGGGTTTTGCTCTTGATTTAGCGAAAAAGAAGATTAGTCTTAAACATTCATCAATAGCTCATAGCTGTAATTGGCGACGAGAATCATAGTGGCTAACAAAACCAATCGAAAAAAGCGGAAACAAGAATTGAACAAGAAAGTATACGGTGAAGAAGATTTTCTCACCGTCACGAACGAGGTCAGTGCTCTGGCAGCGGCAGGACGAGAGAGAGAGAGAGAGAGAGACGGAGAAAGATAGAGGGCGCGGGTGTTTTAACGGGAGGGAAACCACGCTTTCTTATTTTTGTCTTTTTTTCTCTTTTATAAATTCAATATGGCCCAATTTGGGCTTAAATTTGAGCTCATTTTCATCCATCGGAAAGTCCAAATTGTCCTTAACTCGCCACGTTGCTCGGGTTCGACTCGAGCTGACTTGACTTAATTAAATATGATTTTATTCAAAACTCCTCTCAAAACTAAGATAGGTCTTAAGAAGTATGGATATAACATGACTTGGAGCTTAGCTGAGATTTCATTCGATTTTTCAGTTTTTGTTTCTTTAAAAAGTTTTACAATTTAAGGATACAAAAGTTAAATTTTAGTTTTTTTACATATGATTCAATAAATAAGGGTTAAAATAAAATTTTTGTGATTCTATCGATAATTTAAATTATCCATACAAATATTAAATTATCTATTCTTTATACTTCGCTATAAGAGTAACATTTAAGAAATCGTAATATTATATATATATATATAGTTGGGTTAATTTCATGTATGAATGACACGTAAAATTGCAATATAGGATGCATTCAGTAGATAATTAATTATTATATAATTAGCAAAATAAATATAATTGTCATGTAAAAAATAATTAATATGATCAGTTATTAAATTTTATTAAAATGAATGCTATCCAACTATCAAAAGCTCTACAATACCCTATTGTAATATTTTTTGGATGTAGAAATAACTAGTGTATTAATTATGTATATGTCATGAACAAGTAATTAAATAAATTATTAATAAGAATGAAAGTATACAATTTTTTTTAAAATAAACAATTGTAATTATAATGAGAAAATATATTTACAGTTTTTTTAAATACATAGAATATAATTCATATTACTATTTTACAAAAATGAAAAGAAACTCTAATATTTACTTATCGTTGACAATTATCTTTGATCTGAAAAAATTATACTTAATTATAACCTTCGTGTAATTGCTCATGAAAATTTTCATATAATAACAATCAAAATTTAGAATAATAAAAATATAAAAAATTAGTAGTATATTTTAAAAAAAATATCTCAAATTCTTAGAAAATAAGGGTATAGGCCTAGTTAATATAAAACGGTGCGTATGGCTTAGCTTAATAATAAGAGTGGGTTGTGGATGTGGAGTCCATCTTGATATCGACATCCTCCAAATCCAATCATCAACCGTCATCATCATCGTCATCAACCAAGGCCTGAACGAAGAACAGAGGAGAGAGAAACACACAACTCAACTCAACTCCCCGGCAACAGCACCGCCTCTCATCACCTCCTCTCTCTCTCTCTCTTCCCCCATGCCCACCTCCTCCCCCTCCTCTTCCCCTCCTCCTCCGGACCCCATCTCCTTCCCCGAACCCGAACCCGAACCCGAACCCGAATATGAACCTTCTTCTCCGACCACGCCCGCACCCGCCACCCTCCACTCTCTCTCCTTCAACCAAGACCACACCTGCTTCGCCGCCGCGACCTCCGCTGGGTTCCGCATCTTCAACGCCGACCCCTTCCGCGAGATCTTCAGCCGGAGCTTCCCCAATGGCGTCCACCTCGTCCAGATGCTCTTCCGCTGCAACATCCTCGCGGTCGTCGGCGGCCACTACCCCCCAACAAGGTCATGATCTGGGACGACCACCAGTGCCGCTGCATCGGCGAGCTCTCCTTCCGCTCCGCCGTCGTCTCCGTCCGCCTCCGCCGCGACCGCATCGTCGTCGTCCTCCTCCAGAAGGTCTTCGTCTACAACTTCGCCGATTTGAAGCTCCTTCACCAGATTGAAACCTTCTCCAACCCTAAGGGCCTGTGCGAGGTCTCCTGTGTCTCTAATTCCGTCGTTCTTGTCTGCCTTGGGTTGCAGAAGGGCCAGATTAGGGTTGAGCATTATGCGTCCAAGAGGACTAAGTTCATTATGGCTCATGATTCGAGAATTGCTTGTATTGCCTTGACCCAGGATGGGAGGATGGTTGCTACTGCAAGTAGTAAGGGTACCTTGATTAGGGTGTTCAATACTTTGGATGGTTCCTTGTTGCAAGAGGTAATTCAGATTCGTGAACTTTCATTCTTGTTCCATTGGGGTTCTTGAGGTGCAAGTGTGTATGTATATGCAAATTTTAGATAAAGCAAAAGCTCTGATAATTTATCTGTTGGTTTTTATTGCATAGGAGATAGAATGATTTTTGATGTTGTAATTGTTTTGGGCCTCTTTGGCATCGTGTGGGATTGTGGTCTTCGATTGTTCTGAAGCAAAATCAAATTTCTGGGGGAATACAGTTTTCTGGTTAGACGATAGAAGTTTCTTGTTGAATTGCCCCTGGGGGAATACAATTCCCCAATCTTTGCCTCTGTTTCTTACAGAATTGCCCCTGGGGAGTCAGGTTAACTTCTTCGAGTGTAAAATTAGCTGTCTTGGTATTAGTATGACTTGATATCTTGTTTTCATTCAATTACCTTTCTTCTGCTACAGTCTTGCTGGCCAAATTTAAAGTTCTTCCTCACTTTATATGTCTAGCTATTCATTTAAAGAAAAGAGGAAATTTAAAGTTCTTGCTCACTGTAAATGTCTAGCTATTCATTTAAAAGAAATGAGGAGAGGATCATCTAAATAGGCAGAATCAGTAAAGCTCTGGCACATTTCTGGAAAGAATGTCATATTCACTACTTGGATTTTGACTTGTTTGTTGTGGTGTGTGAGACAGGTTAGGAGGGGAACCGACAGAGCTGAGATACAGAGCCTAGCTTTCTCATCCAATGCTCGGTGGTTAGCAGCATCAAGTGACAGGGGAACTATCCATGTGTTTGGCCTTAAGCTCGACTCAGAATCACCTGGAAACAATGGACTGAATAGTCCTTCCGAACAACCAGCCTCTCCACGTTCACCCATGTCATCTATCTCCTTTATGAAAGGTACCATCTATAGCATATTTAGTTAAGTTCCTTTCCTTTTCAAATAAGGTTTCAAGGGGCCACATGGTTAAGCATGCTTGTTTAAAGATTTTTGTTCGTATTTCCTATTCTTTTTTTTTTTTTTTTTTGGTGTAGATGAAGTCCTGCATTGATTTATAACAGCAGGGTCTTGTCTCTAATTTCTCTAGTCTGGCATGATCCTAGCCATAGCCATTATGAATTAGGATGTACACTTGTGTCTTTGTTCGAGTAAACATATTTCATATTTGTGTTGGTATGCATTCCAAATCTTAAAAACATTCTTTCACTTGTATAGATGTGGAACATGTTAAATGTCTTTGAGTAATCCCCCCTCAGGGCAGGAGGGGAGGTCGCAAAATTTGAATCTGAAATTTTCTTCACTGATACCTGATGTGAGGAACTGAGGAAATAGACTCCCCTATACAGAGCCTGACTTATGTTCATCTATTGCAGGTGTATTGCCCAAATATTTTAGCTCAGAGTGGTCAGTGGCCCAGTTTCACTTGCAAGAAGGTGCAAAGTATATCGTTGCCTTTGGTGGCCATCAAGAGAACACAGTTGTTGTAGCTGGCATGGATGGAAGGTAAACATAGAACTTAAAAATATAAATATTCTGGTATGTTATCTATCGTGTCTTTTGCACTGGGAATCCTCATCCCACCACCTTGCTAGGCTTAAAAAGGAGTCAGTAGATGCTGTTAGTCCCACTTAAACAAAGAATAGATGCTATCTTCTTGTCCATATCTATGAATTGAGGTCCAAGTCCTGTCTGCTGATCCTGATGGAGTCTTTCTTAAAACAAACAAATAGATAAAGATAAATATATTAAACTTCAGATACCATATCTGCTTGATAGAGGTGGTCATGATCAATGCAGCTATCAGTTCCTTTGGGTATAGATGCAGTATGCTCAATATTTAGGAGCGCCACATACGTAATAACTATGGAACTTGATGGTAATCTTCTCTTGATTTATTTATATTAAATAGCTTTTATCTGACCTGGATTAGTTGCAAAGTGAATGAGAATAACAGACCAACCGAGTGAATTGAAATCTTTGTTACCAGTGTGAGTTTCCATTTCTAGAATCTGATATCAACTTTCAGGTAGATAGCTCCTTTTAGCTTCACAATTTATAGGCGTCAGTTTCCTAAGTAAATCTGAACGGACTATGATTTTGAGCTAGATAACCAGGTCTACATGAGTTTCACAGCATCTCACAGCCCAATACTGGAAACTAAGTGGTACCAAATAACCAAATAACCAAGTAAGCCCCTTTCTTGACCTGCTCTTGTGATTAATTGAACCTTTTTTAGCAACATTAATAGGTTTTCATGCAGAGGAAATTTGACGTATTGCTGTGCCTGTATGTGATGAATTGTTAAATCCTTTACTCTCAAAAACAATGATAATTGCTTTACTTTTTTGATGGAATAATAATTGCTTTATTTTGTTTCAATCTTTGGTTGAGAAATGAGTCATGGTTTGTTTTCATGAGTTTGTGATTATGGAACCTTACCGATGTTTTCATGCAGCTTTTACCGGTGTAAATTTGATCCGTTGTCTGGAGGTGAGATGACGCAGCTAGAATACCATAATTTCCTGAAGTTGGAAGAAGAAGAATGCTCTGAAGGTAGAGAATGAGATGCTAGTTCCACAACAATGATTTCCTTTTGTTCTCTCATTTCCTTGTCCTTTTTTCGTTTTTTGTTTTGGGGGGTCTATGAGACTTTTTTCCTGAAGGCCTGTAGAAACATGTACATATATACATGAGCTTCTTGTATGTTGGGTTTCTTTTTTTTTTTTTTTTTGCGGTCAGAAGTAAGTTGATTTTGTTTCATTGTAGTGTACTTGTACATATCAGATGTGCATCGGGTTGCTGTCAATTTGCTAATTGGTGGTCTTTGAAAGTTACTGCTTGAGTTTAAATTTTTGGCGTTCGTCTCGATTTGCTAACAGTGAAGTTTTTCGGAAGTTCTTATTATCACATACTTTGGATTTGAATACATGTTGTAATCTTCATGCTTCTCTCCGGACCTCCAAACTAAAATGACATAATTGATGAATAGTGAAGGTGAGAAAGTAGGCATGAAATATATATCCTATTTGTGAGATCAATCTTTCAATCGGCAATATAACACATCGTTATTCGCTAGATCTTGTATGCATCCAAGTTCCAACTCATTTGTGTTTGTGTACGGAAAAAATGTTATCGAAATATAAAACTTCTATTCTTATTAACAAAAAATGTACTAAAGATATATCGACTCATTGTAATTGGTTAATTTTAACTAATATATATATATATATATATATATATATATATATATATATATATATATATATATATCATTTTCATAATCATCTATAGGGTTTTCATATTATAAATACACCTTCGATATTTGAATTATTTGAAGTTGTGATAGAGAAATTTATCCAAAATTACTAGAGTCAATTCAGATTGATTGCTAAATTATAGCAGCATCAAAGTCAATCACCTACACTGAAAGTGACAAGCTTACCATCTGGGGATCTTGTGCTCCATTTTGGTGGAATAACTAGATATTTTACAACATGACATGTTTCTTTGTCCAACTTTTAAGAGCATTCCATACAAAGCCTTCTGTTTGGGTTTTACAAGAGAAAATAATGGTCTTATGTTATATTTTTCAACTTATTGGATTAAAATTGACAAAATATTTTATAGTAAAGATAAAAGATGTTATAAGAACCTAAATTTGATTCTATAAAAATTCTGGACTTGAACCACATACTAATACATGCATGCACAAAAAAGAAAAATAAAATAAGGGAATGTTTAGAGGATTAAAAAAAAAAAAAAGATATTGTAACTTCCCGAACTACTACCTACTTTACAAGATAATCTCGAGCTACATTATAATGAATGCTCCAAAAGTCGCTCATGCCAAGGAAGCTTTTCTAGAAGCTATACAGGATGTACACTTCATCACCAAAAAGTTCGGAATGTCATAAAAATTCAACTCTTTTATTTATAGGATTTTTGTATATAGATAAGCCAGGAATACACAATTTCAGACATCTCTCACGCAGATCTTATACAGACGCGCACTGCTTTTTTCCCGCAGCAAAATTTGAACCTACCTCCCCAAAAGAAAAAACAAAAACCAAAAAAAAAAACAAAAAAAGCGATTTCTTTCCCACATCTTTGACTATTACATGGAGTTGCAATTTGCAAACCAATTGCCCCAAACAAGATGAAAGCAAAAATGCTAAGAAAATAAGCAGCTTTTCAAATGCCAAAACTTGTATTATCACCATTGATCAGAGTAGATTGAAGATTACCTCAGTAGTCCTTTTGCACAAAGGAGAAACATACACTGTTTGCATCAACCCCAACCCGGTCAAAGTCAATCGTAAATAATCTTCACCCCCACCTTTTTCCCCTGCCCGCCAAAATCTTTAAAAAAGCGCGAAAAGAATGGTGACAAGTCAAGAATTACATATCTGGATTTGCTTCCTCAGGGATGACAGTTAAAGTGGTCTCAGTATTGTTTGCTCTCTTCACGACCACCTTCAAGGGCTTTCCCACTTTGTCTTCCATTATATCAATAATCTGCCATGAAATGAAAGTACAATAAGAGATTATCAGAAGTAAGACATTCACAAAAATATAGACAGACATAAACTGGTTTGATCATGTAAGAGAACAGACTAATAACAGCTCAATCTCTCGAATTGAGACTAGCTCGTTCAAGAAATAGTGTTAGCAACTATTTGTCAACGGGGCCCAGGTCTGCAGGGAAGGGGATTGGACTGAGTACCCCCCCAACAAACACACACAAAAACAAAACAAAAAAATAATAATTTTGGGGATTCTTCATCCCCATGCTCATTTCAAAAGCATCCCCTTAACAACAATGCAACAAGCTTAAACAACAAACAGTTAATGCTCCAAAACAATACGATCCACTTTGCAGTATGCATTATGAGGATATCCAATGGTTCTTGCGTGACAGACCTGGTAGTTCAAATCGTCAAAAGATTACCGATTTTTTTAGGCAAGATCTTGCAAGCAAAAGCAAGGCCTCAAGGAGAATAACTAAAGGCAGTACCTCTTTTATACTTCCTACATGTTTCCCGTCAAATTCGACAACAACATCTCCTGGGCGGAACCCAGCATAATCTGCAGGGGAGCCTGGAGTGACCTGTTTCAGAAGTTGGAAGGTTGTTACATAAAGACAAGGGGGAAAAAGCTTCTAGCTCCAAAAGTATATTGTTTGAGAAATTAATGTTAATTAAGCTTCCCACAGCAACAATTAACCCACCATGGGGACAAGAACACCTCTCTCAACATTAGGAAATGCTGGGTCCCTCTCTTTAAGCTGAGATAGGATCATCTCATTGAGATCGATCATTTTGAGTCCAAGCCAAGGTCGAACAACTCGCCTGCACCATCAGTAAAATTCCATATGACATCATCCTCAGGACGCAAACGCAAACACATAATGCAGCAAGATGACAAATTCTAAGAAGACAAGTGAGCAGGCAAAGGAAAATAAATACATAAATAAATGCAACTAAAGTGTTTGGGGGTGGTGCGAGGGGGTATGATAATCTCAAACAGTTTACAGCATACCCTTTCTTCTTGAATTGGTCCATGATCTTGCTGACTGAGTCAATGGGTACAGCAAAGCACAGACCATCTGCATTCAACACTTTCATGTTATTAACGCCAACCACCTCCCCGTCCATATTAACAAGAGGACCTCCAGAATTTCCCTACAAATACAAAAGATTAAATTGCAAACCCTTAGTTCATTAGATGTTCGCTAAGGATTAGAACCGTGAAATGGTTATACATTCATGCCAAGTTAACAACCACTCAGGTATCTGTTAGTAGAAGCAGGTAGTTTTTTTGGGTGGGGGTGGGGGTGGGGTCGAGGTGTTATGATGTACACACCCCCACTCAAACAGCGACACTGTTGCTGAAAGACACATGGAGGAGAGGGTGGAAACACATTCATGCAATATGGCAATAGACATGACTTGCCATAGTTTTCATGGTGCGAATCTTAGGTGAATAAACACAGAAATTCATGAGAGGAAGAATGTCTTATATAAAAACATCCACATACAAACACAAGTGAGCTTTGGAAGTTGAGCAGTTGCAAACTTGCCATATAAGGAAAAAAACAAGCAATTGGGCATCAATGCAGTAACAGGACCTTTTCTTTCTCGATTTTTTTGGGCTGAAGGGGGGAGAGGTGTGCATTTGTTTTATGAACAATAAGAGGAGATGCAAGAACGACACTAGTTACCTACCGCGTTGATGGCACAATCTGTTTGCAAGTATTCCCTTCTCATTCCACCAAGACCCAAATCACTGCTTTTTCGGTCAACGCAGCTGCAATGCCCATGGAGTTATGGTTAACAAACATCTAAGGATCAATAACATGATAATGTCAATTGCTAAAGTAAATAGCGTTTTGAACTTAACGCAATCAATACGGCCCTTTGCAAACATTCAATGATGTGTTCCCTAAGATTATAGACAATCACTGATAAAATATGATAGCAACGATCAGAGTTGTGACATCTTTTGACTTCATGCTTCTTACCTTACAATACCAGCAGTTACAGTATTTTGGAGGGATAGAGGGCATCCCATTGCTACTACCCAGTCACCAGGACGAAGTCTACTTGAGGTGCCAAGTTTTGCTGCTGGTAGTGGTAATCTTGATTTTATCTTTACAATAGCAATATCAGAATGTACATCCGCATTCAATACGTGGCCCTCAAATGTTCGACCGTCTTGCAATGTGACCTCAACCTGCAACAGTTACTCAATATTTCAGTCACTAGGAGAGGTAATTAAGACCTCACACACAAAACTATATTTTAAGACAAATCTGCAACTCAACTGAGAAAACCAGAGTAAGAAAGATCAAATCCTGTCAAAACTCCAGAACACAATTAATAGGTCAAAATTATCAAGTTTATGCATACTTGACAATATAGCACCTAACATCCACAGTCAATTTCTTTGCATCTTGTAAGCTAAATTCCACACTCCAACTCTCAATTCCACAATAAATTCCCTCTATCGATCCTTTGACATTTGGAATGACATGCTCACAGGCATTATGATACTTCAAATTAACCATAAGAGTGAGAAGTACTTAAAATAGCCACATCCAATCATTTAGACACTTAAGTATATTGTAAACTGAGAACACTCCTAGATAAATCTAATGACACTTCTCATGAACTTCACTGCTCAAGCACACGGTTAAGTACAGAAGGCAACAGCAATGCTAGCTGGATAAAAAAATTAAAACCAAAAAAATCTTAGATTAATCTACAAAGCTAATAGCTTTTGATCTTGCCAAGAAACCATCCACCATGTAGTATATGAGAAATTATACAACCTTGAAAACAGGGAACCTATCATACAACAGCAAGGACTCAGGACAACTTTACCAAGTATATTTCAATGCATTATTGACAGATGGATTTGGTTATGATGATTATTATTATTGTCAATGATTTTGACACTTTTAATTCTTATGTTATCCTTTGTGTCCCAAATTTTATTTATTTATTTATTTATTTTTTATTATTATTATTATTATTATTATTATTATTATTATTATTATTATTATTATTATTATTATTATTATTAAAAAAAACAATAAACTCTGAAAATGTTTTCCCAAAATTTTAATGTGGGTCTCTTGGAATCAATCTCTCTGCCAGCAGATATACTTGCACGGGTAAGACTTCTTATATTCAGATCTCCTCAGACCCTGCGCAAGCTGAACCCACGCTGAAAGTTGTTGGCAGATACAGAAAATCAAAAGTCAAAAGTACAATGCCAAGATTTTTGAAGCAGACTTTTGCATACCTCCGTATGTAAAAACCATTTGACTTAACAATTGCATGTACACTCGTTGTGGAATAAAGAGACATCATGTTTAGTCCTAGGGAACTAAACTCAAAGAGCAAAGCCACCATACAAGAAGGGTTCAAACAAATGAACAAATAAATCATACAAGGGGGAAAAACCACCTTCTACACCAAAGGGAAGAATAATCTAGTACTATTCCAGCACAGGCACTTAGGGTTTTGGTTCAGAACCTTGTTCTTAAGCTGATGAAATCATACTTTTCTCCTTAACAAAGATGCAAAGTTATACACTATAAAGTATTGCACTGGTAGTAGGCTACCAAGGAAGATTTATCTCTTACTCAAACTAGGAATCAGATATTTAAAAGGATCCCCCAAAAATGAGAGCTATGACATATGACACACCTACTTCATTGTATTTCAAAAATTGTAGTAGGCAATCCAGGAAAAAATTGAGCATGCAACCACGTCAGTAGAACGTAGAGAATGAAAGCCAAACTTTGCAAGAATCTTGAAACTACAAAAGGAAGGTTGACCACTACCTTGCCTTTCGAAGAAGCTCTCATGCCTTGAAAGTCAACTACTACATGAGCACAAGTTAAAATAGTGCCATCTGCATCGATTATAGTTCCTGAACCTATGCTCTTTCCCATAGTCAATCCATAGAATCCTACAACAAACGGAATTGTGTTTTAACAATCAATACAAGACAAAATTGCATTTAACAATCCATAAAAGAGGAGAACACATAAACATAGGGCAAGGAAACCATTAAATCTACCCTGTGGTACAGAGAGGTTGACCACAGCTGGGTTAACCTTTGCGGCAGCGTTTGCTATGGTATCTCTGCCCAAACAATGTGAACAGTGTTCAGATCCATCTGTTGAGGCTTGATTGTTTGTATCAGCTGCAGGACTGGGTGCACTTCTAGAGAAAGGCAACGGATAGGGATTACTTCCTCCGGCTGCATGTTCTTAGCATCATTACATTTAGAAACAGCAATGAAATGTCAAAACAAATTGTAAGTATGAGAAACATTCAAAAACTATTATACCAGGTGTGAAATGACTGAGAGAAAACAGTGGAATTTTCCATGGCTCAGATGATTCTTTTGTAGGGATCTTTATCAACAAACTCAATCCTGCATTCCAGGGGTGATTATCACACTAGTCAGAAACAGAACAGATGATATGAATATGATCCATTACATAGCTTAAGCAAAAACCACTGAAGGGTCTGTCCACCATCTATCAAAAAAAGAAAGGGCACAAGATAAAGAGGACTAGGAAGAACTATCTCTGAAAATTTCTTCAGTCAACACCCAAAATTCACATCAAAGCATCAATATTCAGCAAACTATAAACTACTTTCCAATATTTAGAATGGATGAGGCAGCCCAAACTAGCATCCTACTAGATTAAACAATTTCATGATTGCTTACTCATTTCAGATAATTACAGAACTCTTTCTTTTCAGGGTAACATTACTAGTAAACCACATAGCTCATGGGTTTTCCTCGACAGTTGGCAAGCAAGATCTTGGAAAAGAGGAGGGGATAAGAGAGAAAACCTCCCCTTCCACATTAAGCCCACACCTTCTTTTGTGGGAAGGCGGATTGATACATACTTCTTACCATGCTGGCTCAAGGGCAGCACTTTCCATTCCTTTGGAAATCTTATATGCACAACCCCCACCTTTACATCCACCCTATGTACGTGTAAAAAACAAAGCTGAAATGGAGGATATGAGTTCATTTGCAAGAGAGGATGCAAACAGTTGGTAACAGACAACCTCACTAAACACCAAACAGGATGATGCAACGTGTAGAGAAGAACAGAACTTAAGGTAATTTGTTATTCGTGGTTGGAAGCTGAGCCTCCCCCCTTTTCTCTTCCATCAAGGAAAGGTTCTTTGGTCCCTATCACATCAAGAAGAAGGATGGTGAGGTGGCTTGCACACAAGATCTTCCAATATGGTCCCAGGTGCACCCAACTTTTCAAGTCTCCCTTCTGAAGAAGCATTATAACCCTCCCGCCAACACCCCACATCAACAGTCATTTTGCAAGACACTGCCCTACCCTGATTACCTAGGAAGGTTCTTGACAGGATGATGGTCACATATCAAACCCATGCAGCCAAATGACAGCTCATTAATTGGCAAATATTTCAAGACTACCCAAAAATAAAAATGCTACTGGAGAAATGGCGGCAGAATTGATGAACTTTATCCCAATTTGAAACTTCGAGAAGCTGATACTCATTACTCACAAGAGGAAACATTGATTCAATTCTTTACAAGGTCAGTCATAGCTGCTACTCCCAAAGGGTGGTTGGATCAGCCGAACTCTTCTGTTCAAGAGAAGGCTCAAGTGCAAGCTGAGCAAATGACTCCGGCTGGAGCTAACACAACCGGAACAAGGATTTATAAGCTGGCACTCTGATACTTTTAGCTATATATCTGAGCATCAGTTCTGGTTCACCTATCAGCTACTTCCTATAGACTAACTCCTTGTATAACTAACTTAACTATGGTTCTCTAAATAGAACTAGGATAAGCTCAGTCAAAACTAATGACATATTTCCAATTTCCCTCCCATTCTCCCCCTTTCTATCTACATCACTGTTTCATTGCTTTTTGCTGAATTCAATTCAAGCAGGGAAATTCCACTCTGATTCATAAACCCGGATGAATTTATGAGCTCGTTCGATCAATTACCCATTACTTAGAGCAACCCATAGATGAATTCATTGCCTTTGATTATTATAATTGGGACAACCCATTTCAAAAACAAGGCGAATCGAAATGAGAAAAGCAGAAAGAAGGCGGCAAATAGGGGGTTTGACTCAACTGGTATTTCGATCAGAAGTAGAATTTGCATACAAAAGCCCAGAACCCACCGTAGCAACCGCCACTCCTCGGAGAAGCAAATTCCTGTCAATGGTTGACAATTTCCTCTGCACAAGAACAAGGGGCAAAAATTCTCATCAGAATTTATTCAAAACCCCAAGAAGAAAGCAAAGCTTCAATCTTCCACTGAAGGAAAAAGGGAACTTGTAGACATACCAAGAACTGGCTCATGTTCAGGGTTGTAATTTTCAGTCAATTCCTCCGGTTCTTCACTCGCTCCCCTCTTCCAGTGTACAGACTCTCTCTCTCTCTCTCTCTCTCTCTCTCTCTCCCTCTCCCTCTCCCTCTCCCTCTTCCAGAGCAAAACCCAGAAAATTCTGGGAGTTTTTAGAAACAATAAGCATTTGCTTGGAGATGACGTAAAATACACAATTGGGCTTGCGGCTTAGACATTATTGGGCCAGTGAGTGCAAGTTTGAAAAGAACCCCCTCGTCCATTTTGTTTTGCCACAAAATTTACAACAGTTTGTTTTTTGCTTTTTTTTTTTTTTGGGGTAGTACAGTGAGAATAACATGGGTGAGATTTATACTATTCCTTCTTATGACCCGCTAACATAATCCAATTTAAAAGAAATTATTTATTTTTTAAAAAAAATATTATAGAAATAAGAGTGAATTTTTAAAAAAATTAAAATAAAGTATTATTATATGTAGAAATTATGGACAAAAAGATGATTCTACGCACATATAAGTGGTAACATCCTTCTGCTTTTCAATTATACTAATCTTTTTCTTTGCGGATACTTATATTAGATTCGCTATTAATATACAATGATAAATAGTATAATTTTTTAAGTCAAAATGTCTTGTAGTGAGAAAAATATTATTTTACTTTGTGGATACCTGTCTTACATTCATCATTTTTAACTTCTTTAGAAATAGAGGAGCCATAGGCTCACAGCTTTTAACACAAAAACTTGCTAACACAGGGGTACTTATATTAAATTCGTTTTAACATTTAATTTTCCCCATTTCATACCAAAACACAAAAAGTAAATTTTAAAAAAGAATGGCCATGATTACCCTCTATAAAGATACATTTGACACTGCTTTTTTTTAATAAAAGATATAAGACATAAATTTTTTCAACACCACGTCTCAAATATCTTTATATATTCACATAGGTAAGAAGAACCATCAAACTCGACTCTAGGGTGTAGCTGAGTCGAGCCAACTCGCATAAAAGTTCGTCAAGCCGAGTTCGCAACGAGTACGAGCTGAACCTCGGATAGTTATCCGAGTTGAGCTCGAGCTTGTAATTTCGGAACTCGTAAGCTCGCCGAGCCTACACGAGCCAATTACAAACGATTCGAACGTGCCGACGAGCCGAGCAAACAAATCAAGCAAACGAGCTTCAATTAAGTTCAAATTCATATTTTTATACTAAGTATATAAAGTGTTACTTTCAACCTAAAAATAAAAAATTTAAAGACGCATGGTGAACTAACGAGACAGGGACGAGCCGAGCTCAAGTTCGAGCTTTTACTACTACAGAAACCAATTTTAACGACGGGTCTTTAATAACGGTTAAAAGAACAAACCGTCATAACCGGTGGCATTTTTGTAAATAATCGACGTTCGAAGCACATATGATGACGGTTCTTACATTATAACCGTCTTCATGTTTGTTGGGCATTTTGTGGACGACAGTTCTTTCATAGAACCGTCCTCATATGTTACATATGACGACGGTTCTAGGAAAGAACCGTCGTCAAATTTCTTTTAGAACAGATCTAAAAACCCGAGAATGTACCTACTATTTCCACGCCTACTTCATCTGCCATTTACTCTTGGCCTTACGTCCTTCACCGTTCACTTTCGTCCACAACTTAGATCTAGATCTGCTCGGAATCGCCGGTAAGTAATCAACGTCGTTGTTCCTCTTGTTATTTAATTTTCATTTCGCTCACTCATCGTCTCTCCTCTTTCTTGTAGTTGTCTTAGTATTTGTCGTTGGTGGTTGCGTGTGTCACCGTTGTCCCCGTTGTTTTTCTCCTTCATTGTCACCTTTGGTTTCAGTCGTTCATTGTCGTCGTTGTTTTCCTCCTTTTTACGGTATGAATCTTTATCCTTTCTTATTTTTCCGCTTTAAGTTATTTACAAGATTTAATATAGTTAAATGGCGAACGTATTTGGGGTAATGATGTGAATATTGAGAATGTAGATAATGTTTGAGATTGTTGAAATGTTGAATCTTTGTTGAAAAATATTGGAGAATCTATGAATGGTTAGAATGTGGGTAACATTTGTTTAATTTATTAAGTTAGAAATTCGTGAAATGTTAGAGATTTTGAGAAATGGGTTTAGGATTTTAAGATTTAATTTATAGGAAAATAGAATGATAGTTAATAATGGTAAATCGAAAGAGTGCATCCAAATTTGTATATGGTTTTAGAGAAATAGAAAGATAATTTGGATATAGGGCTTTATTGTTTTTCATATTATTCGATTAATGGCATGCTTCATTAAATTATCGTATGCATTTCATAAGCTTAGAGAACTCGTTCAAACATTTGTACATAACAAGTTATCCTAGGTCGCAGTACATACATAAATGTGCGTATAGCATTTAGGATATTAGCTTGGTATGTATAGGTTTTTGAATTGTCCGTGTTGGACAGTTTGAGAATAATATGATAATAGGTTGTGTGGCTATTATAATCTTATCATAAATTTGACAAGATATCACGAGTGCTCATTTCCCTTCTCGTTCTTCGAGTGTAATTATGATGACGATGAGTTTGATGTGTGTATATTTACTTCGTAACCATACAATGAAGTAAGGATATACACATTAACCACTTCGTTTTTGTATGTTGTACTTGAAGGACTGAAGGGAAATGCTATTGGAATTTTGTCAAATGTATGATAAGATTTTGCTATACGGTCTAGGGTCATATTATTCTTAAATGGGTTTAGGACCATCCATCCCTATAGAAGGATCTTAGGCTCATGCCATATTATTTGTGCGTAAGTACGTATTTCTCAAACTATATGTGGTGAATTACTTCTCGTTTTTATGGGTAAGGTATGGATCGAGCGTGGGTTTATAACGATAGGAGGAGTGTAAAATATCGTGATGGTGTTAACAACTTTCTAGAGATTGTCGTCGAACATGTCACCAAATTCGAGAGAACAGTCCATATTCTATCCGTGTTTAAGGTATTTCAACTCCTCAAAATTCCCCCTAAGGTTATAAAAGGTCACCTATATCGACATGGGTTTGACACAACTTATAAGGTGTGGGTATGGCAAGGGGAAGAGGAGTATGTGAATATACCCGTACGAGAGGAAGATAAAGGGTATGATGAAAATGAAGCCAACGGTAGTATGGAATTAGAAGATCAACCTAAAGATCTAGTTCCTGGAGTAGAACATGATTTAGTTGGTCAACCACACATATTGAGTAATTGTTAGCTGATTCGGAGAAGCCTCTTTACCTGGGATGTGATAAATATACCCATTTATCGGTTGTGTTGAGGTTGATGAACTTGAAAACGGCTAACGGCTTGAGTGACAAAAGTTTCACGGACTTGCTTGGGTGTGGTCAAAGATAGATTCCCGAGAAGGCAATGTACTTCCCCACAGTATATATGAGGCGAAGAGGATGTTGTGTCCTATGGGTATGGGGTATAAGAAGATACATGTTTGCCCCAATGATTCCATATTGTATAGAAAAGAACATGCACATAGACACGAATGTCCTAAATGTTGTGTACCTCGATACAAAATGAAAAACATAGATGGGGAGAGTGTTAAGGGACCTTCCACAAATGTGTTGCGGTACTTACCGATAATACCGAGGCTTAAGCGCCTTTTTCAAGTGCAACTAATGCGAAGAACTTAACATGACATGTCGATGGAACAATCCGTGATGACAAGGTACGTCGCCTCGCTGATTTTCCTCAATGGAAGAAGATCGATTCACTGCTCCCGGAATTTGGTAGGGAAACACCGAATCTACGTGTGGATCTTTGTACGGACGGAATAAACCCCCACGGTGACCTAAGTAGCAAGCACAGTTGTTGGCCTGTTCTTTTGGTTATCTACAACCTACCGTCGTCGTTGTGTATCAAGCGTAAGTACATTATGTTGTCAATGCTAATTTTTGGGCCTAAACAGCTAGGAAATGATATAGATGTGTACTTGGTGCCTTTTGTTGAAGATTTCAAACTTTTGTGGGATGAAAGTGTATCGGTTTACAATTCATACCGTCAAGAGCAATTTACTTTGCGAGTTATGATCTTCAACACAATCAATAACTTCGCCGCGTACGGAAACTTGTCCGGATACACCATCAAAGGACACAAAGCATACCCCATTTATGCGAGAGGGTACTTTCTCCTATCAACTCAAACACAGGAAAAAAAAACGGCCTATCTCTCGACACCGAAAGTTTCTTCCCTTTTCCCATCAATATCGTAAGAAAAATAAAGCTTTCAATGGTAAAACCTAGACGGATTATGCTCCAATTCCATTAATAGGACATCAAATATATGAGCAAGTCAAGGATCTTGATGTGGAGTTAGGCAAGCCATATCGATGTCAATCCAAAAACGGTATGTGGAAAAAGAGATCAATATTTTTGATCTTCCATATTGGAAAGAGTTTTATGTGAGACATAGTCTTGATATACTGCATGCAAAGAAAAACATCTATGAAAGTCTTATTGGCACTCTTCCGAATATATCGAGGAAGACCAAGGACAGAGAGAAAGCACAACTTGATATGTGTGAAATGAGAATACGGGAGGAATTAACACCACAATCAAAAGGGAAGAGAACATATTTGCCTCCGTCACCTTACACATTGATTAGAAGGGAAAAACAACGTTTGTGTGAGACCTTGAAGAAACTCAAAGTGCCACAGGATATTATTCAAACATCAGTAGACTTGTTTTCTTATCCGATTATAGACTAATCGGTCTTAAATCTCACAATTGTCATGCTTTGATGCAACAAATACTGTCAATTGCTATCCGAGCCGTGATGCCGAAACATGTCAAACAGGCGATCACAAGACTTTGCTTCTTCGTGAATGCCATATGCGAGTAAAGTCGTTGATTTGGAGAAATTGGATGATCTTCAATGCGACGTGATCGTTACGTTGTGCCAATTTGAGATGTACTTTCCACCTTCTTTTTTGATATTATGGTGCACCTCGTTGTCCATTTAGAGAAAAAAGTGCGATTCTATGGCCTGGTTTTTTACCGATGCATTTACGCTTTTGAACGTGTTATGAAAATTTTCAAAGGGTATGTTAGAAATCGGTACCGACCGGAAGCGTGCGTTATTGAGACATACATAGCTGAGGAGTGTGTAAAGTTCTGTTGTGAATACTACCCCCAAATGGAAGAAGTTGGTATTCCAAAACATCGATTTATAGGGAAGATTGGTGGGCAGGGAAAACTAGGGGCGACGGTTCTAACAATCAGTCGGGATAGGGCACATCTTTATATTCTACAAAACAGCGATGAAGTGCACCCGTTCATTGATGAGCACAAATCCCTCATAAGGAGACAATACCGAGGAAAAGATAAGATGTGGGTACTCATCATAATTGCACATTTGTCAACCGGTTCGGAGATAGAGTGATCACTAGCAAATTGGAAGGATAACAAGAACATATCTCGTAAACATTAGTCAGCTTGGCTAGAGGGCCGCAGTTGGAAGTCATATCTTACTCGTGGGTATGACATCAATGGATACTCTTTCTACAAAAAGAGCCAGGACAATAGGAGTACCTCGTAAAATAGTGGGGTCACATTAGAGGCTCATACACTTCATGTTTCCAGCTCCAAGGGCAAAAATTCCGTTGTAGCAAAAATACCATATTACGGTGTCATTGAGGAGACATGGGAGCTAAACTATGTTGACTTCCGTGAGCCCGTTTTTCGATGTAAATGAGCTGACAATAATAACGGTGTCCGAGTTGATGAGATGGGATTCACGATGGTCGATCTCATAAGAGAAGGGCCTAAAAGGGATCAATTCGTTATGGCATCCCAAGCAAGACAAGTGTTCTACGTTGTGGACCCGACCAATGATAAGTGGTCTATTATTGTTCAAGGGAAGAAGCACGTTGCTGGTGGGGATGGTGAAGATGTGTGTGAGTTTATTGAGGAGACCCCATCCTTCTCCTTGGGAATGCCTGTCGAAAATGAGGATCCCAATTTTGAAGAATTGTATTTAAGAGTTGACCATCAAGATGACATATATATTGAAGATAAGTCTAAACGAGGGGGAAAAAAGGCATAAACTATATAATTATATCAACTTTGATAAGAATATTAATTTTGCTTTGGATGATATCCAATATTGTTGCTTGTTTTAGAAATTGCAGCTTGCTTTTCATTATTTTTGACTTGTAATATTCATGGAAACAGATGAGTTTGTTCGATGATGATCAAAATAAGGACTAAGTCTGTCTAATTGAAAGGGTAGAAAATCATCATTCGATAAGGGCCATTATTCGGGTAATGTTTCTTGTGAATAATTGTTGTTTAACACTTTTCTCAATTTTGGTTGCTAATCTCAGCTCCCGCTTAATGTTTTCCACAGCTTTTATATGTTGTAGAACTTCTACCCCTACACAAACTCCAAAAAGAAAAATAAGGATTAAGATCTCAAATGGAACGGTAGAAGATCCTCATTTGACGAGTATCAAAAGGACTAGGCCTTCTAGGTAAAATTTCTTGTGCATATTTCTTGTGGATAATTGTTGATTAACGCTTTTCTTGGTTTTGGTTACTAATCTCTACTCCTGTTTAATGTTTTCCACAGTTATTAAGTTACTTATTGTCCAGTCTACCCCCTGCACAAACTCAAAGCGAGCAGTACATGAGAAGCATCGCTTTGGGATCATGACAAAGGAAGTAGAGATTGTTGGTGAGATGTCCTGTTTGTGTATTCCTTTTTCAATACTTATGTTAAAAAGTTCATCTATTTCTCTTGAGACTTTGTGGCTTAAAATGATTTTAATATTTATGCCACAAGATTCATCTTTATTTTCCTAATGTGATGCTTTTTAGTAGATTAATATTAAGTTATGTGCTTGTCTTTATGACTATATTGCTTGTTTGAAATTCGATGCAGAGGTAACATGGATTGCAAATATGATGTATTATATTGTCCAAACTATCTCTACAACAACTCCAAACAAGCAATATTATCATAAAAACAATCACATAACTAAATCTACTATACAAAAACATCACTTTATTAGGAAAATAGAGATTTTCCTTGGGGCAAAAATATTGAAATCAATTTATATACCACAAAGTTTCAAGAAGAGAGATGAACTTTTTCACATTAAACACTAAGAGTACTCTTTGTATTATTATTTCACATCAATTGCAATATATTCTTTGCTTGGAACTTAAATGTGACATATGGAATTGTGTTGCGAACTTGTTCGAATGGAACTTTGTTGTGGTTGTAGTAAGTTGGAAATTTTTGTATCATTGAAACTTTGTTATATATATGTTGGAAAATTGAGGTTGTTGGTTTGTTACTTGTGTAAGTTGTGATGTATTTTGGAGTGTATTTTGTATAGGGGAACGGAAAAAACAAAAAAACTATTAAAAAAATACAGACCTATTACGACGGTTCTTATATTAGAACTGTCGTCATAAGCCTGAAACAATTTGGCATTTCTGGCAGGACCTATGATGACGATTCGTCAAATAGAACCATCGTCGTATGTAAATATATGACGACAATTCTGCTCTGGAAGACCGTCGTCATATAGGTACCTATGACGACGATTTTTACATGAAAACTGTCGTCATAAGTGATCTTTTACTACGGTTGTTGAACCGTAATTAAAAATGTTACGTACAACGACGACCATATACACGACGCCTATTCACTTGTCATTTTTAAACGTAGTTAAAAGTGCTTCCTGTAATAGTGTTTTGATGAGCCGAGCTTAGGCTCAAGGTTGATTTTGCCGAGCTCGAGCTACAAACGATGCTCACGAGTTGAGCTCCGAACCTGACAGATTGTGGCTTGCCGGGCTCGAGTTACAAATGATACTCACGAGCTAATCTCCGAACCTGGCAGATTCGGACTAGATTTGGCTCGAATACATCCCTACTCGACCCTATTGAGGGGTAATCTATTGGGTTTAATAGACCAAAGGTCTCAACTAAAGGATTAAAATCCGGGTCACCCAAGCGGAAAGTGCATGAAAGGTCAGCCCAGCTAGCAAACTTATATATTAGCAAACATTGAAGTAGGTTTATATACACCAACTCCAAGACATATGGATCTAGAAGCTTACATAACCGTTCATCCATCATGAATTTCACCTTCTTTTGAGTTCTGATGCTGTTAGTTGCATTGCATAATTATCATATTATACATGTATTTCAACATCATATGATGCAAGTAAAGAAATGACATCATATTATGCATCACCTGATCATGTATGTATGTCAACATTCCATATGTCATAGAATCAAAGACATGATAAACTTCACATCAATCCAAGTGACATGAGAAGTGAAAATACAACTTATTTTAAAAGCGGCAAAAGGGGCAAAGAAT
This sequence comes from Talinum fruticosum, assembly GCA_021018815.1. Taxonomy (NCBI): domain Eukaryota; kingdom Viridiplantae; phylum Streptophyta; class Magnoliopsida; order Caryophyllales; family Talinaceae; genus Talinum; species Talinum fruticosum. The sequence continues at coordinate 6,262,535 of JAITYX010000002.1, read as the reverse complement.
AACAAAGTTCTAAAGGCAATTATCAGTAAAGATAATACTCCCTATACAGATAAAATTATCACATTTGAGGATGGCAAATGGCTAATGAACATCACCCAAAGACATAAGAGAAGGAATAAATTAATATGCATATACATTTATTTACTATTTTCATCTAAAAAGCCAAAATATCATCACCAGTTCACAACAACAAAAGAAAAACCACCAAAATGCGCCAAAGTATCCTAACCCTAACCCTAAAATGCCCCCTTGTAATTTTGGAATGTACATTAAAAATCCTTCTTCAATTAGCTAACCTCGAAAATGTCCACGCCGGAACTTGTTCTCTAACTAAAATTGACGGGAGGTTGAGAAATCTCCTTCTTAGCATCTCATCCTTTTTTCGGCAAAAGCACGGGATTGATGTTTGGGAGCACTCCTCCGCTCGCGATCGTCACTCCTTGCAGCAATTTCCCCAGCTCCTCATCGTTGCGTATCGCAAGTAATACGTGCCTCGGAATGATCCGATACTTCTTGTTGTCTCTCGCTGCATTTCCGGCCAATTCTAGGACCTGCGAAATCGGATCCACAATCATCGATCAGATTCGACGCAGAGGAAAGAGAAATAGTGCAAAACCAAGAGAGAGAGAGAGAGAGAGAGAGAGAGAGAGAATTGGACCTCGGCGGCGAGGTATTCGAGGACGGCGGCGAGATAGATAGGAGCGCCGGTGCCGACGCGCTGAGCATAGCGGCCTTTCTTGAGATAGCGAGCGATGCGGCCGACGGGAAACTGAAGGCCAGCCTTGACGGACTGCCTGACGGCCTTCTTTCTTTCTCCACCACCACGACCACCGGCGCCCTTACTGGAACCCTGGCCGGAGTCCATATTCTTCGGATCGGAAGATGATCAGAAGGAAACGAGGCGACGGGAGAGAAAATGGAGGGAGTTGGAAGTTTTTGCGTGTGAGGTGTTGGGAAGAGTGAGAGAAATAGGGGTGTGTTTATATAGCCCCCGACGCACGCGGGAGGAGGGGAGAGTGGGTTTGAATTTTTGGAGGTTTGCAATTTTGAATGGGGGACGTACGATGTAGATCGGACGGTAAATATCCTGACACGCCAGAAATCCTTGGGGACGAATGAAATTGAAGGTCTTAAATGAATAGCTTGCGAGAGAAGTTTTAGTAACTGAATGCAATTGGGCTTTGAGTTGACATTGTTAGGCCTTGGGCTTGGGCTAGTCACCTCTTGAATACACCACATTTTCCTTGTCTTTTTCTTTTTCCTCATCATTTGATCAACCTCAATCTAAAAAATAAAATTTTAAAAATCATCAATAACTTCTGGCTTCTTCCACCCTCAAGAAATAAGGGTTATTTTAGTCAATAATAAAATTATAGAACGGCTAATTGAGTACAATTTTCTCATCATAATGGCACCATATTTTCTAAAACTACCCTAACTATTGGCCTTCTATACCCTTTCTACACTTGCAAAAAAGTTACAGCATGAACATATCGGATTATAATCATTAATTAAAAAATAATATAAATCACAACCTGACAGTTTCATATACATAAATCTATATAGGATCTTAAATATGTACAGTTCCACACCAAATAATGCATGATATCGTATCAAGACAAGGCATTGGCAAGATCAACAACGTCAGGATAAGAGCCCAAGACCCAGACTTGCATTTTCCTAAGACAAGCAACAAATTCCAATGCATCATCCAAAGTTTTCCTAGCACCCACCAAGGCCTCTTCGAGCTCCCTATGGCACAAGTAGAACGAGCAAATCCTGTCAAGGAGCCTATCGTGCCTGTCTTGCAACCTCGCCACTCTGTCCTCCGCCTGCTCCAACACCTCGTTTATCATCCTCAACCGCTCTTCCGCCACACTCTTTGCCTGTCGCTTCTTTAGGCTGGGCAGGCAGACTACGATGACCGAGGAGGAGAGCCCGAAAATGCAGAAGAGTACACGGCTAGACAAAGCCATGGGGGAGCAGTATGGGCATAAGGAAGGGCGGATGAACCACGAGGAGGGTATAAAAATTGGTAATGATTTGGAAAAGGGTACTAATTGGTTGTCATAAAGTATGAGTTAGAAATTGGTAAGGAACGTGATTCCATGCTTTAGCAAGAAGGTGAGGGAACTAAGGGGAGTTGTCCATTTTTATTTTTTATTTTTTAAAAAGGTAAGTACAAAGAACTTAAGGTAGCTTTTCTTTCAAGGGTTCTACTTATGTCATTATTAAAAAGAATATATGAAAACTCTTACGAAGAAGATGATGAAAAAGTAACTGTAAACCTCGAAACACATCTTAATTTGGCAATACAATCAACTCGCCACATTACCTACCCTCTATTGAATTGTCTAAATGACTATCTTGTTGTCTCCCTTAACTTATATATGTATGAGCCCAGTCTCTATAACTGCTTTAATACCTTTTCGCTTAGCCTTAACTTCGGATACAATTCTAGATGCCTTATACTATCACGGGAGTTATCCTTAATGTAGTTTTATATCTCGCCTTTTTTATTAAAAAAAATTGTCAAATAAAATTCTATCATGACAACTCACCCGTCACTCTTTAGTTATGAAATCTCGGGTCTAAAACACAGTTTTATCTCGGATATTTTAAAAAATTATAATAGTTTAGATTTGAAATTAAAACCTTGCATTATCCTAGGTTAAATTTTCTCTTTTCTTTACCTGGATGAAATTATTTATCTATTAATTTATATATTACATTGTTTAGAAAGCAAACCCCCCCAAAAAAAGGGGAGATTTTTACAAACTAAAAATCAATATATGTGAGATAAGTTTCCAGTTTGATCAAAAACAAAAAAGTTTTCCACTTATATTCGACTCATGTTGATTTTCAGCAGGAAAAATAATAGTACCATTTGCGCATCCGGGGAATCGAACCCCGGTCAGTACCGTGGGAGGGTACTATGATACCACTACACTAGATGCGCTTCTCCTTGTGCAACCCTCTCATAAATTTTTTAGCTATCATGTTCTACTGCATATTGGTTCGTAGATTGAATTCAGCATTCTAATCTAATGTTCTGCAAAGTGGGGCAGTTATGAGCATGTACTATCAAAAGAGTTTCATCACTGAGGAATGCTTGTCCTGCTCCATTTCACCAGTGATAAAGGTGCTGTGTGAGCCATGTGTCCGTAGTTAGGCCTATGCAGTATAGAATTCACTTTTATCGAATAAAATATTCACTTTTTTCAAAATCTCATATATCAAGATATATACAGTCTTATTTTTGGTTAATATATCGATAAAAAATGTACAAAGATTAGTTAGAAACCCCATGAAAATAGATGCTAGATTAATAGTAAAGATACAATGGGGAAAAAGTATTATATATAGTTGAAATAATGTGAGAATAAGAGGCTTAAAAGTGGCTTAATACACTCAAATTCGGTGTTAGGCTTGGTATCTTAAAGTTACGAGTAGAAGGGAGAAGCAAAAGGACCATCACTGGTTGTTCCTTGGTAGCTTTAGGCCGTGGCAAGGCTAAGTAGTGATAGTCAGCAAGTTTTGGCAACCACGGTTACAACCACAGGCAATGGTGCAGACCGTGGCACTGGACAGCGCCACAGACTTCTATTTTGCTGTAAACTGTCATAGTTTTTACCTTATCCAAGCGGATTAATTTAACTTTCTTACTTTGATATTATCCAAAGAAAGTTATTAAGGATATAATTAATTTAATTAATTAGTAAATTAATTAGGATATATATAAGAATGTTGCTTAGTGCAGATTCATAATTATTTATTCTCTCTTCTCTTTTTTTCTAAAAATTCACGGAGCTCTTTTCAATAAAAACTTGAAGGACGTTTCTTTGAACTTGCTCTTCAAAGAACACATAAGGCTTATTATATCATGAGAGTATCTTTGCCAAAATTGTGAGCAATATTTGTAAGACCGCGCAAGTAATACGATCTTTTAGGCCTTAAACCTTACATTTTCTCCCTCAAATTTTAGTGATATTCAATAAATTCTCCAAGAAAAAGAAGGCTCCAATTGCATAAATTGGAATGCTAATCAACTAATTTATAACATTAAACAGTGTATGAACACAATTTGTCAAGAGTGATAATCAAGTCAAATAAATTGTAAGACAAAATGAGAACAACAACAAAAGATGAAAAGAAATCCATACAACCCTTTCAACATTTCCTTCCTTATGTACACGCTCTACAACTCATCATTAGGCTCTTCCTCTTCTTCAGCAGGCTTGCCACCACTCTGTTCATAAGCTTTCTTGATCACAGGGTTACAAACAGCTTCCACTTCCTTCATCTTCTCCTCATAGTCCTCCTTCTCAGCACCCTGGTTTTCATCGAGCCACTCGAGGGCCTCCTTTAGGGCGGCTTCAACCTTCTCTTTGTCATCGGAATCAATCTTGTCAGCCAGTTTGTCCTCAATTGTGCTCCTCATGTTGTAGATGTATGTCTCAAGCTTGTTTCTTGCATCTACCCTCTCCTTAACCTTTCTATCTTCCTCGGCAAACTCCTCCGCCTCTTTCACCATGCGGTCAATCTCCTCTTGGCTTAACCTCCCCTTGTCGTTGGTTATGGTTATCGTTTGCTTGTTCTTGGCTGCCTTGTCCTCTGCTGTGACATGGAGGATTCCATTGGCATCCACCTCAAAGGTCACCTCAATTTGGGGCACTCCTCTACAATTAACAGTCAATCACACCTTCAAATGAGTGAATAATACGAACATAATGACAACACCTAGCATGGATCCTATTGTGGCCGAGTCTCGACAGAGTACGTTATATAGCATGACAAACTTGCTCCTAGCATCGACTAAAGGAGACACCCCCCCAAAAAAAAAACCCTTTTCTCCTCAACCAGAAGACCTATAAATAAAAGATCTTCAACGTCACAGATGAGCCATTGACATATGCCTTATTAGTTAAGAGATGCTTGTGAGTGATAGATGTTACAGATTTGAGTTTCACTATTTATTACCTTGGGGCTGGTGGAATGCCAGAAAGGGTGAATCTGCCAAGCTCACGACAATCCTTAGTCAAAGTTCTTTCACCTTCAAAGACCTTGATTTCGACAGTGGTTTGCTGGTCCTGATAGGTGGTGAAGATCTGAGATTTCTTGGTTGGGATGACCGTGTTTCGTGGGATCAGTTTAGTCATCACTCCACCAACAGTCTCAATACCCAAACTCAGAGGAATTACATCAAGGAGAAGAAGGCCTTTATCACAAAATCCATTAAACTTGGTCAATACTGAATATACCATCCATTTGTAGAGTTTTATGGCAAGAGAATTTGGTCAGGAAAGAAGCAAATGATGTACCTTTAGTTTCCTCGCCACCTTCTCCGCTAAGAATACCCCCTTGAACAGCAGCACCATATGCCACGGCTTCATCTGGGTTAATGCCCTTGGTTGGCTCCTTCCCATCAAAGAAATCCTTCAGAAGTTGTTGAATCTTTGGAATTCTAGTACTCCCTCCAACAAGCACAATCTCCTTAATATCACTCTTCTTCAACCCCGCATCCTCTATAGCCCTCTTGACCGGACCTAGTGTCTTCTTGAACAAGTCCATGTTCAACTCCTCAAACTTTGCCCTTGTCAATGGCTCTGAGAGATCTATCCCATCGACGAGGGACTCAATCTCGACCCTCACTTGGTGTTGATTACTAAGTGCTCTCTTAGCCCTTTCACATTCCCTCCTTAGCTTCCCAAGTGCCCTGTTGTCCTTGCTAATGTCCTTGCCATGCTTCTTCTTGACCAACTTGATGAAGTATTCCATGATCCGGCGGTCAAAATCCTCACCCCCAAGTGGGTATCTCCACTTGTGGCAAGAACTTCAAACACACCATTGTCAATGGTTAGAATGCTAACATCAAATGTCCCACCTCCAAGGTCATAGACTAAGATGTTCATCTCCCCTCCTTTCTTGTCTAGACCATAGGCAATAGCAGCTGCAGTGGGCTCATTGATGATTCGAGCCACATTGAGCCCGGCTATGGTACCAGCATCTTTGGTGGCTTGCCTTTGTGCATCATTAAAATAAGCTGGAACTGTAATCACCGCATATCTGATCTTCTTCCCTAGGTAAGATTCCGCTGTCTCCTTCATCTTTTGCAAGATCATGGCACTAATTTCCTCAGGGCTGAAGACTTTAATCTCACCCTCTTTGATCTTGACCTGAATGTAAGGCTTCCCATCTTTGTTGACGACCTTGTAAGGTAACATCTTTATATCCCTCTGAACCTCAGGGTCATCAAACCTATAACATCAAAACACAAACAAACAAATACTTTCTCATAAGTCCACAATGGATCCTACTAAAACAAGATTCGAGCAGATCCGGACATATGTAATCTTAGTTGTCACGAAGAGACATACAGTCTTTCAGGGCTGAGGGAAACTTTTGACGACTTACTTTCTACCAATAAGGCGTTTCACGCCGAAAATGGTGCGCTCAGGATTGAGAGCAGCTTGGTTCTTGGCAGCCTCTCCGATCAACCGCTCAGTGTCGGTGAAGGCGACCCATGAAGGGGTGATCCTGTTACCTTGGTCATTGGCTATGATCTCAACATGGCCATTCCTATACACTCCCACACATGAATATGTTGTCCCAAGGTCAATACCAATCACTGTATCCTTTATTTTCTGCTCCTCAGCTGCTAGTGTGATACCTAACAGAAATTCTTCACCCAAGGAAAAAAAAAAGGACAGAGAGAACGAACAATGTTAATGCTTGAATGCAGTTCAAGCAACTCCTACAGTTCAAATTATAATATGATTTAGACATATATTATCACAATCACACATCCACCATCTCAAGAAGTAAGGTTACTGTCACAAGCCCAAACTTCTTCATCAACCACAAAGTAAACAGAGCATCCTAAATTCATCACCATGCTTTATGAAAAACAGAGCTTCCCAAATTCAACCCAACACTCAGCTACACTGAAATTCTCCATAACTTAACGAAAAACATTCAAACCCAGCAAAGAAGAGAGAGAGAAAAAACTGGAGACTAACCTGAAAGAAAGAGAAGAAGAAAAGACAACGCGAAATCCCTCGAACGCGTTCTCATGAGTTTCTTCATAGCTGCAGAAGAAAATTTAGGGAATGAGAGAGAAAACAGAATCCAGAATGTGAGTTTGGTGAGCTTCTAGTTTGAATGTTGATGATTTGGGTGGAGAGTTCGATTTGTTCATATTTATGGCTTATTAAGGGGCTCCAAATTTTGGGTTATGTTATTAATGGCAGTGCTAGAGTATTCTCTCCAATTCACAGTTTCTGTGACTTTGTTGCGGTGTTTACACGTCTGGTAGCCAATGACGTTTTGCCACATCCTGGCTGTGACGCTTTCTTCTGTGACCGTCGGTAAGGTGCTTGTTAACTCCCGAACGTTCTTGAGTTTTTGGACACTCTCTGATGCTTTTCTACGACCGCATTGAAGTTCAATTTCACGTCTAACTTTTTGTAAGATTTTATATAAATTTTAAATTGATGTAAGAGATTTATAGCAAACGAGATTTGCAAAAAGATTTGGGTTTAACTCGGTGAAACACGATTCACACTTAATTTAATTAATTTTAATAATATATATATATATATATATATATATATATATATATATATAAAAGTTTAATACTTCTTCGAATCATATTTTTTCGTTGAAAGTCTAATTTATAATTTTAGGACAACTAATAAAAAGAGTCACAATTTCCTTCATGATCTTAGGGGCCAAATGAGTTAAATCAATTGATACAAATTCACATGCTTATTTTTTTCAAGTTTTCTTCCGCATTTTATTTAGAAAAACTTTTTAGAAGTCAATTCTTAGAATCATTTTTTTATACCACAAAATTTTCATTTATTGCATTTTGCTATTTAGTTCAAATATATTACTTATGAAGCATGCAACTTTTTTTTTATAGCAACGGAAATATCATTATTTAACCGTCAACTGAGTTACATAAATGTTCCAAAGCAATAATTAAAATGCGATCTGACCCCTCCCCTCAACCCTAGAGCTACAACAACTTTCATGAGGTCAAAGATGGGCAAAGGTATGAGCCACCTTTTTTTTTTTCCTAAAATTTTATTTTCTAAAATTTTGAAATTTTGGGTGACATGTTTAAAAATAATATTAATGAAAATAATATGTTTGGCTCCGCAAAAGTTTCAAACTTGTTCTTTCTCTTGCTTGCACTCCTGGAATCGCAACGCCCAAAGTTTTCTCTCTCCACTCCCAACTCCTGTTTCGTGCAGTGTCTGGCATCTCGCCGGAGATAAGGTGACGCCATCGTCGCCGATCAGAAACCCTAGATTTCGAGATCTTGTATTTAGAGAGAATCAATCGACTGAACGGTCATAGAGAAATGGAATCGGAAGCGGCGCGCACTGCGAAAGAGTCGCTAGACATGGCGTTTCACATGTCGAACATCCTCGAGACTGGCCTCGATCGGCATACTCTCTCTCTCCTCATTGCCCTCTGTGACCTGGGTTTCAATCCCGAGGCTCTTGCTGCTCTTGTCAAGGAGCTCAGAGGAAGAACGACACAACCCTCTTCATCTCCTCCATCGAATTCCTCCAGCTAATTCACTGCCTTGCCGGTTTTCTCTCTCTCCTTCCTCCTGGGATGATACTTGTTTTAGTTGCAATTCTAAGCGCGAATTTGATGGGTGTTGTTGAAATGCTATGCTTAGTGTTTGTGGGAGTGAGATTTTTGGAGGGTATTTGTTACTTTGAGCAATTCTTTTCTGGATTTTTGAATCAACGAAAATGTATGGGCTTTTTGCGTTAATTTGTGTGGATTTCGTCTGATTTAATTAGTTGTTGAAATGCTATGCTGGCTTTTTTGCTGATGATATTCTGATGGTAATGTATTACTGTCTTACTGATCTGATATTTTTATTCTAAAAGTACTACAAAATTGTACAATGTGGAATGCAGTTGGTATGTCCAATTCATGGAAATGGTAGATTGTGAGTTCTGGACCGATTATGCGACATCGAGTTTCCTAATGTTTTGTTTGAGAACTACTTGTTTTAAGGTGTGAGTTTATCATTGAAGATTAGGTCTTAAGCTGTTTGGATGGTGGTTTTGGGATTGAATTTGGAGAAAGCTGTTGTGAAATTCGTTTATCTCCGGGTGCTTGTTCGAGAAGGGAGTAAACCTTAAGGAAGGAGTGCATTAATGTTGAGTTTTTAGGGGAACTTGTCAATCCTCCAGGGACATAAACTCATAAAGGGTTTGGCTTCTTCTTTCTTGTAGAATTTTTATTTCCTCTCTCATTAGTCATTCTCATCCTGTGATATTACTTGACATTCTTTTTGACCTTTTGCTATTACTATGATAAATGAATTGCCAATTATGAGAGGCTGTTCCAGACGTTGGTACCTATAACCTTTTTCTTATCTTCACGTCTTCCTTAGTCAAGGTTTTTGTATATTTATTGAGTAACGACTGAGGAGAGGATATAAAATTGAACGAAAGTTCTCATTGATCTGGCTCTTGTGCTTCTTTCCTCGTCTATGTTCTGGTTTAGTAAGTATGACAAATCCTAGAACAACTACATTCCTTTTTGTTCCTTTAATGCTCTAGTATGCGATAAACTACTACTAGAGTGACATTGTCTCCTGAAGTGGAGGAGAGCCTGAAAGAAGCAGAAAGTGGGGACGGCAGTAATGAAGGTTGGCCATTGATTGTAAAAATCTAGTAAAGTTGAGCATAGACTTAGGCAGCTTGTGAGTAAATTTAATCTCATTGAGGAACCTCCATCTCGAGTGTTGTTATCCAAAATATCCAAAATTTTAGTGATGTTGTTTCGGTTGTAATAATGGAGCTATAGGATTTGGATTTTTTGTTCTTAGGCTTTCTAGCTTTCTCCATAATCTAGCTAGCATTCATGGAATTTCCTCATTACCGCAAAGATCCAAAGTGGGTTAGCTTCATCCTTGTTATCATCACTCAATAATATGCAATAATTTCTGATATTGCTAAGGACGAGCTTGTCTCCTCACCTTGCATTTCCTTCAAGTTCTTCTCAGCATGGCCGACGAACGAAGATCTTCATTGCGTGGACATAATTGTCATCTGTGTTGACACAATTCCCAATTGCTGCAACTCTTGGTATTCCTGCTGACAGATTCAAAATATGTGTTGCTAGAATACTGAAAAGCCTATTGATGCTGCTCTTTTGACACTGCAAAGTTCAGTTCTTAGACTAGAATCCAGTTCTGCAGGTTGTATGGCTGTACCACTGTAATATTTAATCATATTTGTTCTCATCTGCTGTTATGATCTTCACAGTTATGATCTATATGCATCATAGTACATACTCTATCTGAATGATTTCTTGGACAACAAAGCAAAGCAAAGTACTCTTTCCATATAGGTCTTTCACATTAGAAAGCTCAAGGAGTTATTAAGCTTGAGTGCTCTTGCACATCAAATTATTCCAATGTCCAATCTATTTCCAGTATTGACCGGAGCATATAGTAACTATTAGAAGAGCCTTCTTGATCATAATTCCTTGCAGCTTCCTCTGTGCATACCAATGAACTAAAACTTTGAAAAAGTAGTGCTGTTTAAAACACCAAAAGGAAGTTTGGGTTTGGATATCACCTGAGGCATAAATAACGGATGGCTCAGGTGATCTTCTTCATCATCAAATGTGGTTCTGTGGAGGGTTACTTCAATCTTTTGGATCAAATATTGTTTTAACTTTTTTTATGAGCTTTCCTGCTCAGTGCTATTGACGCGTACCTTAAGATTAAATACTTAAACCTCATTATTCTTTAGTTTATGGTAATCTCTCTTCTTTTGTAAGTTGAATCCTCTGTTAAGGACTATAAAGCTTCATCTTACCCTCCTACTTTCATATTGAGCATTACCTGGGAGAAGATAGCAAAAGTATAGAGTACCTCTCGCGCTCTTGCCTCATGGACATTCAGAGCTGTCACATTCAGAGCTTTGGAGACTCTTTGGAGACTCTGCATTCTATGATTGGTTTACGGTTTCTATTTAGGAATGGAGGTATGACTGTTGAGAAAGAATGTCGATGTGCTGTCTAGGCTTTTGGTATGTGTATGTAAGTCATTCTTGGAGCCTGATCTGGAGATGAATATTAGGATTTCTAGAGTGTGTAACACATCGGAAGAAAGCCTTGGTATAGGATGAGTGGACTGGACTGAGAAGAATATGAAGGAGAAGTTTGTGCAAACACTCCGGTGGGGTTGGGGGGGAATCAGGCAGTAGGAAGTTGCAACAGTGGTGGTGATGGTTGTGGAATGCCCCTTAAAAAGTGGACCATTTTGGATTCTGTTAATTTGGTGAATTGGGTGATCTGTTTGACCAATTAGCAAATTAACACGAATCACTCGAAAATGAAAAGATTTATCCGTCAGATACACAAATCTTAGCACCATCTGAAAGAAAGAGCTCTGAACATCAAATTGGACAGCATACTCCTCATTCCTTACTGATACAGCTTCATACCCTCAATTCGATGTTATGAAGCTGGTCTAGTATCTCAATTATGATATATTTTAGAAAACTTCCCTGCCAACTAGTGGCAACCCCTGTAAGTTGTTACAGTTGCTTTGTGTTTGCCCTTTTCTTGTGCTGATGATTAACTTGTGAATTGGCAGCCTCAGGTAAAGGAAAACTTGTGTGTGAAATCTGAATTCAGCTTGGATTTTGGGTAAACCCAAGTTTCAAGTCAAAGGAGAGCAGAAAAGAGAAAGAAAAGTAAGGTTTTGGAATCCAAAAAGGAACACCCTCAACTTCCAAGTCTTCGTTTTTCTTTTTGTATTTCAATCAGTGTTGACTTGAGAACTTTCTCACCATCATGGCATCATAGATCTTTCACCCAAAAGAAAAGAAGAAAAGGTGTCAAATACATTTGTCTTCTTTACATTGGGAACATTTGATTATTTCATCTAATTGAAGTTGATATACTATTAGTCCATAAGAGATTGACCTGTTCATAACAATTTCTTTTTATTTACGACACTCAAATTTAAAGCTTTACTGAAAAAACAAGTGTTAATAATAATTCAGGTCAACCTATATTGGTTATGTTATTTTTTAAAAAATAATCTCATTTTTGAGTCTTTTTAGTTGTTTCTTGTTCTTGTCAAAATAATACAATAATGTTATGATAAGAATAGTAGGTACCATGTTGCTATGTGAAATGGGAAGAAATTGGGTTATTGAAAATGGACATTGTGTAATCAATTGGTGTTGAAAATTTGACTATCTTGTGATAATTTGCATGTGAAAGTAATTTGAAAATATAATATTGATAGTGCCCTTTTCTACTATATATTCTACCATTACATTGAATTTTTAATTTGTAATCCCTTAGAAAAAAAGCCAATTAAATTGTGGAGTGTAATTGAAGTGATTATCCTTTTCAAAGTTTCTTTGAGGATAACATTGATGTCAATTGGTATGATTAATTTAGAATCTAGGGACTCTTTTTAGAAATATAATTCCAAATCTTGTGTATATATACATTTGATTTGACCCCTCTCTTTATAAAACCCCAAAATAAATAAAAAAAATTGATAAAGTTCCTCTTTTGGTGGGCCTTATACCAGCTTTGGTGGGAGGGGTAGTTGGGCCTGGCCCAAAAAGGGACTTTCTATCTTGTTCTCTCTTTCACATACTGGACTACTGGGCCTCAAAGAGTCATACTGTATAGTGGGTCCAAAATATTATACATATTTCCAACATGGACTATTAAAAAAACTACATTCTATTCTGGAAAAAATAATTAACCTTTATGGAATCCAATATAAGCTTTGTGTAGTAAAGGACTAACTAATTACTCTTCCTCTCTCTCTCTCTCTGTCAAGAGGTTGTAGATCAATGGGTATGAAAGTACAGTTTTCACGCTCTCTACCGGGATTTAAATTTCCTTTGTAACTAATTTCCTTTGTGGAATTTGTGCACTTTTGATAGGCTTAAAATGGACTTGAAGATAGGGATAGGCTTCCATTGGACTTAGTCCAATGATTGTGCATGCGCATACCTACTAGGCTTACACCCTTTAGAAAGGGCTTAGTGGATGAACCCACTTACCCTTAAATTAATATATATTTTTATAATTTTTCGACCTGCGTGTCCATTGAGCTTACACCCTATAAAGGGAGTCTAGTGGATGGATCCACTTACCCTTAAATTAATATTAATTTTTATTATTACTGATAAAAATTAATAAATATTAACCTTAAAAGTCAATTGAACACAATTTTAACACAATAATTAAAATGAAATATGATATAATTTAGATGGTTGCCGTGTGTCAAGCTCCAAAATTTGGACTAATATTGAAGCAAGTGGGAAATTGTGAATTGATGAAATTTGAATGAGAATGTCTTTTATAATTGATTTTTATTTGACTTTGGAAGACACCTTCAAACCTAGCTAATGGGTAACTGTACTAAGTCCACCGTTCGTTTTCGCTTTACTGTCTTCAACCTTGTATTTTTCCGGCACCTTGTTTTTGAGGGCTTCTTTGATCTAGAAAGACCAGGAAAAGAGAAAAATTCAAAGTATATCATTAAGCATGAGCATGACCAAATTCTGGAAGCCTGCCTAGGTCGTCATTGATAGTTTGTTATATCATGGATTCGGGAATATTAATTTGGCGATATGATATATTTTCAGGGATAAATTTATGTTTTTTTTCCGGACATGGGTCATGAAATAGGGTATGAATTTTAGAAATTTAAATAAATAATCATATCTGGTAAATTAAGTTTTTACACCTCGGACATATTGAGTTAATACATAAATATTGAAGATAAATGTCATGTAATTACTCTTTCTATTTCAAATTATACGTCATTTTAGTGGGGCAGGAGAAAACTAAGGTTAATTAAAATTCAAAACAGTTAAAAAGTGAATTGTCTAAGATACCACAACTTTTTCTATTTGTGATTTTTCAGTAAATTATTAATGAGGGTAAAATTGGTAACTAGTAATTAATATGTGATTGGAATTGTAAAGTGACGGGTATTGTAAAAATTAGTTGAAGTGACAAATATATTATAAAACGAAGGGAGTATAAAACAAAGGTTTGGTGTCAATGAGATTTTGGTTTAATGGTTAAGATTGAAATTTTGGATACATTAGGTTCTAAGTTCGATTCTCCTCTCCCACATGATTCAAAGGGTATTAATAGATTCACAGAAGAATAATTTAGATTAAATTTTGGGTTAAATTTATACTTCTCTTAATTACTTATATAAATATGAGAAATCAGAGACTATACATATGAACTCAAGTGCAAAATATTTGACCTTGATCATGAGATCACATTAATCGAAGTGAAGAAACCATGCATGCACTTTATTCCTAGAAGAACCATCAATTCAATGTAACGATCAAATCAAACACCCAAGTTGATAATTTTATTCTTTGAGATGACCTTAGATTGTGAGATTATCCCATTCTTCCAGTAATTAATGATCAAAGACCCAACTTCTTATTTTATATATATCCTTTTTGTGCCACGCATGTACAAATAATTAAACAAATACAATACTTTTTTTCTTTTGGGTTCATATGATTGGCGAAAGACAATATGATAATGTAAATATTTAAAAAACATCAATTTTGAACAGAGATCATACATAGTATAATGTTTAAAAATAAAGATTAATATTTTTTAGATGAATAAATTTCACGCATGCACACAGTTAAGGAAAAATCGAATCCTGATCACCTTTTTAAAAACCACTCATTCTACTCTCGAAGGGACAAAAAATTGAAGATTACTAATAGCGAGTCGTATGATCAAAAGCTTGTTACTCCATTTTTTCATTGTTTTTCCTATGTCACGTTCACACATTACTAGTATGAATAAACAAGTTTAAACTTGTGGTATCAAATTGAAGATGAAACCAAGAAACTTTGTTAATTCTAGAATGAGCCATAGTGGCTAAATCTATTGCACTATGAATGCTATCATTATGGACTTGAATAATGGGTAGTCATCACCACTTCATTTTGTTTGATTCATATAAATTGTTTTCCAAATTAAGCCACCTTCAAGATAATATACCCAACAAATTAAAGATAATGCCTTATCCTTTCATTTTTCTTCTATTTTTCTATGGTTTTACGACACCTATCTATGTGATAATATCAATTTGTTAGAGCGTGTCTCTTTGGGATAAAGTTAACACTGGAGTATGGTTTCACCAACCTGATGATTGAAAGTGATTGCCTCTCGTTGATCACCAAAGGGAGGGATTAGATGTCGATATTGGTATTTTTATTTCTGAAATCTTTGATTTGTGTAAGTCTTTTAGTTTTTGTTCTTTTTTGTATATGTGTCGGGAAGGGAATACGGAAGATCACTCATTGGCGCACCTCCAACCCTATGAATCTTCTTGTAGAACTTGGATGGGAGAAGGTTCGATTTGGTGTTTGATTTAGTTGCCAAATACTTGTATCTGTTTAAGAATGAGTAATACAATCCCCCTTTTTGGATTAAAAAAATAATTTGCTTATAAGTAAATTTATAATTGTGTTTTTACATTAATTAGACCTTTGTCAAACATCTTAAATGATAAGTATGTGTTTAAGTGGACTTTACTTCCAAAATTAATTAATACAACTAAACTTAAGGTTAATTAGTTGGGTGTTAAAAATTAGAGTTCATACAAAGCTTGCATCATGATTATATCTCATTACAGGCATTATAGATATATTAATTAATTGGATACAAATTTTTTACAAACACGATGTGACATAATTAAATAGAAAATATCATCATAAAAATATGATAATTTTGATAAAAAAAATTAAAACTTATCAATCATAACGTGCTGATATATTAGTAATATGCTTTTTGTTAGTAAGAATATAATTTTTGTTTCAAATTATTATGAAAGATAGAGTCACTCAACAATAACCCCAAAAAAAAAAAAAATTGAAGCTATTAGTTGAAAGTCGAGCAAAAAGAATATGCTATATTATAATCAAATATGATTTTTTTTACTATTAATTAGTGATTAAGGTTGAACTCGTAAAGATAGATATTATGAATAAATACAAATTGAAACCCTATTCTATAATACTCCTTATAAATGATACCTATAAAACCAAATCCTAACAATAAACACAGATCGATTCTAGTGATTTGACGCATATTTGTTTTGGTTAAACAATTCAAGGTATTAAACTTGAGTTTCATAAATGAAAAAAGCCTACGTTAGGAAAGCTCTAATAAACCATGGTAAACTAATGATGAATTGACTTTGATAGATGAAATACTAAAAGATCTTTGACCCTAAAAGATGTTACAACAAGAACAATGTTCTTGAATACCTGAACTAGACATAGAAATATTACAAAAATCATAAAGCATACCCTCGAAAATCTCCTAGTCTCCCAACCTTCGTAGATAATCAAGCGCAAACCTCGTAGGTTTGTATGCATTGTTCGGTTGAATTAAAGCTCAATTATCTAAAATATTTAACATAGTGTCATAGCAGAGGTTGTTGGATCTTGGTTTGCCATTGTCACCCCATTGAAGAATATATCGTATGTATTGTCCCGCATTAATAAAATATATGGTTTTTAGTGTGTATATAAGTTTATGAATTACTACTCCTCTCATTGTCTATTGATTTTGAGACGGAATCTTAGAGGTATGTATACATTACTCGATTGAACAAGATCAAGTTTTTATTTACTTATAAGAAGAGTCAAGCATTGTTAGAATCATATCTTTTATGTTGAGTTTTTTTGTTTTTAGCCGTGCTTTTTATTGCGGCTTGTACTAAATATGAATACACATTGAATATATAAAGAGTAGAAGTTTTTGTTGACTCTAAACTTGAAGTATGGGATGTATTTACTTTGTGTAGATATTGTGTTAGGTTTACTTTCACTTTTGAGGTAGAGATTATGGGGAGCTACTCCTTGAATTTACATCTTCATATTGTTGTAAAATTTCAAATTTCCAACTACAACAAAATCGACAAAAATTTTATTTTTCTTTTTAATTATCACAACCGCCACCATTCACACAACCTCATTATTACAATACAATAAAGGAAGGGGAATTGAACACTGAGACCTAATGTAGGTCGGACCTCACTCTTGACCACTATAACATAACCTCAGTGATAAATATGTATCACTACTTCAATCCTACTTAATTACTTCTTATTGTTATTTTTAATTAATAATTAAGAAAAATCTCTAGAAATCGTTAATATTTCTTTTTACTGTTTTAAATAATTGAACCGAGCTAGAGCTCTTATTAATCGAGCTAAAGTCCACATGTATAATATTGAATAAAGATACTTAAACGATATATTGAAAGGGGGAGGCAATATATATACTTTAGTTTATAAATTTCAGGTTGTAGTGTTGGGAAAATCTTTGTGATTCATCTTTGTCAGCCTGAATAGCCAAGCCATTAGATAATTAGGTCGGCATTTATATGTTACAGTTGAAAACTTGTAACAAGATGATGTTCTAACATCTCATTTCAAAGTTGGATAGCTGAGGACAACACTTTGATCATTAGCTAGCTAGATAACTCTTTGGTAGAGCTGCACTTTTGACCTTTTTTTCTCTTTTTTTCCCCCTAAAGACGTTTTTCTTTTGCTTATTTCATCATTATCATTGTCGTCAACATCATTATCATCTATCATCGTCGTCATTATCGTTATCACCACTGCCATCATCATTAGGATGAGCAGAAAAGCGGATACCGATACCTAACGTGAATTCGGTTGAACCGAGTTCGGGACTAGTTCTAATTTTCATAATTCGATTGAAATTAGGTCTAAGACCGGATATTAAAAGTTTGAACCCGAGCCTGAACCCATTATTAGGGTATCTAATTCATATATATATATATATATATATATATATATATATATATAATATCCTTTTTTAAGAGAAAACGTTACTTACTTGATTTTGCTTTTTCAGCCCCTTTTAGTCATCCTCATCAATCCTCTTTATTCTCATTTCTCAAGTTTCTCTCTCTTTGTTCGCACTTCGCTTACTCCCTCCTGGCAAAAAATTTAGAAATATTGGATAATCATAGGTAAAAAAGTTGAAAATATTCCATGACCAAAAAGATTTCAAGAAAAATTAAAAAACAGAAAGTCGAAACTATTACGATGTAACAGGATAATCGATCTTGGACCCAATTCTAAATTTTAGAACCCGATTGGACCAAATCTAAATTTTGGATTCACCAAGAAACATTGACTACATGCTCACCCCTAATCATCACCATCATGATAAGTCCATTAGTGGGTCACAAAAGTTAAGGTTGATTAAGTGTCCACAGAAGAAGCTGGGGACGAAGATAATCGGGTTAGACGAAAGTAGTGGTGGAGTTAGAAATCTTATTTAAGGAAGACCGTATTTCATTTAGTTTTAAATTATAGTCTTACAACTCCTTGCATTTGCTTACAATTCCTTACAACTTTTTATAATTAACTTTATTGCTTACGACTTCTTACAATTACTTATAGCATACATGTTTAGAACTCCTTATACCTAAACGAAATATATTCCTTTTTTTTTGTTTTCTTAAATTTTATGAGTATTATAGATATCCCTGTTAATAATTTTATAGATTTTTAAAAATTTGTACACATAAATTTAATTTTCGGACCGTTAACAATAATAGAGAAGGGCATCCATTCATATTTATGGAAGTTCTTTCAGGAGAATTTGAGGGTGTATAGTCCATATCACGATAGTCTCGTCAAAGTGGCTTTTCATATTTAACTCTTAATTTAACTTTTAGACTTTCTTATTTAAAAATAAAATCTACCATATAATTTATTATTATAGATGTAATGTATATTAGTTAAATTTAAACTTGTAGCTAGTCACACTAACGTACGATCCGTTACTTTAGCCTACAAGGCACTCTTTGATTTTCTTATTTTGAATTAAAAGTTATATTATTATATATTAAATGGAAAAATAAGTAATAATACTAGAAATTATAAATTGTGCATTCTCATCTTTTCATCAATAATTTTTTCAAAATTATAAAATTACATATATAATACATTTTCACAATTGATTCAGGTAGAGTATAATCACTAAAAATTTGATCAATTATGTTAAAATAAGACATTTAAGAAAAGGTTTACTATGAGTTACAACACTTTTTTTTTTTTTTTTGCAGTGGTAAGTGGGTCCATTCATTGAACCCTTTGTAAATGGTGTAAGCTTAGTTGACTCATGGATGGGGAGGAGGGTACATAATTACTGGACTAGGTCTCCATTAAACTTGTCCGATCTTCATACTCGTAATAACCTAAATTCACAATATTGATTAATAAAATTGTGATCATTAGAGTTGAAACTTTGATAAAGAATATGAAATTGGATGCACTCTTATACTAATTGAACTATAAATTTTTGTTACTCTTGACACATATGATGACCAGGAGCGACGAGTATTGATAGTAAAACATTAGACGATTCTATCAACTTAGTCTGGTCTCGGCTCGTCTAACCGCGTTTTGGACGACAATATGTTATTCCCTCTTTGACTTTATGATCTCCTTTGAAAGAACATGTTTAAAAGGGGGCTTAGATTCGGACCAACACAAAAACAAATAAAGGGGCCACTTTCTCCACCCCGAACCTTTCCACATCCATCAAAATTGACATTTCAATCCTTCAACCATTTCTTACTTCTGTTATTATTCAACCCATTTAACTAATTATTCAATTATTCTCCAAATCATACAAGTAATCTCTCTCTCTCTCTCTCTCTCTCTCTCTCTCTCTCTCCCCACCTTGGATTTTTCCCTCCCTTTTCCTTTTTCTTTTTCCTTGACTTATCCCCCTCATCATTTACCTTCCACTTTGATCATCTCTCCCCTTCATTTCAACAACCCCCACTCCCCTATAAACCCCCCACCCCCTCAATTTCATCACCTACAATTTCAAACTCACACAATTCTTCATACTCGACTTTCCCCTTCTTATTTCTCTCTCTTCCTTCCTTTTGGGTCACAAACACCATCGAAGAAGAGAGAGAATTCCTTCCCCTTCCTTCTTTGTCAGAATCGATCTCTTTACTAGTAAGTATAAGACTGTCTGTATTTGAATATCTTCACGTTTGACGTTTAAGGAGGCCGGAACTCGGCGACGATGAGCAATAACAACCACCACTACCATGAATCGGCTTCCGATGGGGGTAGCAGCGTCCACTCGCACTCCCGTGTTACGTTCAGCGGCCCGCTCTCCACAACGTCGTATAGGAGCAACCGGAACAGCCGGAGCTCAGCGCGGTTCAACCATGACGACGATGACTATGTTGAGATCACCCTTGACGTCCGGGACGACAGCGTTTCGGTGCAGGACATAAAGGGGGCGGTGGACAACCAGGAAGCGGCGCTGCTGGCTAGCCAGCTGGAGCGGCAGCGGCCGAGCTTGACGTCGCAGCTCTCGGCGAAGCTGAGGCAGGTGTCGCGCGAGCTCAAGCGCGTGACGTCGTCATCGAGCCGGGGACTGAGGCAGCTCGACCGGACCAAGACCACGGCAGCGCGTGCGCTTCGGGGACTCCGGTTTATCGAGAAGAGCGTGGGAGTTGGAGGGTGGGCTGATGTTGAGAAAAGGTTTGACAAGTTGGCCGTTGATGGGTTGCTGCTTAGGTCCCGCTTTGGCCAGTGCATTGGTACGTCCCATCTTTCTCTGTTGTCTTTTATGGAAACCCAATTTGTTATAAAAATCAAACATCCTGTCGATAGACCTCGTAAATGAGTGGTTTCCATTGGATAATTTTTATTCGGGTTACATTTTCTAGGTCTATCCATTTGAAGAGTTCATTCATTTTGTTATAGAATTACATTTTCGAGGTTTATCTATCACTAACGATATTTAGGGTTGAGTTTTAGTTTATACTTAGAATAGAGATGTTCCTTAGATTTGGATACATCTTAATAAGAAATGTTTTTGTATATAGAGGTTATCCAGAGGAGCTTTTATTCACATAATTATACTTAAAATAAAGAGTTATTGAATTAAGAATAATGAAAACAATGAATAAAACTGTTCCTTATAAAATTCATGTCGGTTTCAATAACACGTACTCTTTTATTTGAGAGATTTATTTTTGTTAATTAAATCCATGTGAGGGGTTGTTTACACAATTATGTCTTCAATTTTTATTATTATGGTGATAATTACATTTTCTTTAGAAAGTGATGTCGTTGTATATATCTCTCAGCAAATTACACATTCAAAGTATTTAGTAGGTGAGTCAAATTATGTGTTAACTTAGAGAAAAGAAAACATTGGTCACATTATGGATTAGAATTAAGTAGTAAATCAATTGTATAGTAAATAAAATTAAATATGAAGATGTCAACTAACTTAACTGATATATCGATATTTCGATGGATGATTATGTACACGCAGGAATGAACGAAAAAGAGTTCGCCGGAGAATTATTCGATGCATTGGCGCGCAGGAGAGGCATAGTAACTGGGACGATCACAAAGGCCCAGCTTCGTGATTTCTGGGATCAGCTTTCTGATCAGAGTTTTGATGCTCGCATCCAAACCTTCTTTGACATGTATGTTTATGACTCTTTCACGTTACATATACAACAAATTTAATTATGATTAGTCAACTTTGATTAGTGAAAATTTTTAAATTTATGATAAAATTAAACGTATCTAATAGTAGTGACCGATCCAGGAATTTTGTATTGGAGTAAGATATTCGAACTCAAATTTTTGTGGAAGCCGGCTAATTAATATAATTTGATTTTATATGTTCTTCTAGAAATATTTTTGAAAAAGAAAAAGAAAAAACGACTAATAAGTATTGGGATACCTACCCAGTCTTTGTATGTGGATCGACAATTGAGAATATATTAATTATATGTTCAACAAAAGGGAATGTTAGTTGGTTGGTCAAAATTCAAACTATATATTATTCATATTATTTGAATATTGAGATTTAATATGTTACGTAAGTTTTGGATTAAAAATTTAGTGAAGTGGGATTCTTTAAAACTTTGCTAGATTTATTAGAATGAAGAAAAGATAATATAGCTCGTTAAAAATTATTAAATAATATAGCTTGTTAAAAGATTAAAAAAAATGTAATTTTTAAAACCCCTTAATTTCCCCTTACACTCTCATTTCGCTACATATGTCCTAAGTTTATGGACTCGATCACGCTATAAATTCTGTATACTTCGTGTAGTGATCGACCAACATATAATTTTTAAATTTTTATAATAAAAATTTTAATTTTATATCTATTATTGAAATAACCTTCTCAAGTAAAAAGTCTAACATTTAAAACTTACCAAATTCCACCATTAATAGGAAAAAAAAAAATTGTCTTTGCAACATGCAATACAAGTATATTACAAAGTATTGAGCATGGTGTTTTAATTTTTTTTACAAAAACAGTTGCGAGCCCTTCATAAAAAAATTATTTTAAAATAATTATCATGTATGTTGTGTGATACTCTATTCAACCTCTAAGTTTTGTGGTTAAGAGACCATGGTATAATTTTTGAGTATTATTGAATTTTTTAAAATTTACTTTGTCATTAAAGGTAATTTTTCGAATTCAAAATGTTTTATTTAGTAGTACAATATTTTGAAAAAATAAACAGGCTAATTTTTTTTTTATGGGAATTATATTTTACAGGGTTGACAAAGATGCAGATGGAAGGATTACAGAAGAGGAAGTGAGAGAGGTAGGATATCATATTCCTCTTTTTTTTTTTTTTTTTTTAAAGATAGGGGATTATCTTTTTTTTTCCCTCGTTTTAAATTCTAATCGTGAATATATATATTTTTTAAATGATTGGTACAGATTATATCTTTAAGTGCGTCAGCAAATAAGCTGTCAACACTTCAAGATAACTCTGAAGAGTATGCCGCCCTCATCATGGAAGAGCTTGACCCTGACGGCCTTGGCTACATTGAGGTTCGTTTTTATTATTTATATTTCTATTCTTAATTAGACATTCTAAATCCCTCCAATTCAATTATCACATTCAAATATTTTGAAATAATTTCACCTTTAACATTAATGGAGTTCAGACAAGCCAATCCGATTATCAATAATAATTTACGAACAAGGTTGCTACATCTTACCTGAACTTTTGTAGTGTGAACTTGGCACTGATATAGCAATTTGGTAATGCTGGAAATGCAGCTACACAACTTGGAAATGCTTCTTCTTCAAGCCCCAGCACACTCAAGCGGCACGGTCACGGACAGCCGGAAGCTGAGCCAACTGCTTAGCCAGAAGCTGGTTCCGACTAAGGAGCCCAATCCCATCAAGAGGGCGGCCAAGAAGTTTACGTATTTCGTGGAGGACAACTGGAAGAGGATATGGATCATCCTTCTGTGGCTCGGCATTTGTGCTGGCCTCTTCACTTGGAAGTTCATACAGTACAAGAATCGTTACGTGTTCCATGTCATGGGGTATTGTGTCAGCAGCGCTAAGGGTGCTGCTGAGACTATCAAGTTCAACATGGCCCTCATCCTCCTCCCCGTTTGTAGGAACACCATCACCTGGCTACGGAGCAGGTATTTATTTATAGTAACATATATTTTTAGAGTTGAACATTATTCTCAGTGGTTTGTAGCAGCAGGACTGCACATCATTATCTGTATTTTACAATGTTGATCGTTTCTTGGGAGCAGGACGAAGTTAGGGATGGCGGTTCCCTTTGACGATAACATCAATTTCCATAAGGTGGTAGCTGCAGGGGTTGCAGTTGGAATAGCCATCCACGCAATATGCCATCTGACATGTGACTTTCCGAGGCTCCTACGGGCGACAGATGAGGCCTATGCCCCACTGGCTGATAATTTTGGGGAAACAAGGCCTCCAAACTACTGGTGGTTCGTCAAGGGCACAGAAGGATGGACCGGGATAGTCATGGTCGTCCTAATGGCCATCGCCTTCACCTTGGCTCAGCCCTGGTTCAGGAGGAACAAGGTCAAACTCCCAAATGCACTCAAGCGGCTTACTGGATTCAATGCCTTTTGGTACTCTCACCACTTGTTCGTCATAGTCTATGCCCTCCTCCTCGTCCATGGATGGTTCCTTTACCTCAGCAAAGATTGGTACAAAAAAACTGTAAGCATCTTAACCCCTTTTCTTTGTATGATGATTTCGTTTAGTTCTTATAGACTACATCTCTAATCCTTACTCATAATCTTATATGCATTATTTGATGAATTTGTCGCAGACATGGATGTATCTTGCTGTGCCGGTTCTATTATATGCTTGTGAAAGGTTGATCAGGGCATTTAGGTCTGGCTACAAGAGTGTGCAAATCTCCAAGGTTGGTTCTAAGCTCTAATTTTTCCGCTCTTGGCAAATTTATTAGATAAACCAAAAATGGATCGAATCAAGGATGACATGACCCAGACTGACTCACTTGACCCCATTGGACGGCTGAAATATTCCACCCATGCTTATCTTGGCCAGCCCAAACGAAACCCACCAAAACTCGACCCCAGTCAAGGGACGCATGTATCGGTTAGTCTAACGTATCATTGTTGATGTTGCAGGTTGCAGTGTACCCAGGAAATGTACTGGCACTCCAAATGACAAAGCCTCAGGGATTCAAATACACTAGTGGACAGTACATATTTGTGAACTGTGCTGATGTTTCCCCTTTGAATGGTAAGTTCATGACTTAAACTCTGATTCCAACAAGATTTCAACCTAACCAGATCAAAAGAAATTATGAAATGTGTCATAAAAGAACAAATATGACAGAATTCTGATGACGGGTTGTTGAATGATATTAGGCATCCCTTCTCTCTGACATCGGCTCCAGGAGATGATTACGTGAGCGTTCACATTCGGACCTTGGGTGACTGGACGTCCCAGCTCAGATCTCTCTTCTCCAAGCTATGCCAGCCCCCACAAACACTGACCAAAGCGGCCTCCTCAGAGCTGACATTGGCCAAGGCGATTGCATTCCAAGGTATGAACTAGAACTTAAAAACACGAAATCTAAGTTGGGTCATCTATGAGATCCAATATTCTTATTTCATGTCTCACAGTAAAGTTTATGTCTTGGAATTTTTTTCCACAGGATGCCGAGGCTAAAGATTGATGGTCCCTATGGAGCCCCGGCCCAGGACTACAGGAAGTACGATGTACTCCTGCTCGTAGGGCTGGGGATCGGGGCAACCCCATTGATCAGCATACTCAAGGACGTGCTGTACCACATTAAGCTACAAAAGGACATCGAAACGGGCTCGTTGAGCCCCCACCGGACCATATGCCAATGGCAACGGACCCAAGAGGAAGCCGTTTCAAGTGAAACGAGCCTACTTCTACTGGGTGACCCGGGAGCAGGGCTCGTTCGAGTGGTTCAGGAGCGTGATGAATGAGGTTGCAGAGAACGATCAAGATCGTGTGATCGAACTCCATAACTACTGCACTAGTGTGTATGAAGAGGGGGATGCTAGATCAGCCTTGATCACTATGCTTCAGTCTCTCCACCATGCTAAGAATGGGCTGGATATTGTATCGGGTACCCGGGTCAAGACCCATTTTGCTAGGCCTAATTGGAGGGCTGTTTTCAAGCATGTTGCTATTAACCACACTGAGAAAAGAGTTGGTAAGTTTTTCTCTGTTTGTTTATTTATTAGAAATGAGACACAAAGATCGACATATAGTAGTAATAAAAAATAAATCTAAAACTTAATCAAAACATCGATCTTGGGAAATTGGTTAAGTCATCGTTCCCCATTATTAGAAATCATCCAATTTAGAAAAACTAAGCATAAGTAGTTTAGAAACTTTTTTTTTAATCATGAAAATTTGCATTGTGTAAAGAATCCAAATTGCCCATATAGGAAAAATTATTGGTTCAAATATTCGTAACCAAATCTCAAAGAGTTTACCAATTTACTATCGAGACTTGCCTATTTTTGTCCTCGAATCAAAATATAGCCCTTTTTTTCGAAACCCTAATTCTTAACAACCCCAAATGTTGTATAAATCTATTTAATTTTTGGTTAATTTGTGATTCTAATTAATTTTGGGTGAATGCAGGGGTATTCTATTGTGGAGCACCCGGGTTGACTCAACAACTGAGACATTTATCTCAGGATTTTTCAAGGAAGACAAGCACCAAGTTTGATTTCCACAAGGAGAATTTTTAAGAGCTCTCCACTTGTGGAATTTCCCCTTTTTTCCCTTCTTTATAAAGATGAGTAAATATTTTTATAACATGTATTATTCTTTGATTACTAGGCATTCGTTTTTTCATTTCTCTTGGAAAATTTTACTGTTACTAAAAATGCAATAATACACTTTGTTTTTTTTTTCCCTTCCCCCTCTCTTTTAGTCTCTTCTCGGAGGTAATACTATGAATAATAAAGTGAGAGGCGATTTTCGTAATTCTCTCTTAAGATTTTCTATTGCTGTTAATATTAATTAACTTGATTAAAGTCCAAGTATATAGTTGCAAACATGATATAACTCAAATATATATCCTCGTATAAAAAATAATTTCTTATGCATCATGAAGTCTGAGAAAATTTTATAAAAGATATACAAAATAATGAAGCATATGTGTAAGTCGAATTTAAAATTCAAATCAAACTAGCTTATATTGTTTTAGCTTGCATCAGTTAACATAATACCGACCAAATCATACTCTAATTAATTTATAATCTTATAACTTTATGTATACGTAAAACTTAAGCTCGAGGATGTTCATGTCCTAAATCGGTCTGGGGCCTCAATGACAACAATATATTATCATGTAAAAAAATAGCGCATATTATTATGTAATATTGTATCGGTTAAATATTGCTTCGTGCAAATGATGTTGATTAGTACTAAGACTGCCATAACGAAGAAATTAAAGAACTTAATTTTCCAATCCATTTAGTTTTGATTTTTTTAATTATTTAAATTGTAATGAGAAATTCGATATGAGGATTGATTGAAAGAGGGTAGCAGAAGGTGAGAGTTTAGTTAAACCCATTCAAATTTCATGACAAAATCTCCAGATACAATCTTTGACCAACTTCATAGGACCAAGTTTTTTTCTAATTTTTTTGAAAAATAAAAATGACGTTGACCTAATCATACTCCCTAAGATGAGGTCATATAATTTGTAAGTATGATGGAATCCAGATTCCCTGAGTCACAGGATGAATCTGAGTTTTTTTTAAAAAAAAAAAAAAGGAAGGGACAAAATATGAATTTTTAGAGTTGTAATAATAATAATATAAAAATATTATTCCATCTAAGAACATTCTTAGTTGGTTGGTTTGCTTGATTGAGTGTATAATTATGTTTCAATCAAACATTTTTCCAGGTGTGAGAATGGGAATACCTTCCTTTTTCTGATATTTCTTGGCTGTAAAATGGCTCCGAAGATTGTTTCTTTAATTAATTGGGAAAAAAAAAGAGCAATAATGTATTAACATGAATGAATATTTCGCACCTTTGTTTACAAATAAAAAAAAAGTAAAATGTACGAATTTTATACTCGTATAATACTGGTAGACTTTTATAACGTGATTTCACATATAAATAACATCGTCACAAGTAATGTTTAATGTCGAATATTTTTCATCACAAAATTTGTAATGTGGATTTAAATTCACACTTTAAACATATGTTATTCTGAAGAGTATTTCAGACAAAACAATAATACCATAATTCAAATTTATTTTTATTATGCGATGACTTTAAATGTATGTACGAGCATTGCTATCATGATCCAAAATTTTGAATTATATGTGAGAGCTTACACCTTCCAATTTTTGAAACTCAATCCATTACCTCTACACACTTCGGTAATCAACTTGGATCGTCAAATGAAATATTACTCATGTAACCTACAAATATACATATTTAATTTGTAATCAACGCGGACTTATTGAGTACACGAGCGACCATGTGGT
Source organism: Talinum fruticosum (assembly GCA_021018815.1). Lineage (NCBI taxonomy): Eukaryota > Viridiplantae > Streptophyta > Magnoliopsida > Caryophyllales > Talinaceae > Talinum > Talinum fruticosum. Next base: position 6,234,607 of record JAITYX010000002.1, on the reverse strand, counting down.
TGGATGGACCTTGAGTTGAATAAAATGTGCGTTGCAGCAAGATACATTGAATCACATGTACAAAAGTAGATTACAAGATCCTCCATTGCAATTGATTTATATGCTTTTCATTTGCCTTTTCACATATAAACTATACCATCACCTATTTTGTCAATGTTATAATCTGACTTTCATTTTAATGATATAATGTTTTTTCAGCAGGGCCTTCAATTCTGTTTCTGGTGTTGAGATGTGAAATTTGATTAATAAAATCAGAAAATGAGGATTATAACATTGACAAAACAGGAAGCAATAAGATCATTCTGGAAGGAATGTGGATATTAAATATCAGTCCAATAATTGAAAACGAAAGCAATTTTTGAGTAAAATAAATCACACGGGCATCTTAGCTTTCATTATTTAAAATATGCTCATTAATTAGTAGGGACTGGAATGAGGATCAATTAAGGGTTTATATACTCAGCTGGAGGAGACTGGAGTGCTTTTCCGAATCAACACTCTTTTTTTAAATTTTTTATAAAGAAAAAAAAAACTGTACAAGGAGTCGTCTTATATTTACAGTATTGTAACAGAAGAAAAATTGTAACATTGATTTTAAAAAAATCCACATAAGAAAGAGGTGAAAGAACATGAAAAAATTGCAAGAGGAAAAATCGTAGCCGAGTAAATTTTATTATAATTATTCGATAATTATAGTAAAAAAGACGTTTGAATAATCATCAAGTATTCTCTCTCTATGAATAAATAAATATTAGTGTAATCGATAAAGATCATCTAAGAAACTTCCTTAACGAAAATATTTTGTTAAAAACAGTCGTCTAATTAACCATCAAACACATAGAATATTAGTGTGATTATTATGTTTTAAGAATTTGTGCAAATTAAATTAAAAGGCCCTTGAAAATCCCACCCTGGAATTAAATAAAAGGTGAAAGTAGTCACCTCACCACAAACACAATTCCTTGAAAGATGCTAAATGAATGGGTAATTACTCCGTTAACCAAACGACAAATTTCATGGTAATTAGAATCCTTCTTTTATTTAAAATTAATCCTAATAAATAATAAACTCCTCTTTCCTTTCCCAAAACCCTTTTCATGAATGCCAATTGCCAACTGCCTTGGTAACTCCAAACTTCCATTCCATCTTTTTTTTTTAAAAAAAATTAAAAATAAGAATCTTACAAATTATACCTTGGATTGGGTTTACATAAATAGTATTTTATTTTTTAAAAATTTATCCCCTATTTATGTGGTGTCTCTTTACAAAAATAAAGAATTAAATGGTGGATCCACGATTATAACCTCGTATAACTTTGAACGGAAATAAAAGGCTTTCCCACGGCGAAAATTTATATATATATATATATATAAATATATTTCTACGTATAATTTGTTTAAATAATCTCACGTAGTCTCACTTAATCTTTTACTGTTCATCAACCAAACTTGTGTATAAACTTTACAAAATAAGCATAAGACCATCTTAAATAGGATTAAATTTAGTCAACATTATTTAATCAACTCCAATACAACAATACTAGTCTACCCGATTAATACATCAATTTCTTACCTAGCATGCAAAAAACAAAAAAAAATTGAGAATAACATTGTTTTAAGAAGGATTATTGACACTTTAATACCATGCACTATCGATAAATAATAATAAAAAATTCTTCAGGTATCGAAAATAATAAATTGTTACACATAACTATCGTGTAATGTTATTTAATTATAAAAAGTTACCTTTTAAGAGTTAATTTTTCTTTTAAAAAAATATAAACGAGAAATTATACAAAAATTATACAGCACCTAATAATTTCTGCCATAAATGTGGCTTTGTTCTTCCCCAATATTTTGTAGCTAGCAAACACCACATATCCTCCATACATACAGAATTTCTTCTTCTATAAAGGAGATAAGCTCTCAATGGACCACATGATTAGTGATGCTTCCAAAAAAAAAAGTTACAATATCCTAATATTCCCTCCTTATTACTTACTTATTCATTATCATTAAGAACTTTTGTGTATATACATATTGTTTTTAATAGTATAAAAGTTGAATAACTTAAATGAAGTACTTCGGGCGTGTGCGGTAAAATTAGTTATTTTAGTATTAGTTAAGCTGTTTTATTAGCAATTAGTTGTTATTGACTAGTGTTTATTGGTTAGATGTTCAACTAATAATTTAAGATAAGTGTGTTTGGTAATAGTAACTCGTTTAAGCGGTAGATTTGTATACAATGAGAACATAATTGATAAAAGTTTTTAGAAAATAAAAAGGAGAATTTCGAAAATATATGTGCTACCACTGGGTAGTGTTTTTGAAAACGTTATTTGAGTAGTTTTTCAAAAACAATACCTAAAACTCCGATCACAATGTCAAACCCTACTATGCCAAACACTTACGTTTTTAGATAAGCAATGTTTTAACTCCTCCAAAACACTAACCACTACCTCAAAAATTAGTGTCGAACACACCCTTCATCTATTTTACAAGTACATGTTATTGTAATTAATTTTTTTAATTTCATGATATCTATCGCTTTATAATTCTATTGACACATATTAATGACTCTTTTGTCAAACTTATTTTTATTAAGTACTTTTTTTAATTCTTTTTTTTTCATTGACTTTTCTCATTTCGAATGAAACTTTGAGATAACTTGATCTTTTAGCATAAGTTTGTCATGAATTTTATGTTGTCTTGGTATTTCATCACAATCTACAAACGACAAGTATAGTAAAAAGGATAGAATAAGTGTCTAATTGAAAGTTTGTAGTCAGTTTAAAATATACCAAACCCTTCTTGATTAAACTACCATTATAAATGCTAATAATATCTAATCTAGCTGAAAAGTGACAACTAATCTTGGACCACCGCCATGGAAATTAGCACTAACCATCACCTTTAACAAGGTCATTAACTAGTTTAAATTGGATGTTTAACTTAATTCCCTAGCCCTAACCTCTCTTTTTTGGGAGGGGGTGCTTTTTAATTTATTTCCCATCACTACCACTTCCTTGACCCCAGAAGAGAGATATGGAGAGAGAATATAGAGGGTTGAATGGGGTCCCAAAAAAACCCTACAAATTCAAAAATTATCCTAGGCTCAAAAAAAAAAAGAGGATATTCTTAGGATACATTATACATCTTATGGGCATTTTTATTTTTTTCATTTACTAGTATTTATTTATTCCGGCCATTTAGACATAAATTATTAAAATTACATTAAAATTTTGAATTCTTGGTATTTGTTTTATAACTAGTTGGAGTGTATCTCCCAAGGTTCACTTGATAACTGTCCCTGGTCCTTCAAATAAATTTGAACATTTTTAAAAATTAATTATCTTATCAATGACATCTTGACCTAATGGTCAGACTGAAGTTCTAATTAAATTAAGTTTTAGGTTCTATTCCTCCTTCTCGTTCATATTAAGTCAAGCAAATCCTTATTTAGACAAAAAAAATTATATCTTAAAATGAGATGATTATTTAGAAATATCAAGTCAAATATGAGGGCACACAAAACCGATTTTGAGATATGATTCATACGTTCTCCTATTGTGTTCCATTGGTTATATTCATTATGAAAAAAAAAAAAAAGTATGTCATACATCATGAATGATAAATCTTTTTTTTTAAAAAAATCCTTCAAATATATATTTATTGACTGAAAGAGACCATAATTGAAACAAAGGGACCCAATTAGACAATTAGGTGATTTACACTAATTATATACATGTTATATTAACATAATATATTCATCTTATATATCAATATCATGTATTTTTCCCTTAAAAAATGTATTTTTCACTCTTTTTTTTCAAATGGGGGATAATGTCCTATTTTCTATCTTTTTGCATGTTGGATTTCTTTGAATAACAAAAACTACAAGTTGACCACCACAAAGAGAAATGGATGCAAACAAATTGGAGATTTTGGTGCACATTTTCTTTTATTATTATTAATTTATGACTTGTAAGATTGTGACTTTGATTTGTGCATTGATGTTTATCATAATCATAGCAATTTAGAGGGAAAAAAGCATAATGCTAATAATGGAGTTGTGGCCATCATGCCTCTATGGTCTATTCTCAAAGGGTACATGTAGCAATAAAATTCAACCTATTATTAGGTCAGTTAGTTGATTGGTAAACTATTCAAAATCAATATCGAAATTTGGTTTTCACATTTCAACTATATATTAACTTGTTCGCTTCAGTTGGGATAAGTATATCATCAATAATCGGTTTCAGCAAAAATTGTTGGTACGAATTGGTATAATAAAATTATAAATTATATTATATTTATAAAAGAGACCAGAGTACGAGGTAGACATGTGTCTTATGAGAATCCGATTTCAATTGACGTGTTCGATAAATTGGGCTATATTATACTAAATTCTTCTACTTGAATTGATCGATTATTTCGGTTGTCAAATTCCCATTCTTAAGTTTTGCATAAAGATTGTAAAATATCATATAAATTATAATATACCCAAGTCCATACATCTATTACCATATATAATATTTTATTTTAATTTTTTAAAACCTACCTCTTATTTTATGGCCTTTCTTTCCACAAAAAATATTTTTATTTTTATTTTTCGGTGTAACTGTGGAAAAGAAGGCTTCGATGAGACAAGGGCGGAGTTCTAAAGAGGCCAAGGGTGTCCATGGACACACTTGACTCAATATTTAGACCAAAATATTTAAATTTATAAGTAATTGAGCGCCTTTAAATATAACTCAAAAAATATTAGACATCCTTATTTTAAATTTTTAGCTTCCTAGTACCCATTTGATCATCTCCTTCAGCAATGAACCATGCATAGTTTCGTTAATCAATCATTTTATATATTCTTATTATTGATAAATTTATGGTTTATAATGCCACATGTCATTCTCAAAAGCAAGAGAAAGGCTAAAAATAAACCCAAGAGAATTTGTGTACAGTTGAAGCCAATAAAAAAAATAAAAAAAGAGGAGGGAGGGAGGGGAAGGAAAACAGAGGCAACAGAGGATTTTTGTTGTGCACCACTGACTCTGTTCAGGTCACATAAAAAGCTTCAAATCCCTTTGATATTAAAAAAAGAAAAAAAAAAGACCTCCAAATGACGAATTTAATTTTTCCTTTATTTGTGTAGAAAATGGTCCATTTATTCCCCTTTTTATTAGCCAATTTCCACTTGAGCTCTCACTCACTCCCAAGTCCCACCATTTCCCCTCCAAATTCTCTGCCCTTCTAGTCTCCTGAAGGTTCCAATTTCCATCGCCTCTCTCTCTCTCTCTCTCTCTGCTTCAATGGCAGGAGAACCAACTGAAGTAGTGGAGAATTCTGAACCATTGAAATACACGGTAATTAACTCCTTCTCTTAAACCCATTCTCTCTCTCTCTCTCTCTCTCTCTCTCTCTCTGTGTTGTTTTTTCATACTCCATGCATGTATAAATTTTCAAGAAATTTCTGAGTCCTCTGTTTTGGGTTGTGGACAGACATGGGTTTTAAGAGTCTCCATTCACTGCGAAGGTTGCAAGAGAAAAGTCAAGAAAATCCTTCATAGCGTTGATGGTAAGCAAAAAAACCACCTTTTCCAGATTCCATGGAATTTCCTCAAATGCGTCTCTGTTCTCTCAATCTCTCTCTCTTTCTCTTCCTCCCTCTCTCTCTCTCTCAGAAAATTATCTGATCACTTTAACCTTAAACTGAAAAACAGGGGTTTATACCATAGATGTGGACTCGAAGCTGCACAAAGTGACCGTTACAGGGAACGTTGATTCAAATATTCTCATCAGAAAGCTTGAAAAAGCAGGGAAACACGCCGAGCTATGGTCAAGATCGAAGAGAAACAACGACCAAGAAACCGAGCAAAGAGTGGAAGAACAGGGGAATCAAAATCCGACCGTTGAAGAAGCCCAGAAAAATGGGGAACCTCAACCTCAAACGCCCCCGGAAAATTCAAACTCTGACAACGGTAATATGGGTAACGGAAATAGTAACGCCCAGCCAGTGATCAAGGAAGTCAGATTCGAAGGGAATATTCCGGTCTCCGGAGACGATAAAACTCCGCCGGAGAATAATCCCGGAGGCGGCGGCGGTGGCGGCGGTAAAAAGAAGAAAAAGAAGAAGAAGAATAACAGCAACAACTCAAACGGGGCCGCCACCGCCGCCGCGACCCCCAACAACAACAACGGGACTGAGAATGGGGGTGGGGAGCAGCAACCCAACGGTGGGCAGCAAAGCACCGAATCAGCGCCTCCCGAAGGCCCACCTCCGGGCCCGTACCCGAACCCGAGCCCGGTGAACATGAGCCCGCCACATCATTCGCATCGTAACCGGGTGTACGAGTACCCACCGAGTTACTATGCGCCTCCACCTCCGCCAGTTTACGCCGTCAGTTACAGCGCGGCGTATCCGTCGTATTCAGCGTCGTATTACTCAGCGCCTACGCCGTATTCTTACGCCTACGTTAACCAAGGGCCTGACGTGGATCCGCCTCCGCCGTCTGATTGGAGTTACGCACCCTCGTTACAGCCGTCCAATACTTTCGAGATGTTCAGCGATGAAAACCCGAATGCGTGCTCTGTGATGTGAAGACGAGGGAGAGAGAGAAATCGGAGCGGGTTAACGGGTTATACGGCTCGTATAAGGCGGGGGTGATTTTGGTAATTTGACTGCCAATGTGTAAATCTTGATTAGGAGAAGCGAAAATATGGAGAAAAAAATAATGTGATATTTTTGAAGAAGGGGAGAAAGAGGGGTGGGAATGTCTAATGTATCCCTTTGGTTGACGGTTTTTTTATTATATATTTTTTATTTTATTTGTCTCTTCGACTTTTAGATTTTGACATGAAAAATCAATTGGGGCTAAAATGTTATTTTCTATGTTTCAAAATATTTGTCGTTAAGGTTGTGAGAGAATATAAAAAAATAGTAAATTTATGATAAAATTTATATTAAAAGATCAAGTTGTCCGAAAATTTTATTAAAAATGAAAAAACAATGAGAAAAGGAGAGAAATAAAACAATTAATAAAGATAAAATTAATGAAGTAGTTATTAATACGTCATTGGAATTATAAAATAACAAGTATTATGAAACGAAAAAAAGTTATATGGAGGAAGTAATTATCTAATGTTTCTTTCTCCCCTTTGTAAAGTATATATGTCGGGTTAGTCATTTATGTAGTAATAAGGCTGCTCATTCTCTGTCTCGTATCCTCCCCTTTCCTATCTCTAAATTCTAATTTTATATTTATTATTTTAGATCGTTGATGGTTTTACTAACTTGATTTTAATTAATGATAAAACCCTCTTATTTTAATTTATTCAATTGAATTAATATTTATTAATATTTTTTAATAAATTTTCTCTCCTTGTGAGAGCCTACTCTTTTTTTTTTTTTTTTTTTTGAGAGTTATGTTTTTCTCTTTATTGTAAGAGTTATGTTTCTTAACTTTGTATGAGTTATTTCTCTTTACTTGTACGTGCAAGTGTTTTTAGGGTTATTGATTTTATTGGATATTATATATGATCCGGATATTTCCGAGACAGTTCCAACTCATTCGCCATGTTACTAGTTAGGTGGGCCCAATCGGTCGAACGATGGAAGTATTGACCCAAACCCACTCTCAACGGGTCATGTAAAAGCTCAAAACCCATTAGGGTTAGAGTTTCATCCTAAATTATGGTAAATTAGTGTCTTACCCCATTAAATTCCCATATAAATACTCCCGTACCTCCCATCAAATCATAGGTTCACATCATCCATTCCAAACACTTTCCTCTCTTGGAAAGTGTGAGACCCCGAAATTTCGAGTGCTTGCTCGGTAGTGAATTATTATAATTTTTCCGAGTCCGAATTAGAAACCCGAGAACCAGAAACCGAGCATGGGCTAGCTAAATTGGGCCTTGAGAAGTTGAAGTTGGGCCCAATTAAAAGAAAAAGAAAGGAAAATGGGAAAGGGATGGCTGGCAATTTAGGAGGAGTTGGCAATTGATGAGAGCAAAAAGTTAAGGGTCCAATTGGAATTAGGCAAGCGACCCATTATGTGTAATTAGCTAAGGAGGAGAGAGAGTGGGACATTAGAAGGAAAGAAGCGTAAGCGAAGCAGACGCAGGGAAAGAAAAAGGAACGGGAAAGAAGCAGAGACAGGGAAACGAGAGGGAGCAGAGGCGAGAGCCAAGAGGCCCGGGTCGGTGGCTACCCGAACGGCGAGGACACCGCCGCCGGTGGGCGAACAAGAGCTCGGGAGGCCGAGCAGAACGAAGAAAGGGAAGAGCAGAGAGGCCGAGCGAACGAGGGACCGAAGGGGTTCCGCGGCCAGCGAACGCGAGGGCCGAGGAAGGCGGTCGGTGGGCACGGAACAGCGGCCGACGGCCGGTGAGCGCGAGGAGGGGGACGAAGGGGACCTGAATCGGACCGAAACAGGGAAGTCGAGACCGGGACTGAGGCGAGTGAGAGGAAGAAGCAGAGGGTGAGGGAAGAAGAAGGGTTGAAAGAGCTGGAGTTAGACCAGAAATTGAAAGGCGTAAGAGAAATCGAAACCCAATCCGAAACCTCGTAGAACCGAATTCTTAGAACCTCTAAGAATCTAAGGTGAGTAGTCTGAATTCATCCTCTGAAATAAAATGAATTAGGTGGCTTGAACTCGAAATTGATGCATGAAATTGGAAACCCTAAGCTAATTGAAGAAGCTAGAGGCCTAAATTCACTAAATTAGCCACTCACGAATCAAGAGCATGTTGTGAATTTGTGATGTTTATCTAGTTCTGAAATTGTGATGTTTAAATACGATTGAGCATGATTACTGAGAATTGAACGGGATTAGCTTGAACAGAATTAGGGAGAGAAATCGGGAAGTTAACTTCATGATTCGTATGCGGATTTTTCAAGTAAATAAGCATGCTTGTCCGAATTTCGTGAATTCATGTGTAGCCCGAAACTCCTGAAACTTTTACTGCAGCTTCCTGATGATTTATGAGAATTTTCTGTAAAATTTCGTATGCATTGGATGAGTAGATTGGGAGATATGCAATATTAAGTGAAAATGTTCTGTTTTGGGCTAAATCGCATATAAGTGAGTAATCGAATTAAGAACTGAGATTTAAGAAGCTTTGTGGCTAGATTAAAAGATGTATATCGATTAAGAAAAGTTATAGAACCATAAATTACTTATACGCAGTATTATGCGAGCATGAAAACGATAAGTTCGTCGATTAGGAATCATAAGTGGTATGCTTATGTGACTCGTGTGTTTACCTTGAAATATGAATGACATAAGCATGCGTATGTGATATGAATGGATTGTGTTGGAGTTGGAACTTGCTTATGTGAATTGCTTGTTTTGAAGAAGTTACGCATGAACGTGTTGAGCATAAATCACATGAGTTAAGTGCATCTCTTGATTAAGTAATAAGAAGATAAGAAACCTTAAAGAACTAAAGAAGGGAGAAAGGATTGTGTTATTGATCTAAGACCCCACGAATTAAAGAACCCTCTGAAGCTATGGCCATAGAAGTGTCTCGTCAACCCGAAGTCACGAATTATTTTGCTTCTACGAATTATTGACAGTATGCGTCCTTCGGGGAAGGGAGGCCGCCTCGAGGCCACGAATTATTTTGCCTCGAGGCCACGAATTAGCCTCCGTGAACCGAGCCCACGAATTATTTTGGCTCCAAGAACTGGGTCTTTAGAGCAGAACATAAATCTTCTTTCCATTCGAACTAAGAAGACTTAAAAGAATTATGTTATAAAGAAGCGAATGATCGTGCATATCGAACAAGAAAGAATTAATGATTTATGAAATGCACGATTGAACTCAAGAGGAAGAATAAGAAGGAGATCGAATCCTGTTTTCATAAGAAATGAATTTGATAAGAAGCAAGATATAATTTAGGTGATGAATGCCTTGCATGATGAATGATTTACTCGATGAATAACTTACTTGATGAATGATTTACTCGATGAATAACTTACTTGATGAATGATTTATCGATGAATAACTTACTTGATGAATGATTTACGTGACGAATGATTTGCTCGATGAATGATTATATGATTTACTTGCGTAGAAAGGCGAATGATGCATGTTTAATTGAATTCATGAATAAGTGATGTCATTATGATTCTCGGCAAGTTGGTAAGTTTAGAATCTCGCATGTCTTAAGCATGTATGATCCGAATCGCATGTTATGAATGAGTTATGAACTTACGTGTGTTTGTTAATGAATTAATGTGCAAAGTGTAACCGAGGTTGGGTTTGGGTTATTCACTGGGCTAGTGAGCTCATGACATCACCAACATTTCAGGTGCGAAGTTAAGACTCCCTGGAGTTGCTTTTGGCGATTAGAAGAAGCGAACCATCGGATAGGACTTCTCCGGACTTCTCTCGTACTTTATGTTTTTCATGCTTGTAAAGACTGGTTGTATATGAACTTAAGTTGATTATGAATGTAAAATCCCTATGTGAATACTCCGAGCGTGTGGCTCGTTGAGTTGTGTTGTGTTTCTCCGAGCGTGTGACTCGTTGAGTTTTAGATTGTGTTTCGTGCATGGTTAGGGCTTTAAGCCCATGGGTTTAGCCAGCTTACTGGAGGAAACTCGCCGAAGTTTCAGAAAAACCTTTGAAAGCCTAGAATTACGCTTCCGCCAATCCAAGAAAGGGTTATTAACCCCAAGTTGAGACCTTAAGCAGCCTTAGGGGTTCCTCTCGGGAACCCCGGCATGTAATACTCCTAGGGTGGGTCTAGGGGTGTTACGAGAAAGTCTCATAAATCCCAAAATACCTTACTCCGGTAAGCAAATTCCAAGAAATTCTCCTTTGCGCACATCGAAAAGATTTCCTCGATTCACTCATTTACTTGCAAGCACTAACTTGAGTGTCGGGGCGTTCCTGGAATCCACCGCCGGGGTTTCACCTTTTGCGGGTTTCGTGCCTACCATGTGGAACCCATCCGATCAAGCCACGTCCTCGCGACCGCAGTAGTAAATCTTTTCTCCCTCGAATCACCGTCCGTGTAATCAAATCAGTTTTCCTCCAAAAACAAGATATTTGATACTTTAATCAAGTTATTTCATTGATTTTGATTATGAATAATTCAAGAATGAAATTTCATATGTCTTGATTAATGTGATTTTTCATTCGGATTGAATACATTATATCACACAAAGATCTCGCTATGAACAGTTATATTATAGCTAGTTAACGTTCAAATAACTATATGAAAGTCAAAATATAATTTATGATCAGATTGATACTAAAATATAAATATAAATAAAAGTATATTTATAATTAATTTTATCAAAATATTATCTCTGTAGATATTATAAAACATGTTGCTTATTGTTCGGCCAAATTAGCCCTCTCTTTGACGGTTGAGTTGGTTTGGATTACAGTGTCATAAGAAAGTATTAGGTGTCATTGTAGCTGAAAAACGTTTTATGGCTAAGTAATGATATTTTCCGTATTTTCGCTTCCCAAAAAAAAAAAAAAAAGAGAAGTATGTCGGGCTTGGGCTTTTGTTTAGCTGTAAGGGTCTTTTTTACCAAAAAAATATATAGATATTTTGATCATAAATTATATATAAAATTTTATCCCCTTCAAGTACAATGAGGCAATTTATAATACACACACACACACATATATATATATATATATATATATATATATATATATATATATATATATATATATATATATATATATATATATATATATATCAATGCAATCACAAAAAAAAAAAAAAAAGAGATGTCGGGGTGAGATACAAAATAACCAAAAAAAAATAAAATTAATGATAGATATCTCCATTGGTATGGTAGACTAAACTTGGGCCTGTATCATATAGTCTTGTCTTGCTAAAGTTTATCGGGCCAAACCATTATATATAGTCCCATAGATAGAACGTTTTCTTTTTGAAAAAAATGGTCTTAATTCATTTTAACATTAGGTAAGGATGACATTTGTAGCTTATTAAAACTTCTTATAAATTCTTATATATAACTCTTTACAACTTAATTCTCCGCCTGAACCCTATACGTCCTTTGCCGCCACCCAACCCATTCGTTGAAAGAAGCTTGGCTGGCCATGGGAGCTGGTGATGGTCACGATTAAAGTATCACCGGCTCCTCCTCCAACTTCTTATTTACGCTTGCAAGTTTATCTTTTTTTCCCTTTTTCAATTAATAGTTTGTAAAGGTTTTTTTGGACTTGTTAATGTTGTTCGATCTCGATCTTCAATTCAATTAGGGAGTAAATTGTGGTCCACCTATTGTATGTCTTTGGTGTTTATTATGGTTGGAATGCATCCTTCATGATAGTAGTGGTTAAATTTGGCCTTGCGTTTTGCTGTTAGAGGTGGATTGTTTTGGATAGTTTGAGTTTGAGAGACTTAGTTAAGATTTTCATTTGCCTTTCATTCATCCTTTTGCGTTTTCGTTGCAAAGTCGAGTATCTTTTGGGGTTTGTGAGGATTTGGATGAGGGAATTTATAGTTATTGGTATTGGATTTTGATGAATTAGTTAGTATGGAGTTTGGTATTGTAGAGGCCTTTGAGGATTTGTTTCGAGTCTCATCTAAATAGGGAAATTCATGATATCGTTATTAAGAGTCTTGAGGAAATGGAGCATCTAAGGGAAGCAATTTGGAAGGCTAGTTCCTTGAAGGACTCATAACATGTTTTTTAAAGCGAGATGATCTTCCTAAGGCAATCTTGATGTATGATAGAGCTCTTAAATTTCTTTATATGGGGTGACCAATTGAGGATAAGGATGCGGAATTGATGATTGAGTTGGGAGTTACTCTTAATTCAAATTTAGCGACTTTTTGGTTGAAAACTAAGGATTACGATAAAGCTATTGAGAAATGTGATTGGGGTTTGAGATTTGTTCTATATAATGTCAAAGCAAGGTATAGAAGAGCTCTGGCTTATATCCATATTAATAAGATAGAGGATACAAGAAGGGATCTTGAAATACCTCTTAAATTTGAACCACAAAATAATGCATCATTAAAAAGTTACGGAAGATTGAAGAGACATTTGGCTCAAGCTCTAATAATGAAGTTATGTTTCTTATAAAGGGACAAGATAAAGGTAAAGGGAAAGAGGTTGCGACTTATTGGTCAAGTGATTCTCATTCTCAAAGAGATCGTGAAAAAGGAAATTTTAAAGATGTTGTTTGTAAGAGTTCAAACCCAGATTCAAAGGTTTTGGTTAAGAGTCCGAGTCATTTGGATGCTCGAGCCTGGTGTGGAAGTCATCGGTAATCAAGCAAGTTATATGAAGAATCCTTCTTATCGGACGAAAGACATGGAGGTTGATAGTGAGAGTTCAATTTCATCAAACACGGAGATATCCTCGGAAGGGATTCCTCATTTATCAATGGGTGGAAGTCCAACTACTAAGGACTCGTTTCTTAGAGGAATGTCAGAACCAAGATGGTTGTACTAAGGCGACTATGATCATGTTTTCTAATGCACATTGACTCGAGGTATCTAATTAAAATTTCAAGACAGGATTATGAAAGTCTCATGCTTGGTAAAAAGATAAGATTTGCTTGTGCATTCAAGGCTAAGGTCATGACTTTTCGGGTTTTTAAGGAGGGAAAAGCAATCGTCTTCGGAATCAACCCATCGAGAATAAGGATGAAGCGATAACTTCACCGAGTGTTGATCAGGGGCAAGCTGATATGGACGAGGATGCTTGTTCATTAATCACAATACAATCTTCAATACGGACAGAGAGGTCTACAAAGAAGGAAGAGGAACTCACGAGCGGGTTTAGTTTCACATCCCAACAACATAGCAGGTGTTTAAAGGGAAGGAAGAAGATCACAAAGAAATCGGTTGAGATGAATAAAAGAAGTTGGCCCAAGAAGGTGGTGGTGGCGAGAAGCAGTACACGGACAGCTAAGTCATTATTAAATTCCATTAACTCATTTCATCGGTGCAGGAAAGAACAAGGCTAAAAGGGAAGGACTTAAAAGATGGTTGCGAAAGAGAAGGAAACCCATCAATCTCAAAGTGATAAAGGAAGACTCCATGCGACAAAGCGGAAAGTAGGACAATTTATAAAGGAAGAACAAATGGACTTAGTTAAAAGAAAAATCATCCTCGATAAAGGGAAGAATGGAAGACTTGTTCATAAACCTCTGTCGTCTTGCATTAGTTGTTGGTCTTGTGTTAGTTTCGTTTAGATCTTGTATTTAATATTTTCCGTCTATTTTGCCAAAAAAAAATCTTTACAACTTACCCCTTACCGTAACTATTTATCGTGTATGGCCGACCAGTATGGAGAAGTTGGGGGTGGGAGGGCTAGACTACCAATAGTTGCCCCATATATTGTTAAACTCAATAGACAATCCTCCGATAAGGCCCAATGGAGCGATGGTCCCAAAGAGAATCCTTCTACACATGTCTTCAAATTTTACGGTTTTATCACATCCACACCTGCCACGGGCAACAATATAAATTATTTATAGAAAATTTTATTTGATGTGGCCAAATTCCTTGATGTTCATGGAGTATAAGTTTTCACACATTACTTAGGTAGAATCCTCATGAGAAGGGCTATCTATTAATTGTTGTACTTACCCTTTAAAAAGAAAAAAAAAGTTTTCACACGTTACGTATATTTTTTTCTTACGGGTGTTTGCCATAGATTCTCTGTTTTTAGTATAAATTAATGTGTATAATTTGCTCCTTCAAGATATAAGTTAATTTATTCTCACTGAGAAGAATAAATGGCTATAAATACGAGTCGAAGCTTATCCTTTCTTTGAGGTATATGATGCTTTCAAATCTTTTGAAGAGTATAAATGGTCATAGGAAAATTTTTGTGATTATAATAATTGGTTTAAACAAGTAATTAAAATGGACGGAACTAACTCGAATTCAAATTATTTTTTTCTTTTTAAATTTAAATTAGATTCAAATTATTTGTCCACAACCTCCCCTCCCCCACTTTTCCTTGTTTTCTCTCCCTTGCTCCTTTGTAAATAATAATTTTATATCTATTATTCTTTTCACTTTTCTACATTGTTAGGGCTACTACTGTCTTAGTTACACTCATTGGTAAGCTCTTTTACTTCAATTTTCTCAATTGAATAAGATCTAACGGTAATGTTATTTCTTTCCAAAAATTTTCTTTTTTTGTGAGAGTTTAAGTTTCTCTCTTTTTGCGATAGTTAGTGTTTCTCTCTTTTGTGAGATTTAGGGTTTCTCTCCTTCTCGTGAGAGTCTTGTTTCTCGCCTTTGTGCGAGTTATTTCTCTTGCCAATAAGCAAGTTTTATTAGGGTTGTTGATTCAATTGAATTGTATGTTTTTGACATTTTTATCAATTAGTTTCATTGATTTTGATTGAGAATGATTTAACAATGGAATTTTATATGGCTCGATCAAAGTGACATTTCCTTTAGGTTGGATCTATTATATCGCACGGAGATCTATTTTATGAAGTTATACAATAGTTTGCTGATGTTCGGGAAAGACATATTAAAATTGAAGAATACGGTTTGTGGCAAGATTGATGCTACAAGTATAGAGTTGAGCAGAAGTATATTTATTATGAACATTTTAGATTTATTTTTATTAAAAAATTATATTTGTTAATATTGTATGACTTTTTAATAATGAAATTTCTCTTTCTATCAAACAAAAAATTAAGGTACTTTAAGTTCACATTAAACTGTCATCTCAAAGATCAGCCCCCTTTTGCGTCCCAACTCTAACTTATTAAATGCTGAAAGTAACATTAATTTGATGAAGATACGTTGTTTTTTGCATGTACGTTGCATGCATAACGAAATTTATAAATTGAATTTCGTGTTTTTCTTTGATAAATTAGTACATTTTTTTTATGTTCAATAGCCTTGCAACTTTTTACGGCTAATTAATTTTCATCAAAACTACATTTTTCTCGCTTGAGAGAACTTTGTAAAGGTTATTGATAAAGCATTTGAGGAACCCCGCGAGATAGTCTCAGCTGCATGATGGCTTCTCATGTTCTTCCATATGTGGGTCTTAATGGCTATGTTGGTGCTAATCCTCAAATCCAAGGTTATGTTACCGAAATGGTAAGCTAACTCGACTTTTTTTTTCTTTTGGAAAATTGAATTTTTAATATCCCGAACAATTATAGGTGAATCCAAAATTTATAGTCGCGCAATCATGTGGCAGTAAATGGATGAAAAAAAGAAAATAAAGAGGGGATTTTATGGGTAAAAACATAAAAAAATTTCGACCACCTTATTTTCAATATTTCGTATTTTAAAAAATTAGTTATGACTCGGCCCGATTCCAGCTGGCTTTACGGAGATAGGTAAGTGAAACTGAGGCAAGTAGAATGTTAGGGAGGGGGCCAAGTAGCCGATGAAAGTAAACAATTAAAAGCACGTTGCAATAGTGCCCAAAAAGAAGGCGCAAATTTTTTTGTGACCTTCAATTCAAATTGAATCACGAAATTTATGATTTGGATTTGGAGTATTTAATTGAGATTATTTGTTTAATAAGCTATCAAAATCTTCATGTTTAATAGAGTTTTAGACTTGCTAAAGTCAATTAATTTTCATCAAAATCACGTTTTTTGGTACAATTTTTATTTCTTCCCATTGTTTGTATTGTTTAAAAAACTAGGGGCAGGACATCCAATAACTACAATTATTTAGAGCCCGTTCAAATTAGCGTTTATAGACGCTAATTGCTCATATAACAGACGATCATCACCGCCCATAACAGCTATAACACCTCATAACAGCTTAATTATAATCGCTATAACGAGTTACCCACTATAACAACTAATCATAATCTCATATAATAATAATAATAATAATAATAATTATTATTATTATTATTATTATTATTATTATTATTATTATTGTAAAAAATATTATTACATTTAAAAAGTTTACTAATATTGTTACTATAATTATTATTGTTATTATCATTTACGTCGTTGTAACTTTTCACTTGAGGTGGGTGGGAAATATTTTACTACTACTACTACTACTATACTACTACTATCGCTATTACTACCACTACTGCTCGCTACTACTGCTACTACTACTACTACTACAGCATACACTACCACTACCACTACCACTACCACTATTATTATTGATAGAATGTAATTGCTTGCTTTCATTGATGATGATACAATGATATTTATACAAAGTACAAGAGATAATTTAGGCTAAAATCAAGGGAAGGATATTTACAATATCCTAAACTAATGGAAGGAATAATACAAGAATAAAATCATTTCCATAATTATATCTAATACACCCCGCAGATGGAAGCGTGTGGTTGCCGAACGCCGAGACTATCCCGAAAATCCGTAAATAAAACACGTGGAAGTCCTTTGGTAAAGATATCCGCAATTTGATAACGAGAGGGGACATGGAGAACCCGAACTTGACCATGTGCTACTTTTTCTCGAACAAAGTGTATGTCCATTTGCGTTGATGTTGAACAGGATTACCGAGAAGGTATATGGCACCGATATTGTCACAATAGACGAGAGTACCTTTAGGAATGGGACAATGAAGCTCAAGAAGGAGATTACGAAGCCAACGAGATTCGGCAACCACATTAGCAACACCACGATATTCAGCTTCGCGACTGGATCCGGAAAGAGTAGATTGGCGTTTGGAGGACCATGAGATGAGGTTGTCACCCAAAAAGACACAATAGCCGGATGTCGAACGACGAGTATCAGGACATCCACCCCAATCGGCATCGGTGTATGAACGAAGATCCGATAAGGAGGAGCGATATAGGTGAAGGCCAAAAGTAAGAGTGCTCCGAAGGTACCGTAGGATGCATTTCAGTGAAGTCATATAAGCTTGCATGGGATTGTGCATATGAAGACAAACTCGTTGCACGAAGCATAAGATATGTCGGGTAGCGTAAATGTGAGGTACTCGAAGGGCACCGGTAAGACTGCGGTACACCTTAGGATCCGAGTAGGGAGAATCGGCAGAGTTGGGAGTTTGCCTTTGGTATCAACAGGTGTAGGGGCAGGTTTGCGGGAGGTCATGCCCGCACGGTGGAGAATGTCCTTGGCATACTCGCTGTTGGCTCGGAAAGAGACCGGAGGCATGTTGAGTGACAAGCAATGCCCAAAAATAACTTAACGGACCCAAATCTTTCATGGCAAACTCGGAACTAAGAAGGGCCATAATGCACTCTGTCGAAGACGATCGGAGGACGTAGTGAGAATGATGTCGTCTACATACGAAGTATATAAGCCAAGTCCGAGCCGTTCCGATAGATGAAGAGGGAATGATCGGACCGACTATGGATAAAGCCAATCTTAGCGACGTAATCCGCAAAACGCCGATACCAGGCCCGTGGAGCTTGCTTGAGACCATATAATGACTTCCGAAGGAGACAGACATGATCAGGATAGCGGGAGTCACGAAAGCCAAGCGGTTGATGCATATAGACAGTTTCACCGAGGTTCCCATGCAAAAAGCATTCTTGACATCCAATTGATGAATGGACCAAGATTTGGAGAGAGCAATGCCGAGAACGGTCCTGATAGTGGCCGGTTTGACGACGGGGCTAAAAGTCTCAATGCAATCAACACCAATTTCCCGTGACCTGCTATCACCAACAAGACGGGCTTTGTGCCGCTCAAAAGAACCATCGGAATTCTTTTTATGCCTAAAAATCCACATAGACCGAATGACATTGACATTAGAAGGACGAGGTACTAACTCCCATGTCTTATTTTTGATAAGAGCATCAAATTCGTCGGTCATGGCCCGCTTCCAATTCGGGTCGGATAAGGCATCCTTTGGGTTACGGGGTAAAGGAGAAGAGGAAGTAGTGGTAAAAAGGTTAACGGGTTGTTTAGGTTTGAAGATACCACTCATGCTTCTAGTGGTCATGGTTCCGGTGGGTTGGACCGAGGGGGCTGATGGGCTGGGCCGAGAGATAGGAGTAGGCGGTAAGGAAGTAGGGAGAGTAGGTGAAGTGGGCTGGTGTGCGGTAGGCGTGGGCAAGGGAGAGAGGGAGGCGGAGCAAGGGGTTGGGCCCGATGCTTGCTGGGCCGGAACAGCGAGATGGGTCCGGAGCAGCGAGACGCGGAACGAGAGAGGAGGATGCATCCGGGCCGAGGGGCGATGAGACGGCTGGGCCTGATGTGCGAAGGCGTGGGAGAGAAAAAATGGGGCAAGGTAGTATGGGCTGGCGGGGAGGGGAGTTTGTGACAGTCCGGGAACCAGTGAATTGTGGACAAAATAAGCTTGAAGATCGGAATTAAGAAAGTCATAAGAAGTAGAAGAGGGAGAGTGTAATTTGGAGTAAGGAAATGTGTACTCATCAAAGACAACATGACGCGAGATGAGTATTTTTCCGAAGAGATATCCAAACACTTGTAACCACGATGATTCGGTGGGTAACCCAAGAAAATACAGGGTGTAGATCCGGGTTGTAACTTGTGAATGGAAGTGGAAGGAAAAAGGGGTAGCATAGGCAACCGAATACACGAAGATGATTATAGGAAGGATCACGATGGTAGAGAAGTTTGGTGGGAGAGAAGTTATGGAGAATTTTGTGGGGAAGAATGTTAAGAAGATAAGTGGCCATGTAAAGAGCATGATGCCAAAAAGAGGGAGGAAGAGAAGCATGAGCAAGAAGGCTACGAATCATATTATTGATGGTGCGAATCGTCGTTCAGCTTTGCCATTTTGTTGGGAAGTATGGGGACAAGAGAAACGGAATGACATGCCATTATTGTTACAAAAAGATGTGAATGAGGTATTATTAAATTCACGACCATTATCACATTGGAAACTCTTTATTTTGGCATTGAATTGGGTAGAGACAAAAGAACTGAAATTTTGAAAGATAGAGAAGACTTGAGATTTATAGCCAATCGGAAAGGTCCAAAGAAAGTTCGTATAGTCATCCAAAAATAGCGAGATAATATTTGTGACCGGCAGAACTAAAAATAGGAGATGTAAACAAGTCACTATGAATAATATCAAAAGGGAGTGACGTAAAATTTAAAGACGGGGAAAATGGGAGCTTTATTTGTTTACCAAAAATACATGATTGACAAATAGTGGAAGGGGGAAATATTTACAATCAATAGAATTGGTAGTGCGAAGGCAGTTCAACACATGTGCTCCTGGATGACCTAAACGACTATGCCAAATAGTAGGGGAAAGAGTAGCAAAGGATGATGAAGTGGAAGAAGCAGGTGGAGAAGATAATGGGAGAGAGTATAGGTCCCCAGATCTGTCAGATCTCATAAGAAGTGTCCCCATCTCGAAGGTCCTTTACGTAAAAACCAAAAGGATCAAATTCAATGGACACATTATTGTCGGTAGTAAATCGACGCACAAAAATCAAATTTTTGATAAGATTAGGAGCATAGAGGATATGGTTTAAGGTTAGTGGGGGATGTGGGTGGGAAAGGTATGCATGACCTAAACCACGAACATGAATAGAAGAGCCATTACCAACAATAATATTATGAGTTGTGCTCGTATTTAAATAAGAGGAGAGAGTACCGGGGAGGCCGTCATATGTGAAGTTGCACCGGTGTCCATGTACCAAGTATTATCCGGAATAGCAAGACTCATGGTATGAAGGGCGGCTTCGATATCGGTTGGTGCTTGAGCGACGTGGGCTTGCGGAGAACGGCCAAATGCCGGCCTGATTGGAAGGAAGAGCGGGGTGGAAGGAAGAAGGAGCCATGGAAGGACAAAGGAGAAATGTGAGGCCGAAGGAGGGAGGGAGACGCCGAGGGGAGGGCAGGCTGCCGTGAGGGAGAGGGAGGGGGGCTAAGCGAGGATCGGTAGGGGCTCGATACCATGATAGAATGTAATTGCTTGTTTTCATTGATGATGATACAATGATATTTATACAAAGTACAAGAGATAATTTAGGCTAAAATCAAGGGAAGGATATTTACAATATCCTAAACTAATGGAAGGAATAATACAAGAATAAAATAATTTCCATAATTATATCTAATAATAATAATAATAATAATAATAATAATAATAATTATTATTATTATTATTATTATTATTATTATTATTACTCTCGTTACTCCACAAGAGCATAATAATAATAATAATAATAATAATAATAATAATAATAATAATAATAATAATATCATTATTATTATTGTTATTATTATTATTATTATTATTATTATTAAAAAAATTATTAATATTATTATTATCATTAGAACCGTTCATTACCGCTATAAAAACTTATAACCGCTATAACATCACATAATAGGTATAACAACTAATTATAACGGATCATAACAACTCATAACAACTCATAACCACTATAAGAACTCAAATGAACATACCAAATTGGTACCTTATTTAGAAAAAAATATTTAATTTTGTTTAAAGAAATTGTCTTACCAACAAGAGTCGTAAAATTTAAGAAAAATATTTTTTAAAAACTTAAATAAAGCATATATTCATATTATTTAGGATTTTTCAATCAGAGATAAAAAACTAAAAAATATTATCTATCCGAAAAGTAAAATATATGACCCTACTTGTCTACTATAAAAATAACTCTTGAGCTAATCTCACAAACGCATACAACTTGCTTCAGCTAAACCTCTAAAATGGCTACTTTTGCGTCAAACGCTCCCTCCTTAACATCCTTTCCCTTGGCCACCCTCGTGCTGCTCCTCCTACTAGGCATCGGTTTGGTCCACTCGGATGGTCGTTTTGATCTACACAAGTTAGAAGATAATTTGGGCCGTTCCGATCAGATTCCTGAAAATTATAACCTAAATTTAACTTGCCAATCACCATTTCCACCCAAAGCGTTACCAATTTCCGAAGGAGATATTACGTTATTGCAATTTGCTCTAAATCTCGAGTACCTAGAAGCTGACTTCTTTCTATGGGGTGCCCTAGGGTATGGCCTCGATGTGGTTGCGCCGGAGCTAACCCTAAGGGGACCTCGCCCAATCGGAGTACGAAAGGCTAATCTTGACAAGTTTGTTGAAAGTATCGTTACAGAATTTGGTTTTGAGGAAGTTGGGCACTTAAGGTTTGTTATCTTTAAGTAGGTTACATCTTTATAACGGAAGTTATTATCTGAGGCACATGCTGATGAAGGCAATGATTAAGT
Source organism: Talinum fruticosum (assembly GCA_021018815.1). Lineage (NCBI taxonomy): Eukaryota > Viridiplantae > Streptophyta > Magnoliopsida > Caryophyllales > Talinaceae > Talinum > Talinum fruticosum. The sequence goes on along the minus strand of JAITYX010000002.1, from coordinate 6,212,482 downwards.
GAAAATAAATTAACCCATAATCAAAAAGTCCTTTTAAGTTTTTTCTTTTTTGCTAAAGGTTTTTATAAAAATGCTTCAATAGTGTTGATGTGAGTAGTCTAACTTTGAAGAATGTCATAATCGACATTCAACACCCTTAAATATATATGGCATTATCGACATCCAAAAATCCGTTGTAATTTTGCATTGATTAAAAATAGGGCCTTGACGAGGACAGTTGGAGGCTTCTCTAGGCCATTGATGGACTTAAGTCCACAAAACTTTGCGAAAATAGTTGATCAAGCATTTGATCGTCCGCTGGTGCCGCGCTTCGATCCATACCGAGATAGTCTTAGCTTTATGATGGCTTCTTATATTATTCCTTACGTTGGACTCACTGGCTATGTTGGCGCTAACCCACAACTCCAAGGCTATGTTGCCAAGAGGGTAAGCTAATTAACTCCGCTTAATTCAGTTCAATTACTTTACTTAATTCACTTTTCCTCTTTTTTCTCGTTAAAGATATATCGAGAAACTATATATAAAGATATCAACTAACTCACAGCACGTAGAATTTTTGGGTATATTATTGAAATTTTCTAGCTTTTTAAAAGGATTTTGCTAAATTATTTTATTATAATATTTTTATGTATTGTTTATATCATTTTATTATATTTTTGTATTTAATTTATTTTTAAATTCTTCAATATATTGATGGATAAATATGTCTTTTAACATGAAATAAGGGTCCTAAAATTTATTATATCAATAAGATCCCTTATAATCATTTTTAATAAATCGGGATTCTGAAAATAGTTGCACTAACAGTGAAGGTACGATTGAGTAGTTTTTTAAACTAATTTTACTTTTCTCAAGGAGCGATTTTCTATGATCCATGTGCAGCTATTAGCAGGATTACTTGGGGTTGAAGCTGGCCAAGATGCAGTTATCCGAACGTACCTTTATGAAAGAGCCGATCAAATAGCATTCCCATACAATTTCACTGTGGCTGAATACACAAGAAGAATATCCATCTTAAGGAACAAGCTGGGCAAGTGTGGCACCAAAGATGAGGGTGTCATTGTCTCACCTGAGCTAGGGGCCGAAGGCCGATCCTCCACCAATGTCTTGTCGGCGAACCAAGATTCGATCTCCTACGACCGGACCCCGGCTGAAATTCTCAAAATTGTGTACGGAACTGGTGATGAGCGCGTACCGGGTGGGTTTTACCCTAAGGGTGCAAACGGTAAAATTGCTAGGTCATATATTCAAAAATGAGGAGATTAATTAATACACTAATTAATCTGAAATTTGGATCAATGCCTAATAAGTTGCCTTCATGTAATCCACTTCACTCAACTTCTAGTTAGTCTTTACCTGCAATAAATGTATGGCTTTAGGTTAATTAAGGAGACTAATCAAACAATAACGTCTCAAATCTACTTCCTATTCTCTCAATAATTTGTGAAGTAGAATACTTCCTTTATTTTATAATACTTGTCACTTTAGGGTCTATTTGATTCTTAGATAATTAGATGGAAAGAATTTTTTTAGGAAAGTAAAAATTCTTCTTGTGTTTGGTTCAAAGAAAATGGAACGTAACTGCATTATTATCAAAAAATGAAACGCAAAAAAATTATGTGAAAAATAGATAATTTTAGACAAGTTTATTTTTCTTCCAAAAACATGAGGAAAGTCGGAGAGAAAAATTTTCTATGAAACTTTCGTCCTCTCTATGCTTCTCTCTACTTCTTATACACAATTTCATGGTAGATTACGTTGGAGAGAAAGAGATAAGAGGGGCCTCAACTCTCAACGGAGAAGAGAAAAAGTGATTGGAGGGCTTAAATTGAGGATTCAAGTCGGAGAGAGAGAGAGAGAGAGAGAGAGATAAGATGACTTTTTTATCATTTATCGATAGTATAGAGTACTAAAGTGTCAATTTTTTCATAAATAAAATATACTAAAAATATATAAATTTGAATGTTTGAAGAGTGTATAAACCTCAAAGTACTTGATTTAGAAGAGGGATTCCCGGAGTAATAAATGCAGGAGTATATTTTCATTCTTGAGGGCCTTTAAATAGTTACACCAAATCTTAGGATACATTTGGATAATTTTTGCAAAAGTCGGGTTACCTAAGAGTTATTTTTCATACCTGAGGGACCTTGAAATAGTTATACCAAACCTAAGGGTACTTCTAAATAATTGTTTGTAAAGGTAAAGGTACATAAGAGTTATTTTTCATAGTTGAAGGGTCTTAAAATAGCTACACCAAATTTGAGGTAATTCCATGTAATTTTTTTGGAAGGATACATAAATAAAGAGGTTGGTTCAATTAAGGGTTTGCGTAATGAGTTGAATAATTAATTATTATCATGAAATTAACAACAAATTTGGGAAATTAAATGCCGTGTGTGAGTTTTCTTTAATATTAATTGTAAATCTATATACTTGAGAAGGTTCTTTCTTATTGTGTTTAAATTTATCCAACACTCACTATGTACCTAAAACTATTGCAGGAGATCAGTTGCTGTAACTTAAACTATCCCCCTCAATTAACACTCCATTTGCTTGCCACGTCTTTTTATTTTCTTAATTAACCTATTTTTCTTATCACATAATATTATAATTGAAATTTTATTTTTCTTTTTATATCGGGGTAAGGTTTTTTTTTTTTTTTTTTATAGAAATTTGAGACTCGATATACACAGTAACCTCGGTTTTAGTCACTAAATTCAGATCTCATTACATTGGTATACCATATTGTGTGGTCGATTTGATTTTCTAAAAATAGGTACATATCATGTTATTTGATTTGATAGTTAACTCCCATGTACTAAGTCATTGTCAATTTGGAAATTACAATGGACAACTACGCCGTAGTTTAATACTAAATTAGATTTAACGGAGGCCTAATCCCTATAAATTTCACAAGAGGCACATTGAATTTCCATGTAATATCCATAAAAGGAGATTTTGCTATCCCTAGGGTTCTACACAGCTATACCCCCAAGGCATGGGGAAGCCCTTTGGCTCAAAAAAAAAATTTTAAATCAATTTGTATTTGGACCAAAAATTTAAACTTATAAGTAATTGGACATCTTTAAATTTAGTCCAAAAAACAATGGATATTTTATTTTAAATTCTTGGCTCCGCCACTGTCCCAAGAATAGGGAAACAGTTGGTGTTGATTGAGGGCTCTTCGAGAAATACTCAAATGTATTTAAGGATTTTTCTTTTTACGGTTCTTACCTGAGATGTAAAGATTGATGAAAATTCAACTGAATCCACATCTTTACTAACAACGTTCAAAAAGACTTTAGTTTGTGATGTTCGTACAATGAATGCACAATTGTGAAATGTACGAGTCGGGTTTGATGTGTTTTCTTCATAAGCTACCACAATACTGAATGTTCAGCTACCTTTCAGGCTTCAACAACTAATTAATTTCTATCAAAATCACATCTTTTTGTTGCACTTTTTCTCCCCCTTTTTTGTATTGTCTCCAGGTAACCAAGGGCACAAAGTGGTTACTACTATATGTAGAAGTTGGTGTTTTTTTGGGTAAAATTAGTGAGCTTGTTTTGTATGAAAAATACACCACCAACAAAAGTCATAAATTATAGAGTTTATTATATATAGTATATTTTATAAAATCTATGATTATTGGTCCAACTAGAACCCCCATAATAAATTGTAAAATTGATTCTAGGTTTCAATCATCAACTTCAATAAATTTTTAATGGAGATTGTTTTTCAAAATAATATAAAAAATATAATTAAAATAAATAATAAATCAGATTGGCAAGGAATCCAAGAGTGGTTTAACCCCACAAGGAAAAACTGTGGAAGAATTTAGAAACAAAACGGTAAGCAACTTATCCCTTAATTTCTCTTTGTCAAATCAAGGGAGTAAAATCACCCCCACTTGTCTTTCTCTAGTATAAAAATGAGTGACTAGCTCAACTTCCTTACAAACTCTTAAAACCCATCTAAACCTCTAAAATGGCTCTTTTTGCACCCAAATGTCCATCTTTTACACCCTTTCCCTTGCCCACTCTTGTTCTTCTTCTCTTAGTAGCCATCGGGTCGGTCTGTTCGGGAGCCGATTTGGACCCTTATGACCCGGAAGATGATTTGGGTATTTATGACCCGTTTTACGACAATGATAACCCGACTCGACGTGCCAATCGCCGATTCCACGTTATTCACTACCAATTTATAAAGTGGATGTTATGTTGTTGCAGTTTGCGCAGAATATTGAGCACATGGAATGTGATTTCTTCCTATGGGGTGCCCTAGGGTACGGCCTCGATGAGGTTGCACCGGAGCTAACCCTAGGTGGTCCACCTCCGATCGGGGTCCGGAAGGCTAACCTTGACAAGTTTGTACATAGTATTATTAAGGAATTCGCTTATGAGGAAGTTGGACACTTAAGGTTTGTTACACAAAACTTCACGTTAAATCTCTTTTATTTTTATCATTTTTTGTAATTAAACTTTCATATTTAACTCTGTGAATCTAAAGTGATCAATTTATAAATAGTTACATATAAACTGAACGATCGATATGTAAATCACAAAATACTTATTTTTAAAAGGATTACTATGAGTAGCTTTTGTTATTTTGTTCAATAATACTCGTATACGATTAACCGAAATAAGCCGATTTTAATTTTTGATTAATAATGACAGGGTCTTGAAGAGGACAGTTGGAGGCATCCCTAGGCCGTTGCTGGACTTAAGTTCACATAACTTTGCAAAAGTTATTGATCAAGCATTTGAGCATCCCCTTCACCCACCTTTTGATCCATACCGAGACAGTCTCAGCTATATGATGGCTTCTTATGTTCTTCCTTATGTGGGTCTCAACGGCTATGTTGGTGCCAATCCTCAAATCCAAGGCTATGTTAGCAAGAGGGTAAGCTAACTCCACTTAACTCACATGTCAATTCTCAATCAATTTGTATCGCCTTTACAACAATTCAACACCACCTTTCTGTACAGGTTCGGTTTTTCGGTGCCTGAAAAAATATCTATTAAAATTATGATTTCTCGATTTTTAGTGTCATATTGATATGATATGGTTTCAAACTTGTTTTTAATCTTACAGAGCATTTAATTTCTTTTTTAAAAAAAAAAAGAAAAGAAAAACAAAAGAAAAGAGTAGTTTGGCAGTTTTGAGATGTTCACTTCATGTAGATCAGAAACTAATTGAAAAGTAGTATTTGGAAAGAAATTTTTATTTGGGTTCTTATTTGTGTGCGTATGCGCATAAGAGAGAAAGAAACGATGACATAGATGTAGTTTTCTTAGGTAAACCAAAAACCAAAGAGATTTGGATTGTTTCAACAAATATGGTAGATTGAGAGTTGCGTTATGCAACTGACATTTCCTAACATATATCAGCAATGTCTAGTACGATGTGAAATAATATGTGTTTTAGATCAAGACATTCTATTAAGACATTTCTTACATGTCTTATTCCGAGATAGAAATATATTATTATACATTAAATTAAAAAAAATAGTATTATAAAATATTAAATTATATTATAACTTATAAATTGTACAAAATTATCTTTTTATCTATAATTTTTTATATTTATAAAATTATACGTGTGATATATGTGAATATTAAAGCTTAACTTTTATAGTTGATTATAATTTTTTATAAATTGTAATTTAAAATTATAAAATATATTAATATAGATTAAGACAAGACATTTTAAAAATGTTTTTTAATTTAAGGATTTGCGATGGGGCATATACTTTAACCCTAAGATAAGTTGTTGATCTATCGTTATTACTCTCAAAATGAACTATTTAACCTATACCTACCATTCCCCAATGTCCCGGTTCCAACAAAAAGAAAAATAAAATAAAAGAAGAAGAAGAAGAAAGGATGGCATCCCCTCCTCAAAGTAAAAACGATAAAAGCAAATTAATACACCACAGTAGTTTATTATGCAGATCTTTTAATTCAACTAACTATAGAATTCTTGGATAATAAAGTAGCTAATTAATATCGAATTTAAATCTCGTATAAAATCATTTATAATTAAGCTAATAAGGTGTTGGTTGAGATGGTAGAGGTATCGTTCCGATAAAGTGTAAAATATAAGTTAAAATTTTAAAAAGTACATAATTTAAACATTTGCAGCCTCGCAAATTGGAAAAAATATTCCTATAATTTAAATTATCTGATAGCGTGACTCTATCTACATTTATGTTTGTCCACGTGGTTAATATGTTTGTGAATAATAGTTCAAATCAATAATTGGATGTCAAGTTCTATTTTCTCAGACCAACGGTTGTATTTGACATCTATATATGTGCACTGTTTCTATGTAGCTCCTAGCAGGGTTACTGGGGGTTGAAGCTGGTCAAGATGCAGTCATTAGAATGTACCTTTACGAAAGAGCCCATGAAATAGCACACCCATACAATTTCACTGTGGCTGAATATACAAAAAGAATCTCCATCCTAAGGAACAAGTTGGGCAAGTGCGGCATCAAAGATGAGGGTGTAGTTGTCCCACCGGAGCTCGGAGCCGAGGGCAAGTCCTGCACCAACGTCCTGGCTGGAAACCGCGACTCCCTCTCCTATGCGCGGACCCCGGCTGAAATTCTTAGGATTACATATGGGACTGGCGATGAGCATGTACCTGGTGGGTTTTATCCCAAGGGTGGAAATGGTCAAATTGCTAGGTCATATCTTCAAGAAAAATGGGATTAATTAGTTCACTATTAATAATTAAGATTTGGATTAATATTTTAATAAGATGGCTAAATGAGTCCACCCCTTGGTGCTATTAGCCCATTTATTCCCTCTTTTTGAGGAAGTTGTGTGGCGGTAGGTTGTTAATAAACTTTGACATTTTTTTCCGGGCTTATGTTAATTTTCTGGACTTTTCTGAGATAGGAGCTGAAGAGATGGACTGTTTATTTATAATAGAAATTATTTCATCGAAGTATTAGCTAGCTGGTCTACACACGGGGTGAATACATTTTGTGTTTGTGTTGGGTTAGGGGGATAATGACTATGCATTGTTTGTGTGGTACAATAATTGTGATGTGTGGAATGGAAATGGAAGTTTGTTTATAATTAATTATCAGTATGTTTTTCAGCATAAAAAAATTATATTTTTTTCTGTTTGTAAATATTAATTATTATCCTTTTAAGATTGACAAAGTTTCTTTTTTGAAGAATTGAAGAATAATCAATATTCATATATTTAATCCCTCTGTAAGGGGATTCTAGACCTTGTAACAGCTCTTTCATATAAATTAACATTATTAAGATTGGACAAATGATTAAGGCATAGATGAACATATGAATATTCAATCAACTAAGTAAATTTTTTCATAAATAAAAGTTCTTACAGTGAAAAGATGAAGAAAATGCACACATGAAAATTTCAACTTATAATCAGTTAATCCTTCCATTTCACAAGTACATTTCATTTTAACTAACGTTTTTTGTTTTCACAATATCTACCATTTTACAATCTCAGTGACATATTAATGACTAGATTACCAATTTTATCTTAATTATTTTTTCTCTTCTCTTTTCATTAACCTTTTTCATTTGCCATAAAACATTTGGGACGATGGTCTTTTACCACAAATTTTATTATAAATTTTGTGTTTTCTTAGTATTTTCTCATAACTAAAAATTAACATGTACAGCAAAACAGAGAGAATATTATTATGACCCAAAGTTTCTAGCCCTCATTACTCTAATTCGGCCTTTTTTCCCTCAATTTTTCTCTTGAGATTCATGTACGAGGCATCAATCCTGAATATCGAGTGTATTATTCGAATACGAAAATTTTGGCCAAAGTAGAAAATGAAGCCCCAAATCTGCCTTAATTTCTTTTTGACACAGAAGGGAAAACGACCGATGTTTAAAAATTGTACGTAAATTGGCAAACTTTTAGGGTTATGAGAAACTTTAGCTCAGGTGCTCTTCTGAGTTGTGAGACTAGATTGATACGTTTATTGCTAAAATGATTTACGTCTAAACTTGATCTTTGTAATACTTTCCGACTACTTTAGTTTTTCTCGGAAGTCACATGCATTTTGGTCCCTGCACGTTAAATATATTATTAACTTTTAGCCTATGTTTGGATTGAAGGGGAAGGGGAATAATTCCCTTTGATTTCCCTTGTTTTGGATAAAATAAAGGGGGTGAAGGTGGGAAACCATTCTCCCTCTTTCACCCTTATTGTTGATTTTTCATTCCCCTCCAATTGAGAGGAAAGGAAGGGGAGGGAAATAAGATAATAAATAAAAGATTATTTTATTTTATTTTATTTCCTCTTATTATCATATTATCTTTTTTTATTTTCCTCTAAATTTCTCTTTTTATTTATTTTTCTTCCAAAATAATTATATATATATATATATATATATATATATATATATATATATATATATATATATATATATATATGAACATTAGGGTTAAACTAGTATTCTATTTTACAGATTGTCATGAAGGTTAATACCTTTTCACTTTTTTTTCCTTTAATTAGTAACTAATCTAATTCATATGTTGCCTACTGCTTTTGGTCCAAATTATTAGCTTAAGTATCTTTTTGTGAATTCGTAATTATGATGAATAAAGTAGATGATATATATGTTAATCACCATGAATATACATGTGGACATTAATATCTTTATCATTCTCCTACTTCTGGTTTTTTATTATATTTTGGGTGCTTATATTATTTTATTTATTTATTTTATTTTACTTTGGGTAATAATTTATCAATAAAAAAATTATTAAAAAAAAATTTTTTTGGTGGAACGTTGCTAAGGGAAATGAGTTTCTTGTACTAAATTCATTCTTTTTAATTTAAAGTGGTGATGGTGATAATAATAGCAACAATAATAATAATAATAATAATAATAATAATAATAATAATAATATGCTTTCCTTTCCCTTCCTTTTTCTTTTTTAATACAAATAAGGAAATATTGGTAATCTCCATTTTAAATCCAAACAAGGGTATCTTCCCTTCCTTCTCTTCTCTTCTCTTCCCTTCCATTTCCCTCCCCTTAATTAACCTCCCTCCCCTCCCCGTCTTATATCCAAACAGAGGGTTAGAGACTTGAAAACATACGGGGCATTCTCCGCATAATTGTATCTTGGGTTGCTTTGACAACAAGTTGGGAAGGACAAATATGGTCATATATAAAATTTAGACAAATTATTGATAATTATATCGGTCCAAAACTGGACCAGATCATAGACTGGCTTGGACCGGATTGGATCGAGTCGATCATATTCGGTCCGGTCCACGGTACACAAAATTTTCTTATTTGATTTTTGGTCTGGTCCGGCCCGGTTCACTAAATAAGTTACTAAAAAAATTCAAGTCTCACAATACCATATTTATATATATAACTAATTAGGATTTATAATTGGAAACATATTCTAGTTCTCTTCCGTCTTAAATTTGGCCCGTTTGAAACCCAATTTTCTCTCCAAGTTTCAACATTTTTGGAATTGGTCCATATCTACCTATGCGACAAGCTATATTTGGTTCACCAAGTTCGGTCCAGTTTAGATCCAAATCGAAAATTATTCGATCCGATCCTAGGACGGTCAATTTCTCTTGTCCGGTTTTCGGTCCAAACCGGTCCGCTCCGAGTTTGGACCGATGAACACAAACGAGAGGGGGGAATCGCTGCTCTTTGAGGTGTTTCCCGCCAACGAAATGAGGGTGTTTGGCTGCATCCCGTCGTCAACAGAGAGGAGATAGAGAGAGAGAGAAAGAGAGATGGAAGTGAGTGTGAGCGGGAACGCTATGAAGACGTTTGCTCGTTCCATCAACTGCCTCGCCAAAATCGGCAACGAGCTCGCCATTCAAGCTTCTCCTTCCCAGGTTCCCCTCCCTCCTCCCTCCTTTTTCTTCTTTTAATTCTTTGCTACTTTCCTAGTTCTTGTATCTTCTTCAGTTTAGTAGCTCACGAATCATTTTGAAAAGTTTAATTTGTCATCCAGAATTCCGAATTCATGTGCTTTAATCTCGTAATTGGTCCTTGAAATTTGCTTGTTCTGCGAATTTGTGGTGTTAATTACTGTACAGACTTCTTCTAGGGTTTTACGAGGTCGTGATTTTGCAACCCTAAATTTCGTGTGATTTCTGCTTTAGTGCATCTGAAATAGTAACTCGTTTCTCAGCTTATGCTTGGTTGATATTGCAAGGTGAGAGAGTTAATTGAAGCTTGATTTCACGAATTTGTGTATATATTTGTTTGTCCTCGTTGCAGCTATCATTCTGCACTCTTAATTCATCCCGCTCAGCATATCAATCCATCTCATTCAAACCCGATTTCTTCGATATGTATACTGTCTCGGGATCGCAAGTACAATTCAGCATCCTGTTGAAGGTAACTTGCTATCCCTTGATGTGGTCATTTGGAAAACAAGTCCAAACTACTATTTGTGAGTTTATAGTTTAATCTCCATGGTTGATCTGTGTGCATAGGCTGTTTGTGCTGTTCTGAGGACCCCAATTTCTAGTATTGATCATTTGCGAGTACATTTACTGGACACAGATGCGGCTAAAGTCAAGTGGACATTGGAGTGCCTTAGCGGTAATCTGATTAACCCAACAATGGTATAGGTGCTTTTTTTCTGGTGGGATTGTTTTTTTAATTCTACTTGTCTGAGGTTGTGTAGGCATGAGAAAAACCTATTGGATTAACTGCAATGTGGATCCCGACATACAACATTTATCTCTGGACAAGGGAAGATTCCCGAGCAACTTTGTTGTCAGGCCTCGAGATCTCAACAGATTGCTTTCAAATTTCCAATCATCTCTTCATGAGATTACCATCATTGCATCAGAACCGTCATCTTTGCCTTCGGATGCTGCAAGTGAGATTGGAGGGAAGGCTGTTGAACTTAGGAGCTATATAGACCCGACAAATGGTAGATCTATAAACTTAGAGTTTCGAAACTTCTATCTTATGACCCGGATTCAGCAAGTATATGATGTTTATCAAAATTGCAGATAGTGGTTCATCTTTACACACCCAGTTGTGGATAGATCCAGTGGAAGAGTTCCTGCAGTATGCTCACAGTGGAAATTCAGTGGATGTTACCTTTGGCGTCAAGGAGTTAAAGGTACACCAATATCCAATTAGATGTGTTAGAAATCAATCGTCAATTATCAATAAGATAACATTCTATGAGTGGTATTTGATTCTAACGAATACATGAATCATTTGATTCAGTTCCGAAACTTTGCATACCTCATCACTCGGCATTAATTTGTTTTTACTTTTGAGTTAAATGTTTCGGTATTACCTTGTATTTTCACAGTTAATTGAAAAGTTTTCAAGGCAGAATGGACTTACTTTAGAGTGGTGCTTCAAAATTTCTCTCTCTTCAATTGTCACGTTAACTTGCATGCGGCATTCATCAGTACTTGTTTTTGCATTTTCAAATTTCAGGCATTTCTTTCATTCTGCGAAACCTGCGAAGTTGATATCCATTTGTTTTTTGAGAAGGCCGGCGAGTAAGCATTCTATCTATTGTCATTCTTTCCACAGTATACTGTTGAGTATGTAAGGAGTAACTAGCATTTAGTTTTGTTTCCTTGAAAATTATACCTGTTCTAGTTGATTATAATTATTGGTCTTCAAGTGCATTAGAATTGTGATGTTGATATTCATTTCAAGCTTCTGATTTATTCTTTTGTGGCCTTTTTGCTGCGCATCATGACTTGCAAATTTCCACTGCTGCTGGTGAACAGGCCCATTCTAATGACACCCAAATTTGGTCTGGATGATGACGGATCTACTTCACTCTTTGATGCTAAACTTGTTCTTGCGACAATGCTTACATCACAGTTGCATGATGGAAATCCAACAGCACCTCCAGCATCGGATGGTACATCTCATGGCCAGTCCAACCATGAGACTGGACCAGAAGCAAAGCAGGAAAGAGCAAGGGTGCATGCCTCCACACATCCATCTGAACACACCAAAATTTGGTCTGATCTTTCAGGTAAATGACTGTTCGCATTTCAATAGCATAATGATGAATATCTCACAAATTATTTAACTCACTTGAAAAAGTTAAAACAGCTAGTGCTGCCAAGACTGGTAGTGGCATTGGAAGCAGACAAGTTCAACAAGAGGCGAATATTAACTTGAATGAGCAGAGGGAACTACAAAAGCTCAGTCATATGCAAATTTCAAAGGCTGCCCAAATGGGAGACAATGTTCCTGGTGACCCTGGCGCGTATCCTATGAGATTATTCCTGTGCATCTTCTACTTTTTATTTTTTATTTGGCTTCTTAATTTCTCTATTTCTGATTTTCTTAGGAACTGAGTGTATCTGTGATTTTGCATTTATAGCATCCATCAATCTGAATCTGGTCGTACAGGTAACTTTTTAAGTGGACATTTCTTTATTGTATTCATGAAATCCATGTTCCCTAGCTGTTTGGACTTTTTGAAATATGCTTAACTTGTAATGAATCAATACTTTTTGACTAGCAAACCTGTCCTTGCTCAGAGCTTTGCCAGATTGTTTGAGATTTTGAAGCCGGCAGCTGTGTATTTGCATATCAACCTTCTGACCCCCTGTCATCGTGCCATTCCGTACTTTATTTGTGACTCACATAGTTGTCAATTAGTTTCCATTATACAGTGTATATGTATATGGGTCATGGAGTACGAAAGCTGAAAGATAATTTCAGTAACCCAGGAAAAAGGGGGGCAAAGAGCAGAGGAAAGACAAAGACAGATGAGCTAGTTCCCTTTCGGCTTTATTAGTGTAATCTGATCACGCTTGAACATTTACATATACTATGGTGTACAAAAGGTTTTCTGATAAATAATCTCAAACTTTTGGTTACCAAAATAACCATGTCTGTGTTATTTCTTTTGATGTTTATTTTCCTGTTTAGCTTGCCTTGCTTTCCCCCAGGAAGAAATGTTGCTCCCAGTTTTTGCTTGGTGCAAGAAGAAAGGCATTCTCCTGCAAGAAAACTGTGAGCATTCTAGATAGCAGGTCTCTGCTCCATAGCACCTGATGTGAATTTTTTCAATGTGAACTTTATCTGCTATTAGTGTGAATTTTTTAATTTGGGACTAATGAAATTCTAGATGGCAGGTGTCTGCTACACACTACATAACATATGATGAGTTTCTACCCTAAAATCTGATGAGATTCTACCCTAACATCTGATGAGTTATTGTGCTTACTCCCTGCTAGCCAGCTGGAGATGTTAGGCCTTCATTTGGCATCCTGTTGAGAAAAATATTATCTTCATGAGACTTTTCAGGGCAAGAAGCTGTAATGCTTGATGGACATTTCAATTCATTTTATTTGTTGTTATGAGGGTTTAATTATTTTTCTTAACTTATCATTTTAGCTCCCACCATATGGAAACTGATCAAATGGTGGAACGTGGAGGTTAGTGAAAGGACTAATTTCTTTAAATTGAGCTTGTGGTTTATGGAACATACCATCAGTTAAATACTTTATCTTCCTTTCAGGGATTTCTCAGAAGGGTCCAGGGTTTTCTCAACATCAATCTCAGCATCATCCCAGTAACTGGGTAGACGCAGATGAGGATGAGGATGAAGATGAAGATGAGGATGAGGATGAGGATGAGGATGAGGAGGATGAACTGTGTGTACAGTCTACACCACCATACTATGAAGAACAATGAGAGTCATGGTTAGCCTGCTGTTCCGTGCTGTAAGTCAGCTATCTTGCATTTGCTGATTGATCTCTGATTATCTCTGAAAAGATTGTTGTTTGTCTAAATGGACCCAACATCGAGCATGGAGGCATGATTCACGAACATATGCTTCCTTGCTTTGGAAAACCAAAGTAATTTGTTGCTATAGACTTTAGTCATACCCTGTTACCTTCTTTGATGCTTGATAGTGCAATTGGCATATTAATATTGTCCTGCAAACCATGTGATGCATGAAATCTATTCATTGGGTGGGAATACAAGTCTGCTCAAGTTGCAGTCTACATCATCTTTCTCGGAATGTGGTAGCTTTGACTTGTACTTTGCCGGAGGCATGTGAGAATATCGGTGAAGTACTTCTGCGGAAGTTTGAATGGTAGAAGTTTAATCACCGTTATCAAAAATGGCTAACAATTGTCATATGACTTGTTGACTGTTGGATGCAGCCTTGTGAGCTAGACTCCTGCCACCGAAAGATTGGGTGGTCTCAGGCGGAGCATTGGGTATACATCTACCTTGTTTTATGCGGTCAAGTTCCAATTCCTGGCTGCCGTGCAGTACTCGTTGGAGTGTGATGGAGGGAGAAAGCAAATCAAATTAGCCAAATCTGTGGCACGCATCATCCTAGAAATAGCATGGCGAAAGATGCCATGAAGTGTGCGGCTACTAGTTAAGGGGGAGTATGCCCACAGCATATGCTGGTGTCACTACTTGAGGCTGCAGATTTAAATGTCTCAATCCGCTGCTCTCATTCCCTCTCCCATAGCACTCTCTCAAATTTCACCCAATTTTAGCTAGCTCAGCACCTTTGATTTACCCTCCTCAATAATCGATACTTGGAGTTTGGAGTAAAACGCACACTAAAATATACTTGTGGCCTTTGTCAGAAATGTATGTACTAAGTCCCATGAAGAGGTGTTATCAGTTCCTCGTTTTCCTAATGTCAACTCTTCAAATAGGAGCATGAACAGGGTTAAAAAATATATAATACAGGGTAAGAGTTGCCAATTGTTGATCTGATTGAAGATGCTATCTTAATATATATCCATGTCCCCTGAACTCCTGATAGAGTGGTTGACTCAATATGCCCCCCCACCCTCCTCAAGACGATATTTTCATCCTTTATTCCTCTTTCTTCACCCCCCACCCCCATTTAACCTCCGCCCGCTACTTTGATTCAGGGTACATGGTGGTTGTGGATATTTAGCTGCAGAAACATATGAACTGGTTGGTAAGATCTCAATTTCTTAGCTTTTAGTTTATTTGTCAAGTCACAAGAGCATCAGGGACTGTGATGAAAGTGACTTCTACCAAATTAAGGTGAGGTTAGCCAGATCACGAGGATCGATAGATTTAATTGGTGGGGATGAATACCCGGAAAGAATTATGAGTGACCCCATTCATGATGAAGACAGGTTGCACGCAAACAAACTGGGGGTTGAAATTAATGAACCTTGGTTGGACAAACTTTGCCAAAAAAATCCTTTGATACTTTTCACTAAAGCTTCCATTAGGACCATTACCACATGTTTTTTATGCTGTTCTTTTGGATGGATAATGCTATTAAAAGTGGCTTTGGTAACCTTATCTGAGGAGATTTTGGTAACATGTCCCTTTGGAAGCCCTTGTTAGAGTTTGATTTATTGGCCCCTAAGTCTTGGACATTTCTTTTATCAAATCTCAGGGACATGGTCTGTATCCTCTTTCAATTATGTCTTCCCTGATTCTGGGCAACGCCGGTTTGGGCATTGAGGATGAGTCCAGCGCACTCAAGAGAGCAAGTCCGGAAGTCCATAACAAGCTTTAGCTTGACGGCCGGGCCTTACTATAACCAACCTCCCTGATCCGTGTAGACCAAGGGCGAACACTCATCGTTTTAGACCTCTAGCCGCCCTAGCCTAGCAGATCAAATCAATCAAATCAATCAAATCAAATAGTAGAAAAGGAGGCACATAATTTCTTCACGTTATTTCATTACAAGCTTCTCTATAGAAATTTGACATTGTTAGTATCTCGAGATAAAAATCTCGCTTTCTATGTTACGCTATTTCGAAATGGACATCCAATTTCTTTTACAAGATCATCTGTATTATTATGATATATGTTTTGTTCATCTTAGACAGCATAATATGTCCTACATACTGCCTAGCATGTCTTAAGTCTTGGATTTTTTCAGTGTATAATGGGAATTCACTCTCTCTCTCTCTCAGGTTATGAAGGCAGCCAGGTGTCGAGATCTGTATTGGCATTACAATGGAAGAGGCCCTAATGTTATTCCTATGACATCAAAATTAGGGAGATATTCTAGTTTTTGTGAATAGAATTTATGTTGTGATTGTGAATGTTGAAAATCGCTTACAAACTCTTGACAGATTCAACAATACAAACACCCCAACCTCCCTACAACAGAGAGACGTACATTTGTAAATTGTCACTTCTTTTTTAAAATTAATGTTCGTTATATGCTAATCACTTTAAAGTACTTCTATTATTATGATCTTATTTATAGATGATACATATTACATATATTTTGACATTTTCAATCGTATTTATAAGAATAAATACGTAAATTTGGTAGCCAAAAAGAGTCATAGGATAATAATATCATCATGTTTGCATACTACGTCCAAAGAATTGGACGGTTGAGATTATTGTAATCATATGCCAATTATTCATCAATTAATCATAGAAACCACGGTTGGATCACCAGAAACAAATGTTACCTAACTAATTCTTTTTTTTTTTCTTTTTTGCCTGGCTCCTTTGTTCACTTGTTCTTTCATATATTATTTACAGATTGGAATTATCGTGGAATAAAGTTTAGTATTATGCCAGGACAGGATGTCATTGAAATTATTTATTACTCCTGCAAATTAGGTAATTAATTCATAGACCTAGTAGTATTTTTTGTTTTTATCTTTTTTATTTATTAGGGTTTTTAATATGGGAAGGGAAGAGGTCAGATTTTGGCAGCTATAACCACCTCCTCCAATTCACGGTGCTGTTGGCTTCTTTCTTCCTCTTTAATTGAATTTATTACTCAATTTTCACACTTGCAACTATACATATGAAATCAGAGTCCCTATCTTCAAAAGTCAATGCCTGTTCAAGCAACATGTAAATCGCAATTTATTTTTTTATTTTTTAATAATTAGGTGGTAAAAATCAATATAAAATAATAATAAAACCGCTAATTAAATTATACACCTGACTGCTAATTAAATCACAAACATATGATCAAATATTGAGGTTTATTGTACCATTAAATTTGTCACTAGTTGTGAGTGTAGAGGTTTTTTCTTTTGTTTGATCAAAGAGTGTAGAGGTCTAAGAGAAGATTCTAAAAACGTTGGTACACACGTCCGTAAAAAGTTCATGATAGTTATATGTCTGTAAAAATATCCATGTGATTTTAAAATTTCATACATCCAAGAATATATATTTGAATTAAGGTCTACATTATATATAAATTATCGGATTACTATTTAGCTTTTCTCTTGATTTATCACTTTTTCTTTGATAACCTGTCACTTATCGCTTATCATCTACCGTTAGCTCTAAACATTTAATGACTTCGACCGCTTTTTTTCAAACTACTCGTATTACTTTTGTAATTCTTTAGTTCTCTATATTAATTAATTACCATTTTAACCGCTTGATTGACTTTAATCAAATTCGAGACCAAGTATAATCACAATAATTTTAAAAAATCAAAAAATACTTGTATTTTTTTATGGGGTTAACCTAATTCATGCATAATTGATAATGAATGAGGCTATTTCAATGTCAACGCGTGGCAACACTTGCTTTAAAAATATATACACGGAATACTTGATAGATAACAATGACCGAATTCATTCAATTTAATTACACTCTTTTTTATATGTATATATAGCCGGTGAGAGCCTCCTTTAAAAAAAAATTTAAAAAAAAAGAATGAGAATCCTTCTACCTAAAACCAAATCAAACAACATCTTTTTTTTTTTTTTCTATAAAGCAAATTGAAGTTTATTAATTTGATTGGTTAGGCTATGTACAGCCTTGATCAGAGAAAATTTGTGCAAAAAAGGGTTTATTAGTTTAATTATGTGTGCTAAATTACATAATTGGGGAGTTATATCTCAAATTATCTTTGTATTATTGTACATATTTTTCATTTTTCGCGAGATTTACAAAATAATAGTATGAGATGATCTTATCTAAAGAAAATATTTAAAAAATAAAATAACATATACAGATCTTTTTCTTATAAATCTTGGTGCAATAAGTAAAAATAATGTATTAATAATTATATATGTAATTTATATTTCTTCAATATAATATCTTATGTAATTCATTAAATTTCTAAAAATTGTTAAAATGTCAACTACCATGGTGAGTTGAAAATTTGAACATCAGGATAATCCAAGTTGAATTATTCCAATTTTTTTGACTAAAGAGTTAAACTTGTTTCTTAAGTTTTCATGGTATGCCACTAACTCACATTGAACATGTAAAAGAACACATCTACTATTATAAGAAATAAATAAATCTTTTAAATTAAAGATAGCCACTATTAAAATATATATATAAAAATATTGTAATTAATGAAAAAAATTATCAGAAAAAAATGTTTAAATACTATTTCAAATATTTTGTGAGAATACTTATCAAGTCCGGCAAAAAGTTAGTGGTTCCCCATTACAACAAAAACATGCATAGGACAACCAATTTCATATCCAAATTCTCCCTCTTTATATATCCCAAAACTAGCCAAAGTTGTTTTCCTCTAAAAAGTCCACACCAAAATATTTCATCAAAAATGGGGAATTTTCTTAGAAGGCTTCTCTTAATCCTAGCCGTGTGTTTCCTTGCCATGGGGGCTCTCTTGACCGTGGATGCTAGTGGCGACAACTCGATGACGAGTAACCTAATCCCGACCCGGCCAGCTTGCGAGGGATCCATGGCTGAGTGCTTGTCTCGGGGACGAATTGGATGAGCTTGAGTTTCAATTTGACTCGTGAGATCGGTAGGCGCATTTTAGCAACAAAAAGCAAGTACATCGGTTATGGTGCATTGAATAAAAACACGGTGCCTTGTTCAAAGCGCGGTGCTTCGTACTACAACCGTAGGCCGGGTGCACGAGCCAACCCTTATAGTCGCGGCTGCAAGTGCAATTACGCGTTGTAAACGCTAAATTAGTTTATATATATACAAATTACTATTTTGAAAATAAAATTAAGCTTGATGAGTTGCTATCATGCTCATATATATTGATGTTTTTTATTTATCTAAGTCTCCACACTTCTCTTTTGCTGTTTCTTTCGAGTCTTATGCATTGTATTTTTTGGATGTAGAGTTTGATGCTTGCCTATACAAAATGACATATTATGTGCTTTAGAATTTTTTTGTTTTGTGATGAATTATTTGACTTATTATATATTTATTATAATATTTTGTCAAACAGGGATATATTAAATACATTTGGTCAAGGAGGGGGCAAGGAGATCATGATGGAGTTGGTGGGTGGTTAGTAGTGTAACCACAATTGGCTTGTATTAATTATTTATGAAGCATCGACTATTGCATTTGTTATGGTGTATATTCATAATTATGAGCAGGGTAGAAAAAGGCTCTTTTTTCACATATATATATATATATATATATATATATATATATATATATATATATATATATATATATATATATTTCATTGCACTTTTATGAGAAAATGCGTCTAATGATTGTTCGTCACTTTTATCATTATAAAACAAAAAATATAGGCATAATTGTATATATATCCTTGATTAAGGTCCTGTTCAACAAATGAGTTGTTTGAATAATAGATAGTTGTTTGTATAGCTTATGGCTGTTAGATTTTAATTGTTAGTAGCTAACTCAACCGAGCGGTTGAATAAATGTGTGTTAAATTTAGTGATTGAGTTAGATGATTATTGTAAATTTACGTAAAAAAATATAGATAATTTGTCATATATAAATTAATGAAGGGATGTTTTTGTCAAAAAAATATAAAATGCTACTTTTAAATGTGAAAATCTAATATTATTAGCTTTTCGTAAACACTATTTGAAACGTTATAAGTCTATCGCAATCGTTAGTTGAAACATTAACTTATCGAACACTAATATTTGGTTGGTTAGTATTTTGACTTAGTTAAAACTCTAAAAGGTACTCCAAATGTTATTACCGAACATGGCCTAATAATGAGTGACTTTAGTATTGTTTAGATTACTATCGTAATATATGTAAGAAATTAGACAAGGATGAGGATAAGAACTATTATCATCTTTTTAATGACTAATACTCCTTTTATTTCACGACACATATCACTTTAACTAATTTTTTACTTTATAATATGTGTCATCCTACATTAATAAATAAAACCATCGTCATTAAAATTTAAATTTATTTTAAAAAATGGAAAAATAATTGAAGTATACAACTGTCATACCCTTCCACCCAGCACAGCGGGTGAAGGTCAAACTATAATTCCAATGGCAACCTGCGTAATTAACCTCAACATCAGGCCCAATTTCCTCAGAGCTCCATCCCCTTATAAAATACTATTCCCCCTAACTAGCCGTTACTACCCCGTTGTCTATTAGTGAAACAAACTCACGCCTCCCGCCCACCGCCGTCCGGGAGAAACCAAGAGAGAGGAGAGAGAAAGCAGAAAAATGGCAAACCTGCTCGCAATCTTAGCCGTCGGGTTGCTGATATTGAGCGCAATGGTGGGCGTTGATGCGGGCGCGTTGGAGTTGGATTCGGATCCGATTGGATGGACCGCGTCGGAATCTGATTCAGTTTAAATAAATTTATCCATAATTGTTCTTTTAAATGAGGTCTAAATTCGAATTTTGTAAATGAAAAAAATATGGAATGAGATAACTTTAACATTTTATTTGGAGCATGGGTATACATCTCTGGTGGTGGAACGTAATTGTGCTTCCTTAATTTCAAAAATCAACAATAAAGCAAGTTTGGGCTTCGATTTAGGTCTTTTTATTGTTGATATTCTTTAACTTTATAAAATTTTGAGTTTTGCTCTTTTTCGCATATTTGTAAAGGGGTAATTCGGTAATCCCCACTCAATCGCCCACTTTTAACATTATGACAATTCTACTAGGCCATGGATTAGGGATGGTCCTAATTTGATTATTGAGTTAGCTACTCAAAACATGTCTTTGCTTGAGACCGTTATGAATTAACATACTCCCCTTTTCGATCAAAAAAACATTAAACATTTTATGGATCAATAGTTAGGGGTGAGCATAGTTGGTTAACCGGATTTTCGATTAACCGAATTTTCGGTTTGGAAAAATGTGAACCATAACCGAACCTAATTATCGGTTAATCGGGTTTTCAATTCGGTTAATCGATAATTCGCTTCGGTTCACGGTTAACTTGTTTTTACAATTTTAATTTAGTGGGCTTGTTAAGTTGGGTCTTATTATTAGGGTCTCTCTTAATGAAAAAACCGGCCATTTAAAACTCGCTTCGGTTTTCGGTTAACCGAAAATTTCACCGGGTGAACCGAAACCGAAGCGTTAACCGAAAAAATTTTAGTTCAGTTATCCCAACCGATTTTTCTCTAAAAATTGAACGACTAATCGTAATTTCGGTTCGATTTTTCGGTTACGGTTTTTTTTTTGCTCACCCCTATCAATAGTAGCTCTACTTTAGTAACATAGATCCGAAAATCAAAAACTAATTTTACCTTTTTCTCTCTTTTTTTTTTTTAAAAGAAACACAAGACAGATAATTGTAATTGTAATTGTAATTGATTCCCTGTTTTTTATTTGTTTTTTGATATTTAAGTTGGATATTGATTATTGTTATTATTATGATTTGAGGTTTGTTTGGACTTTGGCGTACAATTTTTCTTTTTATGGTGCAAATTTATTTGGTGTACATGGATATTAAAGAGGAAGTGATAAGATTGAGATAAGATTTATGTGGATTTATTTTTTTATAATAAGTTTAAACTTATTTTGATATATAATGGAAGTTTTTAGGGGGCTAAAGTTTAAAAACTTGCAAGCCAAATAGTTGGGAATGGACATATCTTAACAAAACTATTCTTTAATTTTATAATTTATTTAAAAATATCACAAAGTTTTAACACTGCCTCTAAATGTCATTAAATTTGATTAAAGTGTTTAATTATATATCAATATTTGATTTTTAGCTGAAATTTTAAATGTACTCTAACACGTTAACGTGCATTTTAAATATACTTTAATGAGTTTATTGACATTAAATATACTCTAACAAGTTAATTGACATTTAAAAATAGTTATTCCAATCTCTCTACGATAAAGTTGACACATAATATCGATATCGAGTTCTCTTTTCGCAAAACGTCCTTTCGAAAGCTATTATTCCACTATGCATTAGTCTTCCAAATCCAATTTCAGCTTTAATGTCATTATCGTTATGTCTAAATGCATAAGTTTCCTTGTCTAATACGTATGTAAAATATGCAATTGTATATATTTTATTTTCAATTGTATATATACTCCCAACATTACCCAAAAACTTCTTTAATTTTGATAAACTAAAAAGATAAAAGGGATGTTATTAGTATTTTTTTGTTTTCATTTGTATATATTTGACTTTTAATTGCATTTTTATAACTAATTTACATATTAATATACAAAGTTTTACACATTTAGAAACTGAATTTATTTGAGAACCCCAAACAAATGATGTTTAAAGCCCATGTTTCATAGATGCTACGACTTTTAAAATATCATAAATTTAGTTATTATTTGAGAATTATGAACAAAATGTATCTATGGGTGAGACTTCCTATATGTAAATTTGTGTATATGTGTGTGTGTGAGCATAAAGTATAATCACAAAGGCTCTGTTTGGCAAACAACCTTTAACTGTTAGATGTTTGTATCGGTTGTTTATTATTAACTGTTTGAATTAGCTTATTGAATTAGCAGTTTCTTAAAAATGTGTTTGGTAAAATTAGCTATTTAGGGAAAAAATATTTGGTAAAATTTCATTTATGCCTTTACGTTTAAGTTGCCTTATATATATATATATATATATTGATCTTTTTTTCAAATATAATTATATTGTGTTATGTATACAAATTATCTTCATTTATAAAACTTTATTTTCTTATTATTTTTACAAAATTTATATTCATTTTCTATCTAATATAATATTTATTATATTCAATTGAAAAAAAATAATATCAAGCAAGTAGTAATAATAATAATAATAATAATAATAATAATAATAATAATAACAACAACAACAACAGAACAATAATAATAATAATAATAATAATAATAATAATTCTTTGAAAAAGTCTTCCCATAAGTAAGAAAGAAAAGACTTACTATATTTGGGATCCGATCCTACACCGCCGCTCAATACCTTAGTGGATATAATAATAATAATAATAATAATAATAATAATAATAATAATAATAATAATAATAATAATAATAATAATAATAAAGGTCGGTGGCATATATATTAATTTCTTCAAATTTTAGACAAATATGCCATTTTCACAAACAACTTCTTCCCAAAAGACTAATGGGAAGAGTTGTTTGAAAAAGAGTTGTGTGGGGTTAAACAACTGTTTCAAACAACTCGTTAACCAAACACTACTTTAGTTGTTCAAAACAGATAAACTCTTAAACAGACTCTTTTTTCTAAAAAGTTATTAGAACCAAACATGGCCAAAATTACGTTGATGACATACATTGTGCAATTTTTCTTCATTTTGTGTGCATATGTGAATATATCTGTCTCAAAATTAGGCATATTATATATTTACATACATTGTAGGAATTCTATATCAAATTCAATATCTTAAAGATTAGTGATAACTGATTAAAAAAATTAGTGATAACTAAGCATCTCTAAAATTAAATACATTTTCAAAAAAAAATAATGAATAACTATAAAAAATTGAAGCAAATACGAAAAATTAAAAAAAAACAGAACAAAAATAGAAAAGGAAAATAGGAACATAAATAAAAATAAATGAATTGAATATGTAGGAGGAAAAAGGATAAAACCATGGGAAAAGACATGACAGAACATAAGTAAAATAAAATAAAGTAAAATCATCCAGCTTAAAAAAAAAAATTGAGAAAAAGGAGGAGAGGGGAAATTTCAGTTGTTATGTCGCTATCACTTCAGTTTTGGTCAAATTACCATTGCCTTTTTTCCCCCTGTCATTCATGACGTAGGTACAATGCGGTGAAAAGATCATATTATTCTGAAATGTTACTCGGGAGAAAGGAAGAGTACTCCTATAAAATATCCTCATATTTTTCCGTTCATCTTAAGCATCTCGTGACATATGATAAGAAGTATATACTCTCAGTGCGTATAAGACGAGTTTGTATTTTCCTAAATAAATTAGCTGTAATATATAGTAAGATTGTGACTTCGTAATTTACCTACATTGGTAAAGCTCTCACATTTTTTAGGATAGGTATCGGTTAATTCAACTAATAAAATATTTGAAAGTTATTACTAAAATCTTATTCAAATCATGTCTATATTGACTTTTACGCCTCATTTGGAAAAAAAATAATAATCATACTTTACAAATAAAAGGAAAAATAAAATATGTATGCATAACCTAGCTATAACATAGAGTAAGATTGTGATTTTCTGTAATTTTCCTACATCGTAAAGTCCCCACATTTTTTAGCATAGGTACCAATTAGTTCAACTAATAAAATATCTGAAAGTTATTATTAAAGACCTTATTCGAATCATGTCTACATTGACCTTTACAATTTATAAAAAAAAATTCATACTTCTAAAAATAAATGGAAAAATAAAAACATGTATGCATAACCTAGCTATAACATAGAGTAAGATTGTGATTTCCGTAATTTCCCTACATCGGTAAAGTCCCCACATTTTTTAGTATAGGTGCCGATTAGTTTAACTAATAAAATATCTTAAAGTTATTACTAAAGACCTTATTTGAATCATATCTATTTTGACTTTTATGTCTCATCAATACAAAAAAACTAAAATAAATAATTTCACACTTCTAAAAATAAAAGAAAAAAAGGAAATTATTACTACTTTGTACTACGGTGACAATATGAGAGGGATGGCATATAAATAGGAAGACTAATCCAGATGGATTAACCCTAATCTTAATTTGATCGAAAGGAATTCATGTCCTTAAGTTAAATCTTGTGTAAAATTATAAATTTTTCAAGAGGATTATATAAGTGAACTATTGGGTCAAGTAATTTTTTTTTTTTTATCGGCCCTAACTATTTATGATGTTTTATTGAGGTATGATTGATTATTATATGGTAATCGCTAGAGTATAATGTATTATACTCTTATGACATATATGATTGAAAGAAAGAACTAAATAGGAGGAGGATTTAGAGAGAAAAAAAGTTACTGTTCATAAAACTCCGTAATAAGATATTCGAGGGATTATAATTGACCTTTTCTGAATTATGGGTCAAAGAAATGTAATTGATTGGTGTGCGTTTGTAACATCGCAGCCAAACATCCACCAACAGCTTAAAAACAACTTTAATTTTTAGTATGGGTCTCGCTTTTGCAAAGCATAGTAAAAATTATACCATAGTCTCAATGTTATAAATCAGGATTACTATAAATGAAATTTCGTTTTAATATTTAAAAATCAACTCCATATTTTTTATGGTTCCTCTTTTCAAAAAATAAATAAATAAAAATCCCCACTCATAGTATATTATGTCACTGTACCTGCTGTAGACTCTACATATGTATAATATAAGTGTTGAAAACACAATGAAATCTTTATACTCCGTTCGTTTCACAATAAATGTCACTTTAACTAATTTTTTTTTGTTTCACAATATTTGTCACTTTCCTATTTTCAATGATGTATTAATTACTAATTTACTAACTTTTTCCTTATTAATTGCTTTTCTCTCTTTTTTTTTCTTTCTTCATTTCCAATGAGATATTTAGGCAATTTGGTATTCCAATATAAATTTTATGATAAATTTTGTATTTTTTAATAGTTTCTCATAACCTTAAAACGATAAATATTTTAAAACAGATAAACACAATAAATCTAATTATGCAAACATTCATCCAAGTAGGTTGGCATAAATTACTTGAAAGTTTGTAGTGAGGTTACTCCTTGTAATTTATTGGCATTATAATGTTTATTGTGTGATCCAACTAATCAAAAGTTGGGCAATTTGATCCTTAAAAAATTGCAAACTTGTTTTTTTGGTGCAAAAAAATTTTGGAAAAATAGTTGAGAAGTCGTTTAGCAGCCGCAGTGGTTCAAAGGTCATAACTTAATTTTTTTAAATAATCGAAATAGAAAAAATACAATGGCAACCTTTGTAATTAAATCCTAAACTAGGCCCATTTCCTCGCGAGCTCCTCCTACTTATAGTTCTCGTCCCAGTGCTAGTCGTTCCCAGTTGTCCTGAGCCCATCATCTTCTTCTACTCTCTGGAGAGAGAAACTCACACTACCCACCCACCTACCCTTCACCGCGTCTGAACAGAACTCTGCGGAGAGAGAAGCTCGGCGAGAGAGAGAGAGAATCCCACGGAGAGAGAAAATGGTTGGCAGTAGAAATCTGCTCGCTATCCTAGCCCTGGGGTTGGTGATATCAAGCGCAATAATCCTGGCCGTGGATGCGGGCGGGGAGTTCGAGGTAGCGAGCCAGATTGGGTGGATCGGGTCTGGATCCGGGTCGGGGTGCAAGGATACAATCGGCGAGTGCCTGGGATTCGACGAAGAGTACGAGATGGACTCGGATATCCACCGGCGCATTCTAGCAACGAGCAGCTACATCAGCTATGGTGCGCTGAACAAGAACAGAGTTCCCTGTTCGAGGCGTGGGGCCTCCTACTACAACTGCCGCCCCGGAGCTCAGGCCAACCCCTACAGCCGCGGCTGCAGCGCCATCACCAGATGCAAACGCTAAGTCTCTTTTTCTCTCTCCTGCCCTGAGAAAGAAAGGAAAAAAAGGAAAAAATTGTAATTGTATTTGTATTTTCTATCTCTTTTTTTTTTGGTATTTAAGTTTTATATTTATTATTGTTATTATTATGATTTGGGGTATGTTTGGTATACATGGATAAAGAGGAATTGAGATTGAGATGACAAGTCTTATGTGGATTCAGTGTCATATATATTTTTTTCTTTTACATGTTTAAATTTAATTTGGTGTATGATAAAAGATTGTGTTCATTTCTTCTTCTTCCTTTTTTCTTTTCTGGATTTTCCTTTGAAGTCATAGGAGTCACTACTAATAATCTGTTTATGGTTGGATTTATTTACTTGAATGTTGAACTGGGTTCAAAATTTTAGTGAGAAATCCATGCTTGGGTTGATGATGGTAGGTTCATTTTTTTTTTTTGGGTATTTAACTTTTTTGTTTTGCCACGGGTGATCCTGTAAAGATTTGAGTTCTGGGTTTTAGAAATGCGATTGATTGGTCTGTGCTTGGATGATGGGTGGTTTCAATTTGTTGTGGGAAGTTTTCTAGTTGAGTGCTCCTTGAATTTTGTCTCCTTTTTTTTTTCTTTTCTGTAGTTTTGACATTGACTTGGGGACATTTGAGGAGGTTCTTTGCTTGATTTTTTCAAAATTTGAATGGTTCATAGCTCCTTTACTTGCCTTTGATCAGGGAAAAAGAATAGTTGGTGTTTGGTGAGGTGGGAAAAAGTCAAGAAAAGCAAATGTAAAAAGGGCGATGGGAGAATAAGGAGGGAGGGGGTGTTCAAGTAGGATCTGTCATCAAAATATATATATTCTCATCGAAAAATTGATGAGTGTTCAGATGTTCTGGTAAAGATAACTTTCTGGCAGAAATGAGGGGAATTTGCAGCCTGTAATTTTGGGATTAGGGATTCATATAATGAGGTTTAAGATCTAGGACTTGATCATAGTCACCAAGCTTGTAAACCCCGATTTCAGTTTTGCCCGATAGAAAAACTGAATCTTCGAGTTCTCTTCATCTACACGAGCTGTCAAAAATTCTTGTAACTACGGTTTGAATCAGATTATTAGAGCTTAATAAGTAGGTATTCCCATCTGGATAACATCTTCTGTTATCAAGAATTAGGTTAATTTGATTACATTGTGGGTGTACATTTTGACTTAAACTTGGTGAGAGAGACCAACTCTCACTTTAGGAAAATAGTAGTGATTTCTTTTTCCCGATGGTGGGTGTCCTTTTATGTGGGAAAAGGGGTTGTTTCCCAGCTGTGGAAGTGGATTAATGAGGTGGCAGAATAAGCATATGGTCTTTGTCTTCTTATTAGCTATGATTTGATTAATGAGGTGGCTGAATAAGCATATGGTGTCTCTCTTCTTTAAGTATACAATATGCAATTTAACTACAAAAATAAGCCATTGGACCTGTTAGCGCCAATATAGGCATACAAAATATGCAATGGTTGTTATAGGAAATAAAATCCCTACCACGAGTTTAAAGAATTTGAAACCCAGAGTTCTAGATACGTAGAAAATTCGATATCAAATACAAGGAACTACATTGTATCTCGACGAGGATGTACTTAAAAGTTGGTTATTTCACTTCATATTTTGTATCTCGAGTTTTGCCAAAAAAATATGCAAGGTTAGAAGGTAGAGATACCATGAAGTCAGCCTTAAATATGATATACGTAATCTTTTGCAGAAGCTATGGTTATAGAAAGGATGTGATGATTTAGTGGTTAGAGAAAGGGATCCACCAACAAAGGCATTTACAATATCAAATAATATCAGTGATGAAAATGTGTGCAAAGTATGATTGTGATGGCTGGAATATTGATGCCCCTTCAACTTTATATTCATTGTTTTCTGCAAATATTATTATTAATCTCTTTCATGGCTAAACCCCTTCACATGGGAACGGTGTACCTAATCATATATATATATATATAGAGAGAGAGAGAGAGAGAGAGAGAGAGATTTATGAATCCCTAGTTGGGAAGGGGATGCGGTGGTCCATCCTATGCATTTGTAATCAAAGAGCGGTGACTTGCCAAAATAACAATTTTATGAAGTCAAAAAAAGGAAATAAATTGTCATTTTAATGTTTTGAGTTGATGAAAGTAAGTTTCCAATATGGTGTTTGGTTGAACGTAATGTAATAAGGATATAATGTAATTAATTATGTAATATAATATGTATGTAATGTGATGGGAGAATAATTACATTGTCATGTTTGGTTATATAAAAAGTGAGGTCATGAATTATTTCAACGATAAAAAATAGTAATTAAATAAACGCAGTGGAGATAAATGTTATTTAGATAAAATTTTGAGCTAATTATTTAGATAAAATCTTTTCTATCAAATAATCAAGTTTTAATTTTTGTGGTAAAAAATATCAATAAAACTGTTCTAAAGACAATAAATATTTATCATAGTGGAGATAAATGTTATCCAAATGAAAAATTTAAAATTTAAAATTTAAAATTTAAAATTGTATTTGAAAATTTTTAATCTTTTCTATCATATTTTTAAATTTTAAATTTTTTGGTGGCAAAAAATATCAATTGAATTATTCTAGTGGCAATAAATATTATCCAAATAATTTTTTTATTGCATTACAATAACCAAAGGTAATGTAAGGACCATTACCAATTTGATTAAAATTCAACCAAACATGTCATAAGTGTAATTCCTAATGTTATTTGTGACCATTAAGATTTGAACCTTGGTAGAGAGTGTGAAAACTACACTCTTATATCAATTAAGTTATAAGCTCATGGTGAAACAAATAACCTATATGCCTATATCTAAAGTATTGCCCTATTGTATCAGCCAAAAAACAAAAGAGTATTGCCCTATTGTAATCTAACCATTTCTTTTTATATATGATAATAAATTTTATAAGAAATATTTCACGTCAGACTCTAGTAATAAAAATATCAAATAGTAAATTTTTTTTTTTCAATGGTAAGTGTGGAATACCTACCTTGATCCTTATCTCGGGGTAAATCCAACTGGGCTTACAAGCCCAGGGGAAGGGTTAAAATATCAAGCTCAACATCAAAATTTAAATTCACAACACATCCCAACTTCTTTGCACACCTAAAAGGAAATTATATCCACCAAAGTTTGAATTCTGGTGAAAAGGATAAAAGTGTGAAATGTTTACCATTAGAGTAACATTCACTTGATATCAACTGAAAGTGAAACGTATAATTATATTACTTTTTCAAAAATAAATGTATCAAAATTTAGATCCGCCGCTTGTTGAGGGAAGATTTTATTTACTCAATTGTTAATTTGGCAAGTCACACCACTCTTTGATTACAAATGCATAAGTAATAATATGAACCATTTTATCGCATTTCTTCTTCATACAAACTCAAAATTAGAACAAAAAATTACAATATATTTGATAATAATTAACAAGAAATATATTACTAACGAAATATAAACATTTTCTTAATTTTCTAACAAATGTCAAGCATTATCTTTTTTTTTTTTTTTTTTAGTAAGCGGGCGAATTTATAGGACTCCATAACCCAAGGGATGATATCGGGTTGAGATAAGTGTTTGACAATCTATCGGATGATATCGATTGTTTAATAATTTTTTTAAAAAAACACGTTGTCTAAAATTTTGACAATTTCTCTTATATACGAAAAATATTTAGCTGTATTCCGCCGGACCGGATCGGACCACTCTGCCCCAGTCATTCGAGTTGGTAAAGCAGGTGCGAAGCAGGAGCAAAATAAGAAAGGGTCAACGACTTGGTCAAAGGATCCTAAATAGTATCATTTCTATGGGCCCAAATGAAGAGGACTTTTAAAAGCCCATATATTGGGCTGGATTTTTTCTTCAAGTATTCACCTTCAGTTGAAAGCATGATAATCAAATCGTAATACAATATACTCTATTTATTTTATAATACTTATTATTTTAGGGTTGTAAAGAAGCATCGAGAAAAAAATTCATGATCAAATTTATGTAAAAGACCGAATTACCACAATATTTTATTGAAAAAGAAAAAATCAACGAAAATACGAGAGAGAAAAAAGTAACATATAAGAACAAAACTAGTAAACTAATCATTAATATGTCACTTGGAATTATAAAGTGACAGATATTATAAAATAAAATATATCATTAGAAGTGATAGATATTATAAAACGAAAAAAGTTAGTTAAACCGACATGTACTATGAAACGGAGGGAGTATTATAAAACAAGAAAGATACAAGTAAGGGTGTTTATCGATCCAAACTCGAACCAAACTGAATTGGACATATTTAAATCTAATTTTAATTTATTATTTAAAAAAAAAGAAATATTAAACCAGCGTTAGTTAAGTCAACTGATAATTTTGAGAATTATTATCGAAATTCGGATTCAAATTCCACTTATATCGATATTTGGAACTCACTTATTTCAAAGTGAACGAACAAAACTTAATAAATACTCATCAAGATTTACAATATCATTGATACATGATAATTTTAATGTTAGACTTCGCATTAAAACTAAAAGTCTAAAATTAATTATTTCAATGAGCGGATAATTGTTTATGTGCCTAATAATTATTGTAGAGGATAATTATTAGAAATTAAATGTTTTTGTACAATTATTTAGTGAAATGATTGAAAAAATATGTTTGATTAATTTATCTATTGAAGTAATTGTTTATTGTAAATTAACATAATATATTAGCACATAATTTGCCAATGTAAAGTTAATGAAGGGATTTTGAAAAGATAAAATAAAATGAATTGCTAACTTTCAAAGGTCACAAGCTAATTAATTACCTTTTACAAACCCTATTGAAAACACCACACTCTATACAAAATGCCAGTTTAAACTAAACATCAATAATCAAACAATTAGGCTCTGTTTGGATCTAGGAAAGTAGGTTGGAAAGAAAATTTAGAGGAAAAAAATGAGAAGGAAAAAAGTTGATAGAAACTTATTTTTTTCCCTTGTTTGGATTAGAGAAAAACACAAGGAAAAAATTGATTTTCCAACTAACATTTTTTCCACTTGTTTGGAAGTAGGAAAATTGATTGGAAAAATAAATAAAAAACTAACCTAGTGAGTTTCTAACTTCATTAAACTATTGTATGCAAGCTCTCATATCAATTATGTAAATTAACCATGACTAAACTAATCACTCAATAAGAAATTACCATCACATTGAAAAAATCAAAAACCAAATTTGACGAGGAACTTATAACTGTTTTTAACATTGTCACCAAAAACCAAATTTAACAAAGAGCTCATGACTGTTTTTAACATTGTCATAAAAACCAAACGCTAAAATTGAATCCCTAACAATCCCAAAAGTAGCACTATACTATCCTATCACCTCTCCAAACGTTTTAAAAATCAAACACAAAATTTACAATCCATCATCGGAAGTTGAGCGCTTGAGGGAGGAGCCGGAGGGCAACTTGGGGCGATTCGCTTGAGGGAGTGAAGTGTTCCTCATTGTGTTTGATGCCATTGATGATTAAACTACAAAAACATGAATATAAATTTAACGAGAAGACATAGAAGAGATTATAGATGTGGATTCATTGCAATTCGACTTCAACACAATCAAGATAGCAACATGTAACATCGGTTTCAGTAATAAACTTGGACAAGGTGGTTTCGGAGAAGTTTATAAGGTGTATTTTGTTCATCAGCACCATTCTATATATTTTTAGTCAAAATTTTACAGGAAAGTATGCGTGCCTAGGAGTAAGATTATTGATGAACAATAATGAGAAGACGCTAATGCGTTTGAGTACAATAATCGATTATTATTTTCTTATTCATCGAAACAAAGAATTAAAAGTACCATATTTCACATTTGTAGGGAAAAGAAAATGGACAAGAAATAGCAGTGAAAAGGCTATCAAAGAACTCCGGACAAGGAACTGCTGAGTTAAAAAATGAAGTTGCTTTAGTTGCCAAACTTCAACACAAGAATTTGGTGAAACTTTTAGGATTCATTGAAGATGAAGCTAAAAAGCCAAATTTGTCCAATAAAATCAAGAAATGGTCATAACAACTAACTTTTGAAGCAATGCCCGTAATGGATCTCAAGGAATGCCTCCTCAATTCCGGAAAACCAGCTGCCCACCATACTTCCGTTTCTTACTCTTCACATTTTAAATTAGTCCTTTTTGAAGCTTTAGATATTCACCAATTGGAACCTCGGATTCTCGGTACTCAAGTCTCAAAACTTGGGTGAAAAGAGAGAAAGTGCCCTCCAAGAAGGCACATTGCCCTACAGATGCGAGAAAGACGGACCAATTGGTGATGGGTACACTGGATTTTCATCCTGGTTTGTCCTCTTCACTTGTTCTGTTCTAAGCCTATTGTTGGTCTACCTCAATTCCTCCAACACCGATACTATACTTTCTCCGAGTGATTCTAGTACCTCCAATGTAACAGACAACCCAATCTGCAGAAAAACCGGATGAATGTGCAAGGAGATACATTTATATCCAAGAGCTTCCAACTCGTTTCAACGATGATTTGCTCAAAAATTGTAAAATGTAGAATAATTCGGGTTTCTAGATACGTAAAGTGTCACATCTTTGGAATATCGAGCATTCAAGCACAAACAAAACGTTCTCATTCTCAAGAATGAAAACAATACTTTTCATCCACACAAAGTATAGCTATCTACAGAGATTGAACCAATCCGGATGGATAAATCCACTCAATCATAAATACACAACATCAAATGCCCACAAATTCACATAATTTGTCCAAATGAACCCAAAAACACTCGAATTTAGATTGAACCCTAAAACCCTAGTTTGCGAGATATGAGAAGGGGATGGGTTACCAGAGGTGAGAGAGAGAGATTTACCGAGAGGAGAGAAACCGTTGTTGAAGGATAGAGACCGATGGCAAAGAAGAGCACCGGCGAGAGAATAGCGCGAGGAAAGCCGGGAGAGGAGAGCCCGATGAGAGAAGAGCCGTAGGAGGCAAGGGGCTCGGGGAGGTCCTCCTTAGTGCCCGCGAAGAAGGACGCCGGTGAAGGAAGACAACGGTGGAGTAGGACGCGGAGAGGTGGTGCGGGACGAGCGAAGAGCGGAGAGGCCGAGCGAAGAACGAGGGGGCTTCGTGGAGGCTTGAGTTTATTTTCCAACCATTTTCCTTTGGTTTTGGTAAAGAAAATTTTTTACACTAACTTTCCTTAACCTTTTCCCATACTTTCTTCTAAATTTTTTTCCATCTTTTTTCTTTAATCCAAACAAAGGAAAAAAATAATTTTCCAATTTTTTTCTTTCCAAACTACTTTCCTAGGTCCAAACAGAGCCTAAGTGTGAATTATTAATCATCTTAATTCATATTTTTTTAAACCCCAATTCTAAATTTGATTAATACTACGTCAAAAGAAAAACCCTCATGCTCATCATTTATATAGTATACCCCGCCAATTTTAAAATACATGTTAATTTAACTACTTTTTTTTCGTTTCACAATAACGTATTAATGATTAGTTTATCGGTGTTTTTATTAATTACTTTTTTCTCTAACTTTTTCATTATTTTTTTTCATTTTAAATGAAATCATATAGGGTTGGTGATGTGGTAGGTACAAGGCGAGTTTTCCTATGCCAATATCCATACTCACCTGTCAAAATGCATACCATATATCCATATTTAGTGGATTTTGCGAGTATGTATGTTTTATTCGGGTATAAATAGAATAAAAAGAAATGATATCCATATTAAACCCATATTTAATATTTCTCACGATTCAACAAAAAAACACTCACTAAGCCTTGGTGGTCATCGAGGATGGAGAGAGAGAGAGCCATGAGAAAGGAGAGAGAGGTTTTGAGTGAGAGAGAAAGATATAGAGAGAGAGAAGAGAGGAGATAGAGTGTTAGGTGCAAGTGAGAGACAGAGAGTGACGAGATTGGGTTTCAAAACCGGGTCTAAAATTAAGTCATGTTTCATTAATCAACAATATTTCTACATTTTGTCAAAGCGGATTGTGAGTGTTAAGTGGGGCGGGTATAAAGTGGGTGTCGCAGATATAAATGATGGGTGCTATATGAGGTGAGTATGAGTACGGGTGAAGTCTAAGCTCTATATCTATATCCGTCTCATATCCATTTTAATTATACCGCCATATATTTCATTTTTGTTTAAATTTCTAAATGGACAGAATATTTAGATAAAAAATATATATCACTCCCCTATCTTAATGTAGACAAGTCTAAAAATACCGAAGGTATTGGTTGGTTTGATCAACTCGGCTAAGGAAACGAGACAAATAAGAAAATAGGGAACTAACTTAACAAGTAAGTATCGTATCAAAAGAGCGGAATAGCCGTCCACGGTCCATTAAATTCCGCGCTCCTCTCTCTCTCTGTCTCTCGGGTATTACGACAGGCGGTTGAGGCCCCTGTTCACACGTCCTCAATAATCAATATATATACACATTTCACAGCTTTTCTCTTTTCAAACATCGCAAGAAATCCCCTAGTCTGAACTAATCCTTCGTCAAACTACTTTCTTCTCAATCTCTTTGGTTTCCCGTATCGGCGTCGACCAATTCGGAAGATCCTGGGTTTCTTTCATTATGGCGGAAAGTGATTCTACTCTTGGACAACAAATGGTGAGGATATTTCTTTTTTTTTTTTTTTTCGCTACTTGGATGGATGATTTTAGTGATTTTTTAAGGGGTTTTCCCTTTTTCCTGCGGGTTTTGTTGTTTATAGTTTTTCTTTCCTCGGTTATATCGCCGGCTATTGGGTTTCTTTGGTTCTGGCGAATTGAATTTGTCGATGCTTAAATTATGTCTGATGCTCACCAGATTGATCTCCGCAAAAAAATGATTCTTTGTTGCGTTTCGAATGTTAATTGATTTGGGGAAACCGTAATTGTTGCATATGAGATTTTGTAATGGTGGATACGCCTTGAGCATCTTAGTATTTTGGGGTATATTTGTTGAAGCTCCAATTTTAAGACTTGATCTATGAAGGGTATGGTTTGTTATTAGAAAATGGGGTGATTTCTTGTTTATTTAACTAAATTATTTGCAAATTATGTGAGTGTTTTTGTTGTTTGCGTTGAAAATTTTTGGGACAAAAAATGATTTGGGTTTCTGTGATATATAGAAGGGAAGCAGTGAAGAGGAAAGGTTGAAGTACCTTGAGTTTGTACAAGCTGCGACCCTCCATGCCATCGTGTGCTTCTCAAACCTCTATTGCTATGCAAAGGACAGGGCTGGTCCCCTCAAACCCGGTGTCGAGACTGTTGAGGGCACTGTAAAGACTGTTGTTGGTCCGGTGTATGATCGATTTCATGATGTTCCTCTCGAACTCCTTAAGTTTGTCGATCGCAAGGTGAGTCACACGGCATTAATATGTTGTTTGTTGGTTCATGTTATTGCTGGTTATCGCCAAGTTTTAGTTTCAACTAGGTTTTCATTGCTATGAGGATGTACACCTACCTAGGGCATCTGGTAATAGCATATTCAGTGTTGTATATGACAGAACAATGACACCAAACGTTGCAGTCTCTGTTTGCTTACTTGCAGGGGTACGACTAGTTAGGTTTGGATCAGTGTTAAACCCTGCTTTTGTTGAACTACATGGGGTTTTGTTGTTGTAAGGCATCAGTGTTATACCATGTAAACTAACCGCCAATTTTGTGGTTTTGACATTGGGCACATATTGAAGCATTGGAAGCTTAGAACTAGGTGGCAATCTAGGTTATTAACTTGTTTTTCACCGGCTTAATCATATTAGGCAGGATTAGTGACAAACCATCTAACTCATCAACCAGTTTTGTTGTTTTGACATAGAAAACACATGAAGTTTTGGCCATCGAGAATGTCTTTATTTCTTCATGAAGTTCATTTTTTGACCTTGATATGGCCTGCTTGCAGGTTGATGAGTCAGTGGGCAAGTTGGAGAATCGAGTCCCACCAGTAGTGAGGCAGGTCTCATCCCAAGCATACACTGCTGCCCAAAAGGCCCCCGAGGTGGCTCGGAGTGTGGCCTCTGAAGTCCAACGGGCAGGTGTGGTAGACACTGCATCAGGATTAGCGAAGACTGTCTACACCAAATACGAGCCCACAGCAAAGGAGCTATACACCAAGTATGAGCCTGTGGCGGAGCAATACGCAGTTTCAGCTTGGCAGTCTCTCAACCGCCTTCCCCTCTTCCCCCAAGTGGCTCAAGTAATGGTTCCAAAGGCAGCGTATTGCTCCGAGAAGTACAACCAAGTTGTGAAGACAGGTGCTGAGAGAGGTTATAGAGTTGCAAATTACATGCCTCTGGTGCCTACTGAAAGGATTGCCAATGTGTTCAGTGCTCGTCAGGGTGAAGCCCACCCAGTGGCTAGCAACTGAAATAGGCCTTCCGCTATTTCTGCACAATTGAAGAGTGGTTCCGATCTGTCAGTCTAGTTGTCGTGAAAGAAACTTTTTCTTCATAGTACCATGCGTTACATTCATCAAACAAAATGTACTTTGTGATGCTATGTTAGATCAAGACAGTAACAGTTTACGTTGTTTGGTTTTATTGATAGATCTTAAGTTCTTAGCTGCAACATGTAAATATACATGTTCCGTAATGTTTCCTTGAACATCTTGGTGTTAAATATACATGTTCCATAATGTTTACTTGAACATCTTGGTGTTCACTTGATTTACAGCAAATTTGAGGGTCTTGATAATTTCAGGTACATCGTTCTTAGAACTGATGAGGGTGTAGTGGTGCCGGAGTTTTGGATTGAGCTGGTAAAAACCATTGATAAACATATATGCCTTCCATTTCAAAATCTTAGAATGAACCATTCATTTTGAAAGAGAGGAATTAGTTCGGTATGAAAAGTACGAGTATATCCAGAAATTTTTAATGAACTCAAGACATATTGAAAATAATTTGATGGTAATATACATATTGTTTACTGTTATTGCGTCTTTGTGATAATGAAAATTAGCAATTGATTTATTATTTGTAAGAAAAAGAAAAAAACAATTGTTTCGTGAATATACATACGATTGAACTGTGAAAAACGGGGAAGGGAATAATGAGGAGTCTATGTGTCTCCTCGTCAATCAGATTAGCAGTAG
Source organism: Talinum fruticosum (assembly GCA_021018815.1). NCBI lineage: Eukaryota > Viridiplantae > Streptophyta > Magnoliopsida > Caryophyllales > Talinaceae > Talinum > Talinum fruticosum. The sequence continues at coordinate 6,174,712 of JAITYX010000002.1, read as the reverse complement.
TCTTTTCTCTCTCCTTCACAGCTTACTCATTCTCCCCTAAACCCAAATCTTCCCTTCCCGTTTCTCTCTCCTCTTCTCCGGCGCTGAAAGCCACCGCCGGCGACGTACTATCTCTCCTCGGCCCCAAGGAGCAGGCCTCCAATGTTGATCCTTACGAGGCTCAAGAGCTGTGGTCTTGTTTTAAGTTCCTCGTTCCTTTTCGTCCGACTTCCTCCATTGATTCCACGGTGGGTGTGAAGCGGAGGTCTATGGCTAGCGGAAAGATGTCTAGTAGGAGAGAAATTGAGGATCAGCTGATTTGGTGGCCGCCGGCGCCGGTCATGGAGCTCGCTCGCCTGGCCTTTGATTCCGGCGGTGATCCCGATTCTATCCATCGTGCTCTAGACCCCTCCATCATCCCTGTGAGTGCTGATAGCGTTTTTGTATGAGGATTTTGTTTCCTGTTTTTTGTAGCTTCAGACAAGGGATGAATAACGTTTTCTCCCTGGATAATGAACGGGATTTTTTCACAACTGATTTTTACTGATTTTTCGGTCTCCCCAGAAAAATTAGGTGATTAGGCTTGGAGATTAGCTCATAAGTTCTACAAGGTGAATTTATCTTCTGTTTTCTTTTTTTTTTTTTCTCTGAAAGAGGGGTGAATAAGGTTAGAAATAGTTGGGCCATTCGCTCACTGAGGCTGGATGCACTTGTTGTCGAGCAATTGTTTGTAGAATTGAAATTGTTCTTAGAATTCGGATGTCTATGACCAAAATGTGCCTTCTTTTTTGTTCATGATTAGCATTCAAGGAATGGCATTGCCACATTGGATTTTAGAATAGGTACGTTGTGTTCTTCTCATAAGTCAAATGCTTCGACAATGAAGCGTTTTTGTAATGTTGTCATCTCCTTGAAATGACATTGCTACATTAGAGTTTAGAATAGGTACATTCTTTTCATGAGGAACGTACATCTTATGCTATAGATAGTTCATTGCCATTCCATTTTTCATGTTTCAGTTTTATGGCCAGTTGACTTAATCGATATTTATGTAAAGCTAAAACCCAGTAGTCCACCACTCCATGTGAATCCCTCAGAACAACATTGTAGTATGTGTTTTTGCTGTGAAATTTACGGGCTTTGTCCATTTTTCTCGTGCTTTTAAAAATGTATTTGTTTTGTTGAGATGAGAATTAATGTTGCCCTCTTTTGGTGAGTGAAAAAGTTACTTGAAGTGGTGTTATCATCTTGAATGCCATGTCCGTTTGCTTTGGATGATAGTGGCAGTGCTATATCTGATGTTGTTGTCATGTAATAGATACCTGATGTTGAAGGATCAGAAAAAGCAAGTGCGAGCTTACTAGAACCCCGTACGGAAGACAATTCATCAGTGAGGTTTGAGCAAAACTACAACTGCGTCAACATTCTTTAATAGGACTACTAGATGTTCTCCATTAACATATTAGATATTTTTTGTTGTTCAGGAGTTGAATGAGTACCTCAAATTCTTGTTTGAAATGATTGTTTCACGAGGTCCGAAAGTAGGGCTGAATGTGTCATTGAGTCGCTACGACTTCTTTCATGGTCACCTCTTTCTTGCCAGAGACACTGGACGGCTCGGAATATTGTATGTTTAAGTTCTTAGTCTATCCTTTTCATAGTAGAAACTAGAAAGGATGGGTCTTTCTTTTTCAGATTCAGCGTGATGATTATAGCTGCAAGGTAAAAAGGGCAGATCCTTTTAATTTCAAGTCAGCAGAATCTTGTATGTTTGATTTATTTGCTCCATGGTACTACGTTTTACAACTCAAGGTCCAGTTCTTCATAATGGAACAATGAAAGCGCTTGCATTAGGACAAAACGGATTAGGACAAGAATTCAGAATATAATTAACTAGTATTTGACATTTCTTCTTTTTTAATGATTTTTTTATGGTTAGTAAAACTTAAGGGACACCTTGTTCTGAAGGAATAGCTGTTAGAGATATGCTGGCAATGTAGAGGATTGAGTTAGACTAATTTCCAGCTCCAGACTCTTAGCTTTACTGGTGCACAATGCCTACATAAAGTTTGCCCTTATGTACTCAATTGAGATTTGAAGCTGGAAATTCTGTTATCATAGTTTTCCAAGCCCTTGTCTGATCATGTCTTTTCACATCCGTCTTTTCCCTCCCTGACAAATTCTGCCTCATCAATCCAGTCTCTCCTTCCTAATCTGCATCAGATAGGATCAAAGTTAACTAGGCAGTCAAGATCCAAGTATTTCTGCTTGTGGGTGTCTGACCATGAATTACTTTCCTATTATAGTCATTAAATTTTCTCATTGCAGTCCTTATAATATTTTTGTACAATTTTTGTTATCATACGGCCCATGGTACCTTATTTGTTATTCTTACTTGTTGCTATGTTACTATGCCCCCCCAAAAAAAAAAAAAAAAACAGGTTCCACGCTAAGGAGTATCCAGCTTACAATAAAGAATTGTTTCCACTGAACATGGGCTACTGCCAAAGAGGTTAATCACCATATCTAATACTACCAATAATACAATTGTGAAAGACTACTTGTTTATCCCCTCTAGTTTCCTAATCATGCAGGTGAACTTTTTAGTTTATTGAATAGGCAAATTATCCAAGCTCTTTCTTTGGCTTGTTTGGGAGTTGCTATATGGAACCAAACATAACTATTATGCTTGATGGTATAATGTGATAATGACCTGTTGGAAAACTGCGGCTTGGTCATTTGGAGTATTGAGTGCCGGCAGCAGTCAACATTAATGTTGTAATTAGAGATCTAGTTTCATGTTGATGATGATGATAATTTGATAATGTCGTTTTATATGCAGGGACTAATGTGGTTTATGATAGTACAATGAACTTGCGTAACATTCTTTGGTTGGCTCCATTGCCTAGCAATTCAAGTGAAGCTTGGGCTGCACCTGGTATGTTCCTTATGATCTAAGGCAATAATTTTGCACATAAAGATAAGCCCTTTCTTTTGGCTGATTTCCATAAAGATATATATGAGCGAAATGTCATGCGTATGTTGTCCATACCTCTCTTGCATAAACCTTGACTTCTTCTGTTTTTTTTTTTTTTTTTAAAATATTCAGAAATCTCAAGTTGATTAGGTAATAAGAAACTATTGTTATGCCGTAGTCTTATTTCCACATGTCTGTGCTTTACGCTTTTAATGGCAAAGAATAGCCACCGATAATCCGAACTGGTTAGGACTGAAGCAAAATGACTCCATAAACTATCTGTGGCTCCTTTTCTGAAGTCCAATGGAAACAACGTATCTGCAACTCAGCAGTAAGACTGTGACCCCTCCCTAACCTGCTTAGGCAGGAGTTCCAAGTTGGATGTGGAAGCTTGGAGGGTGACTTAGTGGAGATCAGCCGTCATGAGCAACAAGGCTCAAGCATATGTCAACTCTATGCACAGTCTAGGTTCACACTCTTCTGGACAGTTGAGTTTCAGGAACTACCAGCTATCTTTCTGCTGTGTCATTGAGTCATCGGCCATCTGCAAAAGTTTTTTTTTTTTTGGGATCAAAATCTGCCAAAGAATTGAGGTCAAATAACTATGCTTATTTTCTATGAGGTCCCTGAGCGTGAATAATTTTCTTCCCTACAGGTGTGTTGGTTGTCCTGGATGCTCGTCCGGGAGGAATCATATATAGAGATCTGATACCTGATTATGTGCAAATAGCACGGACGTTATATGAAGGTTTGTTTTTGTACCTGTTTCTATGTATCCTTATTGTCTTATGAGTGCAAGTTTTATATGACTTTCACAAAAACACATATACGAGGGATTCTGATGCTTACAACTTCAATCCTCACAGATGATTTTGGGGAGGTCGCTGTGGATGTCAATTACCTAAATGTAGGAAGCACTTCACCCAATTATAAAATTTTCATTTGTTAGTGATCTTCATCATGGCTGGAAATGGGAGCTGGATATGCTCTTTTGTTTTTTTGGTTGGAATACATTCTTTTATGGAGGTTGTTGTAAGAATAAGCCTCTTGGAAATCGGTTTCTACAGGTTCCTTTATGTGATTGTCTATAACATAGCGAATCATTTGTCATACCAGCTTGTTGTCAGCTTTGTAGGATTCTTAGTGTTGCCTTTTACTTTACTTGATTACTGTTCACAATATAGCAAGATTTATCGTGGATCTGGTTATTATTTCTTAATTCTAGATTATTTTCCCGTGAAGTGTTGTACACTTGTATTGTGCCAGGGTAAAAGCAAGATACATCTCACACTTTTTTTTTTTTTTTGGTGTCGTTACATAGTAAGATGCAAAGATCGATAAATTTGCATATTCCATCTGCAGTGTTTGATGTGATGAGTCATGGACTGTTGGTGAGAGCGAACACCGTGCATAAGCCTTAATTATCCTGTATATGAACCTTTTCTAGATCTAATGCGAATACCCAGGTTTTTGTTTTTTTTTTGGTAATAGTTGATAACCATGTAGTTTTCAAGTGCACAACAGACTTTTATATGGAGGGGCATGGAAATGCATTATGGATTGTAACAGATTTGCAGGAAGATATGTTAGCCAGATTGGGATTCAAGGCTCTGTTCAGCAACGAGTGTTTGGAGTAACTTTTAGCGTTTTGACCAAGTTAAAACACTAATCAACCAAATATTAACGTTCGGTAAGGTAGTGTTTTAACTAGCGTTTGCAGTATCTTTTGGCGTTTCAAGTAGTATTTCGAAAAACTAAGAATATTAGCTTTTTACATTTAAAAGTAGCGTTTCATATCTTTTTGACAAAAAATCCCTTCGTTAATTTATATTTAACAAATTATTTATATCCTTTTACGTCAATTTACAATAATTAGCTAACCCAACCACTAAATTTATCGAACATATTTATTTAACCGCTCAATTGAATAATTATTTGCTAACAGACTAAAATTTAATAAGCTATCAATTACACAAACAACTATCCGCTACTCAAACGATTTCATTTTGCCAAACAGTGCCCAAGACAACTCTACGTGAGTTGAGCAATCAAGGATTAACTCTGATGACGAACAATGGTATCTTGATGAGCTCTTCGAAGTCTCATGTGAGTAAGGTTTGCGAATGGAAAGCAAAAGAAATCCAGGAAGAAGCTAAAGGTTAGAAAACCAAGAATCAGAAAGATAAAAGGGTGGACAGCAAACTTCCAGGTCGGGAATTAAAAACAAGAAACAAAATTTTGAAGACTACTTTGTAGATAGTCTTCAAGAAGCGATCAAAACATGGGAAATTGGAAAGGTTGCAGGCATAAAGGTAATTGGACATGAACAACCAATAATTGAGGATATTTAAAAAATATCTGAAATGGCAGGAAGGCTCGGTCTATTCTATATACCTGAACCAAGTTGACCAAGGTAGCCATTGATGATTCATGGATTTTTCAGGCTTTGGATGTGGATCTATTGAAGAGTACTTTTGGGAATTTTAAAGCCTCTTGCGATTTTATTTGGTAAGTTAGAGTTTGATTGGAGTTGTTGTGAGATTGTTTCTTGTGAAGATGGTGATGGAGATTGGAGGTGACAGAAAATTTCTAAATATGGTGAATGTATTAGATTAATGGCATGGCTGGCAGTGATGTGGTGGTGGGATTGAATGTGAATTGTCGAATCAATTTTATCAAAGAGGAATCAATCTTGATGATATTAACTTGCATGTGCTGATGCTCGCCTTTAAAGTGGTTTTGGTGTAATTGTTTATTTACATATAATTAATATTACGGGTAATTGATCAAATATATATAAAAAATATATGTTTGCCAAATTTTTGGCCAAAAAATCATAATCTAGAGATCTATTGAACATGATGCAAGACCAACGGTAAATCTTTAGGGTGAGAGTCTGAGTCGAGGGATAGTTTTCACTAAATGTGTGTGATGTGCTATTTTGAGTTGTTGTAACTCTCGAACACCATTTATTACCGAACCATGTTAAATTGGACCATTTTTGATCTATTGGATAAATTATTTTGAATTTCGTCCTTCATACCTATAGCTAATGACCTTAAGAGCATCTCCAGGTGGGTGAGCCTGTTTTAGGCTCACTCAGTGGAGACCTACAGATGATACATTAGCAAAGAGTTTGCTTTTTTCTTTCCTAAATCCTTACTTCCACAATGCAAAACTCACCAACAAGGCTCACCTATTTAAATAATCCTCTTGAATCCCACTCATCAACATATTTACTTAATTTCACATCTTATATTTTGTATTGTTATTTAAATATATAAAAAAATTATTTGGTGCACTATGAAAATTAAATTAATTAATTTAGATTATGAAAATTTTTTAAAAATTATTTGGCACACAATGTGAGAATGAAATGATGTAAGTTATTTGTCAATTTAATAGGTATTTATACAGTAAAAATACACAAAAAAATTACAAAAATAATAACTCCAAAAATTACCGTTGTAAAAAAATAAATAAATCACAACGGCTATTTTATAGCCGTTGTATAGCAGAAATCAATTATGTGGTTCATAATTTGAAACCATGGTGGAATTACCAAGAATAATTAATTATTTATCAGTTTATTTTTTATGTTAATTAATTACGATGCAGAGTAACCAATCACAGGCTGCCACATCATCCGTGCGATTTCTCTCTCCAGGCTCATCTCGCTCGAGCTTCCGTGCACCTCGGGAAGCAGTGCACCTGCTGTGGGACGCCGTGCCTCGGGCGGCGCGCCACGTCAAGCGTGCTTCTCAGACGCGTCTTGAGCTGCGGCAGCTCTAAAATGGGCTAATTTTTAGCAAAAGTGGGTTATATATCAAGGGTTTGAATTTATGAAGTTAGTTTTTTAAGATCCATTAGAGAAAAGAGTAAAAGACAAGAGAAGAGTGATAGTATCAAGAGTAAAAAAAAGGGGTAAAAATGAAACATAATAAATAGTATATTCACGTTTGAAAATTAGTGAGGGTATAGAAGAGTAAATACGATTAAGTACCATATACTTGATTGAAAATTAGTATTAGAATTAGTAAATAAAACTAATATTTTACATATATACCCTTCTATTTTAATAAAAAAAAATTGAGGATTATAAGTATATTTGAATAGAATAATACAACACAAAGTTTTAGTTCAATAAATAGTACAACTCCTCCTTACATCTCAAATTAGAGCGTTATAAAAATCATAATAAAGATGAGTAAGGGATACTCCTCCTATTCTTATTTATTCTCCAACCAATACTAAAAATATTATTAAATTTTGACTCAAAATTGGATCGTATTACATTTACATCAAAACACTATCGAGTTAATTTTAAATAAATTAGTCTCTCTTTTCCATAAAAGTTGTCAAAATTTTATATTTTAAATGTTCCAAAAATATTATCAGATTTAGTAATAAAAATGACCTTTTATTTATAAGTTGTGGGTGATAAATGATTTTTTCTTAAATTTTTATATTTTTAAAATTTGATAAATTTTTAGGGAGGAAGAAAGTATTACAATTTGATAAATTTGCTAATACCAATGTTATTTTTGTAATCCTTGGAGCTTTTACACCAAAAATATATTTAAAAATAAAAATTAAATACAGTAGAAAAACATAACCCAAGGTTAAAAAAAAAATGGACGTTCCATTCTCCCTGCAATAATTTAGTTTATAATACCCACAGAGAGAGGGAGAGGGGGGCTAATTATGCGCTGAAATCATTTCAAACCACGTTCCTTGTTTGGGAGTTGGGAGCTCAAAAACTTCAAACCAACGACACCAACCAAAAAGCGAGGAGTCCAGGAGAGAGGGAAGGGAGAGAGAGAGAGAGGCGGACATGGCAGACGAAGACTCACTCGAAGCAGAGGAGCTCGCCGACGAGCAGAAGTTAGAGATTGCCAAATGGTTCCTTTTGAACTCTCCCGCCGGCGAAATCCAATACGTTGCCAAAGGTCACCTTCTTTTTCTTTCTAATTTTGTTCCCGTTTATCGCCATTTTTGGTTTTTCTTCGCTATTTGGTTCAGATTTATTGCATTTCATCGCGTTTTTGGTTGTGAAGTCATTGCTGGAGTTGTTTGATTTGCATTTTTCCGTCGTTGAAACAGATTTGAAGGCGATTTTGAAGGATGATAGTTTGTATAATTTGGCCGCGGTGGATTCGTTCCCTCAATACAATAAAACTCACATGATTTGTCTTGATATGCCTGATAGAAGCGGCGATGTAAGTGCTATATCTTCGTTTTGGGTTGATATCTTACGGTTTTAATTTGTTTGATTGGGGAGATTTTATTGATAAAAGCTGCCCATTTGGTGTTGTTAGGGTTTATGTTTTGGTTAGGACACACATTTCTTTCTGCATTGTGGAATTGGTACTAAGTTTCTAATGCGGGAAAGGGGGTGAAGGTGAGTTGGTGTGTTTTCTTTTTTCTTAAATTGCTCCAGGACAATGGAAACTTTTTTTCATGAGAGAGATAGTACAGTGGGCTATTGACCATTGACCAATTGCATCCCTGTGGTAGGGTGGGCCAATCTATGCTCGTAAGTAATGTGTAAGATTGGACCTTACTTGCAGAAGCATGGGTACGAAATGGGTTGTAGGGTACAGATGCTGGTTTTTGATGGTATACTAGGTGGCACTTGGCACATGGAGTGCTTGCTGCACCATGCTTGGATAATTTTTTTCAAGTCGTGTCCTTTTTTTTTTTTTTTGGTTTCTCTCAATTTGGGAATCAGTTTTTGCTACTGTTTATGGCTATCCATGACATAATTGGCAACCTATTAGATGTAATATAGACACCACTTTTTGGAAGTTTTCACCATGAGGTGAAGAGGTTTTCATGTTTCCAACTGTAGTGCCATAGGCTTTGATGCACCCTAGAGGCAAATTTGCCCCAACCCATTACCCACTTTCCAATTAGGGCCAGCTGAATCAAATGTGACGTGAAAGGCAATGTTAGTTTGCTTCTCAAAGCACTGTTATACCCTGTTGATGATTATTCCCTTAACAGGGGTACATTTGTCCCCAAACATCAGACTAGGGAAGAACCTCTTGAAAGGCACTTGGTACTCAATGAGACTTTGGAGATCTGCGTATCTTGTGCATTGAAAAGTTTCTATTTTTATTATTATTATTTTTTTCTGTTGACAAGAAATCGCAGTAGAATATTTTCTGAGGAAGGTGATTGAATTAGGAACAAAAAGTACAGTAGTCATTAGTTAAGCCGTTCTGAATGAATTCCTGGACTTTTGCTAGTTGAAAATAGCATATGGATTGTATATGTGATAATAATATAAAAGAGAAATAATTCATACTGTTCAATATGAACAATAATATAGTGACATCCTGTGAGATCACAAAGCTAAGATAAACATCCATCAAAGGAAGTTTTGTGTGTATAGTGTGATGGGTCATTTGAGCCATAAAAGGATTAAAGCTCACAAAACTAAACGTTTGCGTGTTCAAGCTAGACACACTTGATCCATAAATCAAGCAATGATACCTAGTAATCAATTTGATTGAAATCACATTGTTTCTCCACAACCCCTCCCCCAAGGAAGGGGGAAGACAAAGAAAAGCGGCTTTTGTGTTAGCCTAATGTCAATTTGACCATCTGATCGGCCATTGTCATTTGTCAACAGCGTCTTTGCTAGTTTATGCTTGCATTAATCTAAGGTTATCTACTTGTTGATCTCTCTCTGCAATATCGCTGACATTAGGTGTTGTGAGTTAGTTGGTTTCTAAACGTATAAAACTTTTGATTAATAGTTTTAAGAATTTTTATTATAATTGCATGCTTCTTTCCAATGAGCTTTTAATTGAATTTAAAGGATTAAGACATAGCTTAAGGTAGCTAGAGTTTTTGACTCCTTTTTCTATTTCAACCTTGAGTATTGAGTGCCACTAAATGATTGTGGATTTTAGGATATGTTATCTAATTTGAATTTATGCAAATTTAATTTATGTGTGGTTGAATTTTCAGCTCAAATTCCCTAAAAATATTATGAATGGTGGGTTATAATGACACAACCTACTCCTATAGGTGTTTAGCTTTGTGATACCACACGATAACCTTATCTTGGTGCTGAATAATACTATTTATTTACTTTTTATATATGACATCAAAGATGTGTTCCTTATCGCTAAACAGTAGTAGTTGCTATGGTGGTTATTGAAAATTAATTATTGTACTTTTTTATTCTTTACTCGACCATCCTTTTTTATATTTGTTTGTAAAATCTTGTTGGGAAAATATTTAGGTATAGAAACTTTTTGATGCTATCAAATATCCTTGTATAAAGCATTATTTACTCCTTCCATCCAGTAATATTTGTTCTGTCTAGAGAATGGAATTTTTAAGTGAACATTATTTAATGCATTCATATTGATTTTAGAAGAGAGCAAGGTTTTTAATGCTAACTGTCGTAAAAAAGGGACTTTATTTTTGGACTTCCACAAAAGGAAAAAGGGATAATTATTATTATTTTTTGGGAGAAAGGGGGGATTACCTTAGTATCTCTCACAAGAATTTTTCTTAGGTGGGATGTGGGGTTTTTTGGGCCCAAGGGTTGGTGCAGAGGTTATAGGAGACATCATTTTTGTATATTTGTACTTGGCTAACATCACTTGCAATTTTTTGATGACAAATACTGGATAAATGGGAAGTTGTAGTGTTTTGTTTATGTCACGTGATGGTGGCATATATGAATTTTGAATTGATGGCATGCTGATGCCCTTTCAGGTGATCATTACATCATTCAACGAGATCACAGAGAATGAGTATCTTGATCCCCGCACTGCTCAAGTTGCTGTCGTGGATCATGTGAAACAAGTAATTTGTTCTGTCATTAAATGTTATTCCTTGTATCTTCTGGTTGAGCTCTAAGCTTCAATCCATTGCATTATGTACGGAGCCTGAGCTAGATGCTTTTAATCCCATGGGCTTTTAGCTGTTACATACCTTGTCAATTGCTGTAATCAAAGCAATGAGTTAGAAAGCAGTTTATAAGCTCCGTCATGTCCCCTTCTCATGACGCGTATTGCATTGATTAAATTTGAGGGTTTGGATTGTCTAAATGAAGAGACTTAATCTGGTTTTTTATTTGCTGCGCATATACATCTATTTGCTTCTTTTTCTTTTGATACCCATCTGCAACATGGATACTTGTTCTGGAACAAAATGTATGCCTATGAACTAGGGATATGTCTTTCTTATAACTTGCTTCTTTGCTAGGTGAGAAATCCATTTGTAAAATCTGTTCCTTGCTTGTAAGAGAAATCTATCTGGGAGCTCCTTTCTTCACTTATTTTTGGGGTATTTTTGTTCTTTTTTAGGGGGTGATTGGGGGAGACGTGAATGCTGTTTGAAGAAGCTTCTCTTTCATGAGAATATGAATGGTCAATTTTTGCATTCTCAAAGATGTGCATCCATAGAAATTAACAAATGTTTTGATTTGTAATCGTTACATTTGAGGTTACCTTGATTTTTTACAGCTTATTTATTGTAACAATATGCTAAAATGGTTCAGGCTTGTACAGAGGTCAGACCTGCTAGTGATGAGGAACTTCCATCACCCTACATCGAAGAACTCAGGTTTGTCACAACTTAGTTTTGGCCCATCTGGATCATGTTCTGTTATCGATGATTCTGTACTCTGCTTAAAATATACTTAAACACTGGGTTTCCCAGCAACACCTGATTGCTGTTGAGAGAGTGTTTATTGCATCACCACTCTTAGATTACTGTGATTAAAAACCTACTGAAGTTTGAACTTCAATGACATTTGATCAATGAATAAAACCAATTTGTGTATACCTTTTTAGTCTTCTTCATGCATGATGGTTTGGTCTGAGTTATGCATTTTTTAATAATTGGTTAATCTGGGTTCTTTCACTTGCTTTTTTTTTCTTTTTTCTTTTTTTTTTGGGGGTGGGGGTGGGAAACAACCTCATGGATTGTCTAGGATATGGTATTCTGGTTGCATAATATAGATCTGCCGGACCCCACTTCTGTGGAGTACCCAGTGGGGCATTGGTGATTTTCATTGTTGCTGAGATCGAATATAATAAGTCAAGATCAACAATCTGACTACCTAAGAGCTTGTCTTACTCCCCCCTCCCAATCTTAATTCTTATTTCTCTTATCAGTTCTTTTTGTCATATACAACAGAGGGCTTATTATAGTGTTCTCCTTTTATTTTCTCATCTTGGCGCTCTCTCCTCTCCATTTCCCTTGATTTGTGCAATCTTTTGCTGCAGATGTGCTTTAGATGCAGAAATCATGAAATACGTCGGTGAAGCTTATCCTAAAGGTGTCTCTGCTGTATATTGTGTAAAAGGGAAAGATGTGGAAGAATCAGGATCTAATTTTGAATTTGTTGTGGTGATTTCTGCTTCTAGGCTGAGTCCTCAGAATTTCTGGTTAGTTCCTTGCCACTTATATCACTCAAATGCTGCTGTTCTTCATATGATTTTGAGATTTAACTGTGTGTTCTTTGATGTGCTGCGACTAATAGTACTAGTTGTATAATCTTGTATGCCAGAGTCATGAATTCTGTTGTGGGTAGGTCCATATTCTAAGAGTATTGCATGGGCAGTATGTGGAGGGTCCAATATATTAGCCTTACTCCTAAACTGCAGGAGGCTGGTTTTGTTAGACTGTAGATTTTAAAATTGTTGGTTGCCTACCACTTTATAACGGAAGTAGAGGACAACTTAAAGAGGCATTTTGCTTTAGTCCACTGTAATTAAAGCTGAAAAATGGCCCAAGTCCTTATTTCTTATCAGAATCCTGTTTTCTGCTCCAATGCTTTTGTCCCTTTAAGAGCTATAAGCTTTTGGTAGAATCTTTAGCTTTATGGTTGACACCTCTGACATGTCAGAAAAAGAAAATCTCACCATTTGGCCAAGGTTTATTTATGTCATGGCATACACCTTGTTTGGAAGCCCATATTCTGCCTGGAATTTCAAGTTAATGCTATAATTTAATAGTTAGTCATCAAAGAAGAAAAAAAGGCAATCATGTGTCCATGGCTTCATAAAACCAACTCTAGCATTCGGCCAAGGTTTTATTTATGTCATGGCTTACACCTTGTCTGAAGGCCTGTGTTCTGCCTAGAATTTCAAGTTGATGCTATAATTTAATAGTTAGTCATCAAAGAAAAAAAAAAAGGTAATCATGTGTCCATGGCTTCATAAAACCAACTCTAAGAACTTCTGTTATTTGATGTCTTAGAGTAACAATCTTCTATTTAGATGCTTGATAAACGGCAGTGGCTTTCCATTTATGATAGCATATTCTGAATAACTTTCTTATTCTATCTGTTCCTATGAAGCCATTTTGTGAAAATGATCCTATATAAAGGACATTTACTTTGGAACAAGATCCTATAAAGTGAAACTTCAAGCATTAATTATGACTTGTTTTGTATTCTCCTGCATGTTGTTTCTCTTTTTTTCTTTTTCTTTTTCTTTTTTGAGTGGTGGGTGGGGGAGGAGATTTCTTGATTCAGTACTTGATCATCTTTTGAAATTGGAATTATATATAGTTTGTTTTTTGTTTTCTTTCCTGTTGATATCAGATTTTAAATGTCTCTGGTGTATTCCTCAGCAACGGAAGTTGGAGATCAATATGGAATCTTGAGTTCAAGGATGAGGACCAGATGGTGGAAATAAAAGGAAAATTGCAGGTTTGTTGAGGTTGAGATCTTGTTTTTTTTTTTTTTTTTTAACTGTTTGAAATGTGCAACAGGTGGAACCTATACTATGAGAATACGAATTAGGAGATGTATTCTAAAGTGTGATTAGTTTGTTCTATCTACTTTTCATGTAGGTAGGCGCTCATTATTTTGAGGAAGGAAATGTGCAGTTAGATACAAAGCATGAATGCAGAGATTCAACTCTATTTCAGGTACAAATTTCTGATTCCGTTTCTCTTTTGCCTTTTTTGGGATGGGCCATGATGCTTTATGGCGAGGCTGTTGTATATTGAGATCTAACTGGTGCTCATGACATCTTCACAACATTGTGAATGATCATCTTGAATTTCTTTTCTAAAGTAGAAGCTGTCTTTATGTATGCAAAACAGCAGGCTTTCCTTGTTATGATATAGATTCTGTAACTTAACTATAGTCTTGCTTGCATCCTGCTGAGCGATGTCCCATACAAGTTATGCATTTTAATGGATAATGGCCATGCTTGGGATTTCTTCCAGATACATCCTTGAGATGTAATGATGCTATAATTTGCACTCAAATTCCTGAACTATGAGATTTTTCAATATCAAAATCTAACAAACAATTTCTATTGCTTCCATCTGTGCCACCAAAGCCTTTTTTAGTATTTTTTTAATGCAAAGGTATAAAGAAATTTAATGTATGACCTCCATCAATAGAACACATGTTCCCTGCTGTCAATCAGAAATTAGGGATCAAAGTATAAATAGAAAGGTACTTCTACAGCTGTTGATTTCAAGCTGGGCAATTTGTTCCTTTTCTCCAAAAATCCCCTAAAGCAAAAGGCATGTTCTATTTTTGATATTTTTCCTTTTTTTTTTTCCTTACTTGAAGATACTTAACCAGCAGGCAGCCTCCCCCTTCATTGACATTGCAAGTTTCCTTGCAAACTTAGGAGTGTATACAGTTAACTTTATCAAGAAAATGCAACCAGTGTCAACTAGAAGACAGCACCAGAGAGAAAGCAAAATGAAAAGCAAAACAAGAAAATTATGAAGCAAAAGCAAAAAATTTGCACTTCGCGTTTCTTCCTATTCAGCTACTGCTACTTTTATCTGACTGAAGACCCTAAAAGTTAATTGCCAGAGGACCTCCAAATAATTAGTTGCGAGATTAGCTAAGCCTAACAATGACTTCTCCTACTTAGTACTCTGCTACTCTATGACTTGCAATTCCAGCATATCGTACTGCATATACAGAAGTTGAGTAAACGAGAAAATTGATTCTCTATAAAATTATACTCTTGGTAGTATAGTACGCTGTACACATTTATTTTTTTAATGTCTCATTTAGCCATATTGTTATCTGTTTAGGAGGGAAATTTTTGATGAAAACTCAGCTTGACACTTTTGTGTTGTTTTGATTGTGATGTCTTCTGAAACTCTACCTCTATAATTTCAATTATCATCATGTTACTCTGCTTATGCCTCATGGACTTATGATGACATCAGTGCAAATTAGCAATCTTGTACACTCTGCATTTGTTGGCCGTGGTGGGTAGTAGGTTTCTGATGAAATGCAAGTGTGTTGCTTTGCATTCCTATAGGACTAGTAGGCTGTTTGTTGGATGGTTTGGTTGTATATGGATGACCCGGTTGAAATCTATGCGGAGATTGCTAACCAGTTTCTCCCCCTCTCGATAAATGGAAATCTCTCAACAATCCCCCACCCTTCCTTCCACCAAAAAAGGGAGAAATACAAGTCTATTGTGATATCTATGACTACAGTCTGTCTGATCTGTTCTTTTCTTTTGCTACAATGTTTTTGTTATTTGGTTAATTGATTGGCGATTGTCATGGGTTTCAGTCACCAGAAGATTCGGCCATAGCAATAACCAACATTATACGGCAACATGAAACAGAATACTTGGCATCCCTTGAGGTACTGTTTTATCTATTTTAAGAGCCTGAGAACTGCGAAAGGGAAGAGGGTTGGTGGTATATTGGAGTAGATAAAAAGGAGTACTGTCTTGTTCCTTTAAAACTCCAGTGTTCCCCAGCTGCCTGGGGCAAAACCAATTGAAAAGCTCGCTTTCAGTTGTTCCACGTTCCTCAAAATCATCATCTTATAGGAGAGGATTCGCTTATTCTTGACTAATTAATTCTTTGGCTGACAGGCATCTTATTTAAATCTACCAGACACAACTTTCAAGGTAAAGTTTTACTAGAATATCTTCCATCATTTCTGATTTGTTTTAATAGCGTCACATCTGTACATTTTCATGAAGCATCATAACAGTAAAAGATAACTGACTTGAAAGGTCTACAATAGGTTCATAGCCGAAGAACGTACGTTAAAGTTCATAAATTTTTTCAAGGATACAAAAATTCTGAACATTATTTTATTCTTCTGAGTACATTGTCCCAATCATTTCATAGCTAGTGATGGTAAATAATATAGAACCTTGAGAAGAAACTTCAAGAATGACATAGATGGTGGTGGATCCAATGAAAGCCTAAATTTATCATAGATTCTTAATCCCATTGACCATGTTACTAGCAACTCTCTTACGAACGAATAATTTTTCATGTCAAAAGAAGTCCCCCTTCCAATGAGAGATGAAAAGTTTCTTTCTTTACCATTAGATCTAAAATCAGCGGACGGGATTGTAGATGCTTAATTAATTTGTCTTGCCATATAAACCCCGTTAAAAAAAAAAAAAAAAAAACCTCTCTCCTCCCTCGTTCTTCCTCATGGTCTGCAACTGGGAATGGGCCGCATGTCTGCCTCCCCAACACAGCCACCTCAAGGCTGGGTGCCGGCAGACTCTCTCTATTTCTGTCAACCTTGGCAGTGATGTCCCCACGTTGGATGTTTCAGGCTCCCCACAACTGGGTTGTATGGCCCTTCCATACTCCTATCTGTTAGGGTTTTGAATTACTCCAGCAGCAAAAGTCCCCGATTCATGACGATTGTGGCAAAGGCTACGACCACTGGTTAAAAAAATTCACCCTTGCCCAGAATTTTAATAGCAAGCCACCACCTCTTAAGGACCAAAGGAAGCTACCACAACGGTCGCTAGTTGAGGACAAACCTCCCTGGTGGTTCCTCATCAACCAACAGCTTACGTGGTGACGCCTACAGTCCTTGAGATGCGGTGGCTGACAATCAGATATCTGGGTGGGGTGTAGATCATGGGGATGGGGCATGGGCTGGGTGGTGTTAGTTGATGACATGGCCCGATATGGAACATTCAATTAAAAATGAATGGCCCAGATTTATATTTGTCATCTCTCATCAAAAGTCCGACTTCTCATTGGATATTTCCTCTCTCTCTCTCTTCTCTATATCTCTGTCTCTGTCTCTATCTCTATCTATCTATCTATCTATGTGTATTAAGCATAGATTCTAGCTCTGTCATAAGCTAGGGTAGGATTACAGAGTATGACTGGGTAAATCTTGACCTCCTCAGACCCTAATGAAATGGCATCACACTGGGTATTCTTTGGTGATTTATTTAACCATTTTGACGTATAAGGCAGTACATTAGGTGTGTCACAATTCTGTTATAGCGTTATAGCTGGCAATCATTAGCAAAGTAAACACTAGACACATTCGGCTATCATGACAGTATGACACGAACACTTCACTCTTTCTACATGTCTGTTCACATGCTATCGTGATGACAGGATCTTCGGAGAAAGCTACCAGTCACTCGTACTTTGTTTCCTTGGCACAATACTGCACAGTTCAGTCTGACGAGAGAAATCGCCAAGGAATTAGGAGCTGGAAAGTGAACCCTTGTATCGCAGCCTAAAGTTTTTGTTTCCAGGATCATCAACATCGATTGTGTTAATGGGACAGCAATTACTTTCACCGTCAGTTTTGGCCTTTTGTTGTAAAGGTGTATAGTGAGCAAGTGAATAGATAGAATATCTGATGTTTATGCAAAAGTATGGACAAATTTGTGTGTATGCATCTGGCCTGGATCTGGCTGGCTTGAGTAAGCAAACTGCTGAATTTTGATATTTGTAATCATCCAAAATTCATCCAAAATTTTTTTACCAGCCATTTGTAAGAAAGCATTGCACCTGCATAGTGTGTGAGGTGAATGCCATCATTGACAGTCTAGACCCCTACTTTCTTCAGCTTAATTTACTTGGATTTCAAATTTATTCAAACTTTAGGTTATTTGTACATTATAGATTTATATTTAAGTAATTTTAAATCTCTTAAAATAATTACACATTTACATTCCAAATACACTCATACTTGTTACAAACATAGATCGATAGATAAATATTTCAAGAGCAAAAGTGAAAGGGGGAGATACAAACATGGTTTCGGATTTGAGAGTTACGAACATAGTCACATGGCAGTGGAAGAAAATTGGGAAGAGGTGGGTTCGACATGGTTGGAGTCTTTATTCCAACCAACTCCAACCAAATATATGATGTCAAAAATTAAATCTCATTTCATTCCTCGCATATTTATGTCTCATTGTATTTCATTCTACCTTGATGAACCAAACATCCCTTGTTCAGTGTTTATCATTTATTGTTAAATTGTTAAATGTTAGTATTTTTTTTATATCGATTTACCTTCATAGTGTAATTTTCGTGAAATATTTTATTTTATTTCAGTAATAATGAATTATGATGGATTATTAATGTTATTCAATTATATTTTTGTCAGCGTAGTCATTTTCAGAATTATACTCGTATATTTTTAATAATTATTATGAAATAATTTGTAAGAATAGCTTGCTTCAGAAATGGGGATGAAGAAAGACTCACAACATAACTATATAAATGTTAGTAGTACACCTTTTTTTTTCTTTGAGAAATAAAACTTTAAGACAGAGAGATCGATATCTTAATTGATTGGATAAAACTTGGGTGCTTATCTGTTTTGTCATTTAAGCTAAGTGCAAAATTATATGTAACGTATAATCTTGATGATAAAAATAAAACTTTCATATTCGGGTCCTTAGTTATTATTTTATTAAAAAATGTGTCTTATAAATTATATGAGATTCAATGATTGTTTAACGACTCGGGATGCTGGTTGTTTTTTTACAAACACAAATGGAGAAAGATAGCATTTTTCCAATTTTCTTGTTCGCTTGGTTAATATGTGAGTATGCAAGTGTAAGAATCTATTTAGGGGTGTGGCTGAGTTGAGGCGGCTCACGAGTAAATGCCTGTCAAGTCGAGTTCGTAGCAAACCCGAGCCGAATCTGGATAATTATGCGAACCGATCTTGAGTTTGCAATTTTGGAACTCATAAGCTCGCCGAGTATACACGAGCCAATTACAAACGAGCCAAACGAACGACCAGAGCTGACGAGTCGAACGAGTCGCAATTAAGTTCAAATTCATGTTTTTATAATTTGTATATAAAGTGTGACTTTAAATCTCAAAACAAAAATTTTAAAGAAGCATAGTGAATTGACGAGATAAGAACGAATTGAGTTCAAATTTGAGTTCGAGCTTGATTTTGTAAAACTCTGCAAGCCACGTAGCCGAACTAACCTGAAACAATATCGAAAAGATGAGCTCCGAACCTAACAAATTCGGGCCCGAATAAACCCTAGGTCTACTTAAATAGAACTACTCGCTCTGGTGGGATGGGATTTAATAAAGAGAGAAAGGGGAATAGAAATTTGTTGATAATTTGGTTGGGGTTATTATACGTATACTTTATACTGACCAAATGAAAAAACCAAAATGAGCCTTTTATTCACGTGGGCCGTAGGGTTCTGTCCTTTGGAATGCAGCCCCGCTGCCTTTTGATTTTCTGTGCAGTGAAATAGGGGAGTTCTTTCTGTTTCTGGGTTCGCCGCACTGGGAGGGGGTGAGGGGTGAAGGCAACCATATTGGTACCTTAAGCACCCAAGAAGAAGAGGGAGGAGGAGGAGGAGAAGCAGCAGGAGAAGAGGAGGAAGAGGGAAGTAAGAACTTCATGTGAGTAATTCTTCTCTTCTCTTCTAAACCTAAAATTGGTTAGAAGAAGATAATTGGAAGCTAAATGAAAGTTGAATCTATGAGTTTCATGTTTTAAGGCTAATGAATTTAAAACCTAATTTGATTTATTGGAAACCCACCAATTTCATGTTTACTTGTGATTGTTGGATTATGTGGGTGTTGATTAAATTATGCGCATATGACATTGGTGTTTATTTTTTTATTTGGTCATGCATGCACTAGATTGTGGATATTTAGCTAGAATATTGGGGTTGGAAGAACAAACATGGTGGGAAATAGATTAAATTTCGGATTTACCCAGTTTTTCTCCCACTGTTTGAATTTTTGCGAATTATTGGCTTGGATAAACATTATGGACTGTTTGCTATGGTTCTTCATATTATTTGGCAATTTCCTGTAAATTTTTGTGAATTTTAGATGCATATATTATGAGCTGTGAATTTTTAAGTGAAATCCCTGATTTGGAGAATAGCGGACTGATTGCACTGTTTGATCAGTAATAACTGTTTGAGAGTTTGGTTGATGGTTTTAAGAAGTTTGAAACGTGTGAAGGCTGCAAAAACACAGAGAGCTTATGTGGAAGTATCCTCAATTAGTCAATTACCAAAGTAAAATGTGTGAAGGCTGCAAAAACACTATCGTTTTACTTTGGGTATCTCCAGTTGTCCACTTTCCTCTTAATATGCTATATGATTATATGATTGCAACTAGATTCCATTTGTTCAATATAAGATGGATACAAATGTTATGAAATGTGAATATGTATATTGAATGTGTGCTAGAGTAATCAATAAATGAATATGTCAGTATGGACGTGAATCTTGATTGGTTGTCTTGAGCTTAGAGTTTTTGGTATGAAAGTATGTTATGCTTGAACGTGTGACTATATGCATGTGTGAATGTAATGGATTAATGTGCAAAGCGGAACAAAAGGGAAGACTTGGATTATTCCGTGGGCTCGGGAGAGCTCATCATCTCGCCACATTTTCAGGTTCAAGAATTAAACGTGAAGGGTGAATGTCAGAATCGCTACAAGCTAGAAGTTTGTCTGAGATTGTTTTTAAGAAAATTTGCGACACGAACTTTTGTCTTCTTTTTATTCTGTGTATAATGTAAATGTTAAACATTTATTTGATTTGTAACCTTTGTGTCCTTTAAGAGAACAATTATAGACCCTGTTTTAGGAATGCCAACGCGATGAATAAAATTTTGAAGCCTCTATGCCTTGTTAGGAGATTACTCAATTGTGAAGCAATCTCATATTTTTTAGTGTGTTCTATAACCAGATTAAGGATTTAAGATCCTCATGTCTGACTGACTAATGAACGTGAACTAGACCCCTCCTTAGGAAGGTGGGTCGTTACAGAAAGTCTCTGATGGTGGACACTTTTACTGTCAGATCAAAATGTTTGATGCAGCTGGTCTGAGTCTAGTATCTTTGAACCTATGCGGTCATGTTCATTCATTTTGTACAAAATATTCCAGGTTTAGTTGATGATTAAGTGTGCAATATTGACGGTGGTTGTTAATGGTACAGCTGTGAGTCACTTCTTTAACTTGCTCAAGTTTTGGTGCAATTTTTCATGATCCTGGATACCAATGTCTTGCCATTTGTCTTCTTTACAATCTGTCCATACCCCTGATCGTTTATTCAAGCTTTTACCACTTGGCGCGACATTATACTGAGACTTTGGATCCATGGGACACTAATAAGACCTACTAATTTTCTTTTTGTTTTGCAGCTTTGCTGATCACACTATAGCTTGGTGCTGTACGATCAACTTATGGGATCAGATTAACCAAAGGTCATGTTTGATTTTGAAAATGAAACCTCACTTTCTTGCAAATTTGACACTTGTATAGATTCAAGCGATTCCAGTTCAAGGGTGAGCAAATCTTGTTTCTGTTCAGATTACTCTGTTTTAGGTTTTGAGCACTTCCTATCCATATTAGTGAAACTCTTTTTTTCCTGGAATATGTCAAACATCAAAAATTTATTTGTGACTCCTCTTTTTCAACTTCTTCTCATGCTAACGTTCTTCAGGTTGATCCTCCACGTCATGGCATTTTATTAACATCTTATCACCTTTTCAGCAGTTATAACTTATAGATTGCAAAATTTTGCTCAACGTTTTCTCTGGTCTCTTTTTGTCCTTTTTTATCTCGCTGGAATGATGCAATTTAGCCAAATCTGATATCATGTGCTCCTTGTGTCATTTTTTCTGAGCTCATCAAGCGGCTTTTGCTCAAGTTGCACAAAAGGTTTCCTTTGTGCTCTTGGGTGCCCTTGAAGAGATGTCACAAGTAGAAGTGCATCTTTGTGATCGATAAATTTAGAGATTGGTTGTCATGCTGACCAGATAGCTTCCCTGTGTTTGTAATACAGCGTCATACTTTAGAGTGTCCTGAAGGCTATCTTTCTTACATGTTCCTTTTGTTGTTGCTGTGATGCTTTCATCCCCTTTTTGTGATATCATAGACCAGTTTGCTGTGACTTTCTTGCAGGCTTTCCTTTTTCAATAATAATTTAAAAGCTTTTTTAGCACCCTTAAGAAGCCCCAACTCCCATATGTTTTATGTGCTCCTCAATTTGCCGGTTTTACATGATTTGATTACGAACATTTTGATTAGCAAAAATTCAAAAGTAAACATTAGATTCGGCAGACAGGAATCCACTCCGAGGTATTCTTCAAGAACTTTGTAAATGCTTCTTTGATAGAGGAAGGAGAATGAGCAGGCCGTCCTCTGGACTTCCCAATTCCGATTACATTGAGAAATGAATTCCAGTGAGTTTCTTTGTCAGATCATCGCGCAACTTCATTTTTCATCAAAATTATGGAAGGAAGGGTGAGGGCAAGGGGTCATACTTAAGATGAACTAATGTGAAGCCGACAAATGAAGCAAAAGTATCCCAAATTCCCAATAGTATTCAGATGGAATAAAGCTTTAGGAGAATTTTTCAAGCTTTATCTATTGGAAATCCGGGCCAAACTGATGGTTGCAGGTGGTAGTCCATCCGCCCTAAACACGACCCAACTAATTGCCATATTCTAGTAGATTAGACTATGCTTTGTTCAATCATGGGGATAAGTTTATGCTAATCATTCTTTGATCGGAGAATGTTTTGTTTCGGGATGGGTTCTTTGGGAGCTGGGCCAGTTTTGTTCCCATGGCTCATTTCAGATATGAGCTAGAGTTGGAAAATCGAAATTAGTATAGTGTTTTATGAACTTATGGTTGCTACTCTGTCACTTAGATTCCGCTCTTTTTCTGTGTTTACTCTATCACTCAATTGTCTTCCCGTCATTCCTTCAAATGCTTTATTTCCTATCCTGTATAATTTGTGATGACTAGGATTTTTGTCTGTTCGTCTGTTCAACCCTAGGAAATTGAACTCTTTAACTAGAATTTTTGTTCTTGAAGGCTATTTTGTTCCGGATGTTTTGCAGAATGTTTGACAGCTAACTGTGTAGTTCTTGATTTTGGCGATGCACCTAAATTTTTGAGGAAAATTGTCGATAGGGGACTGATTCATGCGCCCTTTTCTGGTATGCAAAAGTGGGGTTAACAATTGGGAGAGTCCTGTTTGGTTTGTTGATTTGGGGTTCTTCTTCAGGTTTTGAATTTAAAGGTTTTTAATACTTGAAATTGTATAGTTTGTTCATCTTTAATACTAGGTTAGTTTTCGTTATTAGTATGTTGGGTTAATTTTGAAACCCTATGCACATTATCTCCGACCGTGGTTGGTTACGTGTTATACCCGACTGTGGTTATAATGGTCATTGCGTGTGTGGAAATAATTTCTTCAAGTGTTTTTTGGGAATGTGAGGTTAGGTTAGGTAAGTTTTTGTGAACCTAAATTCTAAAGAGAGATAAAAGAAAGAGGTCAAACAGAAGAAATGTTCACTTAGGAAGGAGGAGCGAAAGACTGGTTATAATGGTCATGCCAAAGTCACCTTGGGTTTTTCCTTTTTGTGGGTTGTTTGTTGCTTATATTTTGCGGAGTCTATTTCTCTCGGATCTTGCTGTTTGTGCCTGACCCGCCCTCCCCAACAATCTCTTGCACTTCTCTTGCTTTGTCACTAGGGAAGCCATTTGGTATTTTTCCATGGCATTTCAAGATTTCAAGAGATTTGAGTCATCAACTGACCTGATGCACACCGACCCTTTTCCTGATATCCTTGTTAGTTCATAATTTTAAGTCCATCTTTTTGCACACAGCATGGAGCTCCTCCCTGCCCCCTGTTTCTTGTTGTAAGTTGGCTAGTAATGTATATAATATTGCAGATTCATGGGTGTGAGAGATGTAAACCAGAAGCTTTCACATTGGACTGCGAAGGTGAGTACTCACAGTTATGGCTTGTTCCAGGCTTTCTGTTTTCAGGCATGATTTTCGGAATAAAGAGGGTGTGTGTGGGGACTGCTATTGTACTTAAGTGTAAGCTCAACTAGTTATTATTAGCAAAGGTAGATGTGGGACCATATTAGAGAGAGGAATATTGTGGAGTACAGGTACCATGGTTTAAAACAGCCTGTGTAATTGCATGGCTTTGCTTCAAGATCAACCTTACCAATTGTTCCTTATTGTAACTTGGTGGATACTATTGTAACTTGAGTTTAGCTCCATAGTCATGTCCCTCATTTTGTTCCTCTTAAAGGATACTATATATACTATTGTAACTTGGTGGATTGCAAAGAGAGATTAGAAGGTTTCCAGGACATTCAGATTTGATTGAAAATGGACACAATCATCTGTGCTTTTGAGGGATTTACTGCAACATGCAAATTCCTTGTGAGACTTCTGTTTTTCTCTTTTGTCGCCTCAGGCATATGTTCAATGCAGTTACGAACTTCCTTAAATTGCGGTTACTAGCAAAGAACCTCTATTATCTAGTTGACCAAGCAAATTGAAGGGTCGCTCTTTCAACAACATACTTTTGATAGATGGCTTAGTGGGAGGAAACCCACCTTTCACAGGAGTGATGTGGGTTCCAACTAGAGGAGTATAGTATGTTCATTGCAGTTTCTTATAGATAATTACAACTCTTTATATTTTTTTATAATTAATTTTATAACTATTTTATAGTTATCTACCACTCCTTATAACTAAACAGAACCGTACATAAAATCCTGAGATCCTGAGCCTTTAGTCAGGCAGCATTATCAACCAAAAATAAAAAGAAGAGAAATTTACTGGTATTTACACATGGTAAGGGTGTATAGTATGCTCAGTATTTTCTTTTTCACACATTTAATCAAGACCAGCACATGTCTTTGCAGATGACTGTGTTTGAATCAATATTGCTGTGGAATTTTTGCATTTTCTGGTGACAATATGGTATGTTATGTGGAATCTGGTTCACATGGTTGAAAGCTTTCTTATATCTCATGGGCTGCTGAAGGAATATAAATCCCTTGATGTGAATAAGCTGCGATACCTTGCCATTGTAGTTGAAAGTTAAGAAGCTCGGCAAATTTCTGATGTTATTGAGCTGTTGCAGTGAGTAGCTGCTATCGGTGTGAAACATGTTTGTCTCTATGATATGGAAGGTAAAAATGCGTTCATGTCGAGATTCACTATTGGTCTCTGCAATTGTAATCATCTCTAATTTCCTAAGAGTCTGATTGTTCAGGAGTGCTGAAGGAATCAACAGAGGAGATTATACCACAGTGTTTTGCAAGACCTTGGAAGGTAATAAATCTTGAGGAGCATGTGATAATGAACTGAAATGCTATTTCTGCAACATTGCTAGCAATTATCTTGTAAATTTTAGTTCTGGCTAGCAATTAGCCAATTAATGCAAATTTGTTTTCCCTGAAGTTAATTCAATTTTAAGTTGTCTACTTTTTTATTTCACAGAGTACTAAGGAATCATTACTTTTCAAATCTGCAGTTGAAAGGAAACATAATCTCTACTACTCTATTATAGGGATAATCAGATAAGGCTACATATATCTGAAAGCCAAAATCCTAGCTAGGACTGTGCCTGTTTTTTTTTTTTAAATTTTTTTGGGTTTGAACATTGAAATTAATGGTATCCATGAATTGCATGTAGGGTGCTGAAGAAGTTGAAGCAATCATAGAACCCAAGTTGATTTTGGAGTTTGCTTCTGTGTCTGATGGGAAGTAAGGCATGGAAAAAGTAGCCAATTTTCTTTTTGTGAAATATCAAGTAGATCAAGACAAGCCGAAATTCTCAGAAGCACTGCTGGATTAAGCTTTACGACTAGTTGGTTTGTGGGATATTCATGTTATGTTCTGTCTTAGATGATTTTCGCGACATGACATGGAATCACCCCTTTCGTCTCTGTTTTCTTGTGCAAACAGGTTGTTGTAGTCCTGAACCTGACCTTCTCTTAATTTATGGACCCACAAGATGTCATCTCGGGTTTCCTGCATGGAGAATCCGGTACACTGAGATTGTGTAAGTGTATAATACAAACCTCTTTTTGGAACAAACAATCGTCCAGAAAAATCACTGATGTGAAACTAGTTGAAACACCAAGTTTTGTTGTTTAGCTTCACTCTTGGCATGTGTTCCAAAATGTTTTCCTTTTGGGATCTTTCCAGAAACTGCCTTTTTGCTTATTGAGGCTATATTTAGACGACCTGTAAATCGATCCTAGGCAGTGTCTTCATTTGATGTTTCTTGCAAAGGATTTTTGTAACTTCCAAGATTTCTTTGCCAGTTCAACTGATTTTTGGTCCTCCAGTAATCTTGTAATAGTTTATGTTAACATATAATATTGGCTCTCTCTATGACAAGTCATTTATTGTGTTACAATTGTTTTGTTGTAGACACATGGGTTGTGTGAAGTCTAAGAAGCGTGGTTCCTTAATCAAGGCAATTTACAGATTCGCTACAGTTCGCCAAAACTATGGTAAGCCCGCATTGGTAATTTATTCCATTTTGTTAAAGATTTATCTAAGGTTTTAACATGTACAATAGGACTTAATTCTCTATGCTTAACCTTCAATCCTACATGATTTTCTGAGTTGCTTGAACTCAGAATCTGGTATTTTCTCATGTACTATAGAAAAATGGGCGGGTTTGTACTTCGTAGTTGTGGAAGGATGCCTGAGGTTTCAATGCACCTGTGATAGGGTTTGCATTAGAAGGTCAGCCGTAGATGCATGTTCAGATAGTAGCATAATTTATCCCCAGGGTTAATCCAAGTTGAGCGAATGTTGCTCGAGTTTGCTTGTTTAATTTGGTAGTGCGACAATTTCTTGGCCTTTTCATTGTGGGAATTTGAAAACGTAAGTATCTGTAAATGTGGCTGATGTTCAGGTTAGTTTTATGCTGCGTGTTTGTTCTGGTTGATCAAAGCATTGTTTCTAATATATTTTGTACTCTTCTCTTCGTTCTCAGGTACATAAAAAGTTTCTTCAATTGCCAGTGAGGGCAGAGCATTTTCAAACACCACAGACTATCTGCTTATTAGAGTATATACATGGAGCATATTAAATACACCCCCACCCCCGCCCCCAACCCAAAAAAAAAAGAAGAGAAAGTAAGAGAATTTTGTTCATTGAGATTTAGAACTGGTTGAGTTGACCCTTTGTATACTACTAGAACTTTCTACAGCATTTTCATAATTAGCTTAGCATGAGAGCATATTTGTTTTTCTCTCTTCTCTGCCCCATTTCTTCTTTTAAAAAAGCCACCGTATTCTGCATGTTTGGATCTATAATCTTCATTCTCTAAGGCAGGGCTGCGTAGAGGCTGATGGTGTCTCGAGATAGTATTACATCCAGAAAATTATTTATTACTTGCTAATGATTATCTTTAATTTGGCTATAATTTGAGTATGGGAACTCCCATCAAAAAAATTTGCAAGATCCAAAGAATATTCATACACATAGAAAGATACTCATCATTCAAATTCCTAGTTTTGTCGCTGTTCTAGAGAGATGATGGTCTACCATAGCAAACAGCAATAACGAGATTATAAATTGCAGCATTGTTGAGGGCAAATAAAAGTAATGAGTGTGATGTTTCTTTGTCGATATAATTGATCTTATTAAATGTTATCCATATCCATCGGATATGGCCAATTAGTGCGGTCAATGAATACTCAAGCTTATTAACCAACAAAACATTTATAATTTGATGATTATATAACTGAATATATGTGTTTAGGTTGATGCACTGTTCTTTTTAAATATATGATATGATGGGAAAGTGATAGCATGAGTCAAAATCTGTTGTATCATATGGATGTAATGAGACAAACAAGAAAATGGGTGTAATGAAATAAAGACATAATTGAAAGCAAAATGATGAAATATCGACTCTCTTTTATGTTTATCTCCTGTGATTACTCGGCCCCCTCAATGATATGTTGCTTCAACTCTTGACCGCACTCCACAACGATGACATTGATGTTCAACTTGGCTTGTGTCATTTTCTCTTGGATGACAACGCCCAACACTCCCTTGGACTTGTCAAGAAAGTAGTGAAATTCCAACCTTCATTGGAGAGAGAGAGAGAGAGAGAGAGAGCAATAACTTCACATCTCCATTATTGCGTGCTAAGATGGCTGACATCAAAGATGAGGGGTGCACCAGCAGGCCCTGATTGTGGTTGAAGAAGAAGCTCAAGGCACCGGTAATGAGAGTCAGCCTATTCAGAAAGAGGGCAAACAAAAGCGGGTTGATTCTCTCGACGTATTCAGAGGCCTCACTGTTGCTGTAATCTCTCTCTCTCTCTCTCTCTCTCTCTCTCTCTCCCCTTCATTTGCGGCCCTTGTTTAATTTTCATTTTATTCATGAACCCAGAAAAAAAAATCCATTTTAGTGTATGAGATGAATTCTATGTTGAAAACCCGTATTTTGAATTTTTATGGTATTTTTTTTAATGAATTTTTATGGTATTTTAAGAGTATGATTAGTGAGAGTTGGATTCCCGCCATGGGAGAGGGAGAGGAAGAAACTAACTTTTTTCGGTAACTGCAAACTGAATGGAATTCCTTGAAAATGTAATCTGAAAATGATGAAAATTATTGGTAATAAGTGTATTTTATGGGAGAAAAATATTGTGACTAGGAAGATAAAAATGGGGCAGAGGGAGCGTGAAGAACCTGGGCAGTTCATTATCCTTTCCCCCTGTTTGCGGGCAATGAGTATTGGGAACTATAACTTCATGTAAAAAGGACACTTGGAATTGCTTTGAAAGTATCAATGGAGAATGAAATGTAATTTTCCTCCAAAAGTAACCAGGGAGAAAGGAAGAAAGGGAAATATCAATATTAGTCCTCTCTTCTCGAAACAATGTAATTTATTGAATAAAAGCATGAAGTTCTTGACATTGAAAAATATCCATTGCTATTAGACTATCTCAGCCAGATTTGTTTGGCAATCGATTGTGGTGTGCTGTAAACTTGAAGGTCATGAATTATTCACTCCGTCACTGGATTTTCGGGACTACTTCCTGCCATATAGTTGTGCAAAACAGCAACACATAGCATTCTTCTTCTTTATATCGGCGTGGTAGTGAATTGTTCGGTCTCTTAACTTAAACCTTCTGTTGATGTAGCTGATGATTTTGGTTGATGATGCTGGAGGAGATTGGCCCATGATTACACATGCACCATGGAATGGTTGCAATCTTGCTGATTTTGTTATGCCATTCTTCTTGTTCATTGTCGGGATGGCAATACCTCTCGCTCTCAAGGTTGCTATAATATGTACTGATTCTGTCTGATAATACCGAGATCTGCATTAGAGTAATTGAGCATGATGTACAGCTATATGTTTTTCTCCCCTAATTTCTTCTTGTTATTAGAGGATACCGGACCCTCCTATGGCCATCAGAAAGGTGATCTTTAGGACACTGAAACTTATATTTTGGGGCATCCTGTTACAAGGTTAGTGAACAAACAAATATCCTCTCCTATGTGCACATATGCATAGGATTCTTGCTTATTTGTGGAACACTGTTTGTTTATCCCGCTATGCATCTAGTAGGCTACTGATGCTGACCTATTCTTTCAGTGTTCTAACTTTCCTTTCAGACCATGAATCAAACATATAACTGACCAGCATATGTTTGTTCCAGATTATGATTTAATTAACCCCTCCAAAATAAAATTACACTAAGAAAGTTTAAACAAGATGGAAAAGATTAAGGTTTCGATTTGGGCTCATAGCTGTCAATGATCTGAAGGAGGATACTCCCATGCTCCGGATGAACTCTCATATGGAGTTGACATGAGAAGAATAAGATGGTGCGGAATTCTTCAGGTGATGTGTCTCTTCATTTCAAACAAAAACTGAGATTCTTAAAATGGAAAATGGGATTTGATGAATCAAAATTTTGTCATTTTCAGAGAATTGCTTTGGCATATTTGGTTGTAGCCCTGCTGGAGATAGCAACTAAAACCTCACAAACCAAGAACCAGTCACTTGGCCAATTCTCCATATTTAGGCTATATTGTTGGCAATGGTGAGCCTTTTTATTATTGATTGACTAATTGCAAAGATAGCGAAATCCATTCTTTTATTCGTAATATTATAAGTTTCTCCGAACATAAATTTTTTTCTTCTTAATCTTGAACTTGTAGGGTGGCTGGAGCATGCATTCTTATCATTTACTTGTCTGTGCTGTATTGGATATATGTCCCAGATTGGCAATTCACTGTTCAGAATTCACAGAGCCCAGATTTTGGGAAGCATTTTACTGTTAGTTGAACCCTGCTTGTACTTTGCCCAATTTAATCTAAGTTACATTTTTATCAATGATTCTCAGCATATGATTTAAATATTGAGGGAAAAAACTGAGTTAGCTTTTCTTGTGATTGGTATTTGGTTTCCTTGGATACTAGGCAATGAAGTTACATGCTTTTCTTATTTCGTTGCATTTTGTGGTTTTCGCTGTAGTTAGTTTCTGAAATTTCTCAATGCTATGTAGTCAGAGGAGTTGAAATTGTGTGAATATAATTAACTTTTATCTTCTCTAATCGAAAGTTTGAGAGAAAAACTTCTCCTTAGTCATGAGGTTAAGACCACATAGATTCAACCCTCCCACTCATCCTGCCCTAGGCAGTAGCCTCAAGATAGTCACTGGGGTAATGAGTGTGAGGCTGTGAGAACATAATTGCTATTTTGATTGAAAGCACCTGGTGAGAATCAAATTGGAATGTTGTACAATTATCCCCTTGCTGTATGTTGTAAATTATGGAATTTTTACAATGCCATTTTGCTTTCTAGTTTCTACTATTAAGATTACCGCTATTTTATTGCAGGTGGTCTGTGGTGTAAGAGGAAAATTAAATCCGCCATGCAACGCAGTAGGATATGTTGATAGAAAGGTCCTAGGAATCAATCATTTGTATCATCATCCGGCCTGGAGGAGATCCAAGGTTAGTGATAAACATGTACCTCAATTGAGATTAATGATAAAGGAGAGTAAACCGTCAGAGTTACTTCTCTGTTTATTCAAAATATATCTTGGTAAGAATATTACTTTTGCAGTTATAAAGTCTACCAGATAAATATGATGTGATTATTATGTATGCCTTTGTAAAGTATGGCATTACCTTGTTTTGCTTTCTTCCAACTCTCTTTATGATTCTGTACTCACCTTGTAATTGCATTTTACTCTTTTTGTCATTTTTTTTTCCGTGGTTGTTGGAAGTACTGCAGGCCTGCACAGCCAACTCTCCTTATGAGGGCCCTCTCTTGGAAAATGCTCCATCCTGGTGTCATGCACCTTTTGAGCCCGAAGGAATTTTGAGGTTTGTACTTCTGAGCAATTTCTGAGCACAAAATGCGCTGTATGTGTACATATGTGCTCAGTCTGCAAAATTCTTGACTGAGGTGTTGCTGTGAGTAGTTCAAATAGTGAAGAAGGATATCCAAGTTTTTCTTTAAATTTCTGCGCCTTCAAAACTTGATATTGAATACCATAATATTTTCTTGGTCTATGGATGTTGGCAAACAGTGCTGAATATGTAAAATCT
This sequence comes from Talinum fruticosum, assembly GCA_021018815.1. Lineage (NCBI taxonomy): Eukaryota > Viridiplantae > Streptophyta > Magnoliopsida > Caryophyllales > Talinaceae > Talinum > Talinum fruticosum. The sequence continues at coordinate 6,143,136 of JAITYX010000002.1, read as the reverse complement.
TATTCTCTCCCAATCCCATGTTGATGGTAGGTTTTTTTTTTTGTTTGGGGGGAGTGTGCGTGTTGTGATGTCTGTAAGTCTTTCCAACTTTAATTTATGTCGAACAATCTTTCCCAACAGTTTTGTAGTTCACAATACTGTAGTCCTAGAGAAAGAAAGAGTACTACTACACTCTTCGAAACAACTGTCCTTTTTCCTTCAGTAACTTCTTCTCTACTTGTTTGTCTTGAATTTCGTTACATTTTTATAAAATATTCGAGATGCTATATTAAAGTTCTGATCATGAATCATGCCTTTGTTATAATCTATATCATGAAAATGCAGCTCAGTATCAGCCATCCTTTCAACAATTTTGGGAGTACATTTTGGGCATGTTCTTGTTCATATAAAGGTCAGCCCAATCTACAAACAAAAAAGCATGCTTGAGTTGCATGTTGATTTTCCTCCTGTGACAAAATCATTTGGTTTTCTCTCTCCTATGTTTGCAGACCCATGCCGACAGGCTGAAGCATTGGCTGTCATTGGGCCTAGCCCTCTTAACCCTTGGATTGTTGCTTCATTTCACAAATGGTGAGAGTGAGACCATGGAATTTTGTGCTATTGAGAGTTTTGTTCCTGTAAATTTACTAATCACTTTGTTTTGTTTTTGCTTCTGGACACAGCAATCCCTTTGAACAAGCAGCTGTATACATTCAGCTATGTCTGTGTAACATCTGGTGCAGCAGCTTTGGTGTTCTCCGGCTTTTATACCCTGGTATGCGTGTTGAACAAAGGTTTCTGCAGTTGCACATGTGTCGATGGCTAAGATTTCTTACCTTATCTGCCAATATTAACGCGTAATTTCCATCTGTCCTTTTAAGTTCTAATGAAATTTCTCAGCAGGTTGACATTTTAAATACAAAATACTTGTTTATGCCATTCAAGTGGATTGGCATGAATGCCATGCTTGTCTATGTTATGGCTGCTGAGGGCATTTTTGAGGGATTCGTCAATGGGTGGTACTATGATGATCCTCATAATACTCTGGTATGTATAGTTTTATGTGCTGTTACTTGATTCTCAACCTGCTTATAAAGGGTAAAAAACATATTGCCATGTTCATTCATCATTTTATGGCTTGATTTTCAATTTATAAACATTTGTTTTGTTAGAAACATGTATTTTCACTAGTTTCAACCAATCATACTCACAGCATGCTCATTTAAATCTTCCATCTCGGAGGTTTCAACCAATGAAATGGTCTTCTTTCCACACTGAAAAGGTCACTATTCTGCAATCTTTCAGCTCTGTGTTTTTAGTATTTACTAAAAACAGTCAGACATCTTTCAGATCTAAAGGCCGAGAGAAATAACACGTCCAATCCCTCGACTAACCCCTTCCCTCCTTGCTTAGGCAGTTCAATGAGGTATTAATTTGACCTGGTCATCAATGTCCAATTTGGGCATATGTCAATAGGGGAATTCACCTTTTTCCAGAAGATGGTGACTCTGCTTAAACTGAAGTCTAGTTTTCAAGTATTCATACTAGTGCATTTGTCGTTTGTCCAACACGGGTGTTATTTTAAGATGAAACAGGAATTCAGTCATGTAACACGCCTTTTAGACGTCAGCGAATGTTTGCCTTGCAGGTATATTGGATTCAGAAGCATGTTTTCATAGGAGTTTGGCATTCAAGAAAGGTCGGCATGTTGTTGTACGTAATATTTGCAGAAATCCTGTTTTGGGCTGTTGTTGCTGGTATTTTGCATCGGCTTAAGATATACTGGAAGCTGTAATATCTTCAATTTCTTGTATAGTGCTGTTTCCTTTCCTCCTCTGTTGTATGTATAGTTCTACTCTACTTGTATTGATGGAATTATTTTCTCATGATCGGATTTCACTCGAGTTGATAAAAACTGAAAAGGGCTCATGTTCGCTCGTCTAATTTTACTCTAGTTTAAATCAAGTTCAAATTCGTGTTAGAGCTTAATGCTTTGTACATTTTTTTCAATGGTAAGTAATATAACAATTAAACAACCTTTCTAGTAAGAATTTTGCCTGCGTTGTCCTCAATAATAAAGACAGCGATTCATGCGTTGTCCTGCATAATAAAGACAGAGAAATGAATAGCAAGAAATGATACACCAAACAATAGAAGTTGAAATAGAAAACCTAAACTGGATAATAAGTCACTCCCACGATTGTATTCATGAAATACATGAAAATAAAAACATGACTGCAATATTGAACTTTAACACTTTAAATTTATGTCACCTTCATTTTAGTCATCGAGAGTTGTGTAGAACCACCGGCATTACCCTTCTTTCTCAACAGATTTAAGTTCTTATATATATTTTTTAAATATAACATGTTGATACATCTACCATATTAAATATGTGTATTTTTTTCAGTCAGAATCAAATAAAATATTTTAAAAAAATATTTGTTTTCCTTTATTTACTCTCGTACTACGAGGACCTTGAGCATCAAAATTGTGCAATATGGTACAAATCTGCTAAATCAAGTGAGCCAATACTCACCAGTGCAATATGAAATTCTTTGAAACAAAAATAATAAACTAGAAATGTGGAAATAAACTTAAATTGCTCAACCTACATATAAACTAGAAATGTGGAAAAACTACTCTTGGGAGGTAAATTGAATATCTCACTCAACTCAACGCTTAACTTCCTTCAAACCATGGGCAAAGTAGAGGAAAGTCGGGTCCGTTGCACCATCCTCGTAGTAGGCAAACACCGTGCTACCGTCATCGTGCATGCTCTCTCCAACAAAACTGCAGAAGTTAACGAATTAATTAGTTGCAAGCTCTCCATTTTTAAAAAATAATAATAACGAAGGTCAAGTGTTTGAAAACATACAATTGGAGGTCGCTAAGTTTTGACAATAGGAACTTGGTAGCCGGCTCAATATTCTTCTTGAAGATATCTTGTTGTGTTGGCTCCAATTCTTAATGTACTTTTTAACCCAAGCAACAAATGTTTTCTTGTCATATGCAGGTTGCTCCTGCCCAAACGAGATCGTCATACTTAAGAAAAGGGGAAAAAATGTTGTAAAAGAAGAAGAAAGGGCTCCAAAAGCCAAAATAATTACCTGAAGTCTGAAGGTGTCAACAATGTCTGTTGGAAATTGGCATGCTTTTCTTGTTCTTCTAAAAGTCCCACATTGAAGTTTTGCTAGGCTTCACTTGGGTTTTTATATCTCCCTCTCTTGGCCACTATTTGAATATTAGTATTATGGCTTGGGGGTGAGCGTTTGGAGCAACCACACGCGCGCGCGCCGCCCGCCCGCCCGGCCCGGGCCGGGCCGGGCCGGGCGCGGGCTGTAGGCCAAACATTTATTCTTTTTTGGAGAAATCTCCTTTGACTTCCGTTGACCAATTCTTTGCGTAATTGTTATTCGGAGATTTTCATGGCAGATTATCCTCAATAGTGGAGATATTAGTGGAGAAAAATCCTCCACTTCCTCCTTGATTTTCTCCACTGCTTTTGCTCCAACAAGTCATATGTTTTCACTATAAATACCGAGCCTCCTCTCCTCATTTGCACACACTCGAATCCTCTTCCTCTCCTCTCTTCGTTTCCTCTTCTCTCGGGCATAGTTTTCTCGCATATTCCATTCACTTTGCTTTCGAGTGCACGGAAGTAAAGCTCGCTGTGGAAACCTTGGGAGCAACCTAGCTGTCACGATTGCACCGTAGTCGGGCCGTTTTTGCTTTCGGTCGGTGGTCATACCACGACACGACGAATCTACTAATTTCCTCTAGCCATTGGTACTCGTCTTTAATTCCAACAATCTGAAAGCAAAAAATATCTATTCATTTCTACTCACCGATGGTCAGTAAACTTCCACAAAGCTCTTCCCGACCTTTCAAAAATTGAACCCCTTGATGGAAACAACTATAAGCGCCGGTCCCGTAAGCTGTTGATCCTATTCGAACAATTGGATGTGGATTACGTTACGTCCACAAACATTGCTGATGACAAGTCCGAAACCTCTACCGCAACGGACAAATATAAAGAGAAGAGCACCTCCTCTGCTACTCGCCGATGCTCGCTAAGAAGAAATTGGAGAAAGACAACAAAACTCGTCCGAGGCTATCTGCTTGCACCATATGACTAACCCATTATTTGATTTATTTATTGATTATAAATCTGCTAAGGTTATATGGGAAAACCGCAAGTTAAATAAGGTGCGGATGATGCTGGCAAAAAGAAGTACGTGGTTGGCGAATGGCTCAAATTCCGGATTACGGATGACAAGCCAATCATGGAGCAAGTCCATGTCTACGAAAACCTGTGTGCTCGAAGTTGTCAACGAAGGCATGAAGATGTGCGATATCCTTCAAGCCAATGTGCTCATTGAAAAATTCCTACCTTCCCGGAGTGACTACGTAAATCAACCGAAGCACAAGAAAAAGGACCTCACCTGCGCAGAGCCGATTAGTCACATGAGAACGGAAGAGGCTAATCGTCCGAAAGATAAGATGGACTCTCTTTCTTTGAATTCTTCTAAAGCTAATTTGGTTGAATCTTCACGTGCAAACAAATAAAGACAGAGTTCAAAGGCAAAGGGAAGTTCAATCAAAAACAGAACAATCCCAAACAGCGAGAACCGGATGAACAAGTCAAGCAACAAAATTCAAAAACGAAGGTAACGTGCTATGTCTGCAGGAAAACCAGGCCACAAAGCCTACCGAGTGCAATCTCCGCAAAGGACCAAATCAAAAATCCGGTGCACAAGGAGCTGCAAAACCCACGAGCCAAGGCACCGCACAAGTCAACCTTGCAGTAAGACGACGAGATTATCTCGTGCGAGCCACCGTGGAGGCGAACTCGGTAGCGTAACCAACCGAGTGGATCCCGGATTCCGGAGTTTCAAGGCACTTTTGCGCCAACAAGGAACCGATGCACGAATTTGAAGATGTTGTCGACGGAGAACATGTCTACATGGGAAATTCAACAACCGCTCGGAGTGTTGGGTAAAGGGAAAGTTCTTCTCAATTTCACTTCGGCAAAAAATTATGTTTGACTAATGTGTCGTATGTCCCTTCCCTCCGTAGAAACTTAGTTTCGGTGGTCTTCTTAATCTTCGTTGGCATTAAAGTTGTTTTAGATGGAGGGGTGGCTATCATCTCTCGGAATGGAGACTTTGTTGGAAAGGGATATCCGAATGGGGGTCAAAAGGAGGTTTATTTGTTCTAAATGTTGCCTCCGAAATTAATGGAAATGCTTCTAGTTCTCGCTTATATTGCTTGAGTCCGTTGATTTATGGCATGGTAGACTTGGACATGTTAATTTTGCTTCATTAAAAAGACTTCGTAATATGCATTTAATTCCTTCGTTAATATTGAAAGCATATCGAAATGTCCTGTTTGTGTAGAAGCAAAATATGCTAAGAAACCGTTTAAGCCTCGTAACTAGTAGACAAACCGAACTACTAGAGTTAATTCATTCGGACTTAGCAGACTTCAAGAACACGGTTAGCAAAGGTGGGAAAAGATACTATATTACCTTTGTAGATGACTACTCTAGATTCACTAGAGTATACCTCCTTAAATCTAAAGATGAGGTCGAAGAAATGTTCTTGAGATATAAAGCGAAGTAGAAAACCAACTAGATAGAAAGATCAAGAGGCTTAGATCCGATAGAGGTGGTGAATATGGAACCAATGCCCTTGCTGCTTTTTGTGCATCAAATGGAATAATCCATGAGGAAAGTGCCCCTATACTCCCCAACAGAATGGGATAGCTGAAAGGAAGAACAGAACTCTTAAGGAAATGATGAATGCCATGCTACTAAGTTCAGGCCTTTCGGATAACATGTGGGGAAGTCGTTTTAATCGCTTGCTACATTCTAAACAGAGTTCCTCATAAAAGTTAGACCAAACCCCATATGAACTGTGGAAAGGGTATGCTCCAAATTTGAGTACTCTCAAAGTATGGGGATGCTTGGCTAAGGTTCCTTTACTCGACTTCAAAAGACCCAACATTGGTTCTAAGACCTTTGATTCTCGTGTTTATTGGTTATGCTCAAAATAGTGCCGCATATAGATTCATGTCATTACCTGATCTTACCATTTCCGAATCTAGAGATGTTGTGTTCTTTGAGCATGTGTTTCCTTTAAAGAAAAATGTGACCAATACCTTGCATGAAAATGTTAGATTGCTCGTTACTAGTTCAAGCATCTAACAATCAAATTGATGAGCCTAGAAGGAGCAAAAGGCGTAGAGTTGAACTCAACTATGGTCCCGATTTTATTACTTCCTTCCTAGTTGAGAACTTGGATGTTGATGCCATAACCGATGAACTAGTGTCAATCTATCTCATTGAGGAAGATCCCAAAACTTATCAAGAGGCTATGAGGTCTATAGATGTCGGTTTCGGAAAGAAGCCATTAAAAGTGAATTAGATTCTATAGAGTCTAATAAAACTTGGGAGTTAGTAGACTTGCCCAAAGGTTGTAAGCCTATCAGTAGTAAGTGGATCTTCAAAAGAAATTAAGGCCTGATGGTTCTATAGACAAGTATAAAGCAAGATTGGTAATTAGAGGGTTTAATCAAAAGAAGGGTGTTGATTTCTTTGATACCTATTCCCCGATGACCAAAATTGCCACCATCGGAACCTTAATTGCCTTAGCAGACTATCAACAATCTAGTCGTACATCAAATGGATGTAAAGACTGCTTTTCTAAATGGTGATTTAGAAGAAGAGATTTACATGTCTCAACCTGAGGGTCGTGAAATTCCCGGTCGGGAGCATAAAGTGTGTAAACCGAGAAAATCCCTTTATGGTCTTAAGCAAGCTCCCAAACAAGTGGTATGAAAAGTTTGATAGCACTTTAAAGCTAAATGGATTCACGATAAATGCATCCGACTCTTGTGTCTATTCAAAATCCTTTGACTCAGATTGTGTGATCATATGCTTATATGTGGATGACATGCTAATTTTTGGTACTAACTTGCATGTTGTTAATGAGACAAAGAAAATGTTATCCTCACATTTCGAAATGAAGGACTTAGGAGAAGCCGACGTGATCCTAGGGGTCAAAGTCACAAAACCAACAAGTGGGTTTTCTCTCTGTCGGTCTCATTACATTGAAAAAATCTTAAGGAGGTTCAACTCGCTTTGAGGTAGTACTGTTAGAACTCCCTATGACCCTAGCATACACCTTAAAAAGAACAGAGGACCTAGTGTTTCTCAATCTGAGTATGCTAAAATTATAGGAAGTGTCATGTATCTCATGAACTACACTCGTCCCGACATTGCTTATGCAGTTAGTAGATCGAGTCGATATACTCATAACCCTAGTCAAGATCACTCGGGATGCCCTTTTTCGCTTACTAAAATACTTAAAAGGTACCATTAACTCGGTGTTTGCACTTTAACAAATTTCCTGCTGTGTTAGAAGGATTTTGTGATGCAAATTGGGTATCCGATAATGATGAAGTAAGCTCCACTAGTGGTTATGTGTTTATTTTAGGTGGAGGAGCTATTTCGTGGAAGTCCGCAAAACAGGACTTGTATAGCTCGATCCACCATGGAATCTGAATTTATTGCTCTTGAGTTGGCGGGTCAAGAAGCGGAATGGTTAAAGAACCTATTGGCGGACATGCCGGTATGGGAAAGGAAAGATGCACCGGTTTCTCGCATTGTGACTCGCGAGTCGGCAATCGGTGTTGCACACAACAGATGTCTATAACGGAAAGAAGAGACATATCCGGATTAGACATGGTGCGATAGAAACAATTCGCTGAAACATGGTGTTATTTCCCTTGAGTTTGTAAGATCCGAAAGAAACATTTCGGACCCACTTACTAAAGGACTAACGAGACGAGTGGTACTCGAAACGTCGAGGGGATGGGACTCAAACCCATGGATTGAAGCGATATGGTGGATACCCTTTAGTGGTCAAACGAAACTATACTAAGACTTCATAAATACACCACACACCTATCCCTATGACATACTTGGTAGTGTTTATAAAGGATGAGCTATTTATGCTCTTAATGAATCCATAGCCTACTAAGGTGGTGCTATTGAGAAGCACTTGATGGATTCACCGCAAATTATCTGTGAGGTTGAGCAACATTATGCTCTTAATAGTTCCATATCCATTATATGGTGGTCTATACTTGAGATAGACTTGATGGAACTACCTACGTAAGTGTGAAGGTTTGGCCACCTTCTATGAGAAACTTGGTATGTCTCTCTAGAGCACTTATGAGACCCGAGGTATGCGCATGGCTTTTATAAAGCGCAAAATTTATCTATCGCGGAGTATGCACAAATTTGAAGGTTGATATGTGTTGTGGGGGCCTCGTCTAAGGTGTATCAAGTTCAAGACTAGTTCACTTGATTACAACTGGATGTTGCCTCATTTCACTATGTGTCAATTCAATCGAAAGACATTGACATTTAAGTATTTACCCTTCCTATGCCCAGAAAATTCCTTTCCTTTCTGTTACATGCCATTTGTGGGGGATTGTTGGAAATTGGCATGCTTTTCTTGTTCTTCTAAAAGTCCCACATTGAAGTTTTGCTAGGCTTCACTTGGGTTTTTATATCTCCCTCTCTTGGCCACTATTTGAATATTAGTATTATGGCTTGGGGGTGAGCGTTTGGAGCAACCACACGCGCGCGCGCCGCCCGCCCGCCCGGTCCGGTCCGGGCTGGGCGCGGGCTGTAGGCCAAACATTTATTCTTTTTGGAGAAATCTCCTTTGACTTCCGTTGACCAATTCTTTGCGTAATTGTTATTCGGAGATTTTCATGGCAGATTATCCTCAATAGTGGAGATATTAGTGGAGAAAAATCCTCCACTTCCTCCTTGATTTTCTCCACTGCTTTTGCTCCAACAAGTCATATGTTTTCACTATAAATACTGAGCCTCCTCTCCTCATTTGCACACACTGAATCCTCTTCCTCTCCTCTCTTCTGTTTCCTCTTCTCCGGGCATAGTTTTCTGCATATTCCATTCACTTTGCTTTCGAGTGCACGGAAGTAAAGCTGCTGTGGAAACCTTAGGGAGCAACCGGCTGTCACGATTGCACCGTAGTCGGGCCGTTTTTGCTTTCAGGTCGGTGGTCATACCACGACACAACAATCTACTAATTTCCTCTAGCCATTGGTACTCGTCTTTAATTCCAACAATGTCGACAACCTTTTGAGCTTGGTCGTCAACGCCTTCATCATCACCACCTTCAGCAGATGGATTGGCACCAATGTCAACCTCAATAGCCCCTTGAATAACCCACTGCAGAGTACAGAAAATACTTCAACAACAATAGAACATAATAAACTAAGTAATGTCTAAAACAATAAAGCCAAAAACTCAAGAACTGTTGTAGATACTGTAAATGTTTTCCACCTTTCCCGCTACCTCCCATAGTACTCCCTCGAAAAGCTCCGCATAGTGGAATGAATCCGACAGAAGCTCATCACCTGAAATCACCAATAACATGTAGAACAACAATCAGATAAATCCAATATACACATACAGATTCAATTGCATATGTGCCTAAGCTTCTCAGCTTCCAGTCACCCAAAAACACATAAAGCAACCCACTGCAGTGGGATTTGCCAAATTGGTGCTTGAGCATGGATCTAACAACAAGCAACTAAATTACCAAAAACTCTCATTCAAAATATGTAACAGCAGAAGACATGTGCCAACATCCTCATAAGCAAACAAGAGCGCAGTCCAGATGAATTAAAAGAAAGAAAAAAAGCAGCAAAAACTTTTTTATTTTTAAAATAAGAAGAACAAAGCAGCAATATGCTGTATTCAAAAATATTTGAGTTACCACAAATACTCTTAAAAGACAATTAGCAAATATATTTTTACGAGTCAAGAAAACATAATTACCATCGCATATATATATATATATATATATATATATATATATATATATATATATATATATATATTAATAAAATCCGTATCAACAATTATCACATAAGTAAATAATCAAGTCGAAATTCTTTAAAAATCAACAGAAGTATATATATATATATAACTACTAATTCAGGTAGAATAAATAGTTAAAGTTTACAGCCGCAAATTTCTAAAGCACTAAACCCATCGATTAAACCCTTAGCTCGCTGCAAAAACCTCTTCAAATATCACGAATTTGTAATAAGCAGATTAACACAATGTTTTTCCATGCAAATTTTATTCTTGAGAAAATCGAACATAAAAGTAGGCGCAAATATCAGATTCCCAACCAATAATGATGAACAATTAGATTTACGTTGGATAGGAGATGTGGAAAAAAATTGAAAATTTTATTATAAGTTATATGTCACAAAATTCGAAATATTTAAACTTAAAAATGTTATAATAATCTAATAAATGTGGAACGAAATAATAAGACTCACCAGTAAGAAGATCCTGATAAAGGAGCATGATCGATGGTTGAGTTGAATCCCTCCCCTTGCTCGCTGATTTTGATATAGATTTGTAATATGGTCGCGGAGGAGTGAAGAAACGGAAAGGGGATCAAATATTTGCAAAGAATTGGAACTTAAAAGTCTACGGTTCAGTGCAGGAGAGAAAATAATATCTACTTTGCGAAATTACCAGACAACCATCTCTAGAAAATTTACATCAAAGTCCTTCACATTTGCGATATTTTTGTTTAAGGATTGGTGAATAAACTAGTCAATTAATTAAGCCCATGTTCAACGATAATATAGTGGATCAAACGGCCCAATGAGGAAAGCAACGGTAGTTCACTGGATCAAAGAATTCTGTTTTATATCTGTCCATTTGTCCAAATTATATATTTTTGTTATTTTTCTATCATAAGAAAATACATAAGAAATATATAATTTATGGTAAAACCAAGGTTTTATTAAAGATGAAAAAGTCAATAAAAAATGTGAGAACATATTATTTAATAAAGAAAAACTGATAAACTAATTATTAATTTGTAATTAGAATTATAAAGTGACATATAAATAAAAAAAGTTAGTTAAAATGAAAAATATTGTGAAACAGATAAAGTATACTCCTTGTCTCAAAAATTGTCAAATATAAAAAAAATTATAATAATGAATATAATATAAAAAATAAAAGTAAAACAAACTTTCCTCTCCAATTGCCGCATGTTACTATCACATAGCTTATATTTTAAAAATTTTTATTTCTTTTTGACCCCTACAATAATACGTAAAATTAAGATTATGATTTTCACATTTTGCGTAAGAAATTTGAGAGATTATGTGTTTCGGAATGAAACATACCAAATGTGACATGGATGATGAATTCTTATGGATTTATTTGAGAGATTATGTGTTTCGGAATGAAACATACCAAATGTGACATGGATGATGAATTCTTATGGATTTATGTCACATTCTCCAGTGGATGAGCTCGAAGCGTTGAGCTCTTGTGCGGTTGCTTTGGTCCTATAAAAGAGAACATGCCCTAGAGTTGTGTCCTAGGGAACACCCATCCGATGCTCAAGTCGGTTTATGAAAATCGAAAAGCCGATGTGAATCTTTTTTGAAGCCCGTGGAAGGGTTTTCCGAGATTGGTATGGTTTTCACCGTAATGATAGCTAAAAGCAGTATGACCTTTTTGGGAGGTATTTCATGACGGGATTTGTGCAAAGATTGATAAGTATTTATATGCAAAATAAATGAGGGGTAAAATAATCATTTACCACAATAAGGTAACAAGCTCTGCCTCTACTCGGACTTGAGCATTACCTTACCTTATACAAACAAGGGTTTTGACTAATATTGCGTTGACTTCCCTGATTGAAAAGAGTTAGCATGGGATGTATAACACACAAACATGTGATTTAGGGTCTTTTTTTAATTAACATAAAAAAACACAAAATTTTATAAAGTCAACAACTCTAATATAAAGTCAAGATATAGGTGTTACAACCTCTCATGCTTAGGCGTCGTTTTTTAGTTTTATTAATTGTAACATGAATATAACACATGGTTGGTACTTTGTGGGCACAAGGAGAATATTCGAGACACCATTTGTTTGTATGGACCAACTTTGACGGTGAACCCATTTAGTTGTAGAAATAGATAAGCGTTATGTACCATAGGAGGATGTATACAATAAATACGTTTTAGAACAACTAGTCAACAGTGGGCTGAAATGGGAGTGTTGAGGTTTATTTTTCTATGCCTAAAATTTGAAGTACTCCGACTATTTTTTTAAAGTTGGATTATTAATTTACAACCTTTCTCAGATTTAAATTTTAAAAACATAATTGGATCTATTAACCATATTTACATTTCATAAATTGTTAACCAATAAAAAAAAAGCATAGGCTTAATGAGTTGTTAATTAAATGTCAAGACTCGACTATAATCATAATCGTATAAGAGAAGACAACTATCCAATATTATGAAAAATTGGTAATAAAGTATTTTTATTTATTGAAAATGTTAAAGATTACTATTATATGTAACAACAACGATAAAGTAGTGTAGGTCCCCTTTTTATTAAGTACGAGCATATTAAAACGTAGGTAAGTAAATTTTTAGCAAAAAGACTCATTCTAAAAGATTCACTAAAAGTTTTTTCATATAATAATTTTCTTAAGTTAAAAAAATATTTTTAAAAAATAACAAAAGAAATTAAATTGATAAAAGCAGTAAAACATAATAGTAATTATTTTACATTTGTACTCTTATATAATACTTCACGAGTCTAAAAAGAATGTTTGTTATTCTTTGTCGGAATGTCTCCAAATGATGTATACTTTTCAAAAATGAATGTTTGAAATATATAAATATTTCCAAACTATCCTTACTATAAATTTTGAAAATAGTTATGGGAATGAGGGAAAGTTTAATAGGATCTTTTAAATTTAAATACAAAAGATATTGTGGATATTTTATATTTATAATTTATTACCAATCATTTGAAATATGATTTTTGAAAAACCTAGATAGTTAATTGTTATATCCTTCATATCTTTTATTTTATTTTATTTTTATTTTGATCAAGTATATAACATTGTCTTTAAATATCTTTTATTAACCTTTGTCTTAAAAAAATCTTATCCGAATAGTAATTATGCGGTGAAATCTATGGTGAGGAGAAAGAGAGAGAAAACGAGAAGATAAAGAGACGGTCTCGTTCTTATCCGTATTTCCCACAATCTGTGTCCACTCTCTCCCCCTCCCCACCCTTTCACTTTCTCTCTCTTCCCATCCTCCTTCCTTTTTCCCTCAAAACATTACCTATAGTTTCACCATACATCTCTATAAAATTTATGTTAATGACTCGTAAGAAATACGTAACTAGATGATCAAACCGATGTTTCTTCGTAATTTGGGTTAGTTCACGCCCTTTGTATGTATGCTAAAAGCCGGGTTGATCTTGATGGTTGGAGAACTTATCGAATCGTACGGAGACTCCCGACGATTGAGTGAGGGGGTCGATCTTTCATTCGTCAAAGTAAAAGTGACAGCCTTGGAAAAAAACTTGAAGCAACAATATTCAAATGAGCCTCGTCAATAACCGACTCTATGAATTTTTCGAGCTAACATATGCCTATTCGCATAAGTCCCGCTGGTATCTTCTTGCTACATCTCTTTCTCTAACGAGTTCCTTGGGTAACATTTCCTTATTTATCTTTTCTGGGAAATCCCACCTCTGCAGTGACCTTAGCTTGGCCATTTTGGAGCAATAAGAGCAGATAACAACCTTCCTTCACATTTTTAGAACTTTGACCTTTTCTTTTAAGGAAAAGCACCAAATAGGTTCTATCGAGGAAAGAGCTCTCTATGCCTGTAGTATTAAATTAATTAAGAAAAAAAGTCGGTGCGAGATGAATAAACTGGTATTTTCTCTTGGTTTTTACCTTAGGAGCGAGGATGAGTGATATGTTTGACGAGCGCCGCGCTAGTTAACTTTCGTCTTTTGAGCGAAGAAAATTCGATTAGCCTTGAACACATTACTACCCGACAAATGTCAAGTTGTGCCAAAATTTTATTAAAGATGAAGGAAGTTAATGAAAAAAGATGAGAACATATTAATTAATAAAGAAAAATCGATAAACTAATTATTATTTTGTGATTAGAATTGTAAAATGACAAATAAATGAAAAAGTTAGTTAAAATGACAAATATTATGAAACGGATGGAGTATACTCTTTGTCCCGAAAAAATTGTCAAACTTAAGAAAATTATAATAGTGAATGTAATATAAAAAAACAAAAATAAAACAAACTTTCCTTTCCAATTGCCACATGTAACTCTCACATAGCTTACATTTTTTAAATTTTCTTTTCTGTTTGACCCCTGCAATAATACCCAAAATATAAAATTAAGATTTTGATTTTCATATTTTATGTAAGGAATTTGAGAGATTATGTGTTTTGGAATCAAACATGCAGGATGTGATGGGGATGATGAGTCGGATAGTGGATTTATGTCATAGCCTCCAGTGAATGGGCTCGAATCGCCGGCCTCTCATGTGGTTGCTCTAATCTAACGAAAGAGGACATGTCTCGGAGTTGTATTCCAAGAAATACCTCTCCCACGCTCGAGTCGATTTATAAAAGTAGAAAAATCAACGTGAATCTTCTTCGAATTACGTGGAGGGGTTTTCCGATATTGGTGTGGTTTTCAATGAAATGACAAGGTTTTTCCTCTTTATTAAAAGTAAAGAGGATTTGTGAGATAAAAGTAGTATGACTTTTTTTGTAGGTATTCCATGACGAGATTTATGCAAATATTAATAAGTATTTATAGGTAAAATAAACGAGGGGTAAGATGGTTATTTATCACAATAAGGTAACAAACCCTACTTTTAGTGGGCTTGGGCCTTACCTTATCTCAATGAGGACTTTGACAAATATTATGTTGACTTCACTAATGGGGAATAGTTAGCGTGTGACGAAACTAATGAATTGGCGGTTCTTGAAAATTTGTCATATCATTATGTATGAATTACCTTGAATATTTGGTGAACTTTTATGAAAACAACGTGAGTTTTGACAAAATATTATTACAAAACTTCTTAAAATCATTAAATGATAAGTGAATGTACGTTGAATTTGTCTATATAAAGATGCTAAAAAATTAGGATATTTCTAGTTAATATAAAAAATATAAAATTCTATAACGTCAATAACTCGATTAAAGTTAAGATATAGGCGTTACAACTTCTTATGCTTAAACCCCTTTTTGTAGGCTCACTAATTGTAATTTGAATACAGCACATGTTTGGTACCTTGTGGGCATAAGGACAATATTCGAGACACCATTGGTTTGTATGACCAACTTCGTTGGTGAACCAATTTCGTTGTAGAAACAGATAAACATCATGCATCATGGGAGGAGGTCTATAACAAATACGTTTTAGAAAAGTTAACCGATAGTAGGTTGTAATTAGGTCTATTTTTATATGCTTATAATTCGAAGTATCATAAACTATTTTCAAAAGTTGGATTATTAACTTACAACTTTTTCAAATTTAAATTTTTAAAATTTAATTAGATCCGTTAACCATATCTCTTTACATTTTATATATTGTTAACCAATAAGAAAAAGCATAAACTTAATGAGTTGTTAATTATATGTCAAGATTTAACTATAATTGTATAAGGGAAGACAATTATCCAATATTTTGAAAAATTAGTAATAAAGTATGTTTATTTATTGAAAATGGTTAAAGTTTACTCTTTTATATAACAACAATGATAAAGTAGTGTAGGTCCCATTTTATTAATATGGACATATTAAAACATAGGTAAGCAAAACTGTTAGCAAAAAGACACATTCTAAGAGATCCACCAAATTTTTTTCATAAAATATTATTCTTTAGTTAATTTAAAAAAAAAGTAACAAAAGAAATTAAATTAATAAAACCAGTAAAACATAATAGTAATTATTTTACATTTGTACTCTTATATAATAGTTCACAAGTCTATAGAAGAATATTTAATATTATTTCCCGAAATGTCTCAACATGATATATATACTTTCCAAAAATAAAAATTTAGAATATATAAATATTTCCAAACTATCCTTATTACAAATTTTAAAAATAATTATAGAAAAGATTGAAAGTATAATAAGATCTTTTAAATTTAGATAATTCACAAAAATAACATTATTAATATTTTATTTATAATTTATTACCATTATTTAAAATATGTAAAACGTTAAATAGAACATTTAATTCAAGACGAAAAAGAGTATATATTTTTAGAAAACCTGAATATATATTTTTTTATTTTGGTCAAGTATAAAACATTATTGACTTTTGAGTCTATTAACTTGTGTCTTAAAAAATCTTATCTGGACACTGATTATACGGTCAAATCTACGGTAACGAGAGAGAAGGAGACTGTCTTGTTCTTCTCCCTGTTTCTTACAATCTCTGTCCGCTCTCTGTCTCTCCCTCTCACTTTCTCTCTCTTCCCCATCCTCCTTCCCTTTTCCCTCAAAACATTACCCATAGCTTCACCACACATCCCTATAAGCCCTAATCCCCAAAAGCTCATTCGCCGAAGATTAAGCTTGCACAGCGAGATACCAGACCCGGAGATTTCGTATACAATTCAATTTTGCTCTACTTATTCGAGTCTCTATCGAACGAATTAGGGTTTTTGTCAATCTAATTGGAACTGAACGAAAAAGGAATTTTTTTATTTAAAAAAGGACATGGGGTTGGATGCATCTGATGCTGTTGATGATGGTGAAGGCGGAGGCAAATCGCTGAGTTCGTCAAGCGTATCGTGCTCGATTTGCCTCGAGCCTGTCACCGACAATGGTGATAGATCTTGGGCTAAGCTTCAATGCGGTCACGAATTCCATCTGGGTATGTTACTGAGACCTATCGAGATCTGATTTTAGTTTTGCTTCGTTTGAATCTGCAATGAATTTGAATTAATTGTGTATGTGGCGTGCTGAATTGGATTTTGGTCAAAGTTTGTTCATTTTGGTGTTTGCTCAAGTGGAAAGTGTCGAAATTTGAAGGGGCGGGTTAGGATTTAGGAAAATGTTTGGTGGGTGTTTATGCATGGTCGGAATTCATAAGACAACTAGTTATTGTGATGAAGTCAATCAGACAGTTTTTGCAGAATTGACCTAAGCAGACATGAATGTTTACTGCAACGAGCAGTTTTTTGAGCTTGGTATACTGTTTCTGCTATCAAAGGTGACTGCAAAATACAAACTTGGATTGTCAGAGTGGGAATATTGCAGTTTTCTGTGGGTTTCACCTGCATGCAGTCTGTGCAACTGAGGTTTTTTATCTCATGGCTTTGTGCGAAATATTTTTAAGATATCTATATCTATAGATTTGAATGACGGAGTTTACTCCTGCTTCGTGTGTCTGTTGCTTTGATCCCCTCTTGTAAATCAAAGATTGATGGACGAGAACAAAGTTGCACATTATGACAAATGTTTCTATAGGTGAATAGTTTACTGTGTGTTTATTTTAGGAATTGTGGAAATTTGAATGTAGTTTGAGAACTAGTGAAGCTGCTTCAGTGCCATTTTTGTTGTGGATTTTTGTCAGCCTTATTGGAGGTCAGTATGGTCCCATGTTTGCCATATCGGGGTACATGTCAAGGTGTTTGACTTGGCCATTGCGGTAGAGAGGTTTGTGTTTTTTGTTGGCGTCGATTGAAGTCTTATGTGTCTTTAGCAGTGTTGGGGTGTGTCGAGTATCTAACATGAGTATTTAGCTGGTTTATGACAATACCGTGATCATGCTTCACAGGATGTACCCCTTGTTGGACCTAATCAGTGTGGCAAAGATATGAATTTTAGAACATGGAATGCCATCTCTTATCTTCCACCCACATTATGGATGTGTCTAAGTGTTTTGGATAGACATCCATGCCTTGTGACTGTTAAACTTAGAGCTTGTCATCTATCATCCACCTGAATTCCTTTCTGTTCGTCAGTGTAATCAACTTGATGGAGCATCTATGACCCGGGATTGTAGTTGTCCATCCATGTACCATTTTGACGGAGTTCGCACGTGGTGTAGGATGCTCCCTTGTAGCTTAGAAATTTATTATCTTGGTCAAAGAAATGCATATGCTTTGTCCGCCCCAACTTACCTTGTTGATTATCTACATCAGTATTTTACCCTAGGCTCAAGCTTCCTGCATTTATTTTAGGATATGACGTACATCAAGATACAAAAAGAGAGAAAACTGATGTCGATTAATCACCCAACAAACTACTTTTAAACTCGAAGAATTTGCAGAATATAGTATCAACATGCATCTTGTCACAAGTCACAACTCACAAATAACCACATGCATAGCAAGTGAATCCATAATGTGCCTCATTTTTGGTTCCTCATTAAACGCTAGGCACTTGAATTCCTATGGAACACTATAGATGGACTACAATGCATGCACTACCGTCCATTTATTATTAAGGATCAAAGTAACTCATCCATGGACACAATGTGACAGAGTTATGGATTCCGAATAACTCGATAAACAACAAATGTGCCCTTTTAATGGGGATCCAGAGAGTGATGAAGCACTTTACAAGTTAATTCTATTTTGAGAATATCTTTCGAAAAGAGGCTATGCTAGATAGCTTTCTTTTGAGCAAGTAATTTCAGGTGTATAGAGTTTACTAAAATTTTGCAATTAAGTTGATATCTTCATGTCATCTTTATAAAAGAGGCTTGAAACTGGTAAATATTTGCATCCTTTTCATAACCTTGTTGTATTCCTTTATTGTTATGTGTGTTGGGAATAAATTGGGTGGTTGTTATATTTACAGAACTGCTTGTTTCAGAACTGATACTGTACCTAAATTGAGACTTCTACAAGGCCACGTATGTTATTTAAATTGTCCTATTTGGGTTCAACATGGGTTTGTGTACATGCATTGGACTCAATTCATTTCTGAAATTTGTTTGCTTTAGAGAGTTCAGAGTGTGACCTGTTACTTAAGATGAAGGGAAGTCTGAGTGACTGTATTTAGCATATTCATGTCAAGAATCATTTGCTGATTTGGTTCTGCCGTAAATTGATAGAGAGAGGCTTTGAGTTCCATTATGACGGTCTAATCATAAGATCACTCATTGTCTAACTCTTATATTAGGTTTGCTTTATGCGAATAACACTGCTCTTTTAACAGCGTGTAATGAGTAGTATAGTAAATGATTATTTATTCATTTTTCAATATTCTAAGTGATACTGAAACTCATGGATCGTTTATCGCATAGTTTAGGTTTCATCTGTCATTATTACTGTCCTATTGTTGTGTTCTAAACTTCTGCTTGCCCTGGTTGACTGTTGGAACATCGCTGACTTCTTTTCTTACCAACTATTTTTGGCGTGTGCTATTGTCTCTCATGATTCTCTGCAGATTGCATTGGTTCTGCCTTTAATATCAAGGGAGCCATGCAGTGCCCAAATTGTCGAAAGATCGAAAAAGGTCAATGGCTTTTTGCTACTGGTTGTCGTTCATTTACAGATATTAGTTTTGAGGATTGGCCGCATGATGAGGATCTTTATGACCTAAGCTACTCTGAGATGGTAAATTATTTGCTTTTCTGCATTTTAAGATCTTTTGCAATTACGTGAAAAAATTGTCTGAACTTTGAGGACTTTGTTCGCTGCCTTTTGTGAGAATCATGAGTTTTGTACCTTGTGTTAAGCTTGTTTCACACTTTCTAAAGTCAAGTTTTTTTTAATGATAATTACTGTTAACGTTTATTTTATTTCTCATTTTCATGAGTATCACTTTCTGATTACATTTGTTTTCAGTGAAACCTACTTAGTGTCGGTATGTTTTCATGAATAAGCCTGTAAATATTAGTTGAGTTCTTATCTAAAAGCTGAGGGAGAGGAGGATGAGATCGACCTTATTAGCAATTGGCAACGTAGGAGATTTTGTCACTGTCTGTGTCCAAATTTATTTCCTGTCTGGATTTCCTGTTTGTCATATGTCCCAATGAATTTTTGTTCACTTGTCTTTATTGAAGGTCTTGTTTGACATTTCCTATGGTGTGCTTGCTTTTACAGAAATAGCACCTTTTGAGATTACTTTGTGGAAAGGGGAAGCTTAGGACAACTGCAGTATATTTTTAGTAAAAACTCTATCCATTACCCTAAGGAATATTATAAGCCGCATAAAATGATCTTGCCTTTCTCCCACCATGTGATTACAAAATGAAATTAGGCAGGGGTTACTAATTAAATACAAAAAAGACGAAGGAGACAGTTCAAACTTCAAAGTTGTGGAAATTGTTGTCTTTTGTTTTTCCGCCCTTTATTTGTGGTGCAAAAAGCTTCTGCTATGTCCAAGTCTCTGTAATTATCCAGTCAAATGGCTTGTCACATCTTTTGTATAGGTCACTTGAGCATTATTTGGTCTCATCAATGCCTATCATTGGTGTGCTTATCCCATTTTCCATGAAAATATTTGATCTTCTATGAAAATTCCTGAGCCATTTAAAGGGATAGAGTAAAATTTTCGGAGCTGTACTGAACAGTTTCAAAGCTTTACTAAAAATTTTCAGCGCTGTAAAAGTTTCATGTCATAACAAAACTTTATGAAAAGTTTCATGTCATGACTCTTGCATGCATCTGAAAATGTCAAGAATTCTACTGTTGGGCTCTAGTAAAGTTCAGCAAGAGATATCCTGGACTTGAGACTGAAGATGTACTAGTTATAATGTGTCCCAGCTCGAGAGATGAGATGTGATTACTCGAATAGATACAGTATGAAGCAGCTCATTCTACTCATGATTTCCAGTGGAAATGTAATAGACACATTACGTCTGAAGATTACAGTTGTTGCCTTCAAGTAAAATAATGGTTAGGTATCTTCTCCCTGTCCCCTCTAGGAAGTGCACCCAGTTTATCCGAGCTGATCAATATTGCGAAGAGACTAATCATCATCAGTCAAAAGTCTGTCTTTTGGGTTTTGCTACATATAAGATCTTTATCTCCTGTTTTCCCAAGGTGTTGCAACCCATTTGTGATTCTAAATCTTTGCAATCCCAAGTTACGACGTAGATTTTCCCTGGAACTGAGTGGGAATGATAATGCTTCAGGTCTACTTGGTTTCTGATCATAAGGTGGATGCACGAACTTTGTAATGAATGTATTTGCATCATGAAGTTTGGTCTTTTGGCTTTCTACTAAGGGTCTATCTGGTGTTACTTAAATCGTACAGATTTCAGATTTTGTCATTTTTTTTCTTCCAGATTTTTATATATATTTCTTTAGGTTCTGTTAGGTTTCTGCATATTAGGTTTTATATTTCTCCAGATTTCTTATTATATCTTAAATGCCTATAGATTTCACATTCCAGATCCCAATTTAGTGCTACAGATTTCCTATGTATTCTACAGATTTTTACAGTTTTCTACATATTTGTACAGATTTCAAATCTATTTTATTTCAACAGATCTTTATTCTTTAATGAAATGTAATGAGAGTAGACGGAAAGGACAGATGAATCAAGCAGTTCCCAACAACCTCAATGGGGAGAAAAATGAAACAAGTATACTTGTACCATGTACTTAATGTCACATTGGGGTTGTGTCCAACTTGTAGATGAACTTAATATAATTGGAGAATGAGAATTATGTCTATTAATTGCTAAATTCGATGTGCTTTTGTCTACTTTTGAAACATTTATAATTGATGATATGATTTTGGAAATTGAGGAAAATTGGGGGCAGATATCATAGTTTCAAATTGAACTATATGGTTGTCTGTCTTGCCAACCTAGGATGTGATCTTGATCATTCTGCTGTAGGATTATCATTATAGCAAATCCATGTGCGTGAATAAACAATTTTCCACACTGACTCCAAAAGGTGTCTTTATGTATGGGTAAGGATTGTATGGATAAGAACGCCTACATTTGGATCTTTGCAAACCTTGTTGGGTGGGATCCACATTAAGAGTTCTTGTTGTACTTCAACTCCCACAATGTCAAAATTTGTGATACTGATACTTGTGATTTTTATTGGAAATGGTGGTTGACTGAGTATTCTTGTATGTTGTCTTGCATATAGTTGGTCGTTGACAGAATTTTGTCATCTAGCTCCACAATATTGAGACAAGTCAAAGTTTTCACTTCTTTAATTAATCTTGTTAACAATGCTTTAGTACTTATCAAAATATATTAGTACCCAAGGATGTCTCTCACCTTTTAAGCTAAGGAGGGTCAAGAACAGAAAGCATCTTGCCCCAAGCTATCATGAATGACTTGATCGACGAATACCAAGAAGGTGATTGTCTGAGTGCTGCTCACAATGAAGCACTTGGCTCCAGCTTTACAATACAACATCCTTGAAAAAGAGAGTTTGAATTCTTAAGGTGATTAAGCCTTTTGTTTTAAAGTTAAGCTAATTTTGAAAATGAAACAATGCCTTAACATACATTTTTCAACACATCTTTCTACCTCTTTATTCTGGAGGTTCTTCAGTTTGATGCCAGCAGGTTCTCGTTACCCCCTGTGTAACTGAGATCTTTTTTGTTGTTATTGTATCAAATATCGTGGTTTTCAAAGGTGCACGTGTTTGTTCACACGTGCTGATATCTGTTCTCCACTGTGAATGGCTCAATAGTTCGTCCACATTTCTTGCTTCATGCTAAGTTTGTTTCATAAGCTACAATAGAGTTCATCTCGAAGACCTTGCATTTCTATCCTCTGTTTCTGTTTTAAACCACCTAAGTTTCAAACTGACCATACGTATTTCTATTCAATTTTTATCATCTCAAAGATCTATCTGTGTCTCTGTTTGCTCTCTGGTATCTTAAATCGTGGTTTGAGTTTTAACTTTTAAGTTCAATAAAAAGTTTCTGTTGGTTGTCAGATATCTAGTGCTGTCCCTGCTGGCTGCAGCTTCCTTTGTGAACTTTGCAAAAATTATAGATGTTAGCCTTTTGTTCTTCATATTAGTTTCTTACCAAGTCTTAAATTACCTGCTGCACGTGTTTTCTTACTGATTTGTGAACTATATGTTGAATTACCATGCACTAGCAATTTAGCAGAAATATTCACCATTGTATTTTTGCCCTCCTCTTTTGGCAGGCTTTTGGAGTACAATGGTGTCCGATCACTGCATTTCCGCGACTTCCCTCCTCCTTCGAGTAAGCATAATCTTATTCAATGGGCCTATGTATACTTCTACAAGAATTAATCACTCGATAACAAACCTATCTCAGACCGTAAAATCAGGCATTTGGCTTCATTTCTTTCTCCTTTGCGACATTGTGCATGCAAGAGGCTGTGAACATCTGTCAATTTGTGCTGCCTTTAATGTTGTCTTCCTTTTTGGGTTTGCTGTTGTTGATGGTCGTTGGCGGCAGTGCTCTTCTTGCTCTTTGTTTTATACGGATTTGGTTGACTTCGGTTGGAGAGTAGTGGCACATTCTTCCCCTGCATTTGGAATTGGATTCTTGCCCGTCAGTTTTCATTTCAAGGAAGGTCAGCATGGTGGCGGTGGGAATTCTTCTGATGGCAGCAGAGTGAGAAATAGTTCAGATGACGGAACTTGTGGAGGGGGAAATAGGTAAGGTAGGCTGCCATGTAGGCTACTGCTTGCTCGTGTGTCAGAGATTGAGAGAGGGAGAAAAGAGCACCCTGGGAGGAGGTGGGGGATGGAGGGAAATGACAAATTAAATGTGTATTAAAGTGTCTTTTCAATTTTTCCTAACCTATGGATGGTTAGGGTTTACTAATGATAAGTGGTACTAAGTTCTGCTTTAATGAACAATAGGTAGACCAAAATCAAAATTGATGGGAATAAAGATTTGGTCAGACGTTACAGTGCCTATTTTCCCCTTTAATCTTGACAAGTTAGTCCAAATATGCAGACCCCGGACAGTCAGACTGAAAGCCGATTCAGATTTGAAAACGAGTCATTGTTTGATTTAGAAAAGTACCAAAAAATGACAGCACTTTGTGTTTTTTTGGAAATTCCATTTGGTGACTCGGAACTCGACTTTCCATTTTATCTTGACTTTTCAAATTTTTTCCACGAGGTCACCTCTTAATTCTGTCTACATTATCATATGAACAATCTGGTGATGTGGCTTGTTAAATTTGATTTGTTTTTTTTGATCGAGTTTAAAATAGAATGCTATATTACAAAATTGCCTTGCATTTGATTTTTTTGTCCCACAATAAAGACTCCAACCCAAAAGCTAAAAGAACCCGAATGCTTAAATAATCCAATTTCCTTCTCTCTCTCTCCTCCCTTGCTTTTCCCCCTCTTCATTCATATGTTTTGAGGATTCACTTCTTCTTTGTTTATTTGCCTTCCTCAATGGCACCTTCTTTCTCTCTCTACTTCTTTGCCCCCTCACCTTCCTCAAATGGGGCTATAAGAACCATCATTATTGTTGCCGCAACTGTCCTCCCTCTTGCTTGAATTCAACAATTTCAGAAGTAATTAGAACCAAGTTCTTTGCAATTTCAATTTCAGAGAACCGAACTCTTGCTTGAATTCAATAATTCTAGAAGTAATTGCTCTAATCTCAGAGATTTAAAAAAACAAATATGGAAACTATAGAAGGAAAACAAACCTTAAATCTCCAGTTGGATCCTTGGCAAGAATTGCAACCTTCAAAGTGGGGTGAATAGCTTGCCTTAATGCCTAATTGATTCATAACATTTGATGTGAGGTGAGAGATAATAACTTCAAGTGTTAATGGTGAAGAAGATGGACGAAGAGGAAGAAAGTATAGGGTCTGAATTTTAGGTTCAATACTCACAAGAAGGGTTAGATCTTAAGGGCATTTTTGTCACTTTAATTAGTATTTAACTGCATCAATGACGGAGGGATAATGGTTGAACGTTCTTTAAGTATAAGGGTACCATTTGGAAAAAGTTTGAAAAGTTAAGATAAAATGGAAAGTGCCAGAGTTTAGGGACACCAAATAGAATTTCCCCTTTTTTTGGGTTGGACAAATTATATTGATTTTGTAAGTTGCTAGCACTAATCATATTGCTCTGTAGTTGCCTAGATTGTAGGTGCCTGGTTTGCATGGAAGGATTACATAGTACTGTGGAGGTTTTAAGTTCTATGCTCTTCACAACACTGCTTTCCCTGATATTACATCTCCAGTGTATTAATCTTGTTGAAAATAGTTGGTTGTTGCACTTGAACTCACAATCAGATTTACAAAATGGCTCAGTGGATTTTGTGCTGAGTTGGCAACCTTGAGCATTGATTAATTTATTATAACTGTTATTTGAAGATTTGATCTCAGGCTTCCTGCTGCTTTCTAGTGCCTAGATGTTTATCAAGAGAATACAACTAAATTGAAGTCGGTGCAATAAAAAGTGCACCTACTGATATATTTTTTGTTCCTTTATGGACCAAAATTGAGTCCTCTCCCCAAACTGGATTTTCTGGAGTAAATGTTCTCTTTTGATTATGTATTGTACAACGTTTTCTTCCAAAGAAAAGTTTTTATGAAATTTATATTTAAAAAAATTATTTCCAGTCGTCTGCGGGCATGTAGATCTACCAGTCATCTCCTTTCAGGAAAAAAGGAAAAATGAAAAGAAGAACCAATTCCTTGGAGTAAAGTTTGTTTCATTTGACCAACCCTCTATCCTCTGCAGCTTCCCTTTCCTCTGCATTCACACCTAAATTTTTCAAGTTTTCTTTTCTCTATATTGTAATCTCTTGTGACCTTTTGTAGGATGCTTGCTTCACATCCATTGTTTTCATTTATATATATGTATGTATTTCAATTTTTTCTTGTAAAAAAATCTCTTATGATCTTTTATCAAGAATAGGAGAGAAAATACAGAGTTGCGTACATTGAAAACTGAACTTCAGCGGAATGCCTAAAATAGGCATATCATGTTGAGCCAAGTGTGATTATATTACTACTTATTACATTTGAGCCAATTTGATAGTGATGATACTCTTTAAGTCCTTTTTTCGTTTTTTTTTCAAAAAGTATGGTGTGTGTGTGTGTGTGTGTTGGGGGGTTTCAATTGTGAGCTTACCTCCAGTTCATATCCTGGTTGGCCTGTTTCAGCGTTCAAGATCTTTCCTTTGGACTGTTTAGCCTCATCAGTCAGCAACTCGGCTTATGAAGTGAATGGATTTTGACCGATGATTTTTCAATTCTAGATCTTCTTTTTGTCTTCTAACAAAGGAAAGATATTTTTCTTTGGAAACTGTTTTTTAAAATACTTTCCGTGAATTATGCATAAACATGGGCATCCTTAGCATGTATTAAAAAAGTGATAATCATGGAGAGCCCACAGATGACCTGGGAAGAGTTGCTATACATCTGGTCGGCAGGTTTTCTTGTCTGCAGTGCTTTTGCAGTAACAGGCTTCTATTTACAGTTGTTAGCAAGACCAGCATCTTACAAGGTGAATTGGTCTGTGGGCCTGTGGCAAGACAAGCTTAGCCGGGTGAATTCTACCCCATCTCTACTACTGTAGTCCACACACTGACTTGACCATATTTTATTTAAAGGTCTATTGCTTCATATGTTATAAGTCCATTTTTAACACTGCTCCAAGAATTACTGTTTTTTAGCAATTTTTCAGCTGTGGGTTATAGTAGACTAAATAATATGCTACTAAATTGCTTTGGCTTCTTTTATGTTCCCACTTAGGCAGGATATGTGTCAGAAGCATTTGGGTAGTATGGTATGATACTCAGTAAAGGTCTGAGATGGGTGGGAATCTTTTATGTGGTTTGCTTGATATGAGACTATTCGATCAGCTTAATACTCGAAAAATATGTGCATTTTCCTGTTGGACACTTGTTTATGAAGCTTTTTACTACAGATAAGACCAAAGGAGAAATAGGAAGGTCTATCTTGGGATTCTCTCCACCTGTAGTTGATACTGGTTCATAACTCTCTATAAGATAGGCTGTTATATCTGATCGAGACTCATATCCACCAAGAGAACTTTATATGTTAAGATGTGAGATCCTTAAATTTAAATGTCTACAAAATGACAAAACAAGAAAAGGAAAATACTGATGAGAGAGAGAGAAAACTAGGAAAAAGAACAAAACTGCTGCCTGATTTAGTCTGCTGCAACCATATTATCAGGACGTGGCATGGATAACCTCCTCATTTCTTTTCTTTTTCAGTGTTGTTGAGAGGCATGACGAGCAACATTGTACTTGAAGGATGAAACAGTCAATTTTGGGGATTTCATATGCATTAGGTTCTTCCCCTATAGAAATATGAAAACATTGTCTAGCTAACTCCTAATGGTGTCTGGTCATTAAATCTTATGCATATTGCTGATACCCAGAGTCATGAAATGGTGACTGGGTCCTTTTACCCTTTTGGGTGATCTTCTGTGTCGCAAAATTCATTATCGAATATCTTGATCAACACCCATCTCTGGTAAATATGTTTTTATAGGCATTGTCTTTGAGATGATTGAATGGAGGCTAATATTTGTTTCTTCCTTCAGTGTCCCTATCCTTGGATAACAAGCTTTTTAAAACTTTCTGTTTGTCTCTGATTTATGACAATGCTCTGATAATTGTTTCCTATTTTTTCAGGGAGGGGAGTTCCCATCTACTGCATGTAAGTTCTATGTTTGCTGCTTATCAAGTCATGCAATTTGATCTGGCGAGACGTGAGCTTTAATACTGTTTTTCCCTCCCTCTTTTGCTGCTATAGATCATGATCTTTTGGGACAACATGCTGTCTTTGCTGAACACACAGCTGTGTCATCTTCTACCCATCCGTGCCCTTATGTTGCATATTATGGACCAATCCATTCGTCATCCTCAAACTCTCTTGAAAGTTTGTCTGATAGCTCCAATTTCGGCAGCCACTGGGCCGGCCCATCTGGATCAAGTGAAATGCCAGCTTCTTATACTTTCGCTGCTGTGGATCCCCATTATCACGGTTGGGAACATCATTCTCTGCCTGTCTCAGCTACTGGCAGCCGGTTAGGTGGTTCTGATCAACCTTCGGTTCCATCTATGACACAAAGATCATCTCGAGCCCATTCTGATATACCAAGATCTGGATCTTTTGTCCATCCATTTATCGCAAGTCAGAGGTATGAATTGAGAGCCACTGTTATTTCTTTTGTCGTGGAGGGGCTGGCTTTTAAAATCTAGGGTCCAATGGACAGTCTTGCTGCTACTTAGGGTACGGTTGCACATATTTGATCCCCAAACCCTCCAAAAAAGAAAAATTTTCACACTTCGCTCTTTTTGGTCCTAGGACTATTAATCTGATCTTGAACATGTTTATTCAGCCTGTGCCAGTGCTACTTCCCGGGATTTTGAGGGGTTTTCTTTGCCAGGAGAAGAGAGAAAAAAAGGGAGGGGGTGTGTTAAATGTTAATTGAGGATTCAAGGGTTGGTCTATGGATTTTACCTTGGCAAGTTGCATTTATGATACTAGAATTTGCTCATGCTAAATCTTAGTAGCATCTATGTTTATAATTGCATATCTAGTTGGCGGTCATTCCCCTTTCCCCAATTATATCGTAGGGGCAAGGCTGCTTACATCAGATAGTCACCCCTCCCCCTGCCAATAAATAAAGAAAAGGGAAAAGGATACAAGTATCTGATGATCTCCAATCCTGGATTTTTCTTATCTTCTTTTTTCCTTTTCTTGTCTGCTTGTGCTTGCCCACTTGTGTTTTTGGAAGGGGATTGGGGTGGGACTCTCTGCAGTTTGGCATGATTACTCAATGAAACATCATCCTTACTATGATCTATGTGATCATCATGTTAAAATTTCCGATTCTTGTAACCTTTAGTGTATATGTTTCCATACATAATATAAATACTGCAGTTCCTCTGTTGGGTGGCTGATTTTGTGGATAGCGTGTATTTTGGTTGTGTATAGTCTTTTCTAGGATGCTTGCTCTGCATCCATTATTTTTGCTCGCTGTATATATTAATATATGTATTATTTTTCTTATCAAACATCAACACTGCTCATGTTGATGTTCAGAAAAATGCAATCCTTGAAACAGTGAATACTTATAGAACATCACAAAGAGTGTAAATTTTTGTTTTGTTTTCGTTGATGCCTAATTCCCTGTCCTGGCTTTCATATACTTTGGACTAACTAAATCCCATTCACATTGATATGCTCATTAGGGTTGGAAGCTCAGTCAATTCGTCAATGATTCCTCCTTACCCAGGAAGTGCTGCTCGGGCTCGTGATCGTGCTCAGGCTCTCCAGGCGTATTTTCAACCACCGAGCAGTTCCTTGCCAGTCCGTACACCATCAATGCCTAGCTCAAGAAGATCCAACAGTCACCGTAGCATGTCCCAAGCAGGACCAGTGCCCTCATCGTCCGATCAGATGAACGGTTTCTATGTCTATCCACCAGGCACATCAAGTCGGAACTTCTCAGAACCCGAGAATTCAATACCTAGCCGGTTTCATGCGTGGGAAAGAGACCATCTAAGTTCCTTCCCATTGACCGGGGTCGAGAGAGACTCTGGTTGGGGAGGATTCCACCAGGCAGCTGGTGGACCCAGCGGTTTCCGCCAACGGCACGTATCTGAGCGGACCCCATCGCAAAATAGGTCATGAAGACTGCTTTGTTTGTGCGCGTTTTTCTTTTTTGGTGAAGCGAGAAACAACTGCCAATATTATGAATGCTGCCAAAAACCAGGAAAAATATGTAATGTGTGAAATGATGCAGAATGGTTTTAAAACTGGAGCTTTCCCTGGCCCCGGGTCGGACCCAGTGGGACTTCAATATGCTGTTTGTGGGTCTCGAAAATGATCTCCTTCTGGCAGGGGCTTCATGTAAGAGCTTAATTGCCTTGAGGGCGTGGGATAAAAATAACAGACGCGGCCAATGTGAAAGTGGGTTTCTCCTTTTGCAGTGCTCAAAAGTTTGGCAAGTTTAGGGGACCAAATTCTCTGTCGTGCAAACTTTTCCCCTTTATATTGAGCTTAATTTGTATGAAGATTGTTAGAAAAGTTTTGAACCATTTGTCTCGGCTGTTTTTCATCTTCACATTACAGGAACACACTTGGTGTGGAGGGCCTATTCTCTGTTTGGATCTCGCCTGTATATAATGTGCTTTGTTAAATGTATGGAGTTCGGATAAATCTCGTTATGGGCCTACAACTAACTATAGGCTTCAAGCTTGTGGCCTTGAATTCAAGCCTTTTTTTTGGGGGAGGGGGGTGTTGTATTGACCATATGAACTCTCAAGTTTAGGTTGGCAAAGTTGGTAGGTATTATCCGGTCACATTGTCCTTTTATGTGTTGAGGGGTTGTAGATTAGTGAAGGTGTTGAGCATGTTAAATGAACCTTTTGTGGTAAGGATTATGTCATTCCACAAAAACAAAAAAGAAAAAGGAAGAATAAAATTAGGAGAAGTAATACTACAAATTGGAATGATAAGAATGCTAGGTTTGGGAAAATTGTGCTTTATCATTATAATTAGGTTTAAACTTGCACAAATTTTTATATGAGATCGTCTTATATAAGAGTTATTATGAAACGGTAATGACTACTAATTTATCAAGAGGTGTCTTTTATTAACGTTAGTGCTAAATGAATTGTTAGTCATCCTTTGTTTATTTAAAGTTGTCGTAAAAATTTCCGTTTTACTATTACTTTTAAGAGAAGGTCTCACAAGACCTACTACAAACTAGTATATCTAAAAGCATGCAACTCTCAATTTTGGACTCGGGGTTGAAGTTCAAAGTTGAGTCATTCTCTGTTTATTTAAAGTTATCGTAAAAATTTTCGTCTTACAATTACTTTTAAAGAGACGGTCTCACAAGACCTATTACAAACTAGTATGTCTAAAAGCATGCAGCTCTCAATTTTGGACTTGAACGTTAAAGTTCAAAGTTTTATGCCATTGAAAGTTGAAAGGCCAGTTTATTATAAATATGAAAGAGTTTTCACTTGCACCATAAAATAGGAGTTTTGGGTATCCATTAATAATAAAAAAAGAAAAGTTCTTATTTTTAGAACTACCTTACAAGATAGTTCACGACTTGCAATATATTTAGCATGAAAGAGTGTCGAGCTATACGATCATGGAGTCTATTCTAGTGACTACCTATAAATAATCCTCTCTCTAGAATCCCCCTCCCCCTATTTTTCCTTTTCTTTTTAAATATTCCCCACTCCAAATTCAATCTGCTCCTGCTCAAACACCTAAAACTCTTATGAAATCTAAAGGGGAAAAAAAATTCAAAGCTACCCATAATTATTGCTTTCATAAATCGTGTGTGAACTCAACTGTGAGGCTTTTCTTCTCTTCCTTGTTCTTCAGATACCTGAACATTTTGACCAAAATACATTTCTACAGAAAGCATGAGAACACATACACCGAGAGTAACATTAAATTATTGTGAATCCCGTCTGAGCAAGGTCTGTGAAATCTAAACTCATTGGATAATTGTGAATCCCGTATGAGTAGGGTCGGTAAAATCTAAACTTCCATACAAGTAGAGAAACCCATTTTAAAAGACCTATCTTCTTTATTTTTTCAAAAATCTTTGTACAAGTTAAACATTATGTAAGAAAAATACAAACTTGAAGACACTTCACTTGAAAAAACCCCTTCAATTATTAGTTATTTAAATAGTACCTACTAAGATACATATATATTTGGAGAGAGACATGGGAATATCAATCTAGATATTTTGGTGTTTAATCCAATGAGAAATCAAAAATTATCAAAATAAAAAAAATAATCCCATGAAAAAAAGATCACCGTGGATTTATTGCAATTTGCAAGTAAATATAAAGACAGTTTCTTTCCGCCCAAAAGATTATACTCAAAGTTTAGCATCTTGTGGGAATAATTATAGTTCCCCTTTTCCACACCCACTTCTGAAATTAATCTCTGCAAAAACTGACCCTCTGATCTCCATAAATAATTATTCACCTTCTTTTTACCTCTATCGATCACAATTTCTCCGATGGCATATTCAAAACCATTCTTCCCCAATCCTCTCACTCTGCTACTGACCCTTTTCTCCTTCCTCCCTCTTCCATCATCCAGCTTCAACTTCACTGCAATCTATCAGTTGGGTGATTCTCTTTCTGACACTGGAAATCTGATCTTGGAGAGTGACAGTGGAGCTGCCTCGGCCTGTGCTCGCCTTCCTTATGGTGAATCCTTCTTTGGCCACCCAACTGGCCGATGCTCCAATGGCCTTCTCATGATTGACTTCATTGGTAAGATCATATTTTTCATTCACAGACAAGTATTTTCATTATGTTCTTCTCTGTTCTTTGGTTCGGGTCATGTAGCATGTTTTTGGTTTGGGTCAACTTCGAATTAGTTGTTATTCGATTCGATCATAGTCATGTCATATTCTATCATATCAAATTGTACGTTCTAAATCTAGCTCACGTTCTAACTTTTCAGTTTTACTTGTTCTTCATCTCCAATCCTTATTTACTTTTGTGTTTTCTTCCGCCCTCAAATGTAGTTCCTCTTGTTATCCTTGCCATTTCTATTTTTTTTTTTTTTTTTTTAAACTCTCCTTTTCCCCTTTGGAGGGGTTGGGGGAATTCACTTTAGACAGAGGATACATGTGCTCTCTTTTGTGGATGGGCCATTCACTGTTATTTGCTTTTCTCATCCCCTTCATAATGTACTAGAACAGCGTGAATTTACTTGAAAGCCCTTGAAAAGGAATTCCCAACTCTTGGGGATGGTCGTTATTGAGTAAAAGTTTAGAGTTCTTTGATAGTGAAAGAGCATTTGATAGGGATATATTGTATATATTATTTCATCATCTTACATCATAATTCATAATGAAAACTATAAATATAGGGACCTTGAATGATCTATATATTGATAATGTGAACCTAAAGTTCATATATATAATTGCATATATTCTTTTAGACGGAAACAATTCTCTGTTCCTTAAAAGTATAATTACGTATATCTTAAACTAACAAAACTGGGTTTCGTTAACTTCGTTGTAACCGTTACACATTCAAGTACATCTTTAGATCTTTGCGTTATAGAACAAGATCTAGATCTCAACCCCCCATACTAAAGTAGTCTGAAATCAGCTTTTTACATGTACTGTTACTGCACAAAATCATTACGCTTCCGCCCCCCCAACCTTCTCCCTGATCATTTCTTCACCTTCTGGTAAGGCTTACTTGCATGAAATCCTAATTTGTTTTTCGGGTGCGATTAATTTCAGCTAAAGGCATCGGTGTTCCCCTCCTTAATCCATACTTAAACAAGGACACGATTTTCAGTCATGGAGTAAACTTTGCGGTGGCTGGTGCCACAGCAATGCCAGCCGAGTCACTTGCAGCTAAAAACATAACAAATCATCTCACAAATACTTCTCTAAGTGTGCAGCTTGACTGGATGTGGTCATATTTCAACTCCATTTGCTATGATACTAATGGTACTTACTTAACCTTAATCACATAATCTGTTTCTTTTCTTTAATCATGCCATTATCTGATTATAACAGTGATTTGTGTGCCGGGTAGATTGTGTGGAGAAACTCAGAAGTGCTCTGTTCATAGTTGGGGAAGTCGGGAGCAATGATTATTACTATGCATTGTCTCAAGGGAAGACAATGGAGGATGTCAAGAGCATGGTGTTTGATGTTGTCCAAGCCATACTTGATGGTGCTAAAGTAAGTTCTCTTTCTAGAATTGGTAAATGCACATAGGATTCGGTATTTGGATTGTGTGTTACTAGTTCATTAATTAGAAACGATCGGCTCTGGTCGAGTCACTTTAGGCTTAATGATGTTATTAGCTTCTGTTAACGTTATTTTTCACACTAAAAAGTTTAAATGGAGTTTGGTTATAGATAGCTAAATTTGGTAAAATAGATTTTTATCACCCGTTATCCTACCGTAGTTGGTCAAAGTTAAAATAAGTTTGATTTGATTTTGATCAGAATTTGAATTGAATCCGGACAATCCCTTTTCTTTTCTTTTTTTTTTTAGGGGCCAAAAAGTAAGTTTAATTTATTGGGGTTTTTTTTTCTCATATCCATTTTAGAAACAACGAATTTATCAAATACAAACAAACAGTTAACAACTAATAACTCATATGCAAACCTCTAATAGCTATTAGTTATTAGTTGTTTGTCAAACATCTAAATTTTTTTCTTTTGTCTATTCTGATATTATTTTCGAGGGCTATGATTAATTCTAAGTTGTTGATAGTTGATACTATTGTTGTCAGAGAGTGATCGAAATGGGAGGTTCAAAAGTGATAATCCCAGGCATATTCCCACTAGGTTGCTTCCCAGCCCATGTTTCAGCTGCTTTCCCAGGCCAAGCCAACTACACTACACCCAATTCCTACGATGAACACCGTTGCTCCAACCCCTTAAACAACCTCTCAATCTCTCACAACCATCAACTTATTCTGGGGATTCAACAGCTCAGACGACACCACCACAATATCACTATCCTCTATGCTGACTACTACAGTGCATTCCGACGGCTTCTACAGAATACTCCTCGTTTCGGTAAGCATCCATTTTATGCTTTCCGTTACCCCTTTTTTCTTTCTTGTTATTCTTTACGTATACATTACCCATGGAGTGTGCTATTAAACTGTGCTTTGCCCTTTTTGGGACGTGGCGTCATTTTATTTAACCCCCTGTGCCCTACCATAAGTGAAACTCTGGGTTGTTCAGTTTACATTCTAGTAACGTTAGGTCATGTTTTGGTTGATGAGATTTCTTTGGTTTTGTTTGGGGTCGGCTTTAGGTCTCTGATTGATTGCCTAGTTTTGAGATGGATAAGTGATCCGACACTAACTTCTCTTAACTGACGCAATTAGCGTCTGATGGCAGCTGTCTCTATCAGCATCCTACGCTAAGTATATAACATTTGACGCTAAATATTGATTTTAGCATGACATTTTTTCTGACACTAACACCATGTTTTCTGTAACGTTTGGATTTGGCAATTCAAACTTCCATGGATGTGATTTCTGATCGACTATACATATATATATAGAATCTTAACTTGAGTACGGCTAGGGTTTATATGGATCAAATTATTAGAATAAGATAAGTTGTAGCATATCTAATTCCGCGGGCATGAATGTTGTCAGGATTCAAAGCCGGATTTGATGTTAAGACGGTGTGCTGCGGGATCGGAAGGCGGTACAATTTCGACCCAAGAAAAATGTGCGGTCATCGAGGGGTTCCGGTTTGTGCTAATCCAGATACCTACGTAATTTGGGACGGGATTAATCTGACGCAGAAGGCATACAGGCTCTTGGCCCGATGGCTTATTCGAAGTACAATATCTCACGTATGAATATATTCCTAAGTAAATTGATTTGAATTCTTCAAGTTTCTTGCTCCATAAATTTTCCCTAACTAGAAAAATAACAAACTTTTTATGTTTATTGCATCCAATTTTTCTAATATTTCTGGGATTTAAGAATTTTTTTTAGCCTATTATTATGTATATGTATACACACACAATTCTGTGTATTTGACAACACGTAAAATTGCAAATGGAACCTCGTTGAATATATGCTAACTAAATTAAAGAATTTTATTAACCATTCATTATATATACGTTTGATATGCTAGAAATCATGCAACTTTCATCAAATGTGCCCAAATAAGAGCTAAAGACAATTAAAATGACACCAGTAATACTAACAAAAGAAATAGATTTGATTGACACTTTTCTTCTTAACATGGATGAAAGTAAAAAATAATTAACAATTAATCTAACGATAACATCTCCTCCGAAAACAAAGAAGAAGACCCAAATGCACCTTAACCCGGCCCTATATATCTTGATTTTCTTCGACCATTGAACATATGATCAGTTAATATCATATCGTATATTCATACATAGTTGTCAACTAATTAAGAAGAGGCAAAAATATTGGCTAGCGATGTAATTCCTTCACCATTTAGAAGTTTAATATAAGTTGAAGCTTTCTTTTTCTTCACTAGGATACGATATATGGACCTTGCATTCTTTACTTAAACTAGCGGGTCAAGTATAACTAGAATCTTGCAAAACGGGTCCAAGTAATTAACCTTCGCCTCCTATACAAGCAAGCTTTATTAAACCAAACAGAACCCTAAAATCAAATAATTTAGCCATCTAAACTATGAGTTATGCTGACATCAACAAATTAATCATTTCAATCATTATATGAATTGACGTTATCGTTATAGACGACCGTGACCTCTGACAATTGCATTGCATGGCATGACGCTGACAAAGTTCATTGCCTTGAATTCATTTGTGCATGACGAAAAGATGACAAAGTTCTACCTAAAGAAAGAAGTTTTAAGTACAAAATTATTTTATTCTTACGGTTTGTTTGTTTCAACTTTTATAATCAACAGTTAGAGAGATTGATGTCTAGCGGTTACATCGTTTATTAAAGGTTAAGATTGGTGGTTAACGGTTATCAGCATTTACGAGTGATCAACATGAGTATAATAAGTTACAATTAGTGATTATTAGCGTTTATCCAATTACAGTTAATTATTAACTGTTATCAATATTTACCAAATATTTCAATTAGCAGTTAATAATTATTAATATCCGTCAATAATTAGCGGTCATAAATACTGTGACTGAAACCAACAGGCCATCCTTTTGTTTTTCTTGTCTTTGGACTGCAAACCCAAACTCGATTGTGAATGTACGTTACGTAAAATGGGGTGTTTCTGTATACAATATTATAGCTTTCTGGTTCTCTGTTCCCCCCCATCCTCTCTCTCTCTCTCTCTCTCTCCCTTTTTCTCCCCCTCATCTACAACTAGATTAGTAGTCAAGTGCAGTACCCACTGGCTCTGCGATGCTGGGTTTTCTTCAATTTTCACAACCTCTCTGTCTGTCTCCTCTCCCGTACTTGAGGATGCTATTTGGCCATGGCAGAATGCTCTGCCATAGTGCCATTGTTTAGTTACTGCCACTAGATATGTACCTACCAATATCCATATCCTCTTTTCGTCTTCCTTTATGTAGTATATTTTTCCCCTTTTTCTTCCTTGTCTTTCTATTTTAATCATATGATGTGATTAATAGCTTTATGGCCTCTCTCTCCCGTACTTGATCACCATGATACGATGCATCGAATCTTATTATTTTTAAAGGGCGAATCTCTAGCAAATGGAGATTTACGTCTTTTCGTATTAAAGTATTCATCGATGAAATCAGTTTTAATAAACGTTGATTAGTATTAATCGATATTGATAAGCATTCATAATATTTTTAAAAAGGGTTGATTACTAAATTATATATGGAATAAACATGAAAAAGGAAAATGGAGTTAAAAAATTAAACCCACATGAAAGGGAATACTTCACCTTACTAGGATCATGCATATGGAATTGAAGGATTTAAGAAAGCAAAGCAGAGTGAGAGACTCATGGTGGAGAAGGGGAGCACGTGAAAACACAGAGATGGAGCTAGCTTGCAGGGGCTCCTCGCTCACTCCATCAACCCACGCCATGCCACTTTATCTTCTCTCACCTCCCTCTATGTTCCCATGCACGTTATTTATACACACGCAAGAGAGAGAGAGAGAGAGAGAGAGGGCATCACTTACGCCATGCATCAAATCTGTTCAATCCCCTATTAGGGAAAATCACAATAAAAATCATCATTATAAACTTAAAATTTAATAGAACATATTAATACAACGTATTCGAAGTAATAATTGACATCGATTTTCCTTTTAAGTAACGTGGTTAGGGTTTTTCAGATCATAGAGAACCCTTTAAAATTTCTCTAATCTCAATATCTCTTTGTTATGGGATGTTAGGGACAATTAATTTGTACGTATATCCTGGGAACCATAACATTTATTTATCATAAATTCTAATGTATTCCCAGGAGTACGAGACCATCATGTACTCCGGGTTAAGTAGTATACAATTCTATACTTGATTAGTGTATAATTATATACTAATTAGCATATAATTTGTATACTAATTAGTGTATAATTATATACTTATTAGTGTACAATATTACATACCGTCATATACTCACGGAACTAATTAGTGTATAATTATATACTGATTAGTGTATAATTGTACACTAATCGGTATACGGTTAAACAAATAACTAAACCCGAGAGTATGTAACACTACTATTCCGCTCATCATAGAACAATTAGTGAGTCACCAATCTCTGCACATGTAAGGCCCACACCATACAAGATATATTAAAGCCCAAATATTTGTATCTTTATTAGATCATTTTTAGTTGGAATCTAACCATAACAGTCTTTCCAATATATATTTAATCACAAAATCATTGGATTATGATCCAATACCCCCTAAAAAACATGGTATATATTATCGCCAACACTAAGCCATATAAATTGGAAGTATGATGGGTAAATATGAATTGACATGAAGGTCTTTCAACGCAGAAGCAACAAGCCAGCCCCAAGGCAATTTCTTCTATTTTACCATCTTGTTTATTACCCCCTATGAATCTGATTTTGATTTTGGACATCCACCCCTCTCTCTCTCTCTCTCTCTCTCT
Source organism: Talinum fruticosum (assembly GCA_021018815.1). Taxonomy (NCBI): domain Eukaryota; kingdom Viridiplantae; phylum Streptophyta; class Magnoliopsida; order Caryophyllales; family Talinaceae; genus Talinum; species Talinum fruticosum. The sequence continues at coordinate 6,104,724 of JAITYX010000002.1, read as the reverse complement.
CTCTCTCTCTCTCTCTCTCTCTCTCACACACACACACACACACACACACACAAATTGCATGGCGTGCTAAGCACTCATGTCCCAAGTTTAAATCCAAAGATATATGTGTGTGTCTTAGCAATTTGCCCCCATCTTTTTCTTTGCATGCCTTCATTTCATGACTCTGTAGATTTACCGAAGTGAGGTTGGCCGTCACTCTTTCCACACACCCCTCCAAGGTTTAAACATGTGAAGAAGCAATTTCTAACCTTTGTGTAAGATGGACTTGTTGGAGCCCTCGACCTCTTAGTCTAAATTTTGGTATCCCTCCTTGACCTGTAGGATTAGTGGGGTTTCCATGAGATAAAGCACCTAGTGAGTTAGGTCGACTTACCATCTAAAAAAAATAATATAACACCATGAATATGACTTCTAGTTGATATATGACTTGTGTGGTCATAAATGTCTTGACTTCTCTCGGTATACTTAGATCTAGATAAGTACTCTTAAGTTTGTAGGAATTCGAAATATTCAGTCTAAAATGTTTGAAAGAAAACGTGGAGTTAAATTGTGTAATGATTTTTTAAATTTGTAGACGAAAGGTTGAAACTATTGGAAGAAGTTGTAAAACTTATGTGAATTTAATTAAAAATTTGTAGATAATTCTAAAATTCGTTGAAGAGGTTTGAAATTTTGATAAAACTTTCAAATTTAGAGTTAGATATGTGGATATGTATAGCTTAATCAGTTGAATATTTCATGACGAGCTTGACAGCTGAAAACATGTCATTAGTTGGAAATGAAATAGACTCGGCCTCACTGTAATTAGCTAGGGAGAGAAAATTCCCAGAAGGAGATGAACAAAAGATTTTGACAGACATAGAAATGCATGGAGCACTCATCTACAAGGTGGCAAAAATAAGGGTTTCGTGTTGGAAAACAAAGATTTTCAATAATATGGCCCCTCGAATTATCCAATCGAATTCGTAACCCCCTGCCGGCCCGTGGTTGATCGGTAAATTGGGGTTTGGATTTTGTGTCTAAAAATGCATTATGAGAACTACATGCTTTGTCTGGTTTCTTAAGATTGCCTTTTTGGTTTGAGAATCAACAGGGCTAATTATGATTAGAGCACTCCTATTCTAACCTCATACAACATAATCATTAGTTAACTTACGGTAGAATCACAGCGGAGTCGCAGGTTTAAAAGATATAAGTCTTCCCCCATTTTTTTAAAATACTCTATTTTCACCCTCGATAATTTTTTTATATATTTGAGTCTGTCTAATAAGGTACGTCAAAGTCTATTATATAAAAATTCGCTTGTGTGTGAAGAGGCTTGTCTTTTTATTGCTTTGATATAAAATTGTAATTGAGATTCATAATTTGTGATAAAATGAGTACAATCCTCACTCTCACGATGAACCCTAATCTAAAATCCATACTTTGAGTAAGACCTAGGCATAATCATGGGGTGTCGGATACGATAATCTTATCTTGATATCTTATATAAAAAATCCGATATCATAAGATTATAACTAAAAAAACTATTAATTATGTAGGATTTAATAATGCGGAGAAAATACATAACAGTTTAAAGAGAGATGTCATTTCAATCTAACATAATTTTCAATCTAATTAAACTTATCCAAAATTAAATATTTTTTTCCTTAGGTATCCAACAAGTAGTCATTCATGTCGATCTCATGACAATTGTCCAAAATCGCCTCATTGGCTGATGGGCTACATTATTGAAAACATAGTGATTGATTGGACTGTTAATTTGGCGCAATGATAATTGATTGCATGTTATAGGAATTCACTGAATTGTTTTTTTTTTTTTTAAAAAATACGGTTAGCTACTTATTCATCAGAACTTCCATACGTATAAGAGCGTACTTAACCTTATAGGCCAATAGCAGTGGAAAAGATGAGAAACACTATCACTGAATTAACAGTAATTTCAAACAGACTTTAAACGGACACAATATGTAACCTACGATAGTACATTAAAAATCGGAAAGAAAAAAGTAATTCTTTTGAGTAGGGGCCAATCTGAAGCCTTTCGGGATTTGTAACAAATGGTGATATTGGAGTTGTTTAGAGTTTAGGACACATTTACCTAAACATAGGGTAGTAGTAATCATGAAATAAATTGTTCGTTATCACAATAATCCCAAAATATTGTACTAAGTGGACCAAAACAATCTTATCTTAACCTAATTAAGGTTGCCCTATTGAACTGTGTATAGAAGTCATTGCGGTGTTTCCAACCTATAAATAAGTCTCATATTAATCGATAAATTAAATGGTACTATATTGAATTTAAAATTAAATATATCGTAAAAGTATAAAAACCTTACATTTAAATGTGTCATTAATCGATATTATATAAGCACCTTACATTTAAATGTGTCATTAGACGAAATTATATAAGCGCAAGTAAGCTCGAGGTTTCATAAATTTAACACAAGTGGTTTTAACATTGTCGACGCCAGCTTTACAATACTTATCATTTTTCATAAGTGAGGGAATAATAATAGAACACAAAATTTATGAGGAAATATCAAAGAAACATATTCCAAATGATTTTAACACTTTGTTGGTAGTTAAAATTACTTATTTAGTTGTTCCTTTTTAGTTTAGGAGGATAGACTGTCATGTAAGCAGTAACATTAGATGATTTACTATGAAATTGAGGCGGAAAATTTTGTTAGTCCATATAAAGAGGGTAATGGTCTCAATTATTTGATTATTTGGTTTTATTCATATTCGAACTTATATACAAACGCAGCATAAATAGAAACATAAATATAAAGTTGTTAAATAAGAAACGAATATAAAATATAAATATTTTTTATATAAAATCGGACATTTTTTTTTTTGTTTCTTTTCGATCTATTATATTTATAGATATATCACAATTATTCATTTACTTTCTCAATTATTGTAGAAAAATCTCACTCAATTCCATTTCGCCCCTTTTCTTTCCACACCCGCTTCAAATTTTGCACTACTTTTGTTTAATGAAAAATATAAACTTTTCACTCATTCCGATTCCTTGCACTCCTTCCCAACAAAAGAACGGACCCTCAAGCATACCAATCATTTTTAAAAAAAAGAAAAAAAGAAAAGGCTGTGACGTTTTACTATAATGCCGTATGAATCCAGGGGTAAATAAGTCCTTCCGCTTTATGTGCCTGACCCACACTCACGTGACAACCCCACCAATCCAATCCCCCTTCACATTGCCACGTTTCCAAGTTACTTCCTAGCCTCAATTTTTGTTACTTTATCTATTAAAATTAACTGTTATAATAATTATAACGGAAAATAAAAAAATAAGTAAAAATAGTAGCAATGAGATGAAATAAGCTAAGATGGTTAGTTATTATAACTCTTATGAGCTTAAATAATTTATTATTATAGATATGAATAAGAGTATGTTTGGCCTAATTTTTAAAAATTTCTTTTTGTTTTTAAAAAGTGTTTTTTTGAAAAATATTTTTAAGAAAAATTTGAAGTGTTTGGCCTAAATTTTATATAAGTATTTTTTAAATAATTAATTTGTTTGGTTAAGATTTTTATAAAGATAGAGATAGGATAAAATAAGAGATAGAGAGAAGAGAGATAAAGATTGAGAAGAGAGAAAAATTAAAATTACTACAAAGATAAGAGAGACATAGAGAGAATGGGATTACGGGTGGTTGTTACAGAGTTTTTCCAAAAATTAGAAATAGAAATAGGTATTTGCTTGTTTACGTTTCTGGGAGTTCTTTTTCCAAAATCATTTTTGAAAAATAGTTTTAATTTTTAAAAAACTAGTGTTTGGCCTAACTTCAGCTTTTAGAATTCAAAAATAGTTTTAAAATCTAGGTCAAACACCCACTAAGTTAAAATGATTAATTGTTACAGTTGAAAAGAATTTAAATGAATTAAAATTTGTTATAAATACTAATATAAAAAAATAATTAAAATTGTATCTATAAATGGAAACTTATTAATTAATTTAATGCACAAAATATTATCTAAATATTGACATCAGATATTGAAAATGTTTTAGGAACCCTTTACTTTTAAAAAAATTAAAATTTTTATCAAAATATTTAATAATTCTTCCAATAATGAGTGCGTATAATACTAATATTGGATACATAGATTCACCCTACTCACAATTACACCCTTCTTCTCAGTTTTGAAAGATTTTGAGTTAATAACTAAGAACAATTGGTTTGGAACCAAGTCTCTATGCCCTATTTATTTCAATTCTTAACACTAATTATAAACACGAAAGAGCAATTAGAAGTAGTAAAAGGTAATAAACAGTAAACATATCATCTTTAAATGAGTGGTATTAAAGGTAATAAACAGTAAATATATCATCTTTAAATGAGTGGTATTATCTCTCACTTTAGGAGCGATTATATTTGTTTTTTTATGGTATTATGGTTGTATGTGCATGAATTGTTGATTGATTGTTAAATCGGTCTACAACGAGGATCAATTATTACAACAAATAGATATATTCGACAAGAAAATTATAAAAGATTTGTGGATCTCCCCATTAAAAGCTGTAAGATGAAACAACAATTGAGTGCAAGATGAACTTTCGGAAGAATTTCAATTAGTTATTTCAATCGAAAGATTTATTTTGTTGTTTTAGTTATGAATTTGTTTGAGTTTGATTTTCATTGTAGGTTGTATGACCTTTAATTAATGAAATTTATCCATTATTCTTAAAAAAAAGTAACAAACAATAGTAAATATATATATAAAAGAGCAGCCAAGTGATGAGAGCACTCAAAAATATTATGAGCGGGAAATAATTTGTTAGCAATTTTAAATACCGAAACGATCAAATTCTTGATAGATTATTGCAGACTTTGTGTAAAGCGTAACAAGTAGTCAGACCACATGCATTGTCATGTGACTGAACAAAATTTAATTCATCTTGTTAGGATGAAAATTTCAATCAAACATTAAAAAATTCGATTTATAAATGGGTTTGGGTATAAGGTGAAAAAATTAATTATAAATAGGTAAAAAAATAATATATTTGGAGTACGGGTACCGGTAGGAAATGGGGTTTATCCACCATGCACTTGCATCCAATCCGTACTCGATTTGTCTTGATGTTATAATTTTTTTATACAACCGATGACATGTCAATTATCATATAAGAATGCGTAGAAAAGATTTACATACTTTATAATTAAATTGTAATTACAAATGACTTCATCCTCATTATAACAAAATATTATGATGATTCTCATAAATAAATGTGAGTTTTTTTTTTTCTGATCACATTCAAATTCAAATAAAATTTGCAAATTCTAAAAATCTGATAAACACACACACAGGGTATTGATTTTCAAAACTTAATGAATTTAAATACAAATATGAATATAAATTTTAAAATAAGACTACTCCATCCGTCACAAACCCCGTCCCTACGTTTGTTTTTAAGGAAAAAATAACTTTTATGGAAAAATAATCATTCCATTCACCATTTTGCATTTTCTTAAAAGTAAAATTATTTTTATTTTTAAACCACTACATCCTAAATTTATTTAATGTCGATCTTATCTATTATTGCACCTGCAACGTCACCACCCACCCACTTATTTGAGATCAACGGCTACGATCATCCGGTTACCCTCTCACTCCGTCTTTAAATCCGGCTCTTCCGCCACCCCCTGTTTCTCCTATAGCGAGCTCACTCAAGATACAAGGCCTACGACGTTTCACTGTCTTTCTAATCGAACGTTTCGTTTTCCTTCCCCTTGAGAAAAACGCCGCCATGGGGCTTTTGGAGAAGCTCTGGGACGATACTGTCGCTGGACCTCAGCCGGATTCCGGCCTGGGTAGGCTCCGGAAGTACAATACCTTCAGTTTCCGGCCTAATTCCGGTGGCAAGGGTACTCCCATTTCGCTGGGAACTGATGAATAATTTCTTCAATTTTCTAAAAGTGAACTTCACATGCATGTTAAGATCGAATTCGGAAAAATCTTAGATCCTTAATCCTATTTCGAACTAATGCTGATTTTAGCTAACCGTATTAGATGTTGATCAAGTTTGAGGGAGATTACCGTTAAAATTTGTGATGTCTCGGTTATGGCGTCGAGGTTCTGATTTTGCTGATACTTTTGCTTTTTTTTTTTGGGTTGATTTTCGGGCAGAGTCGAATGGGAGTGAGAGATCGTATAGTGAGGAATCGTCGTCGGCGGAGATTCCGGTGAGAGTGACGAGGAGCATCACGATAGTGAAGCCGCCGGGGTATATCCCGAGCCCCGGATCTGCGCCGGCTTCCCCGCCGGCACTACTCCCCGCCATCGCCGTTTTCCGGTTAGTTCTCTCTTTCTCTTCGAACTATTGGCTGCCTTTTTGGTTGAAGGACGTGAATGTCCTTTAGTCTCCAGTAAAATTGGAAGAATGGAAGTACTGTACAATTGATCTAGAAAAGTCTATGGAGGGTACTTTTGACATTTCGCATCTGTATCGATGGATAGTGCAAAATTTTGCCGGCACTTAAGTGTTTGGTGGGCTGACTATGATCATGACTCAAAGTTATTTATTTATTTAATATTTGTTGGCAAGTTGATTTTCTGAGTCCTACCGCCAACCCTTTTTGTTTGTTTGCATTGAAATAGTGTGGAACACAGAGAAAGATGCAGGAAACCTAAAACACTTTGCTAATTGTGTTATTATTTATTGAAATTTCCCTTTGGAATTGATAGATTAGGTAGCCTGTAACTTTCGTGTTTACAGTGCTAGCGAGACCCTTGTGATAGGGTACTAGTCTTATCCCTAGACAGGTCCCACAATCTGCCAATGGCAGTGGATTGCTGGAAATTTGGTAATCCTAGAACACATATTACATCCTATAATGTGGGCATTTATCAATCAGTCAATAATGATAAGTGCTCCTTCGACCCGAAATGAATGTTGTTTTTGACTTTTGTGCATGAAGGTTAAGAAGTAAGAACCTATACCTTCTAATTATAGAGTGCACTGATGGAGTGTAATAGCAATTAGTCTAAATCAATACTTAAGTTATGACAATTATTTAGCTATGAGTAGTGATTATTACAGGTTGCACTGTATATTGGAAGCCAATTGGTGGGTTGTTAGTTGTTTGTTAGTTACCCCTTTCACTGGTGACTTAGAATTGGCTCGTGGTGATAGTTGTTACTTGTGGTTACGAACCTTGCCCTCCATCCCTCCTGTAGTCCCGTGGGATTATCCCTATGTTGCCTTTATCTACTTAGTGTTCGTAAATTTTTCCATATAGTAATGCTTGTAGTTCTGCTGAATGCTTTTGCTTTTGGTTCAGGACTTTCAGTCCTACTCCCGTAAATGAGCAATCCCTAGCATATTTAAGATAAGAATTCCTCATTAGTTGTTCAAACACAAATTTATCACTGCTGGTTGTGGCTGATGGTCGCAGACCTTGGCTCCTTTTCCCCTTTAGGATTGCTTATTTAACGATTCCTCCTGACCCCGTGCATAAAAGTGCAAAACCTATTTCTTTTGGGCCTCTCGTTCCATCTGTCATGTGGTGGAACGGGCTTGATTGGGATTAGGGACGTGTCTTTGAAAGAAACTTTTTGTACAATTTTCTTGTATCATCTATGTCTAAGTGGATGACCCCCCCTCAAAAAAAAAAAAAGAGAAAATGAGAACTGAGCGTGTGTTTATCCTTCAAATGAATTTTTAGGTATTAATTGCTAATTTTTTAGTTCATTTCTACTTACATCATTTGCTCCCATTTCGCTGGTCTCTCTCGCTTTGCAAATCAGTACCTTCATGGTTCAGCATCATGAACTGATAAACGTATTTAAGAAGCATCCGAATTTATTAATTATTATCGTCTAACATTACGAGTAGGTAACAAGCTTTTCGGGAAGTAGAAAATTAAGTGGGAGTTGGGGGCAGGTGGAAATTAGTCAAAATCTATGGCTAGCATTCTAATAATCTTTCATGGCTAGACAGTTAACAACGTATGCCTTGTTTCCTTTAATGGTTGGCTGTTATCACTCTGTGCTTCATTGGCTATGGCCCACCCATTGACCAAATTAAGTGCTCTGGTTAGGGACCAGATCAGGAGCATTCAGGTTTCGGAGGAGATCCACATCAGACGCATTTGAGAAAGCAGCGAATGAGGTTGGAGCGAGAAGCGCTTCTCCTCCTCAAGATGTCTGACTTATGAGGCTTTTCTGAAGGAGACTTCAACTTATCTCGGTCCTCGAGTAAAGTTTTTGGTCTCAAAGAGGCTCTTTACCAATACCGGTGCCTGCCTTCGCCCATGTACCATAATGTATCACATATGAACTACAAGCCAAGCTTTAGGTGTTTTGTGCATATACGCGGTCACTGGGCTCCTGCCCCATGGTGTCAAGTTTCTGGTCTTTCTTGTGAGTTGGGATGAATGGGGGTTAACACTTGTAAAATAGACCAGATGCACGAGGTTGATGGTTTTAGTAGCCAGTTTCCAGTTGTGATGGTGGTGTCTCTGTAATGCAGTTTCCCTCTGTTTTCGAATTCGTGCTGTTGTAGGTCTGTCCTTTTTAGCATCTGCTTGTAATGCTGATGTCTCTGTAATAGAGTTTCCCTCTGTGTAGGCATGTCCTGAATGAATAATGGATGAATGAAAGTTGATATTCCAAGTTCTCTCTCCCTATCTGTCTCTTTCTATCTTACTCTCATCTGACTATTTTATTGCCAAGAGCATTGCCCGACATCAGACATGCATGGAAATTTTACTACTGCCTCCTCTGAGTGACCGTCCTCCTCTCCTTTTGGTTTGTCGCATTTTTTGATTATCATACTTTCTATTTAGTCATTATAGTTTAACATGATTGCCCACTTGTATTAATTCGATATTAAAGACAATGGGTAATTTGTTAGCATAACAAATTTTTACATCTCATTTTTCATTTGCTTAATATTCTTCGCCAAAAGTCTTAACTAGAGAGAGTAATCACTAAGACAGCGTCATTTGCTTAATATATGCGCAAATCTTTTACAAAAGCATTTGTATAGGTCGATCAAATTGTACGCTCATCTCAAGCTAAAGAAACATTTTTCCGAAGAGCACTTCCAATCGAAGCACACCCGAAATTCTAATTTAGCTTTGGCCATGCGACAGCCCAATTTTTCTGTCTATATTGAGTTTGGCAAGTGACAATCATAAGGTAAGCCATTGGGCTTCCTCACCCAAAGTCTAAAAACATTCTCCGGGGTGAGTTAGCCACTTAGGCCTTCCCCAAAATGCGCTATATCACTGAGTCTATTGTCCCGGGTCCATAGTATAATTTTAAAAAGGGAGTGAGGGAGCACAATCTGTGAAAGCCGGAGAGAAATATAAGGTCTTTGAATGTGACTTCTGAGAACAAATCAAGAAACATAACTGGATACAAGATAGCAGCAGTAAAAAAGACCCGAAGGGAGGCTAACATCTAATAATATTGGCACTTGCCTACAAGATGCCAATCTCACAAAATGCAAGCAAAGGGGGTGGCCCCAGGCCTGAACCCACCTGTTTGGAGAAAAAAAAATCGTATGAAAAGGAAAAGAATTTAAACCTCTCTTGGTTCCTGCATAAGAATATGATGTATTGATGATTCTCTCTGGATTTACAGGTCTTAATCAGCTAAACACTTATCCCCTGCTGCACCAACTTTTCAGCTATAAATTTCTCAATTCCTTGGCAGATTTTGATGGTTTTGTTCTACTTATAATAAGATTTGAACTCAGGAGGATACTCTTTTACTACAAGTTATACATTTTCAGTCTTTATGTGTCAGGCTCATCCAGCTTTAGGGACCTGTTCAACAACCAAAAAAAAGAATCAAAACTTCTGAAAAATTAACACGTCGCCCTTTTCTTTTAGTAGTAAGATAGTTGTAAGGTTAGTTGTAAAAAACTGCAAGAAGCTGATTACTGTAAGGCTATATGTTAAAGCTAAAAATAATAGGGTTTCAATATCCATCTGAACCTTCTTGAAAGTTCAAAAAATAGGGCCATCTTGCATTACTTTGGACAGAAGCAATATGTCTAACTAGACTATCCTCGAACTCACTTTTGTAGGTGGTTAGCAGTATCTCATCTAGATTGCCCAAAAAAAAAAAAAAAAAAAAAAAGAACAGCATCTCATCTGGGGTCTCAAGAAAACTGTGTTTTGCAGTTCAGGGATTAAGGTTTTGCTTCTGGAACAAGATAGAAAACTATCCTGGACATAGAGAGCATGAGACCAGTTCAATCACGAGACTAATTCATTGCCAAAGGCAGATTTAGTCTTACCTTCTTAAGTTTAGAACCATTTCCTTGGTCACGTGGCTTGAGTATCTCAAAAGAACAAACTAGGGCTTCGTCAACACTTAAAAGCGCTCCGGCATTATCAAATTCTCCACCATAATTAGGAGCTGAGAATATAGTGACTAATCTTCGCTTGGCGAAAAATTCATAACCATCTTCTACCACCTATTGTTTAACATCAAAAAAATTACTTAATGTGAACCTCGAAACAAGAACTGAACTTGCCCATTTCCAAAGACGTTAGTTATGTTCGGTCTAAATTGAAGTTAAGTGTCAATTCCCATATTGAATAGATTGTGTCTCCGGCATGGGCAGTAGAGGTAAATTACGAACTTACACAACTTATTCTAAAATATGAAATCGTGTTCTGCCGAACTGTGAAAAAAAAGGATGACAATATCTGGATATGAAAAAAGATCATTCAAAACAGGGATCTGTTTACCTGATGACCACGACAAATCAGATCAAGATCATTCTTGTCTAAGAAATCCGTAACCACATCAGACCCGAACGTACATGAAACACCTCTATCACTGTCTGCCCAGCCCTCAGACTTTGGGTCTGGATCTGCCCAGAGAAGGTCACAAAGGAGACCACTGTCTGGTATTTCTGTAGGTCTCTCAATCTCATCTATTTGCTTCAAGGTCTGCAACTCTGGAGACAACCCTCCATGCATGCAGATAATTTTCTCATCAATAAGTGCAGCCACCGGCAAACAATTAAAGCAGTCTGTGAATATCTTCCATAGGCGAACATTAAACCTCCTTTTACATTCGTCATAAAATCCATAAATTCGATTGATTTTTGCATCTTCATGGTTTCCTCGCAAAAGGAAAATTTTGTCGGGGTATTTTATTTTGTATGCTAGAAGGAGACATATCGTCTCCAAGCTTTGCTTGCCTCGGTCCACATAATCGCCAAGGAAGAGGTAATTTGCAGATGGGGGATACCCACCATATTCAAAAAGCCTTAAAAGGTCCTGATATTGCCCATGTATATCACCTACAAGAGGGTCTATAGATTAGAACCAATAGAATACCGAGACGTGAACAAAACTGAAGGGTAATCTCAGAATGCAATAGCAACACACACTCAGCGTTGATCCCAATAAAACAAGGTCTGCCATGAGACAAAGATGCACGACCTTATCCTAACGAGCAAAGATGCTACTATCTTGAGGAGATCCACAATTTCTGAATAGATGTTTCTAATGAGGTAAAACATTTCCATAACAAATTGAGTAGTAGCCAGGAAACAAATGGTAAAACATTTCCAAAACAGATAGATTGGTTTTGGTAGCCAGGAAACATAGTCTTTCCAGGAATCCTTACATAATCTTTCATATATTTGAGTTCCAGAGACCAATTATGGAGGAAAAGTGCAATATCCCAGGAAATCCCCAGTTTAACATGCCAATAAGGAAACTCCAAGCCCTATAATTGATAATTCTCTGCAGACTAACCAAAATTACAACAAAATAGATGTCTAGAAACTCCAGAACTTACCCAATTTAACAAAATTCCATGATGACATTTTCATTCATTACCGAATAATCTAAACCCAAAAATATGGAACCCCATTTGTTCAATTCGATCTAAATGTATTCAAAGTAATAGATAAATTCATCCAGCCCTAGAATTACACAAAAGAGGCAAGAACAAGAAAAGGGCACCCATTTCTTTGCCTTCTCAGCTAACATTTCATTCATAAATAGATAGACATATGCAGAGAGAGAGAGAGAGAGAGAGAGAGGGTACCGCAGATCCTAACGGGGGCATGGAGTTGGAGGAGATTAGGCTGAGTGAGGAAGATGTTACGGGCATTGACACAAAGCTGGCGGATCTCTCCCTCCGATAATTGAACTTGTTTGCCTCCTTTGCCTTCCAATAATCTTCGTATTATATCATCCAACACATGCTCATCCATCATCCCCTCCATTGTCATCATCATTTTCCCCTTCTTCCTGCCTCAATTTTCTCCCTGATCGATCAACCCAAAACTTGAAACCCAGAAAAGAGAGAGCAGGAGAATTTTCACCCAGAAGTGACAAAAGGGAGAGGAAATTGGAGGAAGGGGAGAGAAAAAGGGCGGAAGAGGACAGAGAAAAGCAGGCAAATTGGGTTTGGGGGATCAAATAAAGTTAAGGTTGCAATATTTTTCAAAGCAAATCGAGAGAATTATAGTAATTGTACTGATGAATGATGATCAATCAATTGCTGATGAAGATGATAAATTTGGTGGGCTTAATCTAATTTCTTTCCTCTTTTCTAGATTAATTTTTTGTCCACTCCTGTCCGATCCTGTCCTCTCCTGTCCCTCCTTTGTCATTGTCACATACTTTTGCTATTGTATGTATGCGTGCTACCCTCGTCTCCCACTTTTCAGTTTTTATTATAAAAAAAAAACTCTAATCTTCCATCAAACGAACCCAACAAAAAAACTAATCTAGATGAATAATAATTAAGTTGACCTGAAAAAATATATAATTATTTATATTTGGAGTTTTAAATAATTTAATGTGATATCACGTAATCATTTTTTGACAATTTATTATTATAAGTCCCATCAGGTTACCTCTTTAATAATCTTTTTATTTGATATAATACTTATTCTTTTTGTTAAATATGTAAAAATAGTCGTTCCTGGTTATGTTGAACAAAGTTTAGACAAATAAAATAAAAAAGAAGAAAATTTATCCAAATGACAGATCGACTTAGTAGTGCTGGTAACAATAATTCTAACTTGAAAAACTTTAAGTTCAATCATAAAATTTTTGTTTGAAATTTAAATCTCAGACAACTTATCATGTATAAATTGATCGGGTTCGGCTTTAATAAGATGCATCCGTGTTGTTCAAATTTCGTATCCAATTCGGCTTATGACAAAGTCAGACAATTTGGTTTATGGTCCAAACTTTGCTCCAGTTATGATATTTAATTTTGTGATCCAAATAGAATCTAAATATGAAATTTTTATTTCGATTTCTGACCCAACCGTATCTTTTAAAAAATTCAACTCAAACTTTTACCAACATTAGAGTTATTATATGCTACTTCGCATAATAATAATAATAATAATAATAATAATAATAATAACAATAACAACAACAACGAATCACGTCTATACTTGGACAACTTGAGCTTGAACACTGGGATTTGGGACCTTTCATTAATATTTTACCTACCGAATTGGACAATTTATTGAGCACTCGTACCAATTTACAGGTGGACTTAACCAACAACGATTATACATTTGTACCATTTTACCATAATGGTGGCCTCGTGAAAACAAAAATTTTTAACCAACCCAACTAAGCGGAATTGAGTAGTTAATTGAAAAATCAATAACGAATATCAATTGGTTCAAGTAGTAAAACTATTGAACTTATTAACGAGTACTTTGTCTGAATATTATCTCCATTAGCCTTTGTGGCTCATTATTATATTTTTGATATTTTTTTATAGTAAATAAAATTAATAGGGTATTAATTTATCAAATTTTTGACCTTAAATTTGTCTTGAATTGACTTTTATACCTCTAAATTTTAGTGCACAAAAAACTCTCCTCGGAGGTCTTTTATCTCCTCCAAATTTATATTTTAAAAAAACAGAGAGAATAGGGGAATAATTAATTAGTTGTATAGAAATGGAACTCATGATTATATTAAAAACTTAGATTAATTGTATTACTGATTGCGGTAAATGATTTATGCTACTAGAGTGGAGTAAAAGCTTAGTCTTTGGCTTCTTTTGTTGTTGTTTGTTTGACCTACCCACTATCGATGGCTTTGGCTTCTTCAATGTCTTTGGGACAATGGCGGTGATAAGCTTTTTGGTACTTTGGGTAAGGGGAACTATGTTTTATGCCATAGGGAATGTTGTTATCCACTAGTATGCCTTAGGTCTTATTTATATATTGGCTCGATTTATGTTATCCTTTTTTATACCAATTCGATTTATACTTATTAGTTTAAGCGTCTGTATGTACAAAACAGATGTAGTTGATTTTAATAAACTATAAATCAAAAAATTAAATATATAGAACAACTATACATAGATGAGCTCAGTTAGTAATTAAAAATTCCTACAATGATAAAAGTAACAACTTTGCACATAATAACTGAAATTTAAAATATGGACTTCTATACATGCTTGTAAAAGTTAGTATTAAACAATGCTAAAGACGATTCACTTACTATTTCCAATAACAAAATTAAATTAAATTGACTATGAATTTTTCCCCTAAATAAGAAAATGAAATTCATACAATAATATTCCTTCTCTACCTCAAATATGTACTTTAATTTTAGTCTACTTAAGAGTTTAAAGCATCACTTTATTTCATTATCAATAATAATTTGGATTTTTAAAAAAATCTTGGTTTATTGGTAATCTATTTGATTGATTCTTCCATGCGATTTTCATTAGATGTAGGCCCTTTGCGTAGTTACTCTATGATTTTTTATAATTTTATCGACATTTAGATTAAGACTTACTTGGGTATTTCCCAATTTTTTTCTTAATATTTTCCATTATTATTATTTTCTTTTTTAAAAAAAATCCCAAAAAAGGGCGAAAAGAGGTGCTGCTGCCGGGTACTGCTTGAGCCACAGCAGAGGCCTCCGGCGTCACTTTGTTTTACGCAATCTCTCTCTCTCCTCTCTCTCTTCTGTCTTCTTCCTTGCGCCACTACTACCTGCCACTTGAGATGTTCAAGAAGTATGTTTCCCCCTTCATCTCTCTCTATCTCTCTATCCCTATCTCTCCACCCTCCTTTCATCTCGATTTGATTTAATGATACATTCGTTGGGTGCTAATGTTTTTAGGGTTTAAGCTAATTCGTTGTTTTTCGCAAGCTGCAACCTTTGATCGTTATTTTTTCCTTGAGATGCGCCCTTATTATTATTACTATTGTTGTTGTAGTTGCAAGGCTGTGCTGGGAATATGAAATTTGCAATTTTGATCTTTTTGGGTGCTTACCAATTGAAGTTGTTATGATGCCTTCATTATTGCCTCGCTTAGTTACCCGAATCAATGCAAACTGTGTCGCTGAGTAGAAAAGGGAGACTTGAAGGGTTGGTTTAGTTTGTAGTTAGTATTTTATAGGAGAAGGGAAATCTGGGACTGCTTTACCCAGTGCTGTTCTGGCGGCGTCCTTTTTCTTTGCTATTTATGAGTTGTAATGGATTGTTGGGGTTGGATTCGAGTTGAGCCGAGAAGCAGAAGCAAAAATCTGTTGAAAGGCCTGATCTTTACATTTTTTTGTTGGTTGGATGCTTCCATGCCAAGCAGGTTTGATTTATAGCTTCATGAGTGCCACAGAAGCAAATTATGAGTTGTAATGGATTGTTGGGGCTGGATTCGACTTGAGCCTAGAACCAGAAGCAAAAATCTGTTGAAAGGCCTGATCTTTACATTTTTTTTTGTTGGTTGGATGCTTCCATGCCAAGCAGGTTTGATTTATAGCTTCATGAGTGTAACAGAAGCAAATTATGAGTTGTAATGGATTGTTGGGGCTGGATTCGACTTGAGCCTAGAACCAGAAGCAAAAATCTGTTGAAAGGCCCGATCTTTACTTTTTTTTGTGGGTTGGATGCTTCCATGCCAAGTGGGTTTGATTTATAGCTTCATGAGTGTCACAGAAATGCTACTTTGATAGGTTCAATACATTCCATGTAATGTGATAATTTCTGTAGAAGATCACTGAAACTGATCGATGCACTATGCAGTCTTCAGCTGTTTTTCTGTTCTGCATGTGATGTGTGGTGGGTATGAAGTGGTAGACCGTGGTATCTGTCTAAAAAGAGAGGGGGTCCGGAAGACGGCGGTTTTGTTTGAGGGTAATGGGAGTGGATCCTCAGGAGGTCATAATTCTGACAATGTTTTGGAGGTTCGGATTGGGAAGTTCATTTTGAGAGGGTAACTTGTAGTCCCATGTGGAGTTATGCTTTGTCCTTAACCAGCTAATCTAAGTCTAAACAACTAGATGTATTTTTGTGAATTGGTGTTCATTGTTTTGAAAAGATGCGGTGTTTAATAAGTCATGGAAGAAGCATATGTGATGCACCTAAATCCTTGTGCTCTTGTGATAAATTTTTTTGCATTTTCTGGTTTTCTCCTTATTGAAGTTTAGAAAATTTTACCTATATGTTTATCAGATTCACTTCTGAAGATGTATCTGCCCAAAATCAAGTCAAGGCATCAGTTCAAAGGAAAATCCGACAAAGCATAGCTGAGGAGGTTGATATTTATTGCTGCTTATTTTTATTATAATGAGGATGTAAATAGACGGACTTATGTTTTTCAGTGGAGGATTGTTCATGTTGCATTGGATCCTTGTTAATAATATGCTTCTTTTGTATGGCAGTATCCGGGTCTTGAACCAGTTTTGGATGATTTGCTTCCGAAGAAGTCACCTCTTATAGTTGTCAAATGGTTCTTTTTTCTGTTTATGCTTGTTCGTTTGATTTTTATTTGCACTTTCTGGGAATTTCGCTGATCACTTTTCTTCTATTCTGCAGTCAAAACCATCTTAATCTTGTTGTTGTAAACAACGTCCCACTATTCTTCAATATTCGTGATGGACCTTACATGCCTACTTTACGACTTCTGCATCAATGTAAGTTTGTCCTTAGAAGTTAGTTATGTCCTATAGTTAGTGTGCTCCTTCAACATCATATACATTTTCTCTGATATAACTAATTATGATTTGAGGGCCTCTCATTTCTATCTGGGGATGAGATTATTTTAGTACCAGGGTCAAGAGACTGTTTGCAGTGTATGTCTCACAGTAAGACCTTAGTAATTTTATTTATACAGGCATGAGGTGAAGATGGTTAATCTTCCTATGTATTTGTTTAATTCTTATACAGATTGGAGAGTTTATTATTGCTTTTATTGCTGATTGTTGTGTAAGAGTAACAAAGTTGGCAATTTTTCTATGGTGTAGATCCTGATATAATGAGAAAGTTTCAAGTGGATAGGGGTGCAATTAAATTTGTCTTTTCGGGTGCTAATATTATGTGTCCTGGGATTACATCTCCTGGTGGTGTCTTGGATGAAGAAGTTGGGGCAGAACGGCCTGTGGTACGTGATTATATTCTTCAGCCAATTAAAGTTCTGGTTCTAGATTTACTTGTTGTTTTAGTTTCTGTACTTGGTCTTATGTTTTGACAAGCAGCTTCTAGTTTTAGTATTAAACTCCTTACATAAATGTCTGAACTGATTTCTCTCAGGCCATAATGGCTGAAGGGAAGCAACATGCTCTCGCTATTGGCTTCACTAAAATGTCGGCAAAAGATATGTAAGTTTTGTTGGTATAATTTCTTTCTTGGTGTCCTTTTGAGGAGAGTGATGAAGTGATGTTTTTTGAAACTGAATATTGATAAATTTCAAATGCCTGATGTATTTTTGAGGAGAGTGATGAAGTGATGCAGCTTTTTTTATCCTTGTTTTCTGTTCATTCATGGTAAATTTCTGCTGATGCTGAAAGTCTGGGACCCTTGAGTGTCCTTGTTGATTACTAGAACCGTATTGTCACTTTCTAGCTACTGTTCCTGGTTGATCAGTGTCGTGTTATTACTCTGTCATCTTATATCAACGTGGTATTCTTCCATATTTTTGAATTTGGCCACTTTTGGAGTATGCTCTGTTGTCTAATGTCTAAGGGAATGGCAAGGCAATATTGTTTGGCATATGTCAGAACGACGCTCGAAATCCTAACCCCACCTAGTCAAGATGGCAGCTGAGGTTTGATAAGTATATGTATACACAGTTAAGATAAGCTAAGCAACATCTAGGATCACATGAGGGACAAGGCCACCGTTGGGTATGGTTTGTTGAACAGTCAGGGTCATAAGGGCGTTACAATGATGTCAAATTGACAACGACTTTCATAAATGGCATCCCATTTGTAGCACAACTCTTAGGATGTCCTAGGGGTGATGTTTATGTAAAATGGCTGGACAGCGTGTGTCAGCTCTATGGCACAGATTTGCGGCCTATCTCTGTACTTTGTCTGAAGTGTCTATGCCTCGAGAGGCACACATCCACTTGCTGGAATGTGGTGGACTTGGGGGCATACCTGTCCCCAGTTCACACCGGTTGCGTCCCTTCCTGTTGGATCATGCTCTTTTGCCAGGCACTCTTCCAGTTGGTGTCAGTAATGGTCCATCCACTGTTCTTTGCAACTGGTAATCCCAGGGACAAGGAGTTTAACTCGTGGATGATGAACCCTTAGCACCATGTAGTGCAGCTGTCATGATTGAGCATCCTGCCGGACTCCATCCACTTGCCAAGTTGCCAAGCACTTGCGACTGTCTGCAATCACTGCATGCAGTCCATGGTGAAATCATGTAAATGACCTCCTGACGTGACATGCAAATTCCACGACACCACGTAAAGTGTTTCTAGCATCTGAACATTACTCGAAAGGCACTAGTGTCAAGCCCAACCCTTGAGCCTTGACCCTGTGCATCAATGCATGCACCGGGTTGCGTAACGCCCACCAAGTGGTAAAACCAAGCGTCTGTGATCTCAGGATGCCCCATGTAGGCATACAATGCCATTGTGCCAAAATGTTGGCTATCACTAGGATACAAGCTTAGTATTGAGGTCCCCAGCCCCACTCCTGATAGCAGCTTTCCCTCTTATAATGAGCTTTACTTGACTAACTCATGCATAACTTTCATAATGTGATCAACCTACACAGTGGCCCATATGACCCCGCAAACATGTTTTTGAGATCATTATGGTCCCTAATTTATGTTAAGATCATCAAGAATGCAATGTCCACACTGTCATCTGGGGGCCACATAGTAGCTAGTGTTGTGACAAAGCCCTGTGAATGTCGTGACAAGATCATGGAAGTTCCTGACAGCTTCATGAATTCCTTGCCAGGTCATGCTTTTCATGATGCCACACTGACAAATTAGGAAAGCTGATTATGTGGCATGGGCGATTGAGGTGAAATGAAGGTTGTAGTGACAGAGGTTCTCTAGTTGTGGATAGCTGGGAGAGACCCTTGATCTCCTCACTTTTGTGGATCGATAGAGTTGTATAAATTCAGATTTTATTTAAACTTGGTACTCTGTTAGACCTTCTACCCCATACTATTCTTGCGTGCTTCTATGTTTTCTGTGCATCCATTTGGCTGAATATGATGCCTCCGACGCGTTCTTTCATAATAGTCTTATTCATGAAATATGGAACTGGTAGTGTTTACGTACATTGGCAGATTTCTTTTGTAAGACTACATAACTTGTATTTTTGAATGCAGAAAAGCTATCAACAAGGGCATTGGGGTAGAAACTTTGCATTATCTCAATGACGGTCTTTGGAAGGTATGCCATACCATCTCTCTCTCTCACACTCACGCACGATCGAAACTTTTGCTGTCACCTACCTCGGACATGTGAACTGTATTATTTCTACCTTCTCCTAGCTACCCAAATCCAAATGTTGTATTTACGGGGTTGTTCCATCCATTTAATATGTTTTCGTGGTTAATGATGTACAATCCGATGAGCTCATTACTTTGTCAACTTGCTAATGCAGATGCAACGCTTAGATTGATCAATGGGTACGTAGAGTAACCAGCAGCGCCAACATTCTGCGTTTGCAGTCTGGTTGTTCGCTCAAGTTGTCTTCTTACCCTGCTTCTGATTTACAAGAGGATCGAATTTCCACCCTTGCGGCTTTTTATCATGCATACTTATTTTCTTTTCTTTTGCCTTAAATCTATATGTTAGCACTCCAGTTGTACTAAAAATCAGCATCAAGGATGAATGCTTATTGTTATTTATTTTCATTCCTTTTCTTTTCCTTATTTGTGGGAATTTTACTGCCTAGATTTTCATGAACGAGTGTTAGTGCATGCGTGCTAGTCCCAGTTTTTGCGTACTTGGCCCTTATTGAGAAAACAAACAGGCTACCATGTCTATCATGTTGATTAGACCTTTGGAGTGGATTAGCCTTCTCTTTTGTCAAAGTTTACACAAGGTTCAATGGTTAATAATGTTGATGGGTTCCTTTTAGCACATAAGAATTACCTGGTCCCTCCCTTGGTGTCCCGGCCTTGGATTTTGGTGGACGATGTTTTCCTTGCGTGATCAAAGTTAAAATGCCTCGTAGTCTCTACTGTGATCAAAGTTAAAATTTACTTGAACACCTTGTTCTCCTTGCGCTATTATTGAAACTTTCAAATATGGTTTGGATAATGTGTTTATATAAACCAATACAATCTGGATGTTTTCTAAGTATGAATTGATCCAAACACATGATATAAATAAAAAATTATCAGGATTCTTTTGGCGGGTTTTAGGTCAGGTCAATTTGAGATTAGGATAAGTATTCAATCGGTCCGGTGATTTCTAGTTAGGATTAACTTTGGGTTAGTTTTTTTTTTTTTTGGGGATCTTAATCTCAACTTTGGATTAATTGATATTCACTTCAATAACTTTATCTTGTAAGAAAAAATAACTTTAATAAAAAAAATTATTAAATTTGGTTCGATTTTGAGTCAATTAAAATTAGTTATTTAGATATCGGATTAGATTTTTGACACATTCGGTGGAATTTTAGTCAAATATATACTTAAACTATTATTACCCGGAGGGGGAACAACTGAACAAATTGCTAACTGATAACATATTAACATAACACGCGTACGGTCAAGATTGAGACAACCACAGGAACACGATGAGCCTTACAACACACAATCACGCGACTATGCACTAAAAACCCTAAAAATCCCCCATTCTTGAGAAGAGAAGCGAAGAAGAAGAAGAAGAAGAAAACTCACATTCCGAAAACCCTACCGCCGAGCAGCCGGCAGCCGTCGCGCCACCACCACCAATGGTGTTTCTCTCTCCTCTTCCGTTCCCCCTTTCCATCGCTTTCTGCCATTATTGATTGACTTACTGAGCTTGAACTCATCTGCATTCTTTTGATGGATTCAGGGATTGATTTGAAGGCAGGTGGTAAATCCAAGAAGACGAAGCGAACAGCTCCCAAATCCAACGATGTCTACCTCAAACTCCTCGTCAAGCTCTACCGCTTCCTCGTCCGCAGAACTGGGAGTAGCTTCAATGCCGTCGTATTGAAGAGGCTCTTTATGTCTAAGATCAACAAGGCCCCCATCTCTCTCTCGCGCCTCATCACCTTCATGAAGGGCAAGGTGCACTTCTCTTCGCTTCTGTCCCTCTGTCTATGTTGAATGTTTTTGTGGGGGTATTGCAAAAATGTGAACTTTTGTTATTTTGGTTGGGTTTAGGAGGATAAGATTGCGGTTATAGTGGGGACTGTGACCGACGATGTCCGAGTATACGAGGTTCCGGCATTGATGGTCACCGCATTGAGGTTTACTGAGACTGCAAGGGCGAGGATTGAGAAAGCTGGTGGAGAATGTCTCACCTTTGATCAACTTGCTCTCAAGGCACCTCTAGGCCAGAACACTGTAAGTCTCTAGTGATTACTCTGCTTTTTTAGCCGCATTTGATTGTTTTATTTCTGTATTTCTACAATCTATTTGTTTGCCATACAAATTCGATTATTGTGGGGAATTCATTGGATGCACCTCACACGAGTCACCCAAGCCGATGGAAAATAAGTTGTTTGTCAAACATATTAAGACTAGCTATTCTCATATCCATGGGTGCCCGAATAAACCTTTCATAGAGGTGGTTTGGCCCATTTAATCATCGGGATGAAATTGTAATTGTTCATTGCTGTAAATTGAGAACCTGAGTGCTTTCTACTTTTGGAGGAGTGGACAATATAGTGGCTGTCCTTTTGTTTACTGTGTGCTTGGATTTGAATGAGACAGAGGGGAGCAGAGGAGGGATATTATTAACTTGTATCAACCTTGTTTGGGAACTGAGTTTTAATGGAGCTAAAGGGAGGAAAAATATACACATACATTATCCCTTTATTTGCTCAACCTCAAATTTGTGCGAAGGGAGGATATTTAATAAGTTCTTACTAATTTCTATCTATTCTTTTTGCTAAGATATCCTATTGCTAACATATCCAAACAATAAAAAAGTAGATTACCCCCTTGCCTTTCCCTTTTCTTCATTAGCCTCAATTCGTTTCTCCTTAATGAATCCAAAATAATGCCAAAGTGAATTTCACCCTTCACTTCCCCTCCCTTCTATTGCCTTCTCCTAGTTTAACCTTCCTCTCTGTGAATTTGTGATATCCAAACATAGGTTAAGCTGTTAAGCTTCATTGCTTAGTCTTGTGACAATGAGTTTGTTTGAGGAAAGTTTTGTGTGGGACAATATTTCCTCAAATCAAAAGTTATAATGCTGCTAAAATTAGCGGTGCTTTTGTTTTTAGTATGTGTTTTGATCAACATTGTCTTCTGTTAGTCTTAGGTGTAAAAGTGTGCCTGGGCTCATTGAGTTATGAGTCTTGAGCTTTCCCGTGAGGCTTATTGAGTTATGTTTTAGTTGAGGCGTGAGGTGCATACACCTTGCCCTTCTTATCTCTATCCTTATCTCTTAAGTTCAAAATACAATGCGACATTTTAGCAGAGTACAGGTGTGTAGTCATGATTTGTTACCAGAAATCCAAAAAGGGGTGTGTAGTAAACTCTATTTAGGGTTTGTGATTCTTGAGAGCTTGGAAATGTGATTCTTGAATGTGACAAAAATGGGCATTGTAGTGGCATTTATTACCCTCTTTATCTGTCTGGAGTGGTCCTAAGATTGTATAATAGTTTTAGAGGTTAATAAGAGTACATATGTAACATTTGATAATGTTGCAGATATTTTCTTGGAAATGCTGAAAACTGCAGATAATAGCCTTCATTTTGGAGGTTCTCACCTTTGGGAGGCTCTGCTCTAGCTTGTTCGAAAATTTTGATGATGTATTAGATATTCTCTAAACAATCTAAATGAACCTTTGTTCGATGTTACACATACTGATTTAACTTGTTTAGTGCTGGTATGCCAGCCTGTCTCCTGTTAATGATCTTTTAATATGGGTAACTTTTGTTATGGAGCAGATTACCCCTAAGTTACGCTTTTGTGTGCTCATGGATTCATTCTTTCCGTCTTGTCCAAAACATGTTCTATCTCAAATGGATGGAGGCTTACATACCATTAATGCTCTTGTATTTTCCTTCCATGTGTGAAATATTGAGAGCCTCTTTCATGCTTAGTAACTTCTCTATTTCTGGGTTTGTTTGCAGGTTCTTCTCAGAGGCCCGAAGAATGCGAGGGAGGCTGTTAAGCACTTTGGCAAAGCACCGGGTGTTCCACACAGCCACACGAAGCCATATGTGCGTTCTGATGGAAGGAAGTTTGAGCGAGCAAGAGGAAGGAGGAACAGCAGAGGATACAGAGTTTAAGTTCTTATATTTGTTTCTTGAGGCTGTTCTTGTTTTCAGTTGCAGCCATTTAAAATTTTGCTGGAGTTTTTAGTTATCTAGTTATCCTCAACAGAAGGGAATATTAGTTTTTGGATTATTGATTGGAAGAACTTGTTTATTGTAGTGCGATCAGATATTATCAAATGCTTCGCTGTTGGACATGTTCGTTTTCCCACTTATCTTCACATCATTTTTGTTTGGTGGGATTTTGGACATCGGGCATTGCCATGGAATGTTTGCTTAGATTTTTAGGACATCTCTTGCTTTTAGTTTTGGCATGAACATATTCTAATTTTCTTTTCGGAAACCTTTTTTGGGGGTTTAGCGGTAAATACGGAGTTGTTAAGGTCGATATTGTTAAGCATTTTACATGTACCGGTAGTAAATAATGTATAAGGTGTTAAGGTTGATATAATCATAAAGTCTAAAAAATTCACCAGTTAAATTAGCTAACAACCCAACACCGTTAATGTCGGTGTGAATGCCTTTAAGAGGATAAATAAGTGTCAATAGTTGATTGTTGAATACTTCTGATATGGAGATAATTGCTTTCAAATCATACGGGTACCAACCCCTACAGAACAACCAGAAAAATATGGGAAACATGACAATATAGTACGCTCATCTTCATTCTGGACAAGTAGCTGACATATCAAGCGGTGAACCAACAGTTTAATAACGTGGATTGGAGCATAAGCAGTAGTACGAGACACAGCTAAAGAACTAGAACTTGGCGAAGAAGTCACAAATGTGGTGGTTAACCTCCTCAGCTCTCTCTTGATTGATGAAATGACCAACTCCTTCCATCACCACTACATCTTGAAGAAGGGGCACATCTTTCTTGAACCCTCCTTGGTGCACGTATTCCTTCACTCCTACCATGTTATACACCATGTCGAGATCCCCAACCACTAGTTTCACCGGCACCTTCACTTCCACCCCTGTCCATGGTGCCGTCAGTTCCCAATTCCTGCATCCAACATTCCTAATCAAACAAATGAATGACAAGAAACCCAAAACTTGAAATGACCTGATCCAAAGTACGTTATCACCACATAACAGAATGAAAAGGATGATTTGCTTTTGGGGATGACATTACAAGTCTAGATTACGATAATGGTTCAAAGCTCCGGTGAAGCCTTTGCTCTTGTACTTGGAGGCATAGTAGTTGATGTCTTCCTCTGATAGCCAAGAAGGCAAAGTTATTGGTTCATCCGGCAAGACTTCAAATGACTTTCCTTTGGGTAGCATGGGCGCTCCGGGATCCCGTGTCGTTAGGATTTTCTTCAGGACATGCTTAGCACCATGATTAGCAATCTCAGCTTCAATGTCTCCCGGTTCCTACACATATACATATATAAAGTTCAACAGCGTAACGATGAATGAATGAAAAGGCCATTTGCATATCATGACACAACCTCTGCTTTCTCTTATTAGATTGCATGCTGGTATGTGTGTTGTATCAGCTGAAGTTACATTTATAAAGTATTGCAAGATTAGCTAACGTTTAAATTGGTGCCCAGTTTAGAAAATGTCATAACTAGCTAGCAGTTGAGTTCAATTGGATACGAGATTGTTGAGATTCGAACTCAAGACCTCTAGGCTGAGATCGATGCTCGGGCAGTTGCACAAAACAGCAACTTCATAGGACAAGAGGGTGCTGTTTGTCCTTGTGGTTTATTGAAGTGGACCATGCATTCCACTGAGAGTGCTCTAATTAGATCCATTGATACATCACTCAGTTAGATGTACTTTTTCTGAATATGATGGAGATGTACTTTCATTTTTGTGCGATAAATGTATGGCTAGATTTGAAACAAATCCAACATGACCCACCATATGTCCATTTACAAAACACAAGGCGCAATTCAGCAGAAAAAATTAGTTTGAAGGTGGGGGAGGGGGAGAGAGAGAGAGATGACCTGAAATCTACAGATATAGTAGTCCTCACCAAAGAAAGCCCTGAGGATATGGGTGGGCTTGAGCTTGGTGTTCCGGGGGCGGAACGGAACGGATAGAGAGACAAAGGCCTTGACCTTATCGGGTCTGAACATGGAGAGATACCAGCCTACGAGGGCTCCCATGTCATGAGCCACCAAGTAGACTTGCTCGAGCCCAAGAAGGTCAAGGAGAGCCACAAGGTCCCCAACCAAATGGAAGCAAGTGTAGGATGAGACACTTGGTGGGGAGTCAGAGTCACCGTAGCCCCTTAGATCTGGGGCGATTGCATGGTAGCCGTTGGATGCAAGGGCTGTGATCTGGCGCCTCCAGGTGTACCATAGCTCTGGGAAGCCATGCAGTAAGAGCACTCCTGGCCCTTGACCCTTCTCTGCTATGTGCATCCTAATTCCATTCACTTGCACCACTCTGTGCTCGATCTCTTCCATCTCTCTCTCTCTCTAGAAAGTCTGTTAGGGAGAATGAGGAGAGAAAGGGGAAGCATTTATACAGAGGGTTTGTGTACAGTAATTCTGGGGTGCCATGCTGAGTATGGTCATGACATCATGGTACTTCTTATAACAGGCAACATATATGAGTGCAACATAAAACTCTTGTAATTTTGAGAAATTTGTCGAATTATTATTGTCGATCTTTTTACTATAATCACAAATGATATATGATTACTTGTAATGATGATACACCATATCCATTTGGTTATTTTGTACTATTTTCTATTAAATTTATCATTTTTTTTGGGATACAATTGCCTAACTAATACATTTTCCAGGCGATCTTGTAATAAACAATTATTGAGATTTATCCTTTTCTCATCCCATGAGTTGACAAATACATATTAATTTAATTAATTTTTTATTTAATAATAACACATTAATAACTAATTTATCAAATTTATTCTTATTAATTATTTTTCTCTCCTTTTTTTATTAAATTTTTTTATTTTTAATAAAATTTTAAAACAACTTAATCTTTTAACATAAATCTTATAATAAATTTTATATTTTTTTAATATTTCCGTATGACGCACAAAAGAGAAGGAATAGTTAATTAGCGGCTCATAAATGGCAGAACTCTTTCACTATAAGTTTTTTATTCAGAAAATGTGAAAGCAAGCTGAGTACTTGAACCAACTCCACTTATCATGAATAAGATATCATAGTACTATCACCACTTTTTCTATTCAGACTGTTGCTGTAGAATAAAATCATATAATAAGATCACTATTTAAAGTCTTTTTTTATATCAAATAAAATCCTATAATCACTGCTCTCTTTATATATATTTTTTTATTATATCTGTTACTTTATAATATCAATAACATATTATGATTAGTTAACAAATGTTATCCTTTTTAATTATTTTTTTACTTTTTTCATTGATTTTCATTTATAATAAAATCTTACGACAATTTATAAATTTTGTGTTATCATGATATTTCCTAATTATATAAAAGCGACAAATATTAAGAAACGGAGGATTATGGAGAAAGAAAGACGAGGTAGTTACTAGTTAGGAAGTAATTAAGTGAAGCATTTGAAAAGGCAAAATGGTCATGAATGGGGAATTTAAGGGTAGCATTGACAGCACCACCAACTCCATCCATCTCAAGTCATTCTCATCTCGTGCATGTCAACCCTTCTCCCGATGCAATGCCTTCCATCCCTACGTGTTCGTCAATACTACTTACCTATGGCTTAGTATAAGTTTGATCTATTTATTACTCTGCTACACATTGTGGACTATCCAAAATACTATTGACTTTAGAATTAGGAAAAAGAGAGAGTTGACTTAACAAGTTGAAATAAAATTTATATCGTTTTACATCTTAATGTCGATTGTGTTTCATTTAACTTTAAATCTTAATGTCGATTGTGTTTCATTTAACTTTAACTTACGAGTATTATAACTTTTTATAACTTTTTATAACTAATTTTACAATTATCTTACAATTCTTAACGGCAATTGCTGACAGTTACCTACAACTAAATGAAACAGGACCCTACTCCGCAGCTCAATTATGTATAATGAAATAAGATCTTCTGATCTTGGATTGCATTATGAAAAAACTCATACGAAATCCATTTTTGTCAAAATATTTGCGTTGGAGAAGTGGGTATAAATAACAATATGCAATTGTGTGGTGTGGTTGGATAAATAGGTGTTGAGAAACGGATCTCAAGGCAGTAGTAATTAATTAGGAGGTCAACAATATGCAGCAGAAGCAGTTTCTGGACTGTGAGTCTAACTGTCATTTTTTCTGCTATGGTTGTATCAGCATTCAACAATCAAGTTTATTGCAGTCAAAAGTCTGATGCTGCTTATAGAAGGATAACCTACTTTATAACGCTGTTAAGGTCTGATGTTTTAGTAGCCTCTATATATTGGATTCTTAATGTATTGTTTTACCATTATTTTGCCAAGATTTTAATGATAAATTTTTTAAGAACAAGATCTGATGCTGCCCTTTCTCCAACATCACCACCTTTGGCCTTTCGTCCTGTTATATATTTCATTCAGGGAAATCAGTTGCATAGACCCGGTAAAAAATAATCCTACTTGAAAATCTGACCCGTATCCATCCCAAATTTTTAGGTTTTAAACACGATTTTCTCCACTTGAACCCGAAAAATTTGTAAATTAGTGTGTCAAATCCAACTCGAACTCGTTCGACCATTGGGTCAAGGTAATAAAAACAACAATTCTAACTTTGTGCCTTATTGATTAAATATTTTATATACGTTATATGATTTTTCTTTCACTTTATTACTCTTTTAACAATGATTTTTTTCATATCACATCATCTCGAAGAGACGTTACATATTTATCGTAGTCATTTATAAACAAAAACTAAAATTATTTCATTTCTCTAACTTCTTTCTCATAAAAAATATTATATACAAAAATTATACATAATTAATTTCAATAAAAATATGTTTGGATTTAAATAGCGTGATATATTAAAAATACTAAAAGTGAACAAGTTATACTGTTTATTTTTTATGAAGTAAATATATCTAATCACATCTTAAACAATATACTTTTGTTTTGTAGAAATAATATTACTATAATGAAGTAAATTTGATGTTATAATTAAAAAATAATAGTTTTAATTTATTGTAAATTTCTAATTCTTATTTATTTGAAACTGTTCTAACCGTACTTAAACAACGCCTAGGATGGGAAATGAGCCGGGTTAAAACAAAGTCAAAATTTTATTAGTGAACAATGGGTCGGTTACGCCCACTCAGGTCAACAAATTTTTGATCTGTTTTAAAATGTAATAAATATGCATATAAACCTCCTTAATATAATAGAACAGGTGAAATAAAAACATTAGAACTTTAAACGAATTATTTACAAGTCATTATTATTCAACTTATTATTAACCCAACCTTTCATTGACCTTATATAAATGGGTCAAGCGATCAAGCCGCTCAACTCAATGAGGTCTTCATACAAGCATTATAATGAAAGTTTTGAATATTTCTTAACATTCTTTTTAGAAAATACAAATGATACACTTTTTGGTAAAACAATGACCAATTTTAAGAAAAAAAAACATGTTGAATTTTTATGATTAAAAAAAGAAAATAACTGATAAAAAGACTATCTCAACCTCGTTGGGTCGACTCAAAACCCGTATAACCCGATATACGATCGCTTGTATTTTACCCGAACCTAAAATACACCCAACTCGTATTTTACTCAAACGCGAATACACTCGACCTGTATTTAACGCGCGCGTCCTAATTAACAAGTCTTGCACATATATATGATAATGTCCATCTTATGACATTGTTAATTAATTCAATTGGCAAAACTTTTGGAAGATATTATAGGAGATTTATGTGCCTATGTACACTATTCACACACACATAAGAAAGGAAAACACAGGAAAAAATATACATACGATAGTCAAATAATAAAAGTGAAATAATATGTATCTTATGTGAATATAAAATTACAAATATGATATACTTTTAGATATGATTGATCCAATTAAGGTGTCATTTAATACTTATATAATTGACAAATATTAAACTTTAAAATTAATAATTATTCATCCTTTGATAAAAAGATTAATAATTAATCATTATTAGTTTAAAGAAAGTGATTTAAAATTATAAAATATATTAATATAGGTGAAAACAAGATGTTATAAAATTATCTTGAAGCAAACCAAGAACGGGAAAGGGGTAAAAGGGGGAAGTAAACTAACTAGTAGCTTAATCATAAATTGCTTGTAAAATTTCAGAGTATTTATCAGTTGAACATTTTGGGTTCAAATCTTGTTTAATATTAATAAATACTCTTTTTTCTATAAAAAAATAAAGTCTTTTTTATAAAGGATGGAGAATACATATGAAAAAGGGAGAGAAAAAAGAAAAGAAATGTAAACCAGTAACATTGAAGCACATCTCCACAGATAGAGAGAAAGAAAGAAGGCTCAAGCAGACTGGATTGTTGCTTTAGTTTACGCACCAATGTAAGTCTTAGAAACCATTCAGAGCTTTGATTTCCAAGATGAACTTTCTTGTGCGCATCAGACAGACAACATTACTCAAATCAACATAGCACAACAATGGAGACAGACAGAAATAGAGAGAGAGAGAATGGCTGGCGGCTGAGCTTTTGTGCAAAGACAAGAAGGAAGCAGCTGAGCTCTTTGGATAACCCTAAAGCCCTCTAACGCCTCACATTATATAATGCAGACACCTTTCAAAAAATCATTAAAAAAAAGTGCAAATTGCAGACACAAGTGGTGTGGTGGTGTGTTTTATTTCCATTGTCTGAGAACCTATGTATATTACCTGTTTGAAACGGATAATTGTTGTCGATAAAATAAACTGTAATGATTACCTATTATAGTTAAAATGAGGTAAAAGTTGTTATAAATATTAATATAAATGTTATTTTGAACATATCTACTGTATGGTCAGCGTCTTCTTCAACTTAATTATGATGAGGATAACAATTCAAAATTAGTACATGTATTTGACATAGTGTCCATGTAGTACTTAAGTAGAAGTGTTGGATAAATTATTTGAACATGCGATAGAACCGAGTGATGTCGAAGTGAATTAGAAACATCAATATAGAAGATATACAAAAATGTGTTTTATAAGTAAGTTAGAAACGAATGAAAACTTATACGTAAGTTTCCATTACACTCTATTATGCTACAAATACAATACATAAATGAGCAACTTTGTTTCACGGTTTTGAAAATTTAATCTCATGGTTTAGCAATTGTGGAGTTAGATCAATTATTTTAATAGCTCACATATATAAAAGGAAATTGCAACGTGTTATCTTATAATTGAAGTAACACCCTGGATATGTACTCAGATAGTCATTAGGGTGGGTAGGGCAGCCCATATATGAGACATTTCTTTCAACTTCGCTAATTGCTTATGTAAGACACTCATCCTTGTCATTCATGGAATTCCGGCTCTTTTCTATAATTTCTGCTTTTCAACAATCAAAGTCGCTTCTTTGTTTTGGTCTTTTGGTGCAGACAGATAAGAGGAGAGTTTCAGGAAAAGAGGGAAAAAAAAAAGTAGTGATTCATAAAACTACGTTGCCAAGGATTATGATGAAATTTTCACGAAAATATTGTCATAGCGCTATGACGTTTACATTAGGTAGACGGCTTGATTCACCTACCTTTATCATAGTATATCAACCACGGCACCGCATTTAAGCATAACCCTCAGGTTCATAGGGTAGGTCACCAAAAAAAAAAGATATCAAATTGAACAACGCCCAAGCTTCGTCAAGGTAAAATATGCCAAACAGAAGAATATCCATAAATAAACTCCACTTCCCTAGCTCCTAAGATAAGCCAAAAGAAAATATAAAGCAAGTCACCACCTTGAATTACAAGGAAAACCAAACACAGGATTATGATGGGTGTTCTTTTTTAATGGTCGCCTGTTATTCATGTTATAACTCACAACCTCGAATATTGTCCTTGAAACGAAACCAGTATGACTTGCGTGCCTTACACCAATGGCAGCAAGCACAGATCACTGATCTCAAAGAGTCCACCCCCACGGAGTTCCGATACATCTAGTCGTAACTGGCATTCAAAAACTTCAGCAATTCATTGCGCTTGCTCTCTGCCAACTTGTCCTCCTTTGACTTCTCCAGCTTCATTTGGATCTAAGAGCAGGAAAAAATTGGCGCTGAAAGGAAACTTCCTAAAACATTACGTTTCTTGAAACAAAATTGATGGTTATTTTACCTTTTACCGGACACCACGCTACGACGAACGCCATCGTCTTTGTCACGGCCCAAAAACTGCATAAGCACATAGAAGCAGATTTGAAAAAAGAGATCGGAGACATAGCAAAATGCTTGACACAAAGATGAGTAAAAACTAGTTCTGAAAAATGTTGCTCAGACTTGACGCACCCACTTTGGAGCGTCAAGTGTGCAACACAGTTGTAGATTTTACAAATTGTGCAGGTTCTCAGCCTAAAATATGCTCACGTCAGACTATCAAGCACCCAGTTACCCACCAAAAGTATTTGAGGTGAAACAAACTCTAAGGCTCTATTTGATTCTAAGAAACTGTGAAGGAAAAAACATTGAAGGAAAAAACTGATGAGGAAAAAAAGTTGTAAGTAAATGATTTTTTTCTCTTGTTTGAATCAAGGAAGAAGCACAAGGGAAAAAAAGAGTAAAACTAAATTCCAAGCCCTGGTGCCCCCTCCAAAGTACAATCTCATGGAAGCCTCATTTCTCCAACTCTCTCCTCCCTTTCCCTCTCTATTTGCATCTACTATCTGGTAAACATGAAGAAACCCATATACATTCCTTTTTTTTTTTTTTATCTAAACCATCATAATCAAGATCTCTATTCATGCTGAACTATCTTCTCTCCCCTCCATTCATAGTCAATTTATCTTACAAAAAGATTCAAATTTTGATTGAACCCTAATTTGTGATTATAGATCTTTACTTGGTGACTCCAAATCAAATCTCTTGCAAAATTTCATTATCTGACAAATTGAAATCAAATTCTTGAGTAATTTGACTTGATTGTTCTCTGTTTTTGTGTATGTTACATATCGTGCCAGGAAGATATGGTTGATTGAGCAATTGAACAGGTGGAGGAGAGAATATAGACAGAAGAGGAGTTTCAGACGAGGGGTTAGAGTTGAAGGAGATGGGAGCGAACGAAAGAGGAATGAAAGAAGCTAATCCTGGCTGATTGTGAGCTTCAATTAATAA
Organism: Talinum fruticosum; assembly: GCA_021018815.1. Lineage (NCBI taxonomy): Eukaryota > Viridiplantae > Streptophyta > Magnoliopsida > Caryophyllales > Talinaceae > Talinum > Talinum fruticosum. The sequence continues at coordinate 6,071,855 of JAITYX010000002.1, read as the reverse complement.
TTTTCCTTTAACTTTCCTTCCAATTTTGGAAGGAAACTCTATTATCAAAATTAGTCAGATTTTCCTTTATATTTTCCATGATATTTTTTCTCCCTTTCTGTTTTCTTCACTCCAAACAGAATAAAGAAAACAATTTTCCTACATTTTTTCTTTCCATCAAGTTTTCCAAGAATCAAACAGGGCCAAAGAGTAAGAAATTATGACCAGGATGGATACCTTAGAAAGCTGCACAGGACTGCTACTTCTTCTCTCAGCCTGATCTTTCTGCATCCAGCTCCCATTACCAGGAGAAACCCGAGCCGAAAACAACATTCAGACAAGCCAATCAAATGCCCAGTCAACAGGTCACAGATCCCAGCTCCAATTTCAAAGAGCAATTCCAAAAAAATGTCAGAAAGGACTAAGACAGAGAGTAGAAACCACTACACACAGAGAGCAACTAAACTTTCTGAAAGCAACCAGGTCCTACTACTGTGTTACAAAATTTATGAACAGGAGAGAAAGAAACACGTCTCTGAGAAAGTTATGCCCTACCTCTCTTTTGTGCTTATGGCGTTTATGGCGATGACCCTTCTCTCTGTCTTTTCCTTTGCTCTGAGAAAGCATAATAAGATATTATATCGACACAGAAAAATCACAAATGCCAAGAACAACATAAGAAGGGACTGCTAATCACCTTCTTTGGTTTGTCATCATGCTTGCGTCTCTTCGAATGACTAGATGCTTCACGCTCACTATCAGATGAGCTACTGGTGTGCAAAGCACAGATAGATGTTAAAAAAGCTGTCAAACCGATATAATCAAGCAAAGAGACAAATCTGGACAATCATAACTTCACAGTTTAATATGCAATGATGAGAAAAAATTATATGGGTCCAATAGTCCAAACCACTACCTTACGTCCAGAGTTCTCTGCATCTGCAACTAAAGTTCTGATTTGGGGTTTATTTTAGTGTTTTAGTACTAGAAGACATACGCAAAAAAACGTGAAATAAATTATGTGTAAACAGCTCTACAGTCTCAAAAGCCCAAGGATCAGCAGCATAAGTTCTAATGCTCTTAAAGATATATATCACCGCTGTTGAAGAAATATCATTAAACCTAATTTGATAAGGTAAACATGTGGTTTTTGCACAATTAACAAGGTAACCAACGGTACACATATGATATATGCCACGCTAGGTAACCAGACTTGACCTTATGTCCAACTTTCATCAATGTCATTGGTTTGGCTCCCAAATGTGGCTAATTTTATCCAAACCAAACCAGTGCCCTGCAGCATTGTTAAATGCCTAGGGAGGGTGTGGCAGGACTAAACATAGACAAATTTATTCCTATACCGCATTTATTCTCCTGACCCTACTAGATTGAAGATGCATTGACCATCTCCTATTTGACAATCAACCAAAAAGAGGAAAATAAAGGACCAAAACACAGTTTGGTGAGACTTTTTATTAGTCCATATATAATATGAAGCTAAAAACTACTCATGGGATAAGAAGATTCTATTATTTTTAGACCCCTTCATGTGGCAACCCTACTATTAGGTAACAGTGGCAATTCCATTTCTCTCTTATTCTTTGTTTAGAGTGAAGGGGTTTTGAGTTTTTGTTGTTTTTAAGGTAGGTATATAAGTTATTCTCTTAATATAAACGAACTCTCAAAAAGGAATTAGGATTGCAATTGAACTCCCTATATCTCAAAATGGACGTCCTAATTTCCTCTGTAAATTGTTTCAAACCATCTCATATGTCAACAACAACCAATTTGATGGAGAATAAAACAAAAATCTACGCAAGATCACTATTAGATTCTTCTTAGAAAGGGATATATGCTTAATCTACAGGGTCATATTAGCTCTTTTCACATCTTCAATGGAAGTTTCGCCAAAAGCATCATAATTTTAAAGAAATAGTTCCGTAACTCCTCTATACATCTAGAGCTTGTACGAATTTCAAACCCTCTTCAAAAGTTTCCAATATCCATCCAAAGTTTCAACTTCTAAAGCTCCTATACAAATTTCATGGCCGCAACTAAAAGCTTTAGAGCTATACTAAAAATGCAAGGCCCCTCTTAAAATTTCCAGGCATATCAGAAGAAAAGACGGAGATTGAGTATTAATTAATTCACGAGGATTACCTTGTGATTTATGCATTTTCAGAAGATCCATTTGAAATCCCTCCTCCCTCTTTTTTGTGTGGGAGCTGCTCAAATGAATTCAGCTATGACTAGATCAACTAAAGTTCTATAAATTTCCTTCGATAATGTAATTAATCCGCCCCTTCTCTAAAGGTAAAAGATCGTTTTTTCTTTTGGATGCTGAATATTTGATCATTCTGAAGTATGAACTATGAAGCCACAAAATCCCTAATTTCTGGCGATATACAAAACGAATAAATCCGCAACCATACGGCCCAGAAATTCAAATAATAGAGAGAGATACAGAGAGAGAGACCTGTAATCGTAGGAGCAAGACGAAGAAGAGTGGGATTCCGATGAAGAGTGACGTCGACGTCGTCGTTTGGACTTGGAGTGGCTCTTATTCTTGCGGATCTTGAGGACCTCGCGATGGCGGTTGCGGCGGCGACGGTGGCGATCTCTATGCGGTGAAGAAGATGATGTCGTCGCCGACGTGTCGGAGGAAGACGAGGCCGTGGATGCGGAGGCCGCCATGAGAAACACAGACAGAGAGAGAGGGGGAGGGGTGAAGACGTCTAGGGTGGGGGATCGTCTCTAGTGTAAAACTGCAAAATAGGAACCCAAACGCCGTCGTAGGCTCGTAGAGATGGAATAGTCATCGTTGTTAAAATAATTGATAAATTCAATCAAATAATTGGAGATAAATTGCTTGATAAATTTAGCTAAATTAGTTTATTATTACTATTATTGACATATAAAAATCTATCTAATTTTCCAAATACAAAACTAATTAATATTTTTTAATTTAAAAAAATAATTTTTGAAAGACCAAAAAACCAATATTATTAGTTTTATCATGTTCTCTATTTAAATCGATAGTCACAGTCACTACTATCTAAAATACTAACCCTAATAATTGACAAATATGATAATATTTTGAGAAATTAAGAAAGAAAATAGGGCTGCACTCCCCCCCAATCTTTCCTTATTTTCTCTCATTTCTTTTCTCTATAGTAAGTCTCAATTAGTATATGGCCCTCCCAAAAATATAGATCGTCATTTACTCTCGGAGTTAATTAGTGTATAATTATATACTAATTAGTGTATAATTGTATAATGATTGTACACTAATTAGCCCTGGGAGTACATGACGGTATGTTCTATTGTATACTAATCAATATACAATTGTACACTAATCAATGTACAATTATATCCTAATTAACCTCGGGAGTATATGACGGTCCGTACTATTGTACATTAATTAATATACAATTGTACACTAATCAGTATATAATTATATATTAATCAGTATATAATTGTACACTAATTAACCGCAAGAGTGCATAACTGTCTGCACTCCTTGTTCATTATGAGAGTATTTTTTTTCCTTTGTATGAGTTATTTCTCTTGCAAATATGAGCAAGTTTTATATGGTTGTTGATTCTATTGGAGAGTATATTTTTATATTTATACCAATTAGTTTCATTGATTTTGGTTGGGAATGATTCGACATTGGAAAATTTCAAATGGCGCGATCAAGTAATATTATTATATCATACTGTATTCTATGAAGTTAAACAATAGCTCGTTGATGTTAGGGAAATATAGATTGATGTCGAAAACACAATTTGTGATTATATTGATGCTATAAGTATAGAGCTAAAAAGAAGTATATTTACTATTAATTTTGTCGAAATGGAGAACTATTTTGATATTTTAGATTCATTTTTGTTAGAAAATTATCTTTGTAAATGTCGTACTTCTCATTAATGAAAATTTTCTTTCTATAAAAAAAAAAAGAAAATAGGGCTTGCTCCTCGGTAGACACTAATCATGAATATTACAATATTTGCCACACTTTCATATATTTAAGTGTCCTCATACAAGCACTGTTGTACACTACACAAATTGAACATCATAATTAAGGAAGTCGTATATCTGTGAAATAATCATCTAAATTTAGTAGGGAAAAAAGGTGACATAAATAGGTCCTAAATACACTAGAGCTTTCACAAACTTAAAACTAACATTGTCCTTTAAAAAGTCATTAAGCAAAAGAATTAAAAAGAATTAACTTAAAAAGAAAATTTAAAAACTCCTAATTATCCAATACTAGTTCACAAGACTAGTGCAACAAGATATACAAGAAGCCCACTCAAAATCACATGGGACTCGTACTTGAACCTTGATCCTAAGTTATCTTCTGTTGAAGGTAGTGTTGAAGCCAATTCATCAGCAGCTGGCTTGTTATCAAGCTCGGGTGCGGGAGCCGAGGCCTCTGTACCAGGCCTAGGCTTTGGTGGAAGCCATTCATGGACCTCCTCATCCTCGTAGTTCTTTGATGGGCTAGTAGACGGGGCTGGGATTGGCTCATTCGATATTGATGGAGCTAGGCTAAGTCCCTTCACACCTGAAGGGGCTAGGCCTGGGCTGACCACGATACTTGAACTTGATGGTGCCTGTGTGCTTAGGCTTGGAGCACTTGCAATACTTGGTGGTATTGATATGGTGCTGAGGCTTGGACCACTTGCAAAACTTGGTGGCATCGATATGCTGAGGCTTGGACCACTTGCAATACTTGGCGGTATCGATATGCTAAGGCTTGGACCACTAGCAGTACTTGGTGGTATCGATATGCTAAGGCTCGTAGTAACCGCGGAATCTAGTGCTGAAGATAGGCTATGAGGTTGAACCATGGCTTGCTCGGTCTCTTTGTCATTGGTTTCACCATTTATCTCCTCATCAGCCATTAGCATCTTTTCCATTTCATGCACCTCTATTGGGTCTTTAGGTAGGCTTAGCATATTACCTGATGATAAAATTGGATGAACTTTATGGTCAAATTCTTCCTCATTAGCCATTAGCATCCTTTCCAGTTCATGTACAGTTAATGCCTCTGTAGGCTCCCTCTCTTCTGTACTTGGGAATCGCAGTGAGTAAAGGGGATGAACCATGGTCAAGTTGTTTACGTCACCTTCGAGATCATTACCTAACTCTCCATCATTGAACGCCTGATGACTAACCACTAACGTCCTCTCTAAATCATGCACCGTTGCTTGCCCTATGGACTTCTCTTCCCCTGTCCTTAGGCTCGTATCCAAGGTTGACGCGGTCTCTTCAACTGAATCTAGAGAGCCAATCGGAGCTGGAGCTGGAGCTGGACTCAGTGCATCTACAACAGTTTGGTCTGGGTCACTCCAATTTGCACCTTCATCGCGTATTTTTCCTCCCTTGTTATCTCTTTCATGCTCTTGCTCTGCTGATTTTCTTTCTTCTTCCTCTTCTACGTTCTCTGTGTTATTCGAGTTTTTGTCTTTGTTTTCTCCTTTGTGCTCGTGGTCGCTTGATTTTTCATCTTTATGCTTCTTATCACCAGAGCTTTTTCCTTTATGCTTTTTATGACTTGACTTTCTTCTCTTATGCTCTTGACTGGTTGATTCTTGTCCTGTGCTCTTGTCATCATTATCCTTCGAGGATTCTTCAGGGAAGAAAACGTCCATGGCATATGGTGCTTCTGCTGGTGCTCCATCCGGGGCCATCCCAGGTGCAAAGGCCATAGATAAGGTAGGATCATAAGGTATACCGGCATCCTTAATCCAATCATCCGTTTCAAACAATTCTGGGGGCATGAACCTTTCAGCCCGATCATAAGACATAGTTTTAACTCCACGCCACTTAACTCTGTTAGCCAATCTAGCACCAGGTCCTTTATTGTAGAACTCGCTATAGAAACAAGTATCGAGCCCAAAATTGTCCTCCCATGGTAGCCACCCTTCCTCTTGGATAAAGTCACCAATGTAGGATTCCAAGATGATTGTTCTAGAATACGCCTTCCAAGGCCGGCCTAAGTAACCTTTATTTTTGTCCTTGACAGAGTGGTAAGCAGGGTCAGCATCGAACATACATTTGTGGATGATTATTCCCGTGGGTTGGTGCCTTTCTGCCCGACCTTGAGCTGTGACAATGCAGTCTTGGTTCGGGAGTGGCTTCCGGACAACAAAGGTGCAGTTCTGGAAGAATGCAGCTGCATCACCAAAAATGAAGTCGATAGTACCCGTCACTCGACAGTTACGATAGAACTGACGGTAGGTGTGGACGTAGAGGGTGTCTTGGTATCCATCCATGTGGCAATTGTAGAAGATGGATTTGTCAGCTTGGACACGAAGAGCAACTGCTTGATGCTTTATTGCACCAGCCGTGTTCTCAAATCCAATGTCCATAGCCATGAAAAAGTCTCCTGTAATGGCTGCATAGTCTTTTGTATTAGGTTTCTCTCTAAAACAGTACATCAGTATCTCTCACAGACGAGTTATTCACAGCAAAACCAAATATAGTATAAAGGTTGAAATGATAATGGTAATGCATAGTAAGACTAATTCATACATAACCCTTTATATTATTGATCCAAACATTCGATTCAAGATAAGAAGAAACTTTTAAATTGTAAGAAAAGAAATGACATGGTTGATATATATACTTACATACAGTAGCAGTCTTATATGTCTTTGTGCCATCAATAAAGTTCTTGTTATTTGTAATCCTCGTCTTGGTTGGTCCATCTCCAACAAACACAACATGGGTCATCGATTTCTCGACCACCAAGTACTCCTTATAAACTCCTTGTTTGATATAGATGATGAAGTCCTCTTCCCCATTCTTAGGGATATCTTTTAGAGCTTTTTCAATGGTCTTGTACTTGCTACTCCCATCCTTGGCCACGACCACATTAGCTATGTTCTTAAGATATTTGGCCAAATTGGTTGTTTTCAGAAGCCTATGATGGTCGCTCCTCAACCAAAGTGGCAACTCATCCTTGTCATTTGGCCCCATGTCATGGAGGAAGTTAAGGAGCCTACGTCGCCTCTTTCTGTCTGGCTCGTCATCCTCCAGGAGAGTATAATCATCATTATTACTCTGTGAGTCCAGGAGTCGACGGTTCTTATATGGATACTTGTCAAGCCAATAAGCAATATATCCTTGGCTAGTATGGCCATCGACCTTTGGACCCAAATTGGGTCCACGTCCGTTCTCATCATGAGAATGTTTATCAAGGAAGTAAGGGACGTGATCATCACGAGCATGGCCAGCAACCCTTGGTCCTAAATAGGATAGAAGCCGCCTCCGGTTGAAGGAGGCGGCATCAATGGTTGCAAGCAATGAGGCCAAGTCCATGACAATGGCCAGCCCATTGCTGGACATTTCCAGGGCCATTTTCAACACTTCTCGGACCTTTTGAGGCGCATCTCCAGTAGTATTCTCAAACCCATCAAGGCAAGTCTCTTGGTAGGTAATTGTAGCACTTAGCCACACCTTAATATCAGATAGCACCTTATTCATCTTATTCCACTCGAACTCCCCAAGCCCCTCAAACGAGCGTTGGAGGTCATCCATGGCATCCACACAGAGCTCTCTGCATTGCTTGACAGCGTCAGAAGTCTTCGGGTCCTTCTCGAGCTCTTGCAAGACAGTAGAATTCTGAATAACGGCGTTAAGCTCCTCCTTGGCAGACCTGAATGCGGCCCTCACAAGCTCCTTTGTATCATCTGTATCCACATGTGCCATGCTCTTAAAGCACGCGTCTTTATAGTCCGTGGGCTGACATATGGCTTGGACCGCCTTAGCCGAGCTTTCCACCCTCTTCTCATCCTCAGCCTTGCCCCAGGTGATGAAACCCATCGTGATGGCAGCAATCAACCCCACTAGGACCAAGGACGCGAGGGTGATTACAACCACCTTAGACATTCCTTAATCTCGTTTTATCCCCTAATGATTCCTTAATCTCTTTGTTTCTTTCTCGTTTTAATCTCTTTTGATGAACACAAGAGATGTAAAGGAAGGGGCATATGAAGGCCCTCTCTGCTAATAAAGCTTGAGAGGCCCTCTGACAAATTCTACTTCCTAATTTTTACAGCTGATTTATAAATGATTCAAGGGAAGAAAGGGAATTTCAGAGCCTAGAAATCAATGTAAGAATTAATTGAGATAAATGGTAAAAAAAAAAAAAAAGGAATTACTGTATGGGTGGTTGTCTTTTCAACCCAAAGCTTACTCATTGAATGGTTGTTTTCCAACCCAAACTTGATCATCGATTTTTTGAGCCAACTAATCTCTTCTGTCATTGCTAACTATGGCTTTTTCCTTCTTTTAGCAGATAATTTAAAAACACAATTAACAATCAATTTTAATTTGGAGGATTTTTCTGTTTTCAGGTGTAACTCTATTTTTGAGGTAGTAATTAATTTGTTATATTTTAGCAATTTTTTTTTTTTTTTGGGTGAAAATAAGGTTAAGGCTCCACCATAGGCTACCTCTCATATATAAAATAGTTTTTCAAGATAATTGAGGAATGTTATTCAACGTTGTGCCACCCGTCAATCTGCAACTTCTTTTACAATTAAAAGATAATGGCCACCAAAATTCTAAACTCCATTGTTCTTTATGTGAGATATCGAAAATGAATGCCCCTAATATTAATTAGTGTTATGATGATATCATATTCTCGTTGTAATTATATTTAAATAGATCTGTCAGTTTGAGTCCGCGTATCGGATTTGGGTTTTAAAAAGTGTTAAACTCAAACTATAAAGTTTCAGGTTCAGTGAATCAAATGAGTTAGTTTTATAGTTTCTTATACATGTTAAAAAAACAAAATGCCAGAAAAATAATTGAATTTTACGTGGCCGATCCAAACAGGTCAACCATAAACCTAACATAAGATAACTGCTTATTCTAAACTCTTCCTTATTACGTTAATAACCTCCCTTCTAAAGATATTATTATTACTCTCGTTCTAGTTACATATAGGGATCTAAACTCAGAAGTATAATTGTCTGTTCTCAACTCTATTCTTCATTATAATATGAAATATGGAAAACAAACTTATTTAATTATTATTATTATTATTATATATATGACCAGTACAACTTGTGGTAACTGCCTATTATTCCACATCAAAAGAAGTAACGAAAATTTTATATGTAGGCTTTTATAGGCCCTGATCGGCAAAATGAGTTATTTGAGTAACGAACAGTTGTTTAGATAACTAATAACTGTTAAATTTTATCTGTTAGTGGATAAGCTGTTCAATCTAAAATCGAAAGGTAATAATTAAATATTGAAGCAGGAACACTTAATTACTGAAGACCCCAAAAAAAACATTCAAGCTAAGATTGCCTTATAAATTGGTTACTAACACTTTGGCTGCATCCATAACCTGCCCTCTAAATGTTAAAGGTCACAGCCAAAATCCTTACAAAAGAACCAAAGAGGGCACAGGAAGCTAAACCAGTGACTTGAGCACCCTCACTCGTACAAGTTGTGTTTTACTTCACACCACTCGACTAATCCGAAAAACTTCAAAACAGAGGCCAAAACTTCCTTTCGGCTACTTTCAAGTCTCAACTAGGTGCATGGTCATCGTCATTTGGCCACTCAAAGACCATCGGCATAGGGTTTAGCGTGAGGTATAAGTCATGGCTGTGTTAATCCCATCTGATTTTGCAACCTCTTGACCATAGAAGCTGAATAATTTCGTGGGAAAGGGAGAATTTCAGGAAGGCAACCAATTTCACCTTCTTAAGTTGAAGAGAACATGCCCTAAGTGCAACCTCGAACCCTCCCACTGATACCTTAGGAAGGTGAACCAGCTTTGCATCTTGAAGGCACGTTAGGTTGCTCATTACCATCCATAGCCCTACATCTGAGATGGAACAATGGCTCAAGTTTATCTGCCAAAATGAAGTCAATACACCATTGGTTAGTTAATCATTCAATCACCACCCCTATCATTTCCTCCGATTTTAAAGGGACTCTTTGCCCTTCAGAGTTGGCAATCCTTAATGCAACAGGATGATATAACTCTAACATGGCCTGAAGTTATTGATGGAAGACACAAAGATGTCCAGCCAAATATTTGACCTAATCTGACTTCATTGTCATATGAAGTGTCTATCTAACGATTTTATATGATACAAGATTTTCTATGTTAGAAATGCAATATCTTAGCACCATTTTGCTAGACGTTAGGTGTGAAAATGATTACCTCCTTACTTCTTTTAACTATTAATTGATACAAATATCTTAGCAACACTAGGAAATCAACATGGATCAAAACATGACCTCTACTTTTACCAAGAATTACTAGCACTATTAACAGTGAATTTTTAAGAGAAATGTGAACACTATTAAGGGTAGAAGCTTCTCTTATGTTGATAAATGCATTGGATACTGCATTTCCAGAAATTCGCATCCAGAAAAGATCACTTTCCAAAGACATCCAATGTCAGCAGATAGAATAACCAGGGAAGTAAAATTACCATGTACAACTTCCACAAAGCTAAAGATCTTTTTAAGACAATGCTTTCCAGCTTAGGATTATGGTGGAGGTGGAAATCTCTCACTAAATTGTCCTATAGCTTTGTCGCGGAGAAGTCAATATCTTTCCTATATGGCTCCCGAAAAAACAGCCTTTCTACGATCATTATACTACAAGGGCAAGGTTGTGCACATTTACCCCCCCAACAAAGGGACCCTGAAAAAAGGCTCTCCCCAGTGGCGGAGCCACTTTAAGGCCAAGGGTGTGGAGCAAAAATTTTAAATTATAGGTAATTGGACGCCCTTAAATTTAAACCAAAAGACATTGGACACCCATGTTTCAAATTCCTGGCTCCGCCCCTATCTCCCCCTAGGTTGGTCTTCAGGCTAACTATTTGGTTCTGTTAGACTTTGGAAGATTTAGTCCAAAATGCACAAATTGCATATCTACAAAATGCAATTAGCAACATAATGCCTGTTTTTTCCCCATAACATCTGGGCACACACTGAGAGTTGAAACCACAATGACGTTTACCTGGCGCATGTTTTTGGAGTAGTAGGCAATAGCCCAGAAACCAGAATCTTGAATATTCCCACAGTGCTTTAAATCCAACTCACTCAGTCTCTTGCATCCAGCTGCAACAATTTGCAGTCCAGCACCAGTGACACTCGTAAGCCCACGCATCTCAAGTTCACACAATTCCTCCAGTCTACCTATGTACTCCATCCCTTTGTCAGTCAAGCTACTGCAATAGCAGACATTAAGCTTCTTTAACATCTTGCACCCACTTGATAAAGCATCCATTCCATCATCTCCAACACCAGGACAGCTGCACAAATTCAAGATAAACATAGGAATAAGATCATGAAATTAGCTTTCAACTACAAATACTCAATCAAGGTGAGAAAAAAATTTCACAATGAGTTCAGTTATATACCGGTATAAATCAAGTTCACAAATCTTGCTACATTTGGAAGCAATATAGATCAGTCCCTTGTCTGATATGTTGTCGCAAAGACCTAATTTCAGGAATTTAAGTTCTGTACACCCAGATAAGTAATTCAGAGCTGCAGAAGAAAGAGCAAACGTCCATTAGATAATCACCAAGATAAGACAAGTACCCCCAGCTTGTAATTGCATAGGGATAGACATCTTTAAATGGTGCATTAGTCAAATGCTTGAGCATATTTACCCATATCGTTTATGCCACAGCAATCTGTGAGATCAAGCTCCTCAAGGAGAAAGCAGGAAGAGCCGAGCAGTTCAAGACTCTTTTCAGTAATAGAACCACAGGATTCCAATTTTAAGGACTGAAGCTTTTTACATGAGCCTGCTATGGCTGCAATGGCAGCATCAGTCACCGAGTCACAACAGGAGAGATTGAGGACTTTCAAATAGGAACAGCCGGTTACCAGCCATGCAATGTCAAAGTCTCTCAGTCCTATGCATTTACTCAGACTAAGTTCCACCAGAGACCTCCTGTTGGTTCTGATGGTTTGGAAAGTAGAATGCGAAACTCGAGCTCCATCTACTCTTAACACATTTAGAAACTTCAAGTTTTTCAACGCATCAACAAGAGCAGAAGCAAGAGCCTGCACAACATAGCACAGAAGTTTAAGTTCAGAAACTTATTGACATTTAAATTCAAAACACATGGCAGAGAGCAAGGTTTCCCACAGTTCAAACAGTACTCACGACCATACAATGGCTCACATTCAGCTGCTGCAGATTAGGATGTCCTTTAATCAATGAACATAACCCAGAGGAGGTAATCCCGTCGCACCTTGACATATCCACTGCCTGCAACCACAAAAGAAATTTCTCAGTAAGCACTGTACTCACTATGGCAGCATAATGAATTCCAGAAGTACAAGAACTACAGTAATAGGACTCTGTGATTCGCTTTTAATCGTATCATCCAAAACTTTTAACCAGTAATTTCTGAAAAAAGGAAAAGATAGTGACTTGTAGAAAAAACTGAAAAGCACATTTGTCCATCAACAGGAGCATTATTGAAAGGGATCATAAATGCAGATTTTTTTAGGGAAAAAAAGTACTGTCAAATAACTCAACGTTTTGGTAGGAATTATTTTCTGAAAATGTATTCTCTCTTTTTTTTCTTCTTTTTTTTCTTTTTTTTTGGCTTTCCAACTTTTAGCCAACACTTTTCAACACTAATCCAATAGTCGTAGCAGAAGTAGCCAACTATCCAAAAAGTTACACGAAGCTTGAAATCTTTCATGGCCAAGAAATGGAAACTCACAGCTATACACAACGAACCCCCCAGCAAAAAAAATAATAATTATCAAGTGCATAAAATCAACTTAGCAACAATGCTTTCGAGATTTTCTTCAGAAATGGCTTATACTTGGGAATTCGTCTGAAGACACTGCAGAGGGATTGATTGCTTGCACTAGATTGATCCAACAGTAAGTCCATAAAATCAACTTAGCAACAATGCTCTTGAGATTTTCTTTTGGCCATAAATTTTGGTAGTGTCTCTACTCTCTTTCGAATTTAGAAGTTGTGTTGCTTGCTCTATGCGTGGTTATAAGTTAAAGACTCAAATAGCCAGAGAACAATATTTATCAAGTGCATAGATCAGTTTGAGATTTTTCCAACCCCAATATAAGAAGCAAGACCAAAAAATAGAAGCATATATGATTTTTGTAAAATAACAAACATGGGCATATCAATCTGGAATGGTGTTATTCTAGAATCATGCCCACATATTTGAAATCTATCAGAGGTGGACTAATAAAAGAAAGGTACAATAAAATGAATAAATGAAAGGAGCGTCATATCGACCTAGCAGGTAGCTATGGTTTCTCGTAAGGTGCTTGCTCATCACTTTTTAACAAGTGTATTAACAATCTTTTCATCCTTGAATAACTGCATTTCATTAGCATCAGTATCTGAAGAAACCTTCATCGCTAATATTCATTTGAGACACATAAAGACTCTCCTTTCACAACTTGCAAAATCTGGGTCACTCCCTAGCAAAATCTTTTGTTTTCTTAACAAATTTGTGGCAGCCAAGTCCATCATTTTCACTCAAGCGACAAATCCCTTTATGCCCCATTGCAATCTTGGTGTAGCTAGATTTCAAGGATTCCTATCAGATTGAATAAAGCACAAAGGATCCTTCCTCATGACCTAATTCCTGTCGTTAGAGAGAGATTCTCAACTATTCATTGATCATAAATATGCCCATGACTTCCAATTCCCTTCTAATTTGTTGTTTCATAAACCACCACCACTCAATATATTTATGAAGAGATCCATATATAAGCAACCTTACCTTTGCATCACATGAAGGGACGTCATTTCAGGAAGGAATGGGACCTTCTAAATTCAAATGTAAAATGATACTTGTCTTGCATAAATACACAACTTATGTGTCTTCTCTCGATTTAAAAAGTACTATATCATGCGATAAATTGAAAAATAATGGTATAATTGAATAATAGAATTGTATTCCAACTTACAAATTATGTAAAATCACCAATTATTCATAATTTTTCATATTTATAAAATTACGTGTATGACATACCTTTTAGGTAAAGTTGATCCATTACAATGTTATTTGATACTTGTCGGTTAAGTAAAACTTTAACATTCACAATTAATCATAATTATTCAAAAAATAGTAATTTCAGATCTTAAAATATATTAATATAGATTTAGGCTAGACTAGATATTTAGGAGTACCTTCATGACCCCAATCAAATACCTTGAACATTTATCTATCCGCAACTTATCACTGTCATGTATGCTACTTAACTGCCCAGAATATGCTCAACATATATGGGTGCACGTCCAAGTATTGAACTCAATTATTTCAATGTTTCCTGATATTTTTGCATTTTTTGCTCTAAATTCAGCAACTATCATTCTTTAATAACAAAATTATTCAGCTTGACAGTTGAACCAGAGGCAGAGATGGAAAATTTTTGGGAGAGATGTAATTGTAGCATCTCACCTTGAGAGAAGGGCAGCCATTGGAGAGAGAAAGAAGGCCAGCATCATCCAGAAAGGCACATCCCACCATAACCAAGCTCTCGAGCTTAGGAAGCGCAGCAATGGAGCTCAACGAAACACTCGTCACCTTGAGGGAAGAAATGTCGATGAATTTCAACTCCAAGCATTTCTTCGCAAGTAGATCAACCCCAAGGTCGGTGATCTCCAAGCACCACTTCAAGCTAAGCCGCTCCAACGCGGGGCACACAACCGCAATCTGGGCCAATCCGACATCCGTGACAGCGAGAGACTTATCGAGCCGTAGCTCCCTGAGCCCGGCGGCGCACGACAGCGCCAGAGCATCCCTGTCGCCGAGCCTCTTCCACCAGTAGGAGGCGTCGACGGCCTCAAGAGAGGCGGCGCAGGCGGAGACTAAGGTTTCGAGACCGACGTGGGTGAGGCCAGTTGCGCGGCAGAGACCGAGCACCCTGAGGCGGCGGCCGTGGGCGGATAAAGCGGAGGCAATGGCGGCGGCGAGGGAGTCGTCAAGGCGGGGGCAGACGGAGAGGTCGAGGAATTGGAGGGAGGGGAAGCGGGCGATGAGGGTGGGGAGGAAGTCCGGGCGGAGCGGGCGGAGGTGGGTGCGGCTGAGAGAGTCGACTCGGTGGAAGGCGCGGCAGACTAGGCGGAAGGACCTCCGGTCTGCGGGGTCAGGGAGGAGAGAGTGGATCCGACTCAGGAGGTCGTCGGTGAGGAGAGAGAGAATCAGAGAGCATTCTTCTTCTCCTTCTTCGCGCATGCTATTCACTGCTGGTGAAGATAGACAAAGAGAGAGTTGAATTGGGTTAAAGGAAGGAGGGGAAAGGCGGGGGCGGGGGGTGGGGATGGGTTGGGAGTGGGCGGAGTTCAGGTGGGGACGAAAAGGAAGAGGACAAGGAGGTGGAGGAGAGAAAGAGGGAGGCGGAGGAGGGACGAGAAGAAGAGGCGTCGTATTCTCGGTGGCACTCGCATCGCCGCCGCCGTATATAAAAAGGAGTTACAGAGAGAAGGGCGATCAGAGGAGCAGTCAGGCGAAGGAATGAATGAAGGTGACCTGGTGAAACAACTTATTTTACCCCGGGGGGCACATGATGGTCACGTGGTGGTGATATGCAATGACGTGGCCTGTTGACATTGGTTTGTTATATATGAATTGCGATGAGTTCCCCATTTTAACCCGCTTACAGAACTGCCATAAAGAAGGGTATTCTGGGGAGAGCAGTAGATTTAAGATGATAGCCTATTTCGTACGGTAGTGGGGCCAAGAAACGTTCGAGGGACCGTACCTATCGTCCAAAATTTGATATTTTATTTACGTTATCCTTTAATATAGCTGAGCCTGGGAAAAGGATGGTGTCCTGCTGGAAAATGCCGCCAGGGTACATGGGATGACCGTTTCTGATTTTCCCACCTCCTCACTGCTTATCACAATTCCACATATATTGTATGGAATTATAAATTTGTTTGAGAATTTTATGTAAATTACACTTTTTTCTACATTATGATTCAAATATTAATTTTACATATCGAATTTGGGTCTTATTTTAAAAATAAGATTACTCAAGGAAAAAAGAAAAATCAGATGAAATTTTAAATTGAATCTTTATTATTGAGCATTGAATCTACGCTTATGAAAAAATCACAATGAATATCTAACCTAAAAATCTCTCATTTTATCAAATTTTATAACGCAACAAGAAATTACCTCTCTAAGCTACATATCAAAGACTCATATGAAGGAACATAAACCCTACATTATAGTTCCTTTTGTAGGTTGTGTAGTGTTCCTAAGTACAAATCATGTTAAATTACAATATATTTTTCTAATAGAAAACTAAATCATTAAAGCCTCATATTTGTGCTTGTATCACCTATCAATTGTTTTTTTAATGAAAAAATTAATGTTATGCTTTTGAAAGGAATCCAATACTCAATTGGTCAAGAGCATCCTATGATAGTTCATGGCACCTTTAATCCAAACATACTATTTGATTAACTACTTATAGATAAGTAAATTAATATCACAAATAATCACGAACTTTCCTCCAACTTGTGAATTTTATATATCAATAATAATCACATCAATGTATCATTCGGCATGCAATTGCCCACTCAAGTTGAAGAGGGAGAAACAGTTGACAGAAAGTAAGAGAGAAAGAAACGAAAAACAAATCCCCGTCCTTTTTTGTAATATATGTTATTTTAATTAATTTTTATTATTTCACAATACTTATTATTTTATAATTTTATCGACATATTAATTACTAATTTATTAATTTTATCCTTATTAAAAAAATAATAAAAATTTAAAAATTCACTTTTTAACTATTTTACTTTTAGTTAATACTAATTATCCTTCACTCTATTTTTAAAATAGTATATAATTTAAAATGATGGAGTAAATACACTGATGGAGAGCGAGAGACAGTTGGCTATGGTGGCCATATCAACTGCCGGTGGGGCGATTATCTGCTTATCACTTAATCCTTATAAATTTGCGAGCAATAATTAAAGCATTTACTTTACAATAATTAATTGTTAAACTTATTTAAATTGCAGTAGCTACGAAATTTATAATGCAAGTAGTAGGAGTATTTGGTGATAATGCGATTAATTTATGATTTTGTCATTTCTTAATTCAGTTGCTGACGAGTATGCTTCCGTCATCTTATTGCTATAACGTCTACCTTCCACATGCGTGCATTACCTCCCTCGCCGCTGGTTGCCTCGTTTGCCTTTCCAACCGTTTTGAATTTCATTATAGAAAGAATAATTCTACAATAAATTTTATTGCGGCTGGTTGGATTTTACATTAAAAATAAAATTTATTTATGTTTTATATTCATTTGTTTTTATTTATGTGCATTTATTTTTTATTTTTATTCGTTCATGTTCATTTCTACCCATTTACGTTTATATTGATGTGTGTTTCGTATATAAATTCGAACTATGTTACCGGGGTAAGAGACAACGTTTTTACTTGGCACAATCGGAACTTTTACTATTCCTTATAACTTTTTACAAATAAGGGCTTGTTCGGTATACATGAAAAACACAAGTTATATGTTTTATATTTGTTTATGTTCGTTTACGCTCTTATATGTTCATCTATATTCGTTTCTGTTTATATTTTTGCTTATGTGCATTTTGTATGTAAGTTCAAACATACTCTAAATTTATAACTTATCTTAACTCCTTATAATTAATTACAACCTTACATCTTACAACTCCTTACAATTAAAAAGAATAAAACATATCACCTGCGGCGACAAATTATTGTGTGGTAGTTTGGGTTGCATGAGAGACTATGTATTTTGGTGTATATTATTATAGAGAGGTTAATCAAGTTGCTAAGTGATTAGCTAATGGAGGAGCATCTCTTTCTAGTGGATTTATTAATTTGGAATGTCTCTTCCTAATTTATCACAAATTTTGTATTTATGATTTGTCCCTTAGGTATGCCCAAAAGGCCATAAGCACCAAAAACAAAAACAACTAAATTTGTCCCCCCAAAAAAGTACTCATTTAAGATGGATCAATCGTGATGGGCTTATGGAAATGCAATGGGCTGCTTGACAGGGCCTTCCAAGCGGACTCTCTTTTATTTTTTCTTTTTTCCTGAATGGGCTTTTCACACCCGACGATAAACCCTAACCCTAGCCGTCGCTACTCTACTTCCGCCCCCGAGCCACCCCAAATAAAAACCTCAATCGATCTCTTCCTTTCAACACTCCAGCCCCAACTGGCGCAGTCTCTCTCTCATCTTTGTTCCTTTGCTCGTCCAGGTGGATTGATTTATTCATCTGTACTCCTATTTTCTGCTCTCTATTTCCGTGCGTTGGGAGAATGGCGATGATGATAAGTGTTTCTAATCCCAGCTCTTTGAGGCCTCCAATGGAGGTCGGGGAAATCAACTGTTTCCAACATTTGTCTGAGCGGCTTTTCTTTTTCCTTATCTGAAATCATGCTTTCGTAGTATTCTTTTTCATCAAATCTTGCGTGGGAATGGCGATGATGATAAATGATACTAATCCCAGCTCTTTGAGGCCTCCTCAGGAGGTCAGGGAAATCAACTGTTTCCAACATTTGTCTGAGCCCCTCTTCTCTCCCTCTCCAATTTTGATATTATTTCTTGATGTATTTTATAAAAATCTCTCTTGTTTTTAGTTCAATTTCTTACTTTTTTTTTTTCCTCAGAAACTGGTGATGATTTTCGCCAATCAAACCGTTTTCCCAATTGTTTAAAAAATTGGTAATTAGAGAAACAAAATGTTTTGCGTTTGATCGGGCAAAACAGCGATTAAAATTAACAAATAGTTCTTAGGAAATTAAACACACAAGCAGTGTATTGTGGACAAATGGCTCAACAATGATTGAAGCAATTAGCATTCCGGAATTAATTGACTAACACTAGCAAGTTCCTAAGTTTGCATATAATCTTTTCCAGAGCTTACACAAAATGAACTCCGGAACCATCACCAAAAAGGAGCTGATTTGTTCGTATTATTGGCAAAAATCTACTCCATCTGGACGTTGTCTAAAGTGACATGATTTGAGCAAATTATTTGAAAATCAAACCGAATTGAAATTAAAATCGAACCAAATTGAAATTGAGATTTGTGTTTTATCTGTGAAAAATAAGTTTATTAAACTAAATATAAGTTGACCTGAAGTTAATTCAATTTAAATCAATCCCAAATCAAAACCAACCCAAATGAACGGGCTAAGAAATAAGGTTTGATAACAAGTTTGAAACCAATTCAAACAATGTGTCAGTAAACTATTACCCCGGTCTAAAAACTCCTTCACAAACTTTTATATTTAATGCATCAACGTCAGGAATTCAATATGAGATAAATTTTAAATTTAATCATAACTTTATCAAATTCAAAACATAAATTTGGACAATTGAATTAGAATATAAATTGATTTAAATTTAAGACCAAATATATTTGAAATTTCAATTTTAGCTACTAAACAAGCTATAGAAGTGAGCATTGATAATAGTCTCAAACCCTAACGCCATATCTTCATTTTCACAACCTTTGGCTCCTTCATCACCTCTGGGCTCTCACTCTCTCGTTCTCCTAGCCGGTCGCCGCTTCCATCGATCGCCAATTGTCGCTTCTCTGGCTTCCGCCGACGAGCTAAGCCTCGTGTTCATCCCAGTTGTCGCCGACGATACCTTGCCCTTTCAGGTTCCCCTCTCATTCTCTCTCCGTGCGAATGATTCCGGCATTGCTCCGCTTTCTTTCTATTCACTGTGAAATTGTGACCTGGGTGTCGTGGAATTTTGGTAGTTTTGATTTTTAGTGTTCTTTGATTGAAAGCTAATTTCATAATTTGGATGATTGTCTTATAACTTAGATACTTTAGATGATTATAACTGTGATGAAGCTTTGATCATCAAGTATTTGCTTTTGGGGAGTGCGTAATTGGCTAATTGTGATTAATTGGTTAGAACTTAGAAAAATGCTGAACCTCACCGATACGTCTGGTTTCTTTAGATGAATGAGGTTTGAATCTTTTCTGAGTTTGATTTGGAAATGGGTGTTGTATGTTTGCAATGACATGACAGTCGGGTTTGACCGGGGTTTAGGGAGGTCTGAGTGGGGGTTGGGTTTTGCTAGACAAGAAAAGCCTGATCAAGCAGGACCTGTTCACCCGGGTCTAATGGGCATTGCGACTTTAGGAATGCTAGGGGTGAGGGCACTATATGACAGGTGTTTTTGCAATGACATAGAGTCAGGTTTGATCTGGGTTTAGGGAGGTCTGATTGAGGGTCGGGTCGGACTACACCTGGAAGGAAACCTGAACAAGCAAGTCCTGTCGACCCTCCCCTAACCCACCTGAGTAATTTGATCAGGTCTAATGGGCATTGCAACATTGGGAATGCTAGGGGTGAGGCCACCATTATCACCAGCATTAACAGCGTCGTTCTCTTTCTCAGCCAGCCGAAAGTTTCAATTCCATAGAGGTAGCAAGAGGAGGATAACTACATTGGCATCGATGTCATCATCGACATTAACACCGGTTGACAGCGGCGAAGTAGGGGAGAGAGAAGCAAAGGGCAATGGAGGGGAGGATGTTGACGTGATCGTGCAGTATGTGGTGCTAAGGAGAGATCTGATAGAGAGTTGGCCTCTGGGGAGTGTGGTTACCCAAGGATGCCATGCCTCTGTGGCTGCTATTTGGGAACAAAAGGACGATCCTCACACTCTTGTCTACTGTTCCCCTTCTAATCTCGACTCTATGCACAAGGTCTCTCTCTGTCTCTGCCTTATTCAACTTCCTCATCCTCCTTTCTTTAACCTTATTGTTTCCTATCTATGAAATTTAGTTTACATTCATATTTCTGTTCCCAAATTAAATATGTTAACAACTGGATCTCTTTGTCTTGTAATGCTGGCCATGCCTTGACATCATCAATTGTTTGTAATTGATAGGGAGGAAATTCAACTCCAATCCAATTATTGCTGTCATTTTTTCTGCTCAATTATTTTTTTTAACAGTTCTAAAACTTCTGATTGTCTGTTCTGCCTATTGTTTATTTTAAGCCATGAGAAGTTTCTGTCTGCTCATTTTTTCCCCTTTGGAGGATTAGCTTCTGATTCTAGATGATGATCTTAAACCATCTTTTATGGTTAAGTTGTCTCTGTTCTATGTGATTTATCAATAATTGAAGGTTTGATACGTGGACTAGGATTGAAGCTAAAAGCACACTATTGAGATGCATCTCTCTATGCTGAATGGCATTCTGTCTCCTTAACTCGTCTCTCAATACATTCCTTTTGATGACAATGCAGGTTACCCTTGAAGTGAAAGGAGAGCCCCAAATAGTTAACTTATCGGAAAAGCTCAAGGCAAGTGGGATTTCACACAAATTGTGGATTGAGCAGCCCGAGAACATTCCAACATGCCTTGCCACAAAGCCGTACCCTAAATCCATTGTATCTCCATTTTTCAAGAAGTTGAAACTTTGCAAGTGATGGAAGAATTCTTGTATCACAGGATATCATAAACTATGACAAGATTAGAACACTGTCCCCTTTCTTTGTCATAGCCCAATTCATTGATGAACTTCTAACACACATTTAATCAAGGGGGTAAGACAATTTGAAACAATTTGAAAAAGTTGGATACAAACGGTGAGATGTATGTGCTTTGTAGTGCCTATGGTCTTGGTGTTCCGCTATATGCAGGAGACAAAATATATAATCACGAGCTCCTCGCTGCTGTCCTCCATTCAAATGAGATTTTGAGAACAATAAATACAGTTTATATTTCTTGGACAGTTCTTAATTTTACTGTGAATGTGCTGCTGGTGATAACGACCCGTCGTGCCTTGCTTGTTAGTTGTTAGTATCATCTGTTGAGGGAAAGAGTCTGGAATGGTCATCATGACTTCTGAGCCTTGTTAGTTACTTGTTCAAGTGAGCCCATTGAGGGCGTGTTCGAACTTACATACAAAACGAACATAAGCGAAGAGAAATAAGTTGTTAAATAAGAAACAAAAATAAACGAACGAAAATAAACGAACATAAATGAACATAGATGAATATAAAACATAAATACACGATATTTTTCATGTAAAGTCGAACAAACTTTGACCTCATATGCAATCCCCACACTCGGTCCATGTCCCCTTTCCCCTGAAATGAGAGAGGATTCTGTACTGAAATGAGAGAGAATTATGTTTATGTACTCGAGAATACACGGTTAAATATATCCATTTATCTAAATGATAAGTCTTGTTGTTTAAAATTTTACCAAGAATAGGTTTTGTCATTCATAATCCGCCTTTAAATTTGATCAATATATTTAATATAATATGATCATCTTGAGTTTACTCAAGTTGAATGCTCACACAAAAAATTTAAAAGTGAATACATTTTGAAAAAATATACTTTGTTATCGACATAGAGATTAAATAAGTAGTTCAAGTTTGCACATATAGAATTAAATTTGAATCTAGTCATGTTTTATATCAATGATATTTTCAGGTCGAGTGATTTTTTAATTGAGTCGACTTCAAGTCAATTGATGTTTAATTTCATAAGGTTATACTACAAAAATAATCAACTTTAAAGATAATATCATATAATTTATAGTCAAATTTAAGCTTATAGTAACAATCCTTGAAAATTGCATATTGCGGTAACATTTCAAAGCAAATACAATATGAATATGATTTAAAAAAAAAAAAAAAAAAAGAAGCCTTACCCGATATTTATTTATTTATTTATTTTGAGAGAATATTTACTTATTTATTTAAAAGAACTAGAATTTTTTTATTTTAAAAAACCCTAAAAACATCAGCAGCCCAGAAAGAAGAGCAAAAAGGCCCAATTGGCGCTCTATTTTTAGGGTTTCTCCCGATCGTTCTTGGCGGACTCCTCAGTCTGCCATAGCCGCTACTTCTGTGGTGGGAGGAAGAGATCGGAGGAGAGAGCAAACGCAGCAGAGATGGTGTCGCTGAAGCTGCAGAAGCGGCTCGCCGCTAGCGTCCTCGACTGCGGGAAGAAGAAGACGTGGCTCGACCCTAATGAAACCAATGAGATCTCGATGGCTAATTCCAGTAACTCTCTCTCTCTCTCTCTCTGTATTTTTCTTTTGCATTTGCGCTTCTTCGTTAGATTCATGTGAGTTAGGTTTTGAAGTTTTTTAATTTCATTGAAGGAATGGTAAATGACATTGACTGATGGGATGTAGTTACTAACTGGTGTACGTATGGAATGTTAAGGTTGCAATTTCATCGATTGTGCGTAAAATGTCGAAAAGTCTCGATCTTGTTTATGCATTTAGGATCAATTGCCATTAGAAAAGCTATTTAATTTTAGGGGTTGATTTTGACGTTATTATTGATGGTTATAATCAGGTGGTAGCTTTGAGAAATACTGAAATGTCGAGTTTATTTGAGTTTTCGCAATCGCACATAGTTCTTCTTGGAAACCATAGATGATGGTTTCGAGGATTTTATCTGTGCGTAAAATAATTTTATCCGTTTTGTGCTCTGGTTTCCCTTCTCAATTTGCTATTGGGATGGGGATTTGCTCAATCTATTAACGGGTAAGATATTATACTTGCCTCTGCTAGTTTTAAGTGTTTTTAGGTTTTCTCATTCGTGCTGAAACAATTAATTCAGTTGGAGTTTGAAGTGTAAATTTCTCCTGAAGATTATGTAAATTTGAAGTTTTATTAATGAAAATCATAGGCTTATCTTTTTGATCTTGTAAATTGGTTGACACAGCTGAGGGTTTGTTGGTGAAGTTGAAGAGTATATCATATCTTCTCTGTGGATTAAGATTGTAAATACATTGATGACATGAATTGGTGTATATAGTTAATCGTTGTATCAAACTTAACAGCGTGTATGTGATTGTTGAAAACGAGTTTGATTTTGCATGATCCGTATATTGTTGAGTTTTCCTTTTTATGACAGAATTATTGTCGTAGTGATTGTTGTTAGACTCATCTATGGTTTTCTGTTTTACACATGTTTAACATGTTATCTGCGTATATATATACTTGATGTATTTGGGAACTGGGAAGCTGTTTACTTTGATTACATGTAAGTTTTCTCAGGATTTATGCAATTATTTCAGCCGCACAGAGTTATGCTTGGAAATTATTCCAATAATGAGATTTCTGAGCTGTTAATAGTGCGTATAAGAAGCTATCCTTTCTGCTTGAGCCTTCTCCTTTTTTGAGCAATGGGGATGCGCTCCAATGTTATTGGATTACATTCTTTTGACCTCTATGTATTAACTTCAAGTCCTTTTGTTGTCCCTTCCCTTGTTTTGTGTCAGCATGCGGTTGAAACACGATTTTAAAATGACAAATTTTTAGACTTATTTCGTTGGTCAATCCTTGCTATTGCGTTCACTATTCCTTTTAGGTTTGTGAGGTTTGCTTTAGTATAAGAGAGTGAGGAAATGTAGGAAGCAATTTGTGCAGTTGCAATTAGATCGATCTGAATGATGTGGGTTAAAAATTTTCTTCTATTTTATTTTTTCAGAGTTCAAATTCTTTTTTTTTTTTTTTTGCTTCGGACCTGTGAACCGATGTATGGGCACTTTTATGCATGTTGTGGATTCTATATGTCACTTTTTCCTGGTTGTCTTACTGTTTCATTTTGCAGGACAAAACATCAGAAAATTAATCAAAGATGGATTTATCATCAAGAAGCCGTCAAAGATTCACTCTCGTTCCCGTGCTCGCCGGATGAAAGAGGCCAAGAGAAAAGGACGTCATTCAGGCTATGGTATGCTTTTGGAATTGTAATCATATATAGATTAGTACTATTGTACTATTGTGTTTTGAATATATGTGATTAAATTAGAGGTGTAAATAATTTTGTGTGTGCTTTGATCAAGTGTGCTGGGGTCAAATAATGCACAGCACTGAGCCAAAATTTTGGCTAACACAAAGGATCTAGAGTTTCTATGTATATGTTTTTCTTATTATTTTTGGAAGAACTGAATTTTTCGTTTGTTTGTATAATTATTAGTTTACTACTACTGAAGTGTATAATCTTGTCCACATAAAACATGACTATTGGAGAATATGATTTGGTTAAAATGTAACAAAAGATGGGTTCCCTGAGATATGAACCTTGAACATGGATCTAAAAGGATCGAATTGTATTTATCATACAATTTCAGATACTCGTTAAGCTTGCTAAGAGTTCTATTACTTGAATTTTTGTATTATACATTTCCTTATGAGATTGAAACTTAGGAGAGGATAATTGGGTTTTGTAGATTAGGAAGGAGATGAGAGTTAATAACTAAATATTCCTTGAAAGTAGGAAGTTAAGAAAGTCAAGGAGAAGAGTAGATATTGTAGCAGTTGGCCGAGAAAGGGTCGAACTTGATTTTCTAATGTTCAGGCCATTTTTTCAGGTCAGATTGATCAAGATCAAAATCTGAAATTTAGAATTGCTTGGGTTGGATTATTTGTTGGCTGGTTTAGGTCAAATATTGCGTATTCTGTCTTGTAAACTTTCATAACCTTTGAACTTTCATAAGTCTGTCCATTGCTGGTGGTTGCTGCATGGTAATTTTCAAACATTCTAACGTTTCTAAAATTTTGATAGGTAAGCGCAGGGGTACCCGGGAGGCAAGGTTGCCGACCAAGGTTTTGTGGATGAGGAGAATGCGTGTGCTAAGACGCTTGCTCCGCAAATACAGGGAGTCGAAGAAAATTGACAAGCACATGTACCATGACATGTACATGAAGGTCAAGGGTAATGTCTTCAAGAACAAACGTGTGCTGATGGAGAGTATCCATAAAACAAAGGCTGAGAAGGCTAGAGAGAAGACTCTATCTGATCAATTTGAGGCCAAGCGTGCCAAGAACAAGGCTAGCAGGGAGAGGAAGATTGCAAGGAGGGATGAACGTCTTGCTCAGGTGAGTTCATCTTTGTTGAGGAAGCGATTCTATGTCTCTTCACTCAATCCTCTTCAACTATTTCAGTTTACACACAACATGAAATTGAGAATTTTTTTAGTTGGAATATTAATATGGACGTGAGATTTCATTGTCAGATCGATGTTAACATTACATGCTTGGTGTAGGGTCCCATGGAGAGAGCACCTGCTCCAGCAGCTCCTGATTCTAAACCGGCAGAGTATGTGAACGTAGTCAGATTTTGATTTAATCCCTTCTAATAATCCTGGACCGATTCATTAAATTGTTTGACCTTATATTGCAGGCCAACAAAGAAATCGAAGAAGTGAGCCATTCCACTTTGATTCAAGGAACTTCATGAGGCATTATCATCATCGCTGCACTTGTGGAGAACATCAAATTTTTGGTCTTCTGAAGGGTTTTTATTTGTTCACACTTTGTAAGAAAATCTAAGTGTTTTTTTAAATTTCTAGAGCATTTCTAATGGTGGGTGACATACAGAACTGAGTTCATTCACTGAATTACGATTGATGGTGACTTTTTTTTCAATTTCTAGAGAGAGAAATATGGAATGTGAAGATTTAGCTGTAACTTTTGAGTGAGGCATTTTCTTTCTAATACATTCTGCAAAACACACCCCAAATTTTCATCCTGGAAAAGAAAGTCTAGAGCTATTGAAAACCATGATAGAGTTGAAAATGTATTATTCTTCAGATTTGACACCCTTTTTTCTACGAAGGCGACTTTGAATATCGCTACTGAAAGGATAAAATCAAATTTTACCAAGACACAGTTGGGTTCAAGGGCTTACATGTATATTTATGTTCTATTGCGGAACTGGTAAAACTGTTTTATTTTTGGATTTTTGGATCTAAATAATATTAACTATGAGGTATTGAAAAAAATACTATAATTTTTTTATCCGCGAATGTAAGAAACTTTAACGCTATTTAAAGTTATCATAACACAATTGAGTTTGGTGGTTGGACTCATTTGAAAGCTAACGTGTCAAGTGAAACTGTATGGTGTTACTTATGTGACTATTAAACAATAAAGTTAGGTTAAAATCTAAGTTCAAAATTTTGTCTACGCCGTACATGTGGTGACTTCATTGACAAATTAACTTTCATACGAGTCCCGCCTTGCAAAAAAGTCATTGTTTTTTATTTTGAAGAAGTTTTACATGGATTGAAGGGACAAAAAATGTAGATAAAAATTATCGACTTTTTAGATTTTTAAAAATAAAATATATTCATATAAGATGATCTATTTATTTATTTTTATGAATCTCAAAAACTAATAATTATGACCGGATATGATAAGAGAAATTGTACCATGGATCCACATATATGACTCCGACAACGTGACTCAATGGAAAGAAGTAATAGGGATTAAATTTTTAAAAATTAAAATAAAATATTATTAGTCAACAAAAATTAACGCAATTACTAAATAGATTAAAATGATCCTGTACGGTGTTATAGCTCCCCTCTAGCAATAAGGGGGTTGCCGATCTAATTATCGGCCGTTGCTCTAACTGGCTACTGCTTTGTTTACCCGCCTTATCTATCCCTTCTCACTCTCATTCCCCCTCTCCTCTGCAAATACCCAGCACCCAAGAACAATATTTCATTGCTTGAGGAACTCATATCCAAAGCTTTTTCTGTTCCTAAGCTCAATTCATGGCGATTAGTAGCTTCTTCAAACCAGTAACCACCCTTTCATTGCTGCCCAACAAGCTCTCCTTATCTTCCCCTCAATTTACATTTCCAGTCTCAGTCACTTGTAAACCCACAAATCTTCCCCCTTCTCTCTCCTCAATTTCTCTCTCCAGAAGGGTTTTCCTTCCTTCAGTCTCTGGCATCTGGGACGCCTTGACTGGCGGCGGCGGCGGCAGCAACAATGCCCGGGAAGCCGTTCAAGCCGTACGCCGCGGAATGCTGCTCTTTAGACAGGTTAAGAAAACCCAGATTTCCAACCCCAGTTTGCATTTTTGGATATTTGATAATCTATTATCAAATTTTAACTCTTTTTCTAAAAAATTTATGGGTATCCTTTTGTGAAGGGTGATATAAAGGGTTCAGTTGCTGAGTTTGATAAAGCAATTGAGCTTGATCCTCGTCAAAAGGCATGTAGGTCTGAAATTTCTCTCCATGTTGAGTGACATTTTTTCCCCTTTTTTCAGTTTTCTCTTCTTAATTCTTTTTATATTCTGTTGTTTCTGAGCAACATCATGCCCCTATAATTCAAGTGGTTATTGTTTTAGATCTTTGGCAAAGGGGCTCTCTCTTTACTATCTGGACAGGTAATGCTGATTTTTGAATTTGATAAATCTCACTGTTGTTCATCCCCCCCTTTCTTCTCCTTCAGATTTCTGAGTGTTTCTAAGTAAAATGGCAGATTTGAGGATGGGGCAGAGCAATTCCGGATAGATGTTGCCCGGAACCCAAATGATACTGAGGAGTCGATATGGTGCTTTCTTTGTGAAGCTCAGCTTTATGGGGTCGATGAAGCTAGAAAGCGATTTCTCGAAGCAAGTTTGCAACCTTTGGCATTTGATGTTTTCTAACAATTCAAAAGAAATGAAGGGTATATCACTGCTGATAACTGACTTTTGGTTTTGGCTGTCTTCAGGTCGGTAGAGACCCAAGACCAGTGATGCGCGAAGCCTATCAAATGTTCAAAGATGGTGGCAATCCAGACAAGGTATAAATCACGATTTAGTGAATGTGGCATTTTTGGAGATCAATGTGTATGTATAAATTGGGTTTTCAGATTCTTTTTTTTTTTTAATGTGGGTTCAACAAAGCTAGTGTAGTTAAACTCAGAAAATAGAGGAACAAATTCTCACATTTTACCGCGGAAGGCTGATGAAAATCAGAAAGAGAAACACGTCACATAACTCGCTCATTAGCGATAAGGTTCTGATGTCTGAATATCTCCAGGATGGCCTTCAGAAGTTTGCACACTAGGTGGTTGGTGGTTCGCTTAGAAGTTGCTGTAAGCATTCTTTGAACATCTAAAGGCCAATCCCTAGAATGGCAACAATTTTTTGCAATTGAGCTTGTTGAACAACCACTTTGTAATTTACTAGAATTGTTTTGTTCTGAAGATTTAGAGTGATTCACCATTTCGTGTAATTGTTAAACATCTCTTTTTCTGAGCTCGTGCTTGTTGTCTAGTCCCTAGTTTCAAGTCCGCGTGATTCTATTAGGTGGCAATATTAGAGAATTTCCTGATGTGGTGTATTTTGCAGCAATTATATCCTTACATTATCCTCTGTTTTGTGACATGTCCTTTGTAGTTTGTTGATACATTCTCAAACAGCCGTGACAACGAATACTTTTATGCGTGTTTGTATGCTGGGCTCTATTATGAAGCACTGGTATGTCGGTTCCACTCTAATATCATGCCTTTGCAACATATCGTGGACCTTATGAAACTGATATCTTTAGACTTGACACCTGATAAATTATCAGCCCTCAAATAGCTGAGAAATTCTGAAATCATGCCACTTGTGGAAAACATTTCAACATATCTATTGATCTTCTGAAATTTTCACTTCTCAAGAGGTTATCACAGACAAAACTGATTTAAATCATCAACCCACATCCAATCCAACATTAGTGGGTGGTCCAATTTATGTATCCTTACTCGACAAGTGAAGTCTAGGATTGTTGTCATTGCAGTGCTGCTTTCAATTACATTTATTGCATCTTCTGCTTCAGGGGGCGGGGGACTGTAGTATTTATCTTGAGACACTAATGATATAGCTTCTCTATACTTTTATTTTATCATGTATTTTACATGCTGTAGGGGTTTTCAGTGGCTTTCATTTTTCAAATGTGATGCCTATATTTTTTGTCTATCCTATGTTAATAACCACATTTGAGTAGTGCCAGAGAGAACCATCAAGCCTGCATGGCACATTGGGTTTGTTGTGTTTAACAAGCTCAACAAAGTTCTCTGAATGTGCAGAGTGCAGCTGATCCAGCAAAGAATTACATAGTTCGTGCCTGCCTATCTCCTTATGGACAAAGGTTTGCTTCGATTACCATAACAACCCATGTCTCATCGTACTTCCAGAACCATAACATCACCACAGATGCGCGCGGGGGGTGATATAAGAAATGTCTGTGGGCACATGGAAACCCTTCTTTGGAAGATTTGGCTTGATCTCATTGGAGCTACATTAACTTATAATTTTCTAGGTTGCTTGCTACAGCCTAGTGACTGGGATAGGAGGGCCATCCTTACTTGCACCCTATCTCCTCAATCCTCCACCCCCCAACTATTATGGGTGTTGCTTACGACATAGTCTTTTATTTCAGGTCCGATGATTACATGGCATCCCTAGCCAAGGTCCATTGTCTATGTAGAAATTGGAGCCTGACCGGAACTTCAACATAGTTTAGCTTAGCTTGCATTCCAAGCCTGTCATCAGGACACATCCCTGATTTGGATGGCAGATGATTTGGTTCACAGGATAAAACATCCTCCGAGATGTCCTTTAAAGGAGACACATCAAGATATCCCCCTGCCGTGAAATCAGTTGAGAATATCCTATCAGATCAACTAATGGTGGTAGAATTGATACTCCCGGTTAGCCTGGTCTCGATTGAAAACAGCTTATGACGTGTGCAGGAACATAGTCCTGAAACCAAACATGATTTTCTTTGTTCAATTTAATTATCACTTGTTCTTGCCTTGATCCTGATGTGTAACTATGCAGACTTTTAAGTCTACTTCTCCAATTCATGAAAGTCAAGTTTCTGTCCAAAATCAATGATTATGTATGTTATACCACAAAATCGAGCCAAGTAGGCTAGCTAGCACAAAGGGAGATACATAAAGCTCAGAGTTAAATTTCACAATGATTTTGATTTTTACCATAAATTTAACCAACCAAATGCACGTCAATTGTAGCTATCATAAAAGATTGAACTAAGAATTGTAGGGCTTTACCCTCTTTCGAAGGAGCCCTTCCAGAAATTCTCAACAGCCTAGGTCAAGCCCAGGCCGATGAGGGGGTTTGGAAATAGTTTTCAACCAGCAATTGACGCGCCTCGGTTATTACCTCACTAGCTGCGTCATTGCCCCAAGCGCAAAGATGAGTTCTTACATTGTTCAACATTTTGTTTTATATTCAGCTGCACGTTTCTCTTTCTTTGTTTTCTCGATGTGGGACAATCTTGTTTCCCATCTTATTTATAATCTCCCTCCTCCAATCTCTTAAAATCAGCTCCAGCACCTCTCATTGTGGATAGTTTCTTAAACCTGGATTATTATTATTATTATTACCAATAAAGTGCTAGGAAAAGGGATTAATCTCTCTACTATTCTATGAATATATATGACTCAGGATAATATAAGAGGGCAAGGCGTTTACCGCCTCATTCATATCATTTGTATTAAAATATGTGTACATATTTATGACAAAAATTATATGTTGGTAGCTCAAGCATTCGAGCTTGGTGTTCTACTCAAAATGTCTCAAAGTTACGATAATGCAAGGTCAAATACTTTCTTTCTATGTGTGTTTTTTATTTGAGTTTTCAATGTAAACCACTATGCATAATGGTTTAAGCTATTTAAAAATTGATAGGAATGACATTATGAGAAAAAAAATTTATTTAACAGGTATTTATAACAATTAGCTAATATCACAATCGCTAACACATGTATTTGCATTAATGATTTAGATTTATCCACTATACCCCCATTACAAGTATCCTATAGTATTTGGAATCCCATGTTCGTTTAAGGTGACACTATAATTTTAAATTACTTTGTTCGTATATAGATAACCTTTTTAAAATCACACTCTCTTTTAAAAGGATATCTTACATAAATTACACCTTATTTACTAAACAAATTTTTTTTTAACAAATTAAGAATCTTAGAATAAATATATAGATGGATACATATAATACAATAATTCACTTAAAGGTAAATTGAATTTGACTTGATAAATAAAACTCAATATTTTAGTCTCATTCTTCCTCCTTTTCTCTTTTTGGTTTGGAGGTTAGCCTCATGTGGTGTTGGATGTTTTGTGTAAGATTTTTTATTTATTATTTTTTTTGATGGAGTTTTGTGTAAGATTAGGTGACCCTCTATAGATGAAATATACAATACAAGCATGAAGTGAATGACCCAAGAAGCCCGTTTGGTGTGTAGTGGGCCACGCGGTTGTTCAGTCACACCGACACTGCAATTCATGGCCCAAAGAAGCTGCGAAATTTCATGTGGCACGGCCCAGCCTCACACGCCCACTCTCAATTTACTTCTTCTCATCCCCTCGCAAGCTGGTGCGGTCGGTGTCAGTTGCGAACCTACTATCTATAAATTATACCGTAATCTTACGTTTAGATATCCGGACTTATATATATATAATATTATATATTCGGATTCATATATACAATAATTTATGTCTCAGCAAAAAACATAAAATATACAATAATGTATTTCCTTGGAGTTGCTAATTATAGTAAAATTTTCATATATCAAACTCATTTTAAACGTACCTCTCTATCCCGCCCAAAAGTTATGGTTGGAGTTTTTCTTCTTTTTTTCCCTTTTTGGTGCTAATAAATGGTTGGAGTTGAACAACATGTTGATTTTTCTGGTGATTTTAGACGGCAAAGGGCACAAAGATTTTCCACAAATGGAAATTGGGTCAACAAAAATAATTTCCGGTTGAATATCCTTTTGGTGCAACCACCACATGTGGGCTAACGGAAAACAACACATTTGGTGGGTTTTAATTTAATTTTATGCAACGTAACGTACCAATAATTGTCAAAACTCCATCTATGTAACTACGCTCGCTCATACTAGATTTAGTCTTCCTTCAATCACATCTTGCTGGCCACATCAATCATGGAGTACTTGGTGTTGGGGCAAACAAATGTTTGCTGCGAAATTAAACATGTACATCGTAAAATACGTTTATATTTAAACACACAATTGTAAGAAAATCTTTTGCAAAAAAAGATAGTTTATAAAACAATCATAATAAAGTGGTACTCCAAGCCTAAGTTTATGCCGTAGTTTTTCCACTTAAATTTGGCCCATTCGGCACAAAACCAATGTGGTAGAAGACAAATTCAAGTCGCTGTAGTATCTTCAATAAATTTTTATTAGTTGAGACAATCAACATCTATCTTTTTCTTATCTTAAAAAATGTACATGTGAGCCTAGTGGTTCTTGAATTTGGTATTACCCCATCCCCTTGGCTTATTGCAGCCCGCTAATGGTACATTTTGCCTTGTTGCCATTGCCAATGTTAATAATAAACTGTCGGAGTTGGTTTGTGCATTTTGAACACTATTAACTAATAGTTAGTTTGTGGTCCTTTTTTTCGACAATTGATTAACCTTCAAAGAAGGTAAAGACAATAGGCAAAATTACCCAAACGTTAACAATACACCTCAATTGGATGATCATGACTCGTAAGAACTCCTTAAAACCTAAATACAACTCCTATCTATAGACACTTCCACGATTTATAAACATATTAGATGACAAATAGTACTCCTAGCATATAACCCCAATCGACAACTAATAATAGGTCCACCGCCAAACCAAGAAGCATCCAATAATAATGAGCTCCAATTTTGTACACCACTTCGTAGCTATTCTAGCACAAAACTCACACCCTTATTACATATGCTTCGATATGTATCGTTAACGTTTGGGTAATTTTGTCCATTTTCTATACCTCTTTACCATATACTATATCCTAACCAACATACTGAAAGTATCTTAAGCGTTATGATCAACAAGTTATTCTAAGGTTTCAATATTGGAGAAATGAGTTCACAAGTTCTCATGATGTACGAATGCCAATAAGGTTTATTAGTGAACTTGCGTATTTTACAGGCTAGGTTGATAAGTGGACCTATATACCCTCCATTGAGCATTAAAACCTATTGAATATGGGCTACTACATAGAAAACTTAAGGGATGAACGACCTGTCGAATCAACCCTCAAACAATAATTTTTATTCGAATTAGGTTAAGATGATTCAAATAGAAATCGCATTAATTAAGTCCGTCATCTTACCATCATCGTATTAGAGAAGACTAGCTAGGTTGGGAAGGGAATAAGGGAAAGCAACAACAAAATCGCATCATAATTTATGACTAGCTTTACCCTTGTTTTTATTTCCTTGTATAATGTTTTTTGTTAATAATATAATTAGATTTTAGACTCCGACAAGTTTCAAGAATTTTACCAATTTTTAAAATTTGTGGCTCCTAATTTGCTTAGATATTCTAATGTGTGACATTTGATCACTTTCCCACCATTAGTGCACAATTAGTGGGTAGTATATATATATATATATATATATATATATATATACATTATGACCCGTTCAAAGTCCAAATCCACTAATTAATCAACATTAACGAGAACAAATATGATTGAGACAATGCCTTATTTAATATAATCTTCAACATCATATTCATGATAACAAGCAACAAATAGAATTTTATAACTTATCCCACACAAATTTAAAATAAATAAATGAAAAAGGAAAAGAATGGGCATCCCCCGATGCATGGAGATGGTCCATGCATGCAGAAAGCCGACCCGTGCAAAACTTTTTATAATTAAAAAATAATGCTAATAAATATTTGTTAAATGGGAAAAATTGGGAGAGTGGGCATATGATAAAGATGGATAAAATGGAATATGGGATTATGGATATGGATATGGAAATCAAATGCATTTATGGGTCATCTGGAGATGTTCAGTTACTTTGAATGTGCACCTTCTTTCACGCCTCTGACATCTCTTATTCATCACTCGGTTATTCATATCCGATCATCCGAATTGGCAAAATTTTCGGGATTACATTTTGTCTTCGTCTTCCTTAATATTCTTTCATACAAGTGTCTTTTTTTAACAAAAAAATACACCCTTGGCAACCAAATCTTCAAGCAAATCAAATTAAATGACAATTAATGAATTGAGATAGAAACAAAGTGCATTGCAACCTTTGTTTATGTGTTAAAGGTCATGTTTCATTTAAGCTGTAAGGAGTTATAAGGTTGTGAGGAGTTGTTAGCTAATACTTAATTATTATGAGTTGTTATAATTTACGAGTTGTTAGTCTGTTGTAAATGCCAAAACAAACATACTCTAAAAATGACAATGTAATTTAACGATAGGATTAGTACGTGTAAATATACGAGAGGGGTTTTATATTTTTAGATTCTCCAATTCTCAATTGCTTACTTCAACGGAAAGATAGCTAGTGGAAGTGCCTAAAACGCTGATAGTGAAAGCTCTCTCTGTGTCCAACATAATGGACATAAACAAGTCCCTATCATCACCGATTCACTGTCCTCTAAAAAAGCCAGCCCTAGGAAAGAGTCAAAAACATGCGGCTACTTTGAGATCATACATAGATTTGTATCAATTAAAAATTTGGCATTAAGTTTCTCATCCAAGTAATAATTTTCCTCCACTATTTAAAATGTGGGCAAAGCCTCAATGATTCATCCATCAATAGATGGCACCACACAAAGAGGTTAAAATGGGTGGACCACCAATATCTTTATTTAGGGGTTAGAACTAGGAAGGTGCCTTCAACTTTTGGTTAAGGTTCAAAAACATCTCTCTGTCTCTTGTGCTAATTTGTGAAGTCACTCTTTGGACATCTTTTCCCCTAGTGGGTGAGAAATCTAGAGTGGTCCTCTATTCACATGCAAGGTCAATGCAAGTGCTTCAACATTAATGGAGATTTTCTCCTCTACTTTATATTTTAAGTTGGAAGTTTAATATCAACTGTCGGAACAATATATGTTTAGTTCTCGTGTTATCTGTGATTGAAAGTGGGTGGATGAAATTTTCTATAATTATGACATTGCTTCTCTCTATTGTCTTATTATTGAATGGATTAGAGTCGCTACGAACCATTACATCACGTAATCTAATTATTATTTGTTACGAGTAGGAACAAATAATTCACGAACAGTAGACATATATACTAAAGTACTTCAATCTTGTGTGTCGATTAGACAAAAACCTCAATAGATGTAGCTGGCGATAATTAACATTATGCTAAATTGGCTTTATAAATGCCTACCATACACAACCTTAAAAACTAAAACTACGAATGTCTAACTAGACGCTACAACATGACTCAAACACAACTTGAAAATATTAAGAGAAACAAGAAGTTAACCAAATTTGACCTGATGTCGAGTATAAATAAACTATAAAAATATGCTATTTTTAATTTTTGAGTAAAGGCAAACTATTTTTAAGATGGACAACATGGAGTTAGCTTCATATTAATTAGAGCATAGAAATAAGTAGGTAGCTTAGCTTCCCAAATAAATAGTATATTAAAAGGTCTCGTATTTTATGTTAAAGTGGGGAGGTTTTAGGGTTAAACCAATGCTATTATATCACAAATACGAGTAAGACAATGGAATTTATTGTCATAAAAGAATTGAAAAGGACACATAAATACCAAACCTTTATTTGGGTTGGCTGGACGGCAAAGGGAAGGGGGCTACCAATAGTCTATGTACATATACATATTTCTAACCCCACTTTTTTCCCAAACAAATTATCACTTTATTCAAATGCATTGTTTCGACTCAATAATTCAATCACAAAATATATTTTTTATTTAAATGAAGTATAAATTACACTGATAAACACGAAGAAATTAAATCGATACTTAATATATATAAGATTTTGATATAATTCCAACTACTTTACTTTTTACGAGTATTTTATCCTCGGATAGATCTAATTTAGATTTTTTTTTCCTTTGTACGTTATTATTATCACTCCTAATATTTTCTATTCCATGCTATGTCATAGCTTAAAGCTAGCGGTGCATAAATCTTACCCGATACCTTTTGTTTTCTCCTTTTAGTCTAATTATTTTATATTTTTATGTACGTAAATAATGTAATTAAGTGGTGTCATATGATAAATAGACTATTATAAGTACCACAACTCTTGTCATTAACTCATATTTATTGATTGCAAAATTAATCTTAATGAAACTTATACCAAATAATAATATTGCATTCAAGCCATATATACCTACCAATGAATCATGTAAAATTATTAGACACCAATGAAGCTAATCTGGTTTAATTGATACTTGTCTCAAAAAATATCGAAATTCAGGAGTACAGGCACAAACTAGTTCTAGTTATTAAAAAAATCATACATTCTTTTAGTAAAAAAATAGGGAAAAAAAGATATAAAATGAAGATGAAAAAAAGTAGTGGTTTAAGAGGATATTTACCATTTAGCACATGCTTCATCAATCTTTATATGTTTAAAAAAATTGTCAATTTAAATATAAATTGGCTAAAATTAATGATATGTTATATGCATCATGATATTATTCATGGTTATTGGTCCCAACCCAAGAACATTATTGTCTCCATCAATAATAAATAATGTGTTGAAATAATTGGTAGGTATGTTTTTTTCCTTCTCCCTCCTCTTTTTATGGAATATCTCTAATTAGTGATGCTAAGTTGTTTTTTTAATGTGTAAATAATATAGGGAGAATTAAACTCTGATTTCATTAATAGAAATAAGTCATTCGACCACTAGATTATCCCCAAGGGACTAATTATATTGCTAATTATATGTTCCTATTTGATTAACTAGTTAATAATCATTCGTAATTAACTTATTGAAAATTGCATATTTTAATATAAATAGGTAATTTAGATTAAGATTTTAATTAATACCAGCCATTGGGTATAGTAAGACTTATTATCAGCACCAAAATAATAATAATAATAATAATAATAATAATAATAATAATAATAATAATAATAATAATAATAATAATAATAATAATAATAATAAGACTCGTAATATACCTAAATTAAAATAAGTAGATCTAACTAATGTATGTACTTACTTTAAGAATTGCATTTAAAATAAGTTTAGGATTGAGTAATACAGTACAAGAGTATTTGACCTATCAACGATTACCTTTTTTTTTTTTTTCTAAAACAAATAGTATTATTTTCAAAGAACAAACCTCATTTAATCATAAAATAATGCTATTAGTCCAAATGAAATGTATTGTAAAATTAATTGACAATGGAAAAATAAGTTAGCAGGCTTATATATTGCGTAACGCTTTAAATTCCATCAATGTAGGACAAACCCTATTTTCTTTTCTCGATACATCTTCTCGAGTTTTGGGATAGTATCAAAGGTAATATATGCACACAATTAACTAAACGAGGATGGTGACAAAATAACGGGCTATCTCCTGAACTAATATCATGTTAATTTTTTTATATATAAATCGGACTTTTATCGAAGAAGCAATTAATATGTATAAGGTCAAATAAGGTTGTATCATGAAAACCAATTAGCAATATATATAGGGATACTCGTGAACTTAATATATGCAAATTTATCGATGTGGAACAAATCCAATTTTCACATTCCAAATAATTAATAATTATTCTCACACGACATAAGGTATATAAGCACTAGTAGTATAGGTCGAAGGGATCTTTATGCTTGAGACTCTCTAATATCAATTATTAAACATTTATCATGTTTTTTTTTTCTATGGATTAAATTTATACACGCATACGATTTATTTTTGAATAATAAAACTTTGGTTTCTCTTTGGAAAATTGAACATTCTAAAATTAGCACTCATCACCATCGATCATTACTAACTACTCATGTTTTTTAACTTCAACCCTTGTCAACATCGATCAACATCAATCGACACTCATAAGATTTATCAACATTTGATACCATCAATACGGATCAACGTTCATTATTAATAATAAAAAAAATGTATGATCAATTAAAAATAATTGACCTTAAAATACTTATCACTTTAAATAGCATTCATTGCTTTATTGATAATTAGAAATTAGCCCATGAGTGATGGACAAAAAAAAACTAAAAATACATATATAGTTTTTTAAGCCGACCATCTCTCCTTACAGCACTTGGTAGTCACAGAAAATACTAAATAAATATTTTTTTCCAATTTCTCCTTTTTTCTTGGGGGTCTTGATTTTGTTGGCCAAACTAATTAAACTCAACCACATGTTTCCAGTCATTTTCAAATTAATTAACATCACTTAATTTCGTTTTAATCTCTAATTATGAATAATATAAGGGTGACATTCCACCTAAGATACTATTAAGTTAATCAAGTTTGGCAGGCTAATGTCCCTCTTATTCTCATGTCATTATTAACTAATTAATTAATACATTTGCGGTGACCAGATTCATAAGATTATGAGGTCCCTTTTTTAAAAAAAAAATTATGGTGATAATATTGAGATATGATTTTATATTTTTCTGATGTTGATTTAAGGAGTGGAATTTGTTATTTTTATATGTTAATTAAGACTGCCTTATAACATCAATGAGAAGGACATTGCTCAAGCACTTCTTCTTCAACTTATTTTTTATTTAGATTTCAGAGTTGACAATCTTGGTTAATTTTATTATAGTATAGATATTATATTTTTTTCATTTAAGATAAAACTATGGATAGATGAATTAACCTTTTGGAGCACAATACAACAACGATAACAACAATCATTTTTACTATAGGTTTCGCTTGTGAGAAATCTAGAGAGATCCATATGTAAACAGTCTTATCCCTATAAACACATGTATTTACAGATAGCACAATCTATTGCAAAATGGTACAAATTATGGTTAAATATAATGAAGAGAGTCCATAGTTTTTACTTCATTTTTCATGAATTATAGTTATTCAATCTCTAATATATTAGAAACAACCGTGGAAATGACAATGAATTTGAATAGTAAATTACTCAAGTTAGGAAATTATAAATTGGTAATTGCGTTTTCATATTACACTGTACATACGTAAAGACGACGATAAGATATTCAATAATATTATGAGCGAAAATACTATTTATGTTTATGTGGGCGTAATATGGCACTGAAAATATTTATATATTTTTCAAAATACATAAATTATAAAGTATAAAGTCAATCGAATATTAAAAACATAAACCATATTAATACATTAATATTATTATTTTTTTCTAATTGTAATTAATCCATAATATTATCACTACAAATTAATGGCGATATTCATCTTGTTAACCAGGATTTATTGTACTATCCACATCATTTCGTTAAAAGTTTTTTTCCAAGCCTTGAATGTTGAACCTAGTAGTTAGGGAAATCAAGCAATTAATTAGGGCAGTGTAATTAACGTTTTTTTTTTCGAATAACAACGTCCGAATTTGAGGCCTCGACTGTCTGTACGAAGAAAGTCTACAAGCTTTGACATGAAAAAATCAACTTTATGCGTTGATATAGATAGAAAGGTACACGTACCCTTTTGGTATCGTTATACACCAAAATACCACCTTTGGTTCTTCTCTGTCCCTCTCTCTTGTTCTCTCTCCCTCAATAAAACACCAGGCCAGAACCATTGGAAAGGCAAGATATGGACTCCTCTGATCCATTTCTTCCCTCATTTTCTGGAGATATTGGTTCTGCCCAGTTTTGCATATTCGAATCCCACTTTGGATTTGCCCTTCTCCAGTTCTTGCAGCAATTTCTGGTTCTCTGATTTCACTTTCTCTCTTCCCACAGCTCACTGTCGTTGCAAAATTTGGAAAAACAATCAATTTCAAGGTGCCTCTTTTTTTACTTTTGGATTTCAGTTGCACTGCATCTACATCATTTACTTGCCTTTTGCTTTTCTTGTGGTGTTTTCTATAAATTAGCTAAGAATTCTGGGTTTTGATTGTTTTATTTTTTACTAAAATGGGTTATTAAGATTTCATAATTTTGGCCTTTTTTTTGGGGGGGTTGGTTTTGGAGTCGAGGGGTTTGCTTTAATCAGAAAACGATCCAGTATTTTTGTGGATTAAGAATGCGGTTTTGGAACAAAGATTAAATGGGACCCTTCTGCGAATTGTGTATTGTTTAGTGTTTAACAGGCAAGAGTTTTGCCTGATGAAGTTTTTCTTGCCCCCCTGTCTTCTAAGTTAATCTATTTTTAAAATTAGGGCCAAATGAGTTTTGTGGAGCACATATGATTAGATTGATCTAATGAGATCATTAATAAAATGAAAGACAAAGGAGAGAGAAAGGAACTCAGAAGCTTAAAGCTCTTCATTTCTTGATCACCACATGTTAAGATTCAAGAGCCTTTTCCTTTTTTTAATGTATTCTGTGTATTTCTATGTGAATTGTCTGACAATTTTTTGGCAAACCAGATAGAGATAATACCCCATCCGCAATAGTGTTGGAATTCCATGTCAGCTTGAATATTCCCTGCTTTTCTTAGATAGATAGTTATAGTGCTACTTTAATAACTTATGGATTTATCCTCTTCCTAACCCCAGGAAATACATACAAAATAGTGTAGGATTCCTGTCTTTCTGAGTCAGATCACAACCTTCCCAAAACATTCACTTCAAGTTTGATCTTTCGAAAATTCGATATGCTTTACTTGATGATTGTTTTGCTTCAAATTTATATATAAATTTTCTGGGATTCTCTATATATAAGTTAAGCATTAAGTTTCATTTGCTGGGAATTGATTGGTGGGCATTGCATCCGCAGCAGATAGAAATGGGTCATTGGTCATCAATGTTTGATGGGCTGGCAAGGTCGTTTTTACCAAAAGAGTAAAGAATTCAGGGAGTGGTGATATTGGTAGGGAAGCTGCGGATTACATGGCTAAGAATGCTAAGAAGAATGACCTGATATTGAGGTCTTCTGGTATTGTTCATGCTGATGGATCGAAGAATTTTGCTTCGGTTTGCACGAAAAGGGGCCAGAAAGGCATTAATCAAGATTGCTGCATAGTTTGGGAGGTATGCTTTGCCATATTAGACATTGCATTATTTTATGTTCATTGGACCCTCTAAATTAAGTTATTTAAAGCTCATGAAATAATTCTGTCTGTAGGTTTAATGTTTTGTTGTTTCTGTCAGATTTTGCTTCGTTAGTTGGTTTATTCTCTCTGAAGAATTGAACTGGTCTGAGTTTATGATTGATTATTCCATCATATTCTCATCAAAAAAATAATTGATTATTCCATATATCAAATTTTAGAAGATTCGGCTTTGGTTTATGTTGATGGCAGGAGTTCGGATGTCAACCAGACATGATATTTTGTGGGATTTTTGATGGGCATGGTCCATGGGGCCATTTTGTCGCCAAGGCGGTGAGGGAATCAATGCCTCCTTCATTGTTATGCAACTGGCAAGAAACCCTCGCTCAAGCAGCGCTTAACCCGGATTTTGAGGAAGATAAAAAGATGCATTGGTTCAATATTTGGAAGCATTCATACTTGAGGACATGTGCTGCTATTGATCAAGAACTAGGGCAGCACCGAAAGATTGATGCATTTTACAGTGGAACGACTGCCCTCTCTATTGTCAGACAGGTAACTTGCTTTGTCATTGTCCCTTTATTTACGGGCTCCCAAACAGTGGAGAGGAGAGGTAGCTTTCACTTTTTAGGTAACCCCTACTGCTTTTCTTGGTTAGAAGCAAATAGAGGCAGTAATGGAGAAGTACTTAGTTCTTGAATGGGTGAACCATGTCGTTATTTTGTGCATATGCTTACCAAGAACTGCTATTCATGCTAGTAGCAAATAGGTCATAAATTGTGTGCTACTGAAGTTACAACCTTCAAATGGTGAGAGTTTTTTGCTGAAAGGTGTTCATAAGACTTGCAAGTTCCATGCTGTCAGAAATGACTTGGTGTAAGAAGGTGGAAATATATTGAAGGACTATTAAATATTCAATAACCTAAGAAGTAATCTGAGTTCAATTGCTTGATCTTGAGAATCAGGAATCAGTTACTTTAGTATGCATGCCATTCCCCTCAAAAATGTAAGTTCTTTTATTCTCACCAATTCGATCTTTAACTTGATGGATTATTGACCTAATGTTGGTGAATTTACCCATATCCATATACCTGATGCCGAGCCTCCTTCCCATATGAAAATACTTTGTATTGCTTGATGATTTAACATCTTCTCATATCTCAAGTAACCAACTCTCTTGAATTCCGAAGTGTTCATTTGGTGGTGGCCCTGCTAGGATTTGTGTAGCCTCATTGTGTTACAATATCTATGATCACCAATGCACCAAGATATGCCTCTCCAATTAGAAAAGCTAGAATTGTGAGCAGGGTCCTACTTGAAAAAGTCAGAAACTTCTGAATATGATGCATAGATGCTATGGTTTGTGATATATCTTTTTGGCCCAATTCTTCTCAACCACACGTTATAAACAATGAAAGATTTTGCTTTCAACGCGTTCTGCTTATATCTAGGGATAATCTTGTTTGATATTGGATACACATTATTTTTAGGTGAGTCTACTCCTAAATATATAATGCCTCGTCAGAACTCAATATGTTGTCAAAAGATGGTTCTTAATCTGTGATTAGTGGTTTGGGTGGTAAGGCCCATCGTTTTCTAGCAAACTTCGCGGCTGTAAGAGATTAGCCATCAACCAATCTTTTTGTTGGATGCAGAATCTGTCCTAATAATGAATTATTAATACTGACTACACTTTATTAAAATCTATAGGTTCATTAGTTTATGTCTATATGTGTCTCCTTAATGGGAAAGTTATTAATTCATTTTGCCATAGGTTACTTTTTTATGGTGATGGTCTATGAAATCTGGTGGGCAGAAAAATCAGAACTAGTGTAGGATTAGGCATCTCCCAGTACATTGCTCTATTTTTTGTCCTGATTAATTTTAACCAGCTTAAACTAGTTGAGGGTTTAGTTGCAAGTGGTCTAGGTTAATGACTTCCACCTATGCATTGGGTTTTCTAAGTCATGAGCCTGCTGATATTAGTCATTTGTCTGAACCTTTAGGAGAGGCTCCCCATCTCCTTTATTTTTTGTAACTGCTTGATGCTAACTAGGAGTGAAAGGATACACTCGCATGGTGTTTTCTCGGACAGTTTGATCTCTGTCGAAGTAGTCACTAGTGAAGCTCGTGGATCTGGTGCCTTAGTAATCCCTGTCGAAGTAGTCACTAGTGAAGCTATTGGATCTGGTACCTTAGTAATCAGCTGAAAGAGTTATGGCTTTAGTTTAAAATATCCATGAAAACAAAATAAACAACCTTCAAATAAGAAACAGAGCAATCTTATGTGTGCCATTGCATTTATTGTGATTTCATCAA
This sequence comes from Talinum fruticosum, assembly GCA_021018815.1. Taxonomy (NCBI): domain Eukaryota; kingdom Viridiplantae; phylum Streptophyta; class Magnoliopsida; order Caryophyllales; family Talinaceae; genus Talinum; species Talinum fruticosum. Next base: position 6,027,800 of record JAITYX010000002.1, on the reverse strand, counting down.
CAGAAAAAATCAAAGATTCAGCAGACATGATAATCAGCATCATGGATGTCATTACTGAAACTAGTTGACATTATTTGGGTGTCAGGATGAAAAAATCGTCATTGCAAATGTTGGCGACTCGCGTGCTGTATTAGCTACTACTTCGGATGATGGTGACTTGGTTGCTGTGCAGCTCACTATTGATTTCAAGCCCAATCTCCCTCGTGAGTTTGCCATTTTCCTCTATTCTCATCCCCTTCCACGTGGTCTAACCTAAGCATCCCAAAAGCTTAAGTAACTGCCTATTGTGACTGAAGTGTTGAAACCATAATTGCGCTTATTGCGTTATCAACTAACATGGGATGGAAAGTGTAAAATAAATGTAGACAAGGCAAGATTTGAAATCTGGAAAAAATAAGCCCTGAAAAATCAAGGTAAATCCATATTAAAGATAATTTAAGCTGAAGAAAATGGCTCTACACGGAAGTGGAAATTTTGTAAGATTAAATATGATCTCTTTTGTTGTGTTGCTCATAAACAGAGGAGGCTGAGCGCATAACGCAATGTAATGGGCGAGTGTTCTGTCTAGAAGATGAGCCGGGAGTCCACAGGGTGTGGCTGCCTGATGAGGAGTTGCCAGGGCTGGCAATGTCCAGAGCTTTTGGGGATTATTGCATTAAGGATTTTGGCCTTATATCGGTGCCTCAAGTGACACAAAGGAATATTAGCGGCAAAGACCAGTTCGTTGTACTGGGAACTGATGGGGTACGTCCCGTATTCATTTTTTTTTGGTTTATTTATGTTCCATGCGCACAATAGAATAATGCACTCTAGCTCCTTTTTTAATCTTCTTTTTTATATTCATAATCTGAAGCTTTGAGCGGTTGAATAGTGCTTTACTTAACCCATAAGGTGTCGTACAAATTGGAGAGCGTATTAAATTGATGTCATGTACTTTAGGCTGATCAAACTCTGAAACGGCAATCAAACGAGTAGTCATTTATTCAAACGAGTCGGGTCTCTCCATGGTTCAAATTTGCAAAATAACTGAAATTTGAACATTCTACTATCTCTGTCAACCTGTATTTACTATTTATATATATTCAGCTTATTAGTACAGAGAGGAATTAAAATGCCATTGTCAAATGTTCAGACATAGATAGCTTTGACGGTAGTGATGGCGATCGCACCCATCATTCCCTCTAATTTGGCAAATTTTCATTATGTTCCAATGATTATGCAAGGTTAGATTCCTGAGTAATTCCAATAACCAACTGTATGCTTGTTCAAGGATAAGGTCGTCTATATTACAATCTCCTCATACCTGGGTGTTAAAATACAGCCTTTTGCTTAAAAACCTTCTATATATCTAAAATGAAGGGTTAAATCTTCTTGCCCATGTCAAAGTATTTGATGACTGTTTCGCATGGGTAGTTGAGGCTATATGAAGAGTCCAAATAACGTGGCTGGATGGAATTCCCGGTAACCAAGCCTAACCGATGATGAAAAAGTAATTCCGTTTTGCCCAGGGACTAGTTCGGTCTATGCCCTTCTTGTCATCCATAAGACCTCCTCTTCTATTTGTCAGACCAATAACATGGTACATTGCCTGTCTCTATGCAAGGTGTGGGATGTAGTCTCGAATCAGGAAGCAGTGGAGATCATATCTTCGACCCCAGATCGTGCCAAGGCGGCTAAACAACTGGTAGACCACGCAGTCCGAGCATGGAAGCGAAACGTAGAGGGATAGCAATTGATGATATCTCTGCTATTTGTCTGTTTTTCCACCCTTCACCTCAGCAAGTTCAATGTGCTGCCCTGTGAGCAAATAGCAATAGAGAAGTAGCAATAATTGAAAAGTCACAGTGGTAGCTGTCATGTAACTTGGAGCCCCGCGATTGTTAAACTGTGCTACCCAGTGCTTGATCAGTAAATATTCAGTCGTGCCCTTGTCAAAATCTCTGTTTGCTGTAGACAGTGTCCATGTACCCTAATTCTGCTCGATTGGGCTCATAGTTACGATCTTGATTTTTAGATATCGTTGATTCGGAAACCTGGGTTGCTTCTGGTTCAGTCTCCAAATCGCTTGGCACCTAAGAGGCTCATCGTCGGGTAATGACCATTCTTGATAACTGTGCGTGGGCTTAGCTTCTCATGCACAAGTTTTACAACACTTGACGGTTGATGTCAGCGTCTCGCTGAGCCGCCAAGTCCAGGATCTAGTTGTAGTCCCAATGGTTTTCCAACAAATGAAGTCAATTCCCAATGAAAAAGAGATCTAACTTGCCTACAAGCATCTGGAACTAGGAGTTGATAGCTCATGTATTCTGACTATTTTTGTATATCAAAAGCTTTTGCACACTCTCCGTTAACTAAGCATAAGATGGATTATTTGGAAGCTATTCTTTTTGGGCGACTGGAGCTTTTAAATTCAATTTGTACACTCTTTTTTCTGATGAAATATCAAATAATCAACATGTGAGTCTGAAATTTAAATTTAGTGATTTACCTTGCTTTGGTTGGTTGTATTATATGATTTTAACAGTGCGAGAATGAAAATGCTATCCCACATCGGGAATCAAAGGTCATGAAGAAAGAGAAAAGAAGAATATATGGGCGTGAGGTGAGAGTCATAAGAGATTTAATCCGTCCTGTCAGGGGTGCATGGCGACTCGTTAATGAACGTATAGTGATGGCGGGTCGTGCCGACACCACCTACAACGAACACATTTTATTTAAAGGCGAGTGAGGAATCCCACCCTACTTAGGTGGGCCTTGCCCGCCAATTTTTGGAAAGCTCCCTCAGTGGAGCTCACTGCTTAGCCCACTACCGTAAACTTTTTGGGACTTCAATTCGGACTAAAGTCTATGGTATTTAGTGAAATAAGTTGCTAAATTACAATGAAAAATTTTTATTTCGTGATTGAAAAAGTAAATCAACTTAAATAATTAGTGATTATGTTGTTCATATATTGGTCTATCTATTTCTTTTATCCCCCATTTCTTTTAAATTGTATTTACCCATTTCTTTTAAATTGTATTTACAGCATGTAGCCGTATTTACATGGTCAATATCAACAACACATGGTCAATATCAACGACACATTAGTGTTTAATAAAATTTGTCCTCTTTTTTTGAATAGGAAAAAAACACTTAATGTGTAATAAAGTTTGTCCTTTTTTTGAAGAGGAAAATGTGTAATAAAGTTTGTCCTTTTTTAAAGAGGAAAAAAAAACAGTTATATGTAACGAAATAATATTCATCATGCCTATTCTTAAATTGATCACTAGATAATTACTAATATTATAATTGTTATGTCAAGAAAAGGCTACATGTAACAAGAATAATATTTGTCATGTGGATGCATTGAAAAGAAATAAATGAAAGTCTCACGCCTATTTATTTCAACTAAAAAAATTAAAACAGTAAGCAATCGGACGTGATAAATAGTAGGTTAAAATGTTACTCCCTCCGATTCAAAATACTTGTAATTTTTTAATTCTAATGACATATTAATTATTAATTTATCAATTTTATTCTTATTAATTATCTTATTTCTCTTCTTTTTGTATTAATTTTATTCATTTCCAATGAAATATTGGGGGTAACTTGGTTTTTAACGCAAAATTTATCATAAATTTTGTTTTTTTTTATATTCCTTCGTAACTTTAAAATGACATTTATTTTGAAATGGATGGAGTATTATTATTTTTCTACATTATGACATTTGTAATTGGTAGGAGTATTTTGTGAATAATTGAATCCCTGTATTAATACTAATCAATTCCATAAAACGAAGGCCACCTCAACACCTTTTTCCTTGTGAGATTTCGTCAACATTCACCGCCTTAGCTTGCTGTCATTGTCTTTTCTTTCCATGGAAAGTGCTGTCTACGGAATTAGGCCCGTAAATTCCTTCGGTTAACAAAAGGAAAAGTAAGGGAAAGACTAAGAAAAAGAAGTAATGCATATAGTTATTGTTTTTGGGCGGTATATGAGGGATGTTTAGAAGGCTGATATGGATCGGGGTTTGGGGAGTGTCAAAGTCCAGAGCAGTCCGGGATATTGGCAGAGTTCTTTAGCTGTTAAGGTTGTCTCGGGACATCCTTAATGAAAAAATAAATTGTTAAAATATATAGTTAAAATTTTTTAAAAATTCATAAAATTGTTAAATGGGACATTCATAAAAAATAATGATATTTATAAAATTCAAGAATATTTAAAGCACGACAGTTTTAAATATCTCTGCTACCTCTGCCACTAAGGAAGGAAGGAAGGTAGTTGAGTCTGCGTTGACGCATTTACGAGTGCAAATGATAATATTGTAAATTTTGCGAGTGTTTCTAATATTATTGTGAAAGATAACGGCGGAATGACTCTCCAAATATGGGAGTCCGGCATTCTATATATATATAAAAGATAATACTGAAAAATAATTTACAATTATTTTGTGTACAATAATATCTCTAATACTATATTACGCCCCTTCAAGTCGATCGGGAGAACGCACGGACAACTTGTACTTAAGAAACTAAAATTGTTGAGATGACAGCCCTTTAGTGAAGATGTCCGCAATCTAAGAAGTAGTAGGAATATATCGCACAACGAGATCTCCATCGGCAACCCGTTCTCGAACAAAGTGATAATCCACGACCATATGTTTGCTACGGTCGTGATTGACCGGATTGGCGATCATATATGTAGCATCGATATTGTCACAATATAACACACAGGAGTGGCAAGGGTGATACCAACATCAAACAAAAGCTTACGAAGCCAAAGTGTCTTAGCAACTCGTATAACCAAGAGCACGATACTCGGCTTCGAGTGGATGATTTGGAGACTGTGGGTTGCTTTTTAGAACGCCAAGATATGAGATGAGGACCAAAATAAACAAGCATAGCCTATGGTAGAGCGACATGTGTCATGACAACCAGCCCGATCAAGCATCGGAATAGGCAATAATGACCGACGAGTGAAGAGGCGACGACGAAAAAAAAGCCCATGGTCAAGAGTCCCTTGCGAGATACCGAAAATACGCTACACAACATGCGGATGAGAAGTACGGGAGCGTGCATAAATTGGGAAACTACATGCACTCGCATAAGCAATATCGAGTCTAGTCATGGTTAAATACTGCAAGGCACCTACCATACTTCATGACTGAGAGGGATCGGCAAGCGAGTTCACCGTATGTAAGAGATAGGGTGGTCCGAGCATGAGAAGGAGTTTTAACAGAGGTACAAGTTTGAAACCGAAATTTATGTAAGAGATTTAAAACATATTTCTGCTATGTCAAAAATAATCCGAGAGGAGATCGAAGCACTCGAATGCCAAGAAAATAACTTAGGTTCCCAAGATCTTTTAATAACAATATCTCTAATACTCTATTAATTATGTTATTCTTTATCTATACACTATATAATGCCAATCTTTTCAAATTTTGAAATGTCTGCAACCGGAGTAAATTAAAGAGTTTCGTCCAATAAAAAAATAAATAATTTATCATTTAAAAAATAAGTTTCCACTCATCTATGGACTCTAATAATAATAATAATAATAATAATAATAATAATAATAATAATAATCATAATCTATACAATATATAATAGCAATCTTTTCAAAAAGATGACATGGCGGTCCGAGAGTGAATTTAGGAGTTTCGTTCAATAAAAAATAATAATTTATCATTGAAAAAAAATAAGTTTTCACTCATATATGGACTCTTTTTACTCCATGCCAAAAAAAAATAAAAAAATAATTAAAAAAAAATAATAATAATATATAGTTTTTCAGAAAAATTAAACAAAATTAAAAATAATAAAATAAAAACATAATCTTAAATAAAAAGTTAAACAAATAATAAAATGCACTAAATAAATACAAAAATAAATAATTAAAATTACCAAAATATTAAAACTATTTTATGGACCTAATAGCCTAAAAACCTAAAATATAAATGAAAAAACTAAATTTATAAATTTATTAAATTAAAAACATGTTTTAACTTAAACAGTAAATAAGTCTGAAAAATTATCAATCAGTTATATATTATAAAATTATCTAATCTTAATATAGAAATTAAATAATAATTAATCGTTTTAATTAATTCATAAAAATATAAAACAGAAAATAAAAACAAAACTAAGTAGAAAATTAATAAATAAAAAGTATACAAAATTATATAATATATTAAATCAAAAATATAAATATAAAAGTAACCTAAAACCCAAAAATATTTTTTTTATAGTTTTCTAAAAAAATTAAACAGAATTAAAAATAATAAAATAAAAATATAATCTTAAACAGAAAGTAAAATAAATAATAAACTACACCAAATAAATGAGAAAATTAATAATTAAATTACCAAAATATTAAAAAAATTTTGGACCCGAATATACCCTAAACACCTAAAATCAAAATGAAAAAACTAAATTTATAAATTTATTAAATTAAAGACTTGCTTTAACCTAAATTAGAAAAAATCTAAAAAATTATCAAATCAGTTATAAAAACTAAGAAAATTAATACTAACAGATTAAAAAGATTCTAACTAAACCCTGTAATAATATAAAAATAAAATTAACTGAAGAAGACTAATTTTATTCTAACTTCTAAAAAGCTCGACTAAAAAATGACAAAAACGAACAGAAAAGTAATCTAAAAATTAAAATATATTAAGACATCAAATAAAATTAATATATATAGTTATGTATTTATTTATTTAGGGTTTGGATTGTATATTAGCTCTCATTTATTTTTATGTACATTGATATACAATATTATTTTGGGCCTGAAATATAATAATTTTGTCTAACATTATTAATTTTTCATTGTTGATGGTGTTTTTACTTGGTGTCATAAAATTGTATTAGTTCAAAATATATTTATTATAAAAAAATTTTAAATTATAATCAACAGGAACGTGTTATAAAAATAATATTTAAATATTTAACTATATGAGGAAGCAATTTGTTTATTACCTTCATCCTATGTACAGAATAATTTAATAAACCTTAATAAATCATAAATTAAAATAATAAAAATATAACAACTACATATATACTTGATATTAATAATTAAAAATACCTACACGATAGAAAATTATGATTCAAATATGTTGTGGAATAAAACGTAATGAGTAAAAAGTTATGAATTATATTGCTTTAGTTCGTAATTTGTGTACTTTAAGTTTATAATTTGTGTTGTATTTAAAGGATTGCAAACTTAATATGCCAACTTCTATTAAGCCCATATGATTTCGAATAAATTTATTTGTCTCAAAATTTTTGCACAACATACGGATCATTTTTTGGTTACAAATACAATTTATTTTAGTTTCTTCCTAACATGTCTATCTCGTGACTTATTATTTACAAACATATTTAAATCATATCTTTTACTATTGTAAGTTTTCTAAATTATTAAAAGATGAGTTATTGTTATCAAACCTCCCCGCCATCTTGAAATAGAATTTTATGTTACTCTTATTATGTTAATTAATTGAGAGGAAGAGTTGTTTCGCGAGGAAGCAATTGGTTGTTGATCGAGTAAAACATGTATTTATAAAATCTCAATTGTAACAATATTTTTGCCCCATTGATTTACTACTAAAATCACGATCAATTTTCAATATAAGTACAAAACGCAGATGATTTTGTTACCTTACGCTGCGAATTGACCTATCATGCCCTTTACTATGATACAAATTACATATTATTGTTAAATATATTTGGATCACTTCTATCATTATAATATTTTTCACTATTAATCTCAACATAAGTAGTTATTATATGTTTAATTATCTTTGTGTGAAGAGGTAGGTGAGAATGGATAAATCATTGTATTCACCTTATAATTTTTAAAAAATAAGATCCCATTATGGGTAAATGTATACTTTTTAAGAGTTCGTGTAATATTTAAGTTAATAATGTTTTAGTAGGTTGGTTGCATATAAATATTTATCTAGGCGTCTATTAAGTTAAATTAGTATTGACTTTGTAAATAGTTATGAATTATAAGTTTGATATTCTTTTATTGATTTGATGTACTTTATATTGTAATATTAATTTGTAACATAATGATATTTATTGTAATTTATAGGTCATCTACCTCAATATCTATCAATTATATATTATTCCTTTTCCTACTAATATTTACCTTTTGATACCCAAACATATTGTCATACTATTTTTATAATTGTATGAGTTAGGATTATTTAAATTGTTTGATTCTTAGAGGGCTCGACTTCTTAATATTTCAAATCACGTGTGTAATCTTAAAACCTTAATGATATTTTTTAACATTCTTTTTTATTTATTATTTTAGATTGTTTATTTATTCATTTGAAATTTAGAATGATTGGAAAATGAATGTGTGTTGGGCTCTAATGATTTTTATGTGTTGGGTTCGATAACTTTGATGAGTCACGAAAGCGTTTTCGTTATGAGGGGATAACATGTACAAGAATGTTGTTGAAGGTGAATTCATTCAATAAAATCAAATGATCGAGAAAAGAAACTCACAAGTACAACATTCGTTGCGTAATTCAATAATTTCTTAAGTTATGTATTATACAATATTGTTCAGTGCATAGCACGAGTCCAGACTAGTTATTAATAATAATAATGCTGATTTGCTAAGGCAAACAATCAGTAGATTAGGAAGGATAAGAAGAATAACAAGTGAATTTGTTTGGTGGTTGGATTCGAATTTGACACTTTTAATAAAATGAGTACCCAGCATTTGTTTAGGTAATTTTCATTATTAGTAAATTGTAACAGTTTACATATTTTATGTTCTTAAAAAATTCAAACATTTAACATAAATTTTATATAAGAATTTCTTTTTATGAAATTCATTTGTATATTTAATCTATATGTAGCATGCTTTAAATTTTAAATTGATATTTCACAAAGAAAATAATATGAATATTTGATCTTGCAAATTAAAGGAAAAAAGAATCTTAAGGGATGATTTTTTGAGTTAGATATTTGAGCCGATATAAAATTAATTTGTTAGATTAATATATATATATATATATATATATATGTGTGTGTGTGTGTGTGATTCTTCATGTCAATAAAGTTTAAGTTTGTCAAAATTAAAGTTTTGCTATTCATATAAATTCATGGAAGATGCAGATGTCACAATCAACAATAGTATCATCTATGTATCATTTATCTTTTTGAGAATTTCGGTTTGACTATATAAAAAAAGATAAATAATAATTAATATAATTTATTCCTTTTTTAAAATTTTGGATCGATGTAAAAGACGTAACTTTTTATGAATTATATGATTTGGAAGTGCTTGTCATTTTCTGAATTTTGATAATTACACCATTCAAGGAAAATCACCAAATATTAAACATGTATATATGTGATTGTCACAAGTCAAACTCATATATTTAGCAATAAATATATATGCATAAATAGCTTTATTTTTGCCTCCACGTCACCCTCTTTTCCAAGTTCTCTTGCTTGATAGTGGGAGTGCTCAATTATTACTTTTTTTTCTAAAAAATTATTTAATGCCCTAAACCTTCATTTTCATGATATTTCGTTTTCAAAATAGATTAATATATAAAGTGGCTACCTAAATCAACTTTAATATTCTATAAAAAAAAATAAACTTTAACATATCGGACAATTTTATAGCATGTATGTGAATATGAATATATTCTCCCTATGACTAATCCTACCTCCCATTCAAAGTATCATGCCTTTCAACTGTAGTGTGCATTATTATATTATTACTCTCCCTAAATTATTAAAATCAAAATAAAAATGGCTGATGACTCCTGAGTACTTCTTTTGCTCCGTGCTTCGCTTATTTTCTGAAAGGTACCCTTTCTTTAGACGGGGGACGCAAGAGGAGAAAAATAAAGGGTATGAATTATAAGTTGACATAAATATATTATCTCGTAGTTTTTTATTTTATTTTAAATGATAAAAAGGTTTATTAGAGGCGTATATATGATGTAAATTACTTTAAGATCATGTGAGGAGAAAAAGGAGGAAATATAATTTATAGTTTAAATTTGTTAAATTGATGAAAGTGAGATGAGGTATGTTCTTAGGGCATGTTTGGTTGGATGTAATCAAAGTAGTAATGCAATCAAATTGGTAATGGTGATTACATTACCATGTTTGGTTACAACTTTGTAATGCAATAAAAATTATATTGTAATCACATTAACCTCTATCTATGCAATTACAATTACTTGAAAATTTACTAAACAATCATGATTACATCCATTCTTGTGATCAAATTTTAACACTCTCAATAATTCTCTCTCTCTCCCCCTTCTCAATTCCATATCCATTTTCTCTTTCTTCCTTGGCAAGCAAAAGATTTATCCATTTGATAAGAAACTTTATTTTTTTTCTTCTATTATCTTAATATATGATATAATCATTAGGTTATTAAGAGAAAATTTTAACTTTAATATTTTGGATTTAAAATTTAAGTATTCAATTAAAAAGATAAAAGAAGCTTAAATTAAAATTTTTAGATCAATTTTTTTTACTTGTTAACACTTATCTTTAATTCAATAAATATTTATCATAAATAAAATAATTTTAGTTTGTATTTTTTATCCATGAAAAAAATACAAAACTTAATTATATGATAAAAGAGATTAAAAAAGCTCAAATATAAATTTAGAGTTTAAAATTTTGTTATGTGGATAACATTTATCTTCACTACGACAAACATTTATTACCACTAGAATAATCAAATTGATTTTTTGCCAGAAAAAAATTTAAAATTAGGAAATATGATATAAAAGATTAAAAAAATCTCAACTATGATTTTGAATTTAAAATATTTTCATGTGGATAACATTTATTTTTATTACTATATTTATTGTTATTAAAATAATATAGTTTTTATTTGCAATAAAATTTGATTATTTGATAGAAAATATTTTAAAATCTCAAATCTAAATATATAACTCAAATTTTTATTTAGATAGCATTTATCTCCATTACAATAATTTAATTACTAACTTTTGTCATTGAAATAATCCATAACCATTGTGATTACATTACACATTTTATATAACCAAACATGGTAATGTAATTGTTGTCCCATTACATTGCATATCTAATTACGTTACATAGTTGATTACATTACACCTCTATTACATTACATCCAACCAAATGCCATATTATAGTTATATATTTTATTTTATTTTATTTTTTTAGTAGATTTGATAAATTTATTTGGCACAAAGCCAAATGTAATTGATAAAATTTACACGTAAACTTTTAATATTAAATTATTTTACAAGGATATTGAAATTGCAATGAAATTGAAATTTGTGTTTAATTATTGTTTGACGTTAAAAAGTGAATGAAAAGATATCCACCCCTCAATGTTCGAAAGTTTAGTGCCCGAGCATGGTGCGCACTTACACGTCACTATTGGAGAACTTCCATTAAATGATAAAAAAAATAAAAATTCCATAACCATGTATTTTTTTTGGGTTTAGATTAGTATTTGGAAATTTATCGTGAGAATATGAGGATAAACATATGATATGAGAATTTCAAAGTGTCATGAATTACTCGTAAAATAACTTAAGAATTGCTCATGCCAACTTTAGCTTTTCTTTTAAACTTTTTTGCCCTTTTGGCAACTTTAGTTTTTTTTAATTTTTAAAAAGAGAGGGCTTATATGTGTAGTAAAATTTATTAAATTAAGGGTAAGCTTGAAATTATTTGAAAAACGAAATTTATTTATGTTTATGTTTGTTTATATTATTTTATATTATTTTATGTTTGTTTGTTTCTTATTTTAACACTTATTTTTGTTCGTTTGTTTCTTATTTTAACACTAATTTCCATTCGTTTATGTTTGTTTCTTTTTGTTTATATTCATTTTCATTTGTTTATGTTCGTTTCGTTTATATTTATGTTTATATATGTTTTGTATATAATTTCAAACAGGCTATAAGTAAATAAAAATTAATTGTGAAAATATTACTCGTACTTTACGGACCCTAAGAAGTTAAAGATAAGTTATTTTCCCGATAATGGTTTGGCTCGCGGGTTGAAGAGAAGAGGGGAAGAAACGAGAGATTGCGAAAACGAGAAAATAATGCGATACGAAACGTACGAACGGGGATATGGACGCTAAGTACGAATATCCAACTCCATTTGAATTAGTGGTTTGGAATCCGCAATAATACTTTTTCCAAAATCATACGCAATTTAACTCCTCGGGTGTGCTTATCAGCCTATCATCAATAAGCACAGATACTTATCACTCTCTCCCTCTGCAAAAACGCATCGAACTCAGCAGGACAGAGAGAGAGAGGAGAGAGAGAGAGAGAAAGGGATGAAAGAGAGACCATGAGGAAGTCCATTTTCTCTCTCCTCTTCGACACCTTTATTATCTATCTTCCCTTCTCTCTCCTCCTCTCGCTCTCCGTCCGCAGCTCTTCCTTTATCAAGCTTTCAAACCCTAGAAATCCTCGAACTTCGAGCCCCTCCTTTCTCCCCTCGTTTCAATCTCCCCCTCCCCCTTCTCAACTAATCCCTAACAAACCCTAGAAAACCCCAGCTCTGAATGCCATCGTTCGCCCTCGTTTAGCTCGGTTCATGGCCTGATACCGGGCTTTCTCTCTCCTTTTGTCTGATCTGTGAGCTCAATTGAAGTTATCATCTCTCCGTTGAGCTCATTCCTGGGGATTTCTTTGAGGTTGATTTTTTATTGTTCTTGGATTTTTTTTCTTGGAGAAATGTCGTCTTTAAGCCGGGAATTGGTTTTTCTTATACTTCAATTTCTCGAAGAAGAGAAATTTAAGGAGTCTGTTCACAAGTAAGCTACTATCGTATATGCTCTGTTATTTTCTATGTGGTTAATTTTCAAACATTTATCTGGTGTATGTATTTGGCTGCTGATACAATTGAATTTTTTTTTTTAAATTTTATTTTTAGGGAAGGATGGATGGAGAAAATGATTGGTTTTCATGTAATATTTGGATTTGAAATTTTAAATAGACTTGTTACTGTGCTGTGAACTGAATCCTTCAATTTTTATGCGTTCTTTGGGGCTTTTTTGGGTGGGTGGGTGGGTGGGTGGGGGTTAGGGGTTAAGAAGCCGTTGAAACCCCAAATTTGAATTTTCCCTTTTCGTTTAATCCTGGGACTTGGTTGCTAATATGGTTAGTTGATGATTTATGACTCAAGTGTTTGGTCTTAATTTCAACGTTTATGTTGTTGCATGTAGGCTTGAGCAGGAATCAGGATTTTTCTTTAACATGAAGTACTTTGAAGAGAAGGTTCAGGCAGGAGAATGGGATGAAGTTGAGAAGTACTTATCTGGGTTTACCAAAGTTGATGATAACAGATACTCTATGAAGATATTCTTTGAAATTAGGAAACAGAAGTACCTAGAGGCTCTTGATCGGTATGATTCAATTTCCCTGACTTCTGTTGACGCGTGCATATTTTGGAGTGAAAACTGATCTTATTTCTGGTTGTTTATTCGATTTTGTCAGGCAAGACAAAGCCAAAGCTGTTGAGATACTAGTTGGTGACTTGAAAGTGTTCTCGACATTCAATGAAGAGCTCTACAAGGAGATTACACAGCTTCTAACCCTGAACAATTTCAGGTTTGTCTCATTAACCTTACTTATCACTCATTTTAACACATTAGGACAAGCATAGTGAATGCATATCAGGAAATGAAAAAGATAACTCAATTTGGACAATGTGCTTTAGAGTGTTGGTGACTGCTATGTGAACTGTAGGAATCAAATTTGCACAAGCTTATACAAGACAAATCCTTGCTGCTTGCTGGTTGGCCATTGGAATGAGTTCTGAGCTGGTCTCATGTATCAGGTCTCAAAAAAGGAGAGCTGTTTATGTTGTATTTGTGTTTTTCCGACAAGATGGCTTATTGTTCTGTGTTCAATTTTTATTCTTGTGAACTTGGCTACTTCTTTGAAAATTATTAGAGCCTTTTTCCCGCATACTAGTATTTTGTTATATTTAGTCAAATTCTATCACCTGTGATGAATCGTGACAGCTGATGGAACTGGGTATGCAAGATACTTGCTGTATTCCTGTCGTCAGATCATATTGACTAACGAACACCAACAGGAGAAAAGCATTCTTTTTTCTGCCTATGTTGATGTTGTATGGCTAACGGCAGATACACATGTTTTCTGATATTCTCTGATTATGTCTTATATTGATTCCTTTTTGCTGGACACTTAAGGGAGAACGAGCAGCTCTCAAAGTACGGTGATACCAAAGCCGCACGTAACATCATGTTAGTAGAGCTTAAAAAGCTGATAGAAGCAAATCCACTTTTCCGCGACAAGCTTGTGTTTCCTACTTTGAGGTCTTCACGATTGCGTACCCTGATCAATCAAAGGTAAGAGTGTAACTGCTCCGTCATATGTTTGGACAGTAACTTTTGCTGCTGAATCTGATAATTATAATTTGAGCATTTGATGCTTTATCGGATGCTTACAGAAGTAAGGTTGTCTTACATTATTGGATCTGCCCAAACCCCGTGCAAGCGGGACCCACGATGAGAGTTGTTATTAATGCTTTATTGGACCCTAGTGTGTCTTTTGAATGACGATATACGCTAAAATTATTGTTAGCTGAATGGATTAGTAAATTAATATATTGATTAATGCTGTAAAACAGTGAGAGAATACATGTATAATATGTGATTAAGGAACTACTGAAGATTCTGGACTGGTTTGACATGCTGTATTATCAAATAATTGGTGGATAGTAAGGGTGTGATTGTATGTACTATCTTCATGGTTCAATATTATTTTGAAGATAGCTGGTTAGTTCCCTAGACGAGGACCTCCGCATGGCATTGTAAGGTGATGGGAGTCCTTATTAGCATATTTAGGTTAAATATTATTCAATCAAATGAGAATAATAGTCCTGAAAACTTTGCCAAGGGGAGGAAGATTTGCCTCATGATCAATTTGTTCTTGTAATGCTTGATGATTGCTAGGTTTAAGACTGGAAAACCTATTGGCTGCTTTGCCTATTGCTTCCTTGAAGTACACTGCCAGGACTTAGATTTTAGATGCACCCAATGGTTTCTAAGCGTTTTGTTACAGTTGGCTACATTTTAAAGGCCTCTTATTCTGGTTGACTGCATTCTATTTAGATTCAATTTTTTTTGAGGGTTGAGCCACTATCACTGGATTTGTAGTAAAAATGGAGCAGATTGGTGTTTGTTGGCTGATCTAGTGAGTCTTTGATCCTTGCAGTTTGAATTGGCAGCATCAACTTTGCAAGAACCCTAGACCAAATCCAGATATTAGAACATTGTTCACTGATCACACTTGTGCGCCTCCAAATGGCGCTGTTGCACCTGCACCTGCACCTGGACCTCTGTCAGTTGCTGCCGTTGCAAAACCAGCTGCTTATACACCTATTGGACCTCATGGTGTATGTTGCCTACAATCTTTTTTGTTTTTTTTGGTCATTGATAGTTTTTCAATGTATATTCACGTATTTAATTGTTAGTATATTAATTCGATCTTACTGTGCAGCCTTTTCAACCTGCAGCAGCTGCAGCTAGTGCTAATGCTTTGGCGGGTTGGATGGCCAATGCTGCTGCATCTTCATCTGTTCAAGCAGCTGTTGTGACCGCATCTTCCATTCCTGTCCCCTCAAATCAAGGTTAGCATCTGCATAAGTTAAATGTTTTTGAATGATCATATATATGGTTGTTGGAGGCTGACTTTTTGTTTGCTGTTGGAAATATTATATTTAGAGCCATGTTATGCTAAATTTCTTTACATTATTTTGCATAAATGTTGATGACACTTTTTTCCTTTTTTGGGTTGGGTGGTGTGGTCTGGGGAAGGAACGCTTATCTTAATCACTCAAAATCCCAGACCTGTTACTTTATGAATATTATTTGCATGTATCATCATAGTTTTTGCTATAAAGCTCTAGTGTTGCAAGGGCTGTGATGTGTGCTAATTTTACAGGATCACTAATACATCAGTTTGATCTCTGTCTTTTCCTTTGTCTTCTTCCATCTGATCTAACACGTGTCTTTTCTTTTTGATAGTTCCAATTGTTAAACGTCCAAGAACACCTCCAGGAACTATAACCATGCTTGACTATCAGAATCCTGATCATGAACAGCTGATGAAACGTCTGCGCCCTGCACAATCTGTTGAGGAGGTAAATTTTAGCTTTATAATTGCCATATGCTTTGGAGAAGATCTTTTAGGGGCTGCATGTTCGGATAATCTATTACTGACCTTGTTTTCATGTTCTTTTGGCATTGCATCCAGGTACTGACCTTATTTTCATGTTCTTTTGGCATTGCATCCAGGTTACATATCCAACACCCCGCCATCAAACTTCTTGGTCACAGGATGACCTGCCCAGAACTGTTGCTTTTACTTTGCACCAAGGTTCTGCTGTCACAAGCATGGACTTCCACCCCTCTCATCACACATTGTTGCTCGGTGCGGAGTCTAATTTACAGTTTAACTTCAGCTGTTTGATATTTGCTCCTTTTGGCCTTATTCTAGCTTTTTCTTTTGATTAGTCGGTTCCCTTACTGCTGAGATTACACTTTGGGAGGTTGGATTACGTGAGAAGTTGGTTTCAAAGCTGTTCA
Organism: Talinum fruticosum; assembly: GCA_021018815.1. Classification (NCBI taxonomy): domain Eukaryota; kingdom Viridiplantae; phylum Streptophyta; class Magnoliopsida; order Caryophyllales; family Talinaceae; genus Talinum; species Talinum fruticosum. The sequence goes on along the minus strand of JAITYX010000002.1, from coordinate 6,011,188 downwards.
AAATTTGGGACATGACTGCGTGTTCATTACAGTTTCAGGTTATTATGTCTGCTTGTCGAATATATTTTTCTCTGAGCATTGTGTTGTATTTCATGTTGTGGTTAATCCATTTTTGAGACTGCACAAATTGCTCTGTATATGTTCACAGTTTAGTACTATACAGCCAGTTTCTGATGTCCCAACATGTGGGAAATGTTTGTGTGGTAAGGGGTTCAAGGAAGAGTGAATGGCAAAGCCTTGTATGGATTCAGGTCTTAAAATTAATTGATCCTAATTCCTATAATCACTCTCTCTCTCTCTCTCTCTCTCTTACATTCATACAAACTAGTCCTTTCATTCTTATCATAATGATTGTTAGTTCTTTACAGGCTGCCTTTTCTAAAGATGGGATATCCGTGAATCGTGTGGCATGGAGCCTAGATGGAAATTATGTTGGTATGTTGGCTGGAACTTACACTGTGCTTTTGTTGTTTTTTCCCAATATGATCCTTATATATGTCTTGCTTGTTGCAGGAGCTGCATTTAGTAAACACTTAATTCACTTGTATGCTTATTCTGCACCCAATGATCTTCGTCAACATTTGGAGGTAGTTGAAAGTTGTGCTGCCTTTTTTTGTTCAACTATGAACTTCAACCTGACTGCTTTGTACTTGCAGATCGATGCACATGCTGGCGGGGTGAATGATTTAGCTTTTGCTTACCCTAACAAGCAACTTTGTGTTATAACATGTGGAGATGACAAGTTGATTAAGGTGACAATGGAGAAAATCCCCCCCAAAGAAAAAGGAAAGTTCGGCATACTATCGAGTGTTGACAATTGTCCATTTGCTAATGCTTACCATGATACAGGTGTGGGATATATCAGGAAGAAAGCTATATACTCTTGAAGGCCACGAAGCACCAGTATATTCTGTATGCCCTCACCACAAGGAGAACATCCAGGTATCTAGTCAATTGATTTCTGTAACGACAATTTCTGTTGACTTCAAATTAGATCTTGTTACTCAGTAGATAGGAAAATGTGACAATTTCACTGCTAATAGACTTTGTACTAGTAAGAGTCTATCATCTTTCAGTATCCTCGTGATTTTGTGGTTTTATTTGTTCCCAGTTCATCTTCTCTACTGCAATTGACGGGAAGATTAAGGCTTGGCTTTATGATAACACGGGTTCTAAAGTAGATTATGATGCTCCAGGACACTTTTGTACTACAATGCTCTACAGTGCTGATGGTAGTAGGTATGATCAGTTGATATGTACATTACCGGAAAACAATTGGAGTCAATTGATTTCATTCTTGATATCTGGAAAGTATATTGAAAATGGTATTAATATATTAGACAAAATCTGGTTGCTTTATTGTAGACTATTTTCTTGTGGAACAAGTAAAGAAGGAGACTCTCACCTGGTTGAGTGGAATGAAAGTGAAGGGGCAATAAAGAGGTCATATATTGGGTTTCGGAGAAAGTCAAGTGGTGTTGTGCAATTTGATACTACACAGAATCACTTTTTAGCTGCAGGAGAAGATAGTCAGATAAAGTTTTGGGACATGGATAATGTCAATCTTCTTACTCATACAGATGCAGAAGGAGGACTTCCGGTTGGTTTACTTGAATTGTCAATATGAAAGGGAGAATACACTTTTAATCTGGACTGCTGCTTACTTTTCTAATCTGTTTCAGCTGCTGCCTCGCCTGAGATTCAACAAGGAGGGTCACCTGCTTGCTGTTTCTACAGCAGATAATGGAATCAAAATACTTGCAACTGCTGCTGGGCTTAGATCTTTAAGGACAGTGGAAGCCCCATCTTTTGAAGCGCTTAGGACGCCTATTGAAGCAGCTCTTAAGGTGATGTTTCATGTTATTCTTCTTGTTTGAACTTTGGATTTATTCAAATGAGAGAAATATTAGCTTGTGTCAAATCTATTCTCATTCTGTGGCTTTGAACCTGTTTTTTTAAAAAATTGTTGTGCTATTATATTACTCTGTGCAGAATTTCTAATAGAAAACTGCTTTGACTTCCCTAATAAGAGAGCGTTACATGGAGATTTGTGGTATTTTTCAGTTTTTCTCACCAACTTTATTGTACCCATGTCTATGTTGATTACGAAGAACTAATGGATGGTATCTTTGGTTGTTGACATGGCTTTGAATGTATTTTGCGTGAATTAGTAACCTGGATGAAAAATAGGAGTAGAAATTGGCTTCTCTAGAGCATCTTTAATATTTGATGATCATTCTCAGTGTGTTCATTTTTGTGCATCCCTGGAGAAAGGAAGAAACTTCATCCCTCTGCTAATATTTGACTGATATGATTACCTTGACCACAGAATGGAGTTGATACAATGGCAAGAAACATGGAAAAGCCTAGGGCAGTTGAAGATACAACTGAAAAAGTAAAACCTTGGCAGCTGGCTGAAATTGTGGAGCCTGTTCAGTGCAGGCTAGTGACCCTACCAGAAAGCTCAGAAAACTCCAATAAGGTTTGTTGAATGACCGCTGCTATTGTAATTTGCCTCACTGAACTTTTTTCACTATCTGCTTGTCGCCTGCTTTCAGATTGCCCGTCTTCTTTACACTAATAATGGTGTGGGGATTTTGGCACTTGGGTTCAATGGTATCCAAAAATTATGGAAATGGAGTAGAAATGAGCAAAACCCTACCGGAAAGGTAATGAATTGATTGAAACCTCCTCTTTTCTCTCGAAATAAAGCAAAGATCTTTAGAATGGACCATTTCTGAAATTGTTGTCTCTAAAGGCCACTGCCAGTGTTGTTCCTCAGCATTGGCAACCAAATAGTGGTCTTCTTATGAATAATGATGTCTCAGGTGTCAACCTTGAGGAAGCTGTACCATGCATTGCTCTTTCAAAGAATGACTCTTATCTAATGTCAGCTGCTGGTGGAAAGGTGTCTTTGTTCAACATGATGACATTCAAGGTGTGTGTTATAATAAATATGATCTTGTATATATTCCTGAGTCTTCTCTTATCCGGTCATATCATGATCAGTAAATTATTATTCTCTGCCAGGTCATGACAACTTTCATGCCTCCTCCGCCGGCTTCGACATTCCTGGCATTCCATCCTCAAGACAACAACATTATAGCCATTGGGATGGAGGACTCAACCATTCACATTTACAATGTTAGAGTAGATGAGGCAAGTGCTTGCCGATGCAGAGTGTCTCAGTCTTTCGTGATTTGTTTTTAGATCTCATATATTTCTCTTGAATGGTGATCTCCAGGTGAAATCAAAACTGAAAGGCCATGTGAAGCGCATAAGTGGCCTAGCCTTTTCTACGACCCTTAACATCCTAGTTTCATCTGGTGCTGATGCTCAGGTAAAGCATACTTAAATCTCATTTTGGAAGACAATTATCTTTTTTTTCTCCATTTTTAGGAACTTGAAGAAATTCGAAGAAATTGCTACCTTTGATTTCTGTATGGACGTTTTCTTCTGCCCTTCTGTGGAAAAATTATTTAAAAAAAAAACCTTGTCTGCTTTTAGTTTGGGCTCTTTAAGCATTTTTACTAGCTATTCTTGAATTTGGGATGAAGACAGGTCTAAGAAACAAGTTTATCTGTTATTTAGACTACTTGCACGATTAAACACGGTGCAGTGAAAAGATAGATGTTATGCTTCGTGGCATCCTTTAAAGAAAAAGTTAAGTTAACCTAGGCAAGGAGTGTACAATTATCTTCATCCCGATGAAAATTAACGCAATATGTTGTTAAACCTCCTCAAAGTTATTCTGTTTAATTGTCATTGACGGACGTTATATTTCTGTAGCTCTGTGTCTGGAGCATTGATACATGGGAGAAAAGAAGGTCAGTCACTATACAAATTCCTGCTGGAAAGGCAGCCGCTGGTGATACTCGAGTGCAATTTCACTCAGATCAAACCCGTTTGTTGGTGTTCCATGAAACCCAACTTGCAATATATGATGCCTCTAAGATGGAATGCATTCGACAGGTACCAGTTAGCTGTTTCCTTTGCAAAAGAGTCACCAAGTGTATTTTTTTGTTGTCAGCTATAATCCTCTTTTGCATTCTTAAATTGCAGTGGGTTCCCCAAGAGACGCTGTCTGCGCCAATATCCTATGCAGCATACTCTTGCAACAGTATGCTGATCTACGCTACATTTTGTGATGGTAATGTCGGAGTTTTTGATGCTGACACCTTGAAGCTTCGATGCCGCGTTGCCCCGTCAGCATACTTGTCTCAGTCTCAGTTGAATGGGTGAGTTGAAATGTACTAGATAAAATTTTTTCACAATTGTCATGGCTATTTCTAAGATTTCTTATGAAGGCTGCTTTTGTAGACATGGCAAAACGACCAAGATCTGCATCTGATTCAATGACCTGAAACCTGTTCTGCCTCAGACCTCAAGTAGGAAAGTCTTATTTTGAGCTAGACCACTATTGACTTGACCTAGAGTTTACCAAACCAAAATTTGCCCACTGATCCAAATGGCTCAAGAACCTGTCAGGACGCATACCTAAAACCTGATTTGACTTGAACCCAATTTGAATTTGGCAAGACCCTGGTTGAACGAACTTGAAATTTGCCTAATAGTACTAATTGCCTTTATTGATAAAGTGATAGGAGATAGGACCACCGAACATGAGACTTGAATGTGATTTAAACCTGACCTGTATGACCTGTTTGCCAAGTTTTTGTACTTATACCACTTGGCTCTATACGCATTGTACATAAAATTCCGCCGATGTTAGTTATCTCATGTTCTTGTTTCTTGCGGATGCTAGTCATCTCATGTTCATGTTTCTTGCTGATGTTAATCAATACGAGTTCACATATCTTGAGGCCAACAGCTGATACATGGGTTAGTGCTGCAATGAAGCTTTCAACTATTCTACTTTATCTCATCTGTCATTTCCTCTTATCATGTTATAGGAGCCAACCTGTGTACCCACTAGTAGTAGCAGCACACCCGCAAGAGCCCAACCAATTTGCAGTTGGGTTAAGCGATGGAACTGTGAAAGTGATAGAGCCCACAGAGTCTGAAGGCAAGTGGGGAGTGTCTCCTCCTGTTGATAATGGGATGCTAAATGGTAGGCCTGCCTCGTCATCTGCTACAAGCAGCCATGCTCCCGATCAGATCCAACGATAGGGCTCTCTCAACACCGGTGTTTGTACATGAGTTGCCAAAATTCTTTATTCTGTGCATTAAATCAGCGTAGACTTTTAGGGTTGTGATCTTTCAGAAATGTTTTCTCAGCAATGAAGGGCCGTAGTCTTTAGACAGAATGGGTTAGAGAGATGAAGCAATCTTGTATCTTGGTCTCTCGTCAGTTCAAAGTTGTACCAAATTTGTAATTAGAAAATGTATATTGTCTTTTTCCTTCTGAACAGAATTGATGTATCAGTAGATTATTTGCTGAAAGTTTCCAGAGTTTTGGAGCATTGGCAGCAAGGAACCCAAAGTAAGAGAACATTCATTCCCTCCCCCTCCCTCAAGATTTGCCAAGAACTTGAACTTGTGCATGTACCTAATTGGGTAGATGTCTTGATTTCTAGATAAACTGTATGTTTTGGATCCTTCAACAATGTTGTTCCGACTACTGCTAGCCTTTAGTTTTGTGTATATTGATGGACATTTAAATTTAATTATTTGGGTGTGAATGTTGAGTTAGCATGTACTGATTGTACATTTATCTTTGTTGACTTTGTCGAACTATCTTTGCTGACCATTTGTGCAACATTTGTTGAGAAAGTATGAACATAGGTGCTAGTTATTTGCAATCCTGGCAGGATTTCTATGTAACATACAAATGGATAATGGTTCAGTCTGAATGGTTAAGTTACAAATTATTGATCAATGAGATTTGCTATTAAATTTGTCTAATTAGCCGAGCACAATGTAGCATAATATGCATAATATTTTTAGGTAGTCGGTCAAGTTTCTGAGAGTTGTTACAGGTATCTGAATTGAAACTTTACTCATTCAGAAAAACAAAAAAGAAAATATCTGTAGGTAGTGAATTGTAGCGCATTCTAGTAATGAAAGATTTACAATTTATTATCAATACAATAATAACACTCCCCATAATTTACTATTTTTGCCCTATATGAAGGCAATCTTTTATTTTATTTGATTTATTATTTTCTTTTTATCAGGAGGGGATTTTGTTCATTCTTTCTCAAGATGGGAGGAAGATTTTTACCTTTGTTTCTAATAATGTAAGGATCTCTCTCATCTTCTCCCATAAAAAAAAAAAAATAAAAAATCCTAGCTGTCTTCATCTCTCTCTACCATCGGCCATAAGCCCCATTGTTTTTTCTTTTTCAACGCGGTATTTTAGTTATAGTTGAATTTATTATTAGTTTTATATATTTTTTAATAATTCTCTCCGTTTTAATCGTGATCATTAAGTTTTCCTACATTACTCCAAGTTTTAGCTTCTCACCTTATTGTAAGTTTTATTTCTTACGTTGATATGAGTTTTTGTAGATCCGAAGGTAATAGATTGTGGAAGATAATTAACAATGAAATTTTATATGTTTGTATCATGACAATCTTTTTACAAGCGTAGCCTATCATGTCAAATGGATATTTACTTCAAAGAGTTATACTATACCTCGTTGACTTTCGGAAAAGATTCAATAACGTTGAAAAAGATGGTTAGTGCCCAAAAAGATAATATATATTTTTTTGATATTTTACATTTATTGTTATTGGATGATTTTCGTTATAGATATGCCATGACTTCTCATTAAAAAATATCCATTTTCCCATTAAAAGAAGTACCATCACTTTTACTTTATTCTTTTTGATGTTCTCTATTTTTCCCAACCTCTCCGGTTCTCCTCCAAAAGTTTCTCGAGTTATTGTCGGTCCGATTCGAGCCGGAGGCTCGTAGCCGCTTCTCCTGAACTCGGAATCCACCGCCGCTGTCGTACTTAAAACACTTCAGAGAGATAGAGGGTTAGGGTTAGGGTTAGGGTTAGGGTTTTAGGGGTTGGTCATCGGAAGTATCAATGGCGAATCGTACGGACCCCGCGGCGAAGAGCATAAGGGGGACGAACCCTCAAAATCTGGTAGAGAAGATATTGAGGTCGAAGATTTATCAGAACACCTACTGGAAGGAACAATGCTTCGGTCTCACCGCGGAAACCCTTGTCGACAAGGCCATGGAGCTCGACCACGTCGGCGGAACTTATGGCGGCAACCGCAAGCCCACTCCTTTCATGTGCCTCGTTATGAAGATGCTCCAGATTCAACCTGAGAAAGACATAGTCGTCGAGTTCATAAAAAACGAGGATTATAAGTAGGTGTCGGAAAATCTCTTGTCATTTTAAGCTTCTCATATTACGAAATGTCCTGATTAAATGGTGTTTTTGAATATCTTGAATATTTTTGGAGAAATTTTACATTTTAGTCTTTTGGAATTTGTGAAATCGAAGGAGATTGTTAAATTACTTTTGTTTCGCAATTTATTGAATGGACGGTTTTGTTTTATGGGAACTCCTTTGTGGTTTGAACTTGTCTGCTGAATTGATGAAGGTTTTGTGCTGCAGGTATGTGAGGGTACTTGGAGCCTTCTATTTACGCCTTACTGGAACAGATTCTGATGTTTATCTATACCTGGAGCCTCTGTACAATGACTACCGGAAGTTGCGGAGAAAGAACCAGGATGGACGTGAGTTTTCTATTTGTATGTCAATTCCAATCAATGCTCCCATCATAGGGGCTAAACTGGATTTTGCTAATTACTTGTGTATCTACAGAGTTTTCGCTGACTCATGTGGACGAGTTCATCGATGAACTTCTCACTAGAGACTATTCCTGTGATATTGCTTTGCCCCGAATTAAGAAAAGGTGACCCTTCCAACTCAATCATCTAATTATGCTTTAGCATTCATGCTTCCGCATTCTATGCAACTTTGTTCTTGGGGTCTTTGATGTTTAAAAATTTGTGTTTTTCTTCGGGCCTTACAATCGGGGTGTCCTGTCTCTCCCTCTTAAATATGGGGGAATTTATTTCCTCGTGTTGATTTTCTTTGGTGCACTTGATGCATCTTACGTGTAAATAATCTGTTGATATGTTATTTGACCAACATTTGTCCATGAAGATTGCTATTGTTGGGAAACGGATGTTTTAGGGTTGTTCAAGAAGATGTTTAATGTGCATGGAGGTGTTGTATATTCATTTGGCAAATATTTGGTCAGTTAATTTTTTTCATCTGGGTAATAGCATGATTGCCTACTGACAACTAAGGAGGGGGGATAAAGTCTCCATCCCTTCATCCCTTTTCTCTAGTTTCCATCGAAACCAGTGGAGATCAAAATCAGTCCAGCATGAGATAACTAGTGTAGGGGTACAATGGTTCACAGTTAGTGAAGTGCCCACAAGAGAGTGACTTCCCAGCTTCTCAAGTAAACCTCCAATCTTGTGCATAGATTTTCCATAGCAGTGATAGTTAACTTGATGATTTTCAGGTTTTGTTTTGGGTATCAACTGCATCCTAGCATTATTTCACTTCTCAAACGAGTTCTTAGCTGTGGGTTTTCGAGTAAGAAATGTGATTACTAAAGTTTACTCTTTGAATGAGTATGTGGTAGTTGTGTGAATTAACTATAGATTGCAACCTCTAATCTGTGTGGTTTTTTTTAATTATTTGAAATCTATAGGAGATTCTTTTGTTAGAATCCTGATGTAGTTGTCTTGCTATTCTACATGTTAAATTAATGTGTACTAATGTGGTATCCAATGATTGAATTTTATCCGGTAATCAAAGCCACTCTTAGTGTGTTTCCTCCCTTCCCCCTTATTTTTTTTCTTTTCCCTTTCTGTTCTTTTTTTGGTTCGAGTGTTAGTGTGTCATTGACTGGGAAGTGGGAACTATGTGGAAACAAGTGTCTTTGAATCAGCTCTATATACTGTTTTCTGTGTGAAGTTTCTTTGCTGTTTGAAGTATTTTGTAATTTTATGTAGTTTCTTTTGGAGAACATGGGATAGTTTTCTATTTATCTTTTCTCCTCCTCTTAGAGGTTCTTTTGACTTGCATAGGGCAGTTCCTAACTTACCAGTTCCTGGCAAACAGATGGAATCTTGAGTCGATAGGTGCCCTGGAACAGAGAAGAAGTGTCCTTGAAGATGATTTTGAGGAGGAAGAAGAGAAGGAAGAGGATGAGATGGATGTAGATGCTGATGATCATGAAAAGGTTCAATGCTCTTTCTGATCTTTTTTCTTTTCCCATCTGGTCAATATAATTTTGTTAATTTATGTTTTTATCTTGGTGCATATTTCCTTCTTCAACAGGATTATCGTGGTAGAAGTCCTCTGCGGGATAGAGATAGGAGACGTGACAGTCACAGATACAGGTTTGCAATTGAGCTACAATCAACTTGCAGTTACTTTACTTCTGCCTTTGGTAAATGTTGAGTGTGTATTTGGTTATTGTTTTGTGCTGCTTACTTTTGTTATCCTATCCTATCATGAGTCGTTACATGTACATGTCTAGCCAACCTGTGAAAACAAATTCTGGAATTTATATACAGGCAATGTTTCTTGACTTGATGCTAGAATATTATGTCTTTTCGATCACTATCTTGCAAGAGATGCTATTAAGATGTTCAGGCATATTAATTGTGTTTTTGCTTGATACACCTCTCCCCTCTTCTTTTTTGACTTGGCTCATGGCATGTGAAGTGATCATGATCTGTGGTTATTAGTTTGAATGTTTTGCCTTTGATGCAGCATCTGCTTCTTGTGCATCACTGCTGATACGGAAGCTGCTTCCCATTTTTACCCACATCACACTAATGCACACACTCACAATTGATCAGATAAATAGATAGATAGATAGATAATTTTGCTCCATGTCCACCATGGTATTCATTGCCGTGCAGTGGTTGACAGCAGCTTCCAAAAGTAATAAAGAATGATCCTGCCAGGTTTCTCTGCACTGGCAGTGTGCAGCGAGAAGTATGATGGGTCGAACATATTTTGAATTATTGTCCTAGCACCACTTTTTTGGCGCATCGAATTCTCCTCTTCTTTCTCTTTTCTTCTGCTCCTTCAGCAATTCGACTCTTCTGACCCATATTTGGTTATTCAATTTTGAGGGAGTGAAATGGACTTGATGGAATCAAACCTTTCAAATAGATACTTCAGTTGAGATTCTCATGTTTTTTCCTCATCATGGACAGGGACAGGGACAGGGACCGAGACAGAGATTATGACCGTGATTATGATAGGGACTGTGGAAGAGGACGAGACAGAGATAGAGACAGAGATAGGGACCGGGATAGGGACAGGGACAGGGACAGGGACCGAGATAGAGACCGTGATCGTTATCGCATCAGAGATGAGAAAGACTATGGCCGTGACCGGGAAAGAGAGGGTAGGGAACGGGACCGGCGTGACAGAGACCGGGGCAGGCGGAGGAGCCACTCAAGAAGCCGAAGTAGAAGTAGGGATAGAAAGGACCGTGATGGTGACCACCGTAAGAGGCACGCTCGGAGCCCTAGCCCCAGAAGACGTGTAGACGATGATACTGGTGCACGTGAAGAGTCGAAGAAGAAGAAAGAGAAGAAGGAGAAGAAGGATGATGGGACTGACCACCCTGATCCAGAAATTGCTGAGGCAAACAGGATTCGTGCATCGCTTGGGTTAAAACCATTGAAGTTATAGACATACAGTCTCTTCCTGGCGCTTTTGTCTTGTTAATTGTTGGAAACGTGCTCGTGTATCTCTTCACATGCTACAGTTGATGAATTCAGCCTGTTCAAATCCGTGTAGCCTACCCTTTTTCCCTACTCTATCTTCAGATAATCATAATCTAAACCTGCTAAAAATTCTCCTCTGGAGATATTGACTAGTGTTCCTATGTTTGATCCTTTCTTTAAGTTGCACATTTGTGTTCCGAGATTAAACAGTTGAAGGCTTAAAAGCATCCTGAGAATTGGGTTAAATTCATCTTGAATTCTTGCAGTTGTGTATGATCTGCCCTCCCCTGCGACCCTGAAACCAACGGATGTGTGTTAGTGTTATCGGCCATTTGATTAATGCCTCCCCCTCCCTTCGCAGACTAGGTACTATAATCGTTCAGTTGATGTGTTATCGCCTACCCCGCTCCCTTCCCCGACTCGGTAGTATAACCGTTTCAGAGATGACAACCTTTTTTTTTTTTTTTTTTTTTCTCGATTCTTAGGTTTTTCCCCACCTTAAGTCAGGGTAAGAGAATCCTGCTTAGCTTTGCTATTTATTACCCTCAATCAAGTGACTGAGTGCTAGTTTCATTCTTGAATCGATCTCTCTTTAATTTCGTTGAATCAAACATAATAAACACGTATTTTTTCATATTTTTCTCAACGTATCCTCTTGTTTTCTCTTCCCTCTATTGGTTATCAAAATATACAAAGGTACGAATTATACCAATAATTCATGCTTCAAGGACCAGAAAAATGAGCACCTTCAAACTCAAAATGACTATAATATCAATAATTTTCGGACCAAAAAAATTATGCCAATAATTCAAATACAAGAAAACACAAACTGCACAATTCTTATACAATGAAATGCACTACATAACGAAATAACCCAGAAAAGTATTCATCCTTAAGCCAACCAAACTAGCCAGGAAGATCTTGAGGTACCAATATGCCATTCTTATCGTATCGAAGGCTGCCGTTCAGCGGCCTACACTTCTCTCCCATCAGAATCTTCTTCTTGCAGAGCTCGAACCGCTTCTCTTCTTTCTCTCTCCTCTTCATCTTCATAAACCCCTTTATCCTCAACCCTCCTTTCTTCTCCCCAATCGCTCTCATTTTCCCAGATTTTGCTCTGCTTATTCTTCCTTTGTTCACTGAAAGAGGTGCAGCATCAGCAACCCCAGAATCACAAGATTCATCAGAATCACGACTTCTGCAAGGAAGCTGATTCTTTCCTAATTTGCCCTTTATAGGCAGACTTGAAACTGAAGATGATGTACAGCTGGGTTTGATAGTCTTCACATTCTTGTGGTCATTGTGATCACGCGATCTGGGAGTGTTTTTAGAGAGGGTAGAGATGATGGAACTTACTTTTTAGGAACAGGTAAGAATTGCAGGAGGTAGTTATTCTTGTTAGTCCCATGCACATGCTTGTCAATCTTGCTGATTTTCTCTCTGGTCTCATTTTTACCCACACCCACACCGAGATCTTTGCGATTGATATCGGCTTTGATGATGGAAACAGAGCGCTTGTGGCCATGCTTCTTCTTCTGCAGGAGTTTCAGGAGAAACTTGGGCATGAAGCTGATGTTCTGGTGGGGTGGGATGGTGGAAAGGCTGCGGGAATGTGAGAGAACTATTGGGTTTGATGGCTTCTTCTTGTGGGTTTTAGAGGGATTTTGTGCCATTGTGTGTGTGTGTGTGTGTGTGTGTGAGAGAGAGAGAGAGAGAGAGAGAGAGAGAGAGAGAGAGAGAGAGAGAGATGAGGCTTCAAGAATGGATACTTTGAGGGAAAGAGAAAAGAATGGTGGTGGTGGTGGTAGACCTATACATGTTTAGTTTTCTGGACCTGCTTGTTTTATGATGAAATGTTGAATATAAGGAAATAGATCAATTGGGATTTTTACTCTTATTTCTTTGTTGAAATTTGTAAATCATGAAGTTGTATTATTGTTTTTTTTTTACAGATATAGTCTTAGAGGTAGGAAGGAACGACTTGATTTTGTTTCTACTTTGGGATGCATGGGGATGGGCCTTATGAGCAACTTACCATTAGATAATGAATTTATGTATGAAGCATTCTTCATTACATATGAATGATAAGAGTGACCGAAATTGAGGTTGGTGAAATTTGAAATTAGTATTTTTACTACATAGTATTGAAGTATTGCATTTATTGGTTGATGCATTTATAAATATATACTCTTTTTTAAAAAAATTTTACAATTATATAAAGTTAAAATAATTCGTTATTTATTAGAGTACCGATTACTAAGACTACTCATCGAATTTTCTTTTTATTTTTATTTTTGAATGAGGCTATGTAATACTTTCCGATATTATCAAACGCGCTTTATCTTAAGCTCATCTAAAAAAAGACCCTTTTATGAGAGTACTTCTATTTTTTGTGAGCTAAACATAAATCATAATTGCCTTGAAAAAATTGGGCATGGATGTTTCATTAAGGGGTTGTGTTAAACTAAAGGTCTTTTGTAATGGGCGAAGCGTCTTTTGTAAAGAAGTTTTAAAAAAGTAAAATATCAATACATATAACTTTAAGCACGGTATATATTAAAGATATTCGTTTTATGTAAAACTTTAAATATAATATAATATATTGAAATTATAAAATTTTAAACATATTATATGAAGTGTGTAAAACTTTAAACATTATAAAGGGGATCTTTAAGAGGACATTAACATCATTTATCGTTTAGCGTAGTTTGTCTAACAAAGCTTTTGAATTGATGAAGCACTTAGGTTGGGAACCATTTTTCCATTATAATACGGTGCGTTTCTCTGAATCTTAGTACGATACGCTACGTGAAAGGGGAACCGCTTTGGCCCTTTGGTTTTTAGGCAATGCAAAGAGCAAACTAAAAACCCTTCTTAAACCCTTTATTGTTTTCGCTTTCAATATTTCATACTTGATTCACTGTCTCGATTTCGATATGTCGTCGGTTGCTGCGAAAATCGCCAAGCAATTTACATCCTCTGCAAGACCCAACTCTGCACTCGGTATGTCCTTCTCTTTCCCTCTCTCTTCCCAACTCCTCTCATTATTGTCAAGTTAAAATGTTGCAATTCTTCGACCATCTTAAGATCAAATGAGCCTCTTTTCTCGCAGTAATTTCAATTTCGATTTTAATTCAATTGTATAGCTGAAAAAGCTGGAATTTGTTTTGTGGGTTTTCACAAATTTGAGGTTTTATATTTCCTTCGGTACTCTTATGAGCTAGTCATTATCTCGAACAGCTGGGGTGCAATCTGTTGTACGGCTGATATACCTCAGCTTCAGTCAATACGTCCATTCTAGATGCCCTGGTTCGTGTTTAAGATATTGGCTTTACAGGAGGACGGATGGGACACAAATTATTGTCATTAGGAAGAAATTGGAAAATTTGAACCTGACAACTCAGAATGAAAGCAATGGATTGGCTGGTTATTGTTACTAAAAAATGATTTAATTGTTTGTGTAATAGTGTCTGGAGCACAAAGGGATTGCGGGCTTGGTACTCGACGGTGTCCTTGGATGGTGATAATGATGGTGGAAGAAACAGTGAAGGTGAAGACTTCGATGACAATATCATTCCTGAGAATCGAGAACAATATCCGCACGGTGTAGATCCCAGAAGGGGTTGGAATTTCAGGGGCGTTCATAAGGTATTTGATGTTAATCAGTATGATAGCTTATTAGTAGTTGGCATAGCCGCATAGGTGCTTCTTATCTTTCAACTTCAATGGGTATCATTGTCCATGCCTTATAGGATTTGGAAAATACACTTTTGGAACATATTGAGTAGTATTTTATTGCTATAAAGGAGTTTTACTTGATATATGGAAAAGAAACGTGCAAACCATAGGTTGACTGGACCTTCATTTACCTTGTTATTTTTCTGTTGAACTTCTTTCTTGAAGTGGGATAGTACGATATAGTTGTCTTTCTTTTTTTATGCCGGCAATCTGGACTGCTGTCAAATGCGAGATTTTGACTCATATGATGTTTATAGGCAATTATATGCGGAAAAGTTCGCCAAATCCCTGTACAGAAGCTCTTAAGGAACGGAAGAACCTTGACGATCTTTAACGTAGGAACAGGAGGCATGTGGGACCATAGAATTTTGGGTGCAAAAGACTTGCCGAAGCCAGCACAGTGGCATCGTGTTGTTGTACACAATGAAACTCTTGGGGCATATGCTGTTCAGCAACTTGTCAAAAAGTGCACATCTTTTTGTAAATTGGATACTTAATTTGCAGTATCATATGTTAATGTCTCTATCTGTGTGACCATTCTGCAGCTCTTCAGTTTATGTGGAGGGTGACATTGAGCTCAGAGTCTACAATAAAGGGGTCACTGGTGAAACTGTTAAACTGCCAGAGATTTGTGTGCGACATGATGGTATGCCATACTTTGTCTTTTTCTTATCTTCTATACTTCTCTCTGTATTTGAATTCTCCTTATGTATCCTTTGGTAGTAGCGTTTCTTTTATGCTTTCTTTTCCCAGGCTGTTTCTTCTACTGCATCATGAAAGAGTGAACTGTAATATATCAATGAAGATGAGAACGTCCAAATGTGTTATGTACTTCCTATAGTCACAGGAACATCTTTTTTTTATTGTCATTAATATTGTTTTTTCCCCATCACCTGCGTGAATTTTGAGTTTATTTTTTATTAAGTTTGGTACATATCACAATGGAAGGGAGGATAGTTGTTTAGGATATTGTTATTTGTGCTGGTATATACAAAGTGCTCGTTGCTTAAGGTTGCTTGCACTCTAATATGTGTCAGCTAAGTAATTGGATCAGGTTGATTTTGCCTTGGCTATCCAAATTATTGCTGGTCATCTAAAACTGGCTCCGTTGCTGGAGGCGTTGACTTGGTTGGAAATCATATAGCTAGCCGTTTAACTTGTAGCTCTTTTCAAGAATTTGGATGCTACTTACCTTTTCTTGGTGGTGTTAACTACTATACTGATGGTGTACCTCTGGCCTCAAGCCTTCACTTTTAGTTTTAGTTTCAATTTCACATAATAAACTTCATTATCATAAATGGTAAGCCTTGCTCCAGCATGCCTTGGATGTAAAGCTATAGTTAATAAAGAAACTGCTCTGTTTCATTATCTAAATGACTAATGCTCAAGATTGATACTATGAGAATCTGCTTGGGATAAAAAAAGTTCTTCCCCTCAATCTTTATGTACATTCTATGAATTCCACACAAAGGGCAAACTAAAACATGGTGTATGGGCTCTTTGTGCAAGATATTATGGGTTGATCCCTTTCTTCTTGTTTGATTTAAATCTGTTGGGCTTTCTTATCTTTGCCTTTTTCTTGTTCTTATTAGGTAAGGTACGCCTTATAAAGACAGGAGAAAATACCACCAGTATTCCCTTTGAAGAATTGCGTAAGTTTTGTAGTTTTTACCCTACCTTTGGGTTTGGTATTGGCGGAGGTATTTTGTCTAATAAACACCCTGAAGTGTATGCAGCATTTCAAAAATATTCCTAGTTTACAATCTTTCTCATAACTATATGCCTAACTGTATATCTGAATTTCTTTTAGCACCTTGCTTTTCTGGTTTTTAAACATTTTATTCTTGTATCTCTAATTTAGATGAAAAATAGCACCCTGTATGGTTATGGATGGTCTCTGTAAGACCACCTACTCGCATAGATTAGGCTATGTGATTCAAAGCTTCTCTTCTTCATCTCCTGATAATGTTGGTGAGGCAGTTCTCACCCAAGGCCTATCTCAGAACTTATGGTGGATCTCAACATCAAGTGTAAAATAGGAAATCCATCCATTTAATTTCGGACATACTAGATGGTTCGTTGCTAATTGATCCACACTTGGAGCTCGGTTTGGAGGTAATAAATCATGGGTTGTTCTGGAAAAGGTGTATAGAGGTGGTTTTAGACAGAAGTCTTATCTATGGGCATTCTTTCTAAATTCTTATCTGTTGCCCTCTAGTGTTCTTTGCGCTCATGTGTATGCCTTCTTCCTGTTTGTAGGTGAAGGATTGCTGTGAGTGACACATGACTGATTTGTGGTGAAGGTCTAACTCTGGACTCATCACAGCTTCAGCTTTTACCAGATATATATACACATTAGTCTACGACTATCATGTATTTGTTGGAACATCTGTTTGATTTGGTTTAATTTCGTTTAGAAATTGTTTGACTTTTCTTTTGTATTCCTATCTTCATTGAGAAGTAGGCATTGAAGTAGGGCTGTTTGATTAAACCCCCCGGGTATTAAGTTCTCATTACCAAGAAAAGGAATTGAACTCCCTGTTTCTGTGGCATCTTTTTTTATTTATTTTTTAACAATGGTAAATGTGGGCTATCTAACTCGGGCCTCTATCTTAGGGGTAATCCCAGTTGGGATCGAAGGTGTAGGGGATATGGATACCAAGTCTACAACTCATCTCAACTCTTTTGCACAACTTGAAAATTATCTCCACCAAGGGTCGAACTCTGGTAGAAAGGATGGAAATGTGGAGTACTTATCATTACCAACATTCACTTGATCTATGACATCTATTTGGTTCAAACCTTGTTTTCTCATCTGTTTCACCACATTTGATGAATCAAGTTCCCTTTGGGGTTTCATAGGTGACCACCCCCCTCTTCTCTCCTTCCTCTATTGCAATCAGATCAGGGAAATTTATTGAACAGATATGCTGCACCTACCATACCAAATGAATACCACATTAATTAACTATAAGTTTTTAAATGTAAAACTGTTCAAATCATGTAAAAATTCGCCCTCTATTGACCACAATATCTAATCCCACCCCTTTCCTAGTGCAATCAGAACACTGCAAATGAGTAAATAATGTCATGCAATAACATGTGAATTCTAATAGTATATGCACTAACAAACCTAGTGGCCACTAACATTCTAGCCACTTGGTCAATAAGTAAAGAATTATACCAGTAAAAGGAGTGGCTATTGAGGTTAATAGAGGGTGAGTTTTTAAAGAATAAAAAAATAATACCAAATATTATAGCCTAGCTTTATAGATTTACAAATATCTTATAATTTGTATTATTGAGGTAACGTCTAAATTAATTGAGAAGTAGCTTGTTGCTCCCTAGATAAATATCTTGTATTAACTTTTTTGGGGAAATGACAAAGATGATTTTTTTTTCCAAAAAAAAAAAAAGATGATAATGAATTTGTTTTAAACAAGAATAAAATATCAAAAAAAAAATTTCCTTTAAATTTATTAAAAAATAATACCAAAACTCATAACATGTATATTTTATCTAGTCTTTAATTTGTCAAGAGATAAAAATTAATGCGGGAGATTATTCATATATCTAATATACAACTTGCTTATCTAATAAATCCTAGCATCAAAAAAAAATCTAATAAATCATAAACTTTAAAATATACAGAATGATTATCTAATGTATAATATTGATGAACCAATAAGGTATTGGGCTAGTAGTTAAGGTTGAGGTCCTAGGCATATTAGGTTTCGGGTTCAATCCCCTTCCCTTATAGTAATATATGTATTGTTTTTCATGACTTATCTCGATAAAAACATAACGAATAATACATTATTAATATATATTTTAAGGGTTCATGAACTATCCCACAAAAAAAAAAAAAAAAGTTTCTATGTTAAATTGAAAATTGGGCACGATCCAAGCCAATCCAATTTTAGCATTTTTAGGCTACAACATCAACAACATTTAGGCCACAAAAAGCAAGACCACAATCAATTCTATTGATCAAATTCAAACCTGTTAAACTTGGATTTTGGCACACATGGATTCCAAAATCATACAATCCTCCAGCATTAGAATTGTGGATTAGCTTAGGTAAACTTTACCTGGAAGAAAGTTGTACCATAGATTATTTTGTCTTATAAAATGACTGTATGTCAGTATACATTGGCTGAAATAGTTTTTTGCAATCTACCCAAAAATCACTTTGGATGAGATTAAGAGCTCTCACATAACCGGAAACATTTCGAGCAGATTTCATTTTCGACCCCATGAGGTAATATTACCGCAATTTTAGAAAAATCGAATTGGGAAACAAATAGGGCGACGGTTGGCTCTCTACATTTATCAAAAATGATAAAAGTTCCCAACTTTATGATTAAAAACATTAAATTCCTTTCACTTAAATATTTATTTTAACAATTGTCACTAATATTCAAATACATTGCGATGTAAATTTAGATTATAATACATTGGTTTTTGCACCTGCCTATAAACCTAGATCATTCCTCATCAACCACTATAAATACCACCACCTCCTTAAGCCAAAACCACACCTCATTTCATATCCCAAGACTCCATTTTGGATTTAGGGACACCATGACGAGGAGCAAGGTGAAGCTCGAGTTGATAGCGAATGAATCAGCCAGGAAGACCACCTTCAGAAAGAGGAAGAAGGGCCTGTTGAAGAAGATGGAAGAACTGACCACTCTGTGTGGGGTGGATGCCTGTGCTATCCTCTCGAGCCCCTTTGAGCCCCGGCCTGAGGTCTGGCCGAACCCAACTGGGGCCCGCAAGGTGCTGTCGAGGTTCATGAGCCTGCCTGAGGAGGTCCAGTCCAAGAGGATGCTTGACCAGGAGGCCTATCTGAGGGAAAGGGTCAACAAGGCCACTCAGCTGTTGGAGAAGCTTCGAAAGGAGAATCGTGAGAGAGAGATGGCCAACCTTATGCAAGACATTCTGAATGGTGATCGCAGCCTCGAGGGGCTTGACCTGAAAGACGTCATGGATCTGTGCGTGGTGATTGACAAGACCATATATGCCATTCTTAAGAGGATTGATTACCTTGAGAGGATGGAGAATCCTCATGGAGCCGGGCCGAGTAATGGTCCTGCCTCTATGGCTGCTGCATCTGCAAGAAACTGATTACTTACCCCCCCAAAAAAAAAAAAAATCATGTACGTGGGGATTCAGAAGCTTTATCAGACGAATTAATCAAGTTAATTATCTATGTACTAAATTCCTAATTATTAGGATGTAATGTTACCAATCTTCTCTATAATAATAAGATTGTTTTCTAATTTTTCTTAGTAGATGGAGATTTAGTAAGATGCATCAACTTAATGCAACTTAAGACATGGATTGTAATCACTGTTACCATACACAGATAGCCTGAAAAAACTACAGATCATGAGGGTTGCCTTTCTTTTATACTTTATGCCTTTGTGTGAAGCCTAAAATCCCTCGCACAAAAGTTGCAGGGGAAAGCAAGGTAAGGCTTTGGGGATTCTAGAGGGACAGGGGATGGGAAGGCTGAGGCAATAGAGAGAACCATTAACAAGGCCACCAGTAGTATGAGGAAGGCAATCATAAGATAACCTCCTTTATGTTTCTTATGATATATCTATTTGTGGAAAGAAAAAAAATTCTCTGGTAAATATAATGGAGTAGGGTATTATTCTACAGAAATTCTCTGGTAAATGTAATGGAGTAGGGTATTATTCTACAGTAATCACAGTTCAACACAATCAGGCAGAATGAAAGTAGGAACACGACCTTGAAGATGCAGATTCTTCAAGAAGACAAACTGAGAAATAGGATACGTCATACCATTCCGAGCATCGCTTCAGAGCAGTTTAACATCAGAAACTCACGTATTCAACTCTGAAGATACTTCCGAAGCAATGCATAGTGTGAGCATCAGCGGCCAACCCTTTGGCAGTCATGATCCTGAGAAACTCTAAACCCTTCTTCACCTTATTACAATGAAGAATCCTGTAATTGTTGTATCGTAGGTGCAATTATCTGGAGAACATCATTATCCTTCATTTTGTTTAATAGCCCTCACAGGCATAGTTTAAACGCCCCTTTTAAAAAGTCCTTTGATCAGTACAGTTTACATATGTTGATCTAGTCGTAAAACTCTGTCTAGGAGCAAGCTGAAGACATGTACTGCTTCTTCAAGTCCAGCTTCGCGCCATCAATTAGAATTGGGGATTGTTCCACGGTCTTGTATTCCTCTCCCCGTTGCTATAGCCCTGTTTGACAATTAGTTGTTTGACTTTTTGCTCAAGAAGTTATTTGGATTATTTGGTGATTAGCTTTTTAGTGTTTATAACCAAAATGACCTTATTGACCCAATATTTTTGACAAAATTGCGTCAAATTGCCATTATCGAAATTTAATATCAATATTATTTTTGGAAGAGTATTTTGTAACATCTAACAAATAATTTATGTTAATTAGTGTATCATAATAAATAAATAACTTATTACATAAAATTTAAAATATATTATTAAAAATTAAAATTAAGTCAATTTTAAAGAAAATATTTTTATAACCAAACTTCGGTAGAAGTATGAATTTAATTTTATATAAATCACATAATTCTTAATTCACATTGAGAAGAAAAATAAATATATAATTAAAAAAAATTGTAATGTTAAAATAAATAACGAAATTAAGCTACGGGTATAAATGAAATTTTACCAAACAAATTTGTTAGAAAAAAACTAATTTTATCGAATGCCTTTTGTACAAATAGTTAACGCAAACAGTTGTGTTAAACAATTAATACAAACAGTTAAAAACCAGTAATAACTAACAACGATTGCCAAATAGGGTCATAACATCGTGTACTTTTGCATTTCTACGCAGGCCATCAAGCAATTCGGTCAGGTGCTAGCTCTTGAACTTCTGTTTCCCTGAAAAGCTTTAGTGCTGATTGGAGCCGATTGTTCATGCACAGGGAATCGATAGGAGTGGTATATGTAATGCAGGAATGCCTTTGTGAGACATCTCTTCCAACACATTGAAGGCTTCATCGATCCTTCTACTTTTGCAATATCAAAGCACTGAATGTTACAATATCAGGTCCGTAACCATTTTGTTCCATGACCTTCATCGTCTCCAATGCCTCGTCCATTTGAATGTCAGAATATCAGGTCTGCAACCATTTCATTCCATGACCTTCATCAACTCCAATGCCTCGTCCATTTGGACACATAAACAGTATCCATCCAAAAGGGAACGGTAAGTAATGATGTCTGGAACCTCACCTCTATGAACCATGAAGTCAAATGTGGCCCGTGCTTCATCAACCATTCAGCCTTTACAATGCAAGTCAATCAAAATGTTGTAGGTATCAACGTTCAAAGCTATCTTGGTTTCCAACATCTCGACTGTTAGAAGATAAGTAGTAATCAATGGCGAGAAGATCAAGGCATGAATATCTCCCACTAACAGTCATAAAATGACGGCAACGCAAACGTCAACGAAACTTGAAACGAATTTTCTCCAAAAATATAAATACTGTCGGCCCACGCCGTGCTGGACCAGGCAAGCGGTGCACAGGCACATGTGTGGTGATCCAAACCCTCCTCATCCCAAGCCATAGTGCTAACTTTCAAATAGTAACAATGAAAATGAAGTATTTAAACTCAAGAAAATTTCTACAAAACTTCAATGTGAGACAATAGAAGAAGAGAAAAGTTCATGTCAGTCTCTAACATCCGACAACAATGCCTTAGCATCTTCCCCCTTCCCCAAACCACACATTCCTGGAATAAGGGCAGTATAAGTGAAGATATCAGGCGAAATGCCCTTGCTTTTCATGTTAGAAAATAGTTTCAGCTCCTGAGGCAATAGTGTGTCCTTACAATTACAAAGACTATCAATGATAGTGTTGTGCAAAGGCCCCTCTGCATTTTTCGATGCAAGCAGAGAGCCCGATTCTGCATGGGTATCAATAGTGGTTTGGAACCCTAGCTTGACAATCTCATCCAACAATTTGACGGCTTGGTCCAAGCGGTCATTAAGAATGAGACCATTGATTAGGGTGTTGATGATTATAGCATTGAGAAGGAATCCAAGCTTTAAGGAGCTTAGAAAGAAGGGAGAATCCAAAATCAACACGTCCCAAGTGGCATTGAAGAGCTGATCGAAATCAATTTTGCAAGGAGGATGGAAAGAATTCAATTGGTAGAAGAGAGAGAGAGAGCTGAGTTGACCAAAGAAAACCAGAACGTCTTGTATGCACTTGGGAGTATCTCGCTCCTTGTTATATGTTAATAGATGGTTAGACGAACGAAAAAATAGGAATTTTGTGAGTCTAATATCTCTCTCTCCTAGGAGTATATGCTCCAATGAGCATTTCAAAATTTGCACAAAAGCCCTAAATAGCATCATCGTCTCACAGACCCGAGAAAGAATTCAAGATCGTCATCGACACTACAATCTCGCACGTTAATCAAATAGCTTCGACATAGAAATCAAAATTACGAACCATAAAAGAGGGGGAATTGGGAATGAATTTGTGAAGAAGAAAGGAAGGAGGGGAATGGGGAAGAATACCACAAGTTTGAATGCCAGATGAACATTTGCAATTGTTGCTACTCCATTGCCCCTCATATTCTCTCTCTCTCCTCCCTTTCCTCTCCGGTACACCAGAATCGTAAAGCCAGCATGGCCCTACTTCGTCAAAAATGAAAACTCACTACTGAAAAATTTGCTCCCCACCTAAATTGGTTGAGTTAATTTAGAACCAATTGGCAAAGAGTTGGTGAATGTATTTAGGTTAATTAATTTAGAACCATCCTAGATTTGTCGTCTCCATATCTTAATCAAATATTCTTACAAAAATTAAACAAAAAACGAAAGAAAACGCCACATCTAGTGTTAGTAAAAATCTATCCGACCTGATAATCCAAATCTATTTAACCCGAAAAAAGGGGTTTGGTCCCAAAGTTTTTAAATAAAACATGATAACTTGTGAATCACTATTCTGCTTACATATCAAGAATGTTAGGAGACAATCTATTGCACACAGGATCACATAATAATAGTGATGCCTATCTGTCAGTAACTCGAAAGGCCGAGTAGGAATTTCATAATTGATAGTGAGCTGTTCAACAACTGTTGAGAAGGAACAGCTGAACTTTCTTCAATTTTGCTCACCTCATACACAACTACATCACACATCATCGACACACAAAAATATGCTCACACCTCTCAGACAAAAAGAATATATGGAGAATCAATCATATCACCAGATGAATTGTTAGATGGAAATTGAGGGCTGAAGTGGCCTCTTTCCTTCCATGGCATCTTTCTTCCTTCGGCAGTTGGCACAAAGGAAGGGCCCTTCCCATGGCTTTGATGATGGGGAAAAATATGGTCCCGAGTTAATGGATAGGCCGTCATTTGCTGGTTGATTCACTTGGCAGATGGCACATCTGAACAGACCAGAATCAGGGTCGATAGGAAAATCCTTACCCAGTCTGCATTTCAATGACAAGTAGAGAAATAAGAACATTAGAAACCAAAAGAGAGGGCCCGCGGGGGAGGGTTCCGTCACGTCCCCAAAAAGGGTCGATAGGGGTTGCATGCTGAACCAAGTAAAATGCTCAATGACTGGCGAAGACAATTAATCTGTCATGCCAAACAACATGCAAAAACAGCCGACTTCCCTTTCATCACAGGAAATGAAAAATTATATGGACAAACAGTCATCCTGTAGTTGCTGTTTTTTCATAATGAGAATTATTGACAATGAGGTCACCACTTAGCTAAAGCATTTCACCACAAATTCTACAGCAATAAAATAAACAAGCTAGCAATGCTTGTGTTAAGAGTATAGGAACATTTTGTCCAGTATCTAGTCATGAAATTTCTCACCTCGGACAAATGACATACATCTTGGATAATTAATATCAAGGAACGCAACCGCAGAAGACCAATCATTGGAAATTGAATGTCAATCCAAGGACTGATACCTTTTATGTCACAAAGAGCAGCTAAACTAATTGGTATATTTATATTTCAACTTATCTGAAATCAACAAACCAATCATAATGGAGTATTTAAATAGGGTCAATCAACATCTATTTCAAGAATAAACAGTGAAGACAACAGAAATTTGAGATATCACTAACTTGCAGCAATAAAAACAGTGGAATTTCATGATTGGCAGTCAGCAGTATCACATAAAATCACCAACAAATCAATGCATCTTTAGTCCTATTTCAAAAGAATTGTGGAAAGCTAAGATGGATGACAGTACTATAATTGCACTGCAGCCTAATATATAAAAGAAAGTGCTTTAGGAACTGATTGCCACGTGGTTCTTCCCATGTTCCTCTAGCTTTGGGATCACTGCAGCAAAGCATGCTTGACCATGTGTTTTGATAACAGATTTTTTTGTACGACCCTTGTGATAACAGACATAGGACATACTAAGTGATAGAGGGGAGGGGTCAACCCTAGAAGTCGGTTTATAAAGCAAATATCCACATAAGAAGATCAACCACAGACAAATCCGCTCCATCATCAGAAATCGAACATGCAAAGGAAGAACTGTATAAGAGCTGAACCTTTCTGCTAGCATAGCAGAACCCTCTTCAAACAATTCCTCCACAGCTCCCACAGCAGAAAGCTTATTTAGTGATTTTCCCGTTGAATTAGATCTCTTTCCAAACAATGAACTCAGTACATTATGCTGCTTTCGTGGTGTCGGAGATAAGATAGGGTAGACAGAGGGAATAATGTCAACAACTAAACAGGTTGTATCATCCTTAAGTCCCCTTGACCTCAAAGCTTCCTGCAGTACCCAAAGAAGTCACATAAAAATCTATCTCCTGACAACCAGAAAAAAGAATTGGAAAACTAAGCAATGTAACCAGAATCCTAGATCACCTTCACAACGAGCTTTGCAGCAAGATCAGCTGGAAGACCCCGACAAGCTTTTGCAGCAGCGTCAGATGATAAAGCATCCCAGATGCCATCAGAAGCTATAATAAGTCTCCCCCAGCGTCAGAGAGCTGAATTCACGCAAGTTAGTTAATATCTCATGAAACTTTCTCATGAAAACTTCAATCATGACACACTAATGACTCACCTTCACTTGCTTGACATGTGGTACAGGAACAATGAACTCTCCAACATCTGTGTCACCAATTGATCTTGATAGGCACAATCCTCCTGGCCAACAGCGTAAAGGACCAACCTAAAAGACACGGCAAATCACCATTAGTACAATTATTGGTATGTTCTCCTCAAACATAGATTGTTGAAGGAAACAGAGGAAAATATCCTACCGCATTTCCCCCATAAACATTGAGCCTTCCAACCTCACCACCGCTAGCTGTCACGCGCTCCCTCTCTTCCTCATTTTCCTCCAAACGGTGATCCACTGTCAATAGTGAAACTAAACCGCCTTGTGTATCCAGTATGCATCTAGAATCCCCAACAGATGCAACAGTAACAGTCCAACCATCTATCACAACAAAGGTAACTGTTGTCCCTGAAGTTTCACCTGTTAATTGTTAACCAAACAAAATAAATCAGAACCCAGGCAAAAAAGGGGCTTGCTTACAATGTACCTCAATAACAAAATCAAGGAGAACAAACCTCTTTGTTGAAACTCAATATCAGTCTTCACAAACCCAGCAACCAATGCTCGAGGGAGCATCTGAAGCCACTCTTCCCTGCTAGCATCTTTCGGGATTGCACTTAAAACATTATTCAACAAGTTCTCCTTTGCAAATATAGCTGCTGAGATGCCATTATGGCCATCAAATATCTACCAGTAAAAGCAAACCTTCAGCATCTCTCCCAAGACAAATCAGTTCCAAATACTGACAATAACAACTAAAACTTAAACAGGAGGCGACCATTACCGCAAAAACTGAAAAAGAAGTAGAAGGATTCCCGTGAATTCTTTGGCAGTCAGGCTTTATCAGAAAACAATCCTCCCCTTTCCGGGCTAAAGCAGCCTGCCCATATCTAATTATGGGCTTCTCAACCTTCTCTGATCTGAGTTCACGACCGATCAGTGTTCCCAGCGGAACAAGAGGGGGCTTAGCTCTGGTTACTTCTGTTAAGCTCATTTTAGGCAATGTTTCAACATTTCTCAACTCTTCCTCTCATACACCTAATCATAAACATAAACAACAACACACATTTCACATGAATCAGAGTGCCATCCAAAAGACTAAGGTATAGAGAAATCGTCATTATCAACCACAAAATTAAACGCACAAAATGTGAAGCTAAAAATTACGATTAAGTCGAAGCACCATCCATAGAAAAAAAAAAAAAAAAACCCACACACTGGAGTACTCCTCTGGCAATTTCTCCAAACACAAGTCAAATAACTCAAATTTTCAGTGAAAAACAACAATTGACATTATGATAATCAGCATTATACCACATTAAACCCAGAAACAGGCAAGAAGCAAAAATCCGTATCTCAACCAAACATTTCATACTTTAACACTAAAAACAGCAATTAGCTGGCAATTAATCAGCAGAAACAGCTGTCGGGCAAAAAATGAAATGAAGTAAAAATGTAATTTGAAGAGAAAATTGAATGGAGGAACAGAAAGCGAGCACTTACAGATCGAAAAGAGAGAGTAGAGCATGAAGTAATTTAAGATTTGAAATTTGGAGTGCTACGGATTGCCCAATGTGAAATGGAGGGGTCCAGAGGAGAGAGAATAGAGCAGAATCAAACCCTGGGAGAGTGGAAAGCCCTAGAGAGAATGCGACATTGCCACTTTGCCAGAGAGGGGGAGAGAGAGAGAGAGAGAGAGAGAGAGAGAGAGGATATGGATGTTGAGGTTTTTTTCGTTTCTTTTTTATTTTTTTATTTTTCTTTCTGTGTCTTGATTAGGAGAGAGAAAAATCTAGAGAGAGGGGAATGGGTTGCGCAAGACGCGGATGTTCAGTAGATGAAATTGGAGAGAGAGGACCTTTTTTTCCTTTTCTTTTAGATCCTTTGATTTTCCCTTAATAATACTCATTCCTTTTAAAATACTTTATTTTAAAGTTATGAACGAGTATTAACAAAATAATAAATTTATAATGAAATTTATATTAAGAGAATAAGTGGTCCGAAATTTCATTAAAAGTAAAAAAAGTTAATAAACAAAAGAAAGAAATAAAGTCATTAATAAGTACGAGAATCGATAAACTAGTTATTAATACATCATTAAAATTGTAAAGTGACAAATATTGTGAAACGAAAAAGTTAATTAAAGTGACATGTATTTTGAAATGGAAGGAGTAGTTGATAGGGGTGAGCGGTTCGGGTATCGTAGAGCACGACTCGACCCTATTTGACCGATTCCTAAATTTTAGGAGCACGACCCTTAGCTCGTTTGACCGATTCTTGAATTTTAAAAACATGAACCTGAACCTCAAGTTCCGATTTCGGTTCCGGGTACCCTATTCACACCATTATTCTTATGAAAAAAAACCCTTTAAGGCCGTAAAAACTTATAAACATTAGCTCACTTTAATCATTTAATTAACTAAAGTTCAACAAGCAAACAATTAAATACCATAACTCTTAGCAAATTTTTACAAAATCAAAGTTGATAATAGAAATAACGTTCTTAAAGGAGGGGGAAGTGATCAAAATCTTACAAAGTCTCTTCAAAAACTAATACAACCAAATGTTTCTAGTTTATTAATTAAATTTAAATGAAAATAATGTAATCTTTAAACTTCCATTACATCTTCAACATCAATAACTTGTCCATCACCGTTGACAAGATTTTATAAAATATAAAATGAGGGAGCGAGAGATGAATATTAAGATTTCTAATAAGTTGGGCCGTATATTTTAAAATCAAACCCGGGCCTCAACTGAAAATTTTATTAATTGTTTTGGGTACCCGCGATTCCAAGTTTCGGTTTCGGGGTTTAATTTTAAAAACTTTACCCTTATCCGTTTGACCGGTTCCAGGGTACCCATCGATCGTGCTCACCCATAGTAGTTGAGTTGATAATTTGGTACCTTAAGTTTTCTCATTTCATAGGATCCAAACCTAAAATACTCTTAATTAAGTTTATATTGGAAATTATTTATATTTTTTTATATAAATTTATGATAATAAACTAATCCGATAGTTAAATTAACTCAACACTTTTTCTTCTGTCATATTTTTAAACAATTATACATTAACAACTAAATTTTAATATAGGTGCTTGAAATAACGATTTATTCCCCATACGGAATGAATATACACTGGACAAGAAACACATACAAAGGTGACCTCGTTGGCTAAAATATGTGGAGTTTTTGAATAAACTTAAGAAATGTTGTGCCAAATTTGGATATCTCACTATATACTTCAAAATCAAAGGATGGATGGATGGGCTAAATGCACAAAAGTTGGGTTGGCAAAGAGTTAGGTGAACCAAAAGTAGAACTCACTGCTTTTATTTATTTTTATTTAGAATGCTATCAAATTCCCTAAAAATTCTGTTGCAAATGCTTTTTAAAAGCTTATACGCGGAATTAATGAATACCATCACCTAACCCTAATTTTTTTTTTGTTTTTTTAAAAAATTTTTATGTTTGGGTGTGTTGGAGCCAATCTGGATACAATAAGAAACTAACAATATCAATATCTAAATTGCTCATTTGTTTTTCTCTATCCCAATTTCAACAAAACTTAATATTGAATTATTCGACAGATAAATGTCAACAAAGGTGTTATGAAATATAATAAGAGCATACCAATCCAACAATATTTAATAGAAAGGTTTCTTATTAGTGATTGACGTAATTTCCGTATAAAATAAACATGTTATTTTTAGGATTTAATTTTAGGAACTTTTGATTTGAAGAATGACAATCTAATGCTAGTTTTGCTATTTACTAGCAAAGAGAGCCTTTTTTTGGGCATTTTGACATCGGAATGGTAGTTACATTTCTTTTTATTTCTTTATGAACGGGAATATTTCATAAGATTGTATTGTATTTGTAATGTGTTTAATTATTTACTGTATATAATATGTGTTGAAACTAAAATATTATTATATCGTATAAAAAACGAAACTAAAACATTGTATTGAAAATATTTTTTATTTTTGACAATTACTGATCTTACTCAACTAATGTAGTAAATTTTAATGCAAACAAAATTGCTGATAATGTGATTTTAACATCATGTTTTAAGTCAACTCATCCAATCAAAGTCTAAGAAAATTTCTTAAAGTGCACCCTTTGAAAAGTAATTGATGATTATTTATCACAATAGGTATTTAAATTAAAAGTTTAGACGATCTAAATTCAACATTGCAATGGAGAGGCTAACCGATATAATGAGTAGTTAATTAATGGAGGATGACATCTTTCTAACTGTGTCGTCACACTTAATTCTCCCCTCTCCCTATTTATAAATAAATTGTGGGTAAAGATATGGGTGTAGCCGTGTAGCTTGGTAAAAAATGGTGAGATATTTAAATTATTATTATTTTTTATTTACGGGTGAGTTTTTTAAAGGATAAGTAAAATAATTAATCTGTATCCCCATTGAAAAAGGAAAAAGGCATAGACGGACCCAAAAAAAAAAAAAAAAGAAAAAGGAAGGGCAGGGGAAGCTAACGTGGCCGGCCACGTGATTGACGGACCCCAAAACATAACAACCATTTTTGTGATTAACCACTCATTTCATTCTCATGGACAGCCTGGCATTGCGATTTCTCTCACGCAATTGGTTGTCTCTATATATATATATATATATATATTATATATCCCCTTTGAGCTGCTAATTTGTAAATAAAGCAATAAACATTAAAAAAAATGAACAGTAAATGTAGAATAGTTGCATTGGGATAAAAATGGATGGCAATGGGTATGTGAATGTATAATATTAATAATATACACCTATTACTCATCTCTTTCTCTTGAGAGAAAGGGTACGTAAATCAAGCTCATAAATACAGGGGATAAAAAAAAAGAGGAAAAACTCAATCAAACATTCTTAAGGACACCAGAAAATACATTAGGCAACACTGAAATAGCTTCGGTTGCCACTTACAAAAATTTTCAAGGGATATTTGTGTGAAATTGAACGAAGAAATCATTTTGCGTTTCCAGATTTTCGCTTCACAGACACACCACTCTGCTTTCCGGTCTTTACGGTTTGGCTCACTTCGTTGGATGCTCTTCGTGCTGGTGTCGTTGGGATCATACTCCTGAATATCCAAAAATAGTACTGAGTAAATTTTCTTGAAGCTCAATGGATAGTAAATAGGTACTTTTGTGTATCAGATTTCAACAGCTTGGAAAAAGTACCATATGTGAACATA
Source organism: Talinum fruticosum (assembly GCA_021018815.1). Classification (NCBI taxonomy): domain Eukaryota; kingdom Viridiplantae; phylum Streptophyta; class Magnoliopsida; order Caryophyllales; family Talinaceae; genus Talinum; species Talinum fruticosum. Next base: position 5,980,452 of record JAITYX010000002.1, on the reverse strand, counting down.
AAGTAACCTCCTTTTATGCTAAATAAGAAAATTTTGAGAGGATGATTTTCATGAGAAAGGTTTCAACTTTAAGTCAATCTGTTTGTTTGATTAAATGGGTCATTCGTATCAATGTGTTTTCTTAAATAAGTTCAAATCCTTTATTTTGTCTGTTTTCTTGTCGTGTTATTTTGTTGTATCAGCTTCTTACCAGGCTAAGGGGAGGCCATGCATTTTATGAAACATATAAAAAGCTCGAATGACAACAAACAGCAACAGGAAGAACAGATAAAAAAGCTCAAATGACAACAAACAGCAACAGGAAGATCATACTTGTTCACATCAGGGTTTTTTGTGGGTGCTTTGGCTTGGGGTTTCTTGATCTTAGACCCAACCCCATTGGGCAGGCTTGAAACTCTATTACGATGATTTTGATGCTGGAGTTGAGAGTCAGCCTCAGATGAATCACTGGTTGCACCACTGAGTTCGTCCATGCTGTCATCAGTGGTAGCTCCTGACGTACTGGCTACCAAGCTGCTGAAAGGCGGATGCTGCTGGGCTTTTTCAGGAGTCCCTAGAGATCTGTGTCTCTGTAGTGGCTCTTTTGTTGGTGTCGTATCACCTGAAGTTGATTGACTCTTGACAGCACTCAGAGGAGGCCAATGAGCTTCATTTGCCAGGATATCATCAGGATCCAAGCTTCTCCTTCTCGATTTCTGTTGAGGGTGGTCAGTTTTTGCCTTTGATTCTCTAGTTTGATCACTCTGACAAACATACCAGATACAACACTCCTGTTAGATAATCCTACAGCTTGACTGATAACAAGTTTGGTTAGTTTCCACCCACGTCCATACATGGATTGATGTCAATAAAATTTTAGATCAATAGGACGGGCTGTCTATATATGGGTTGATGTCAAGAAAGCTTTAGATCAATAGGGCAGGTCAAGATCAAGTTGCCTTATTTCGGGTTTAAGTGGTGTGATTAGATAACAGCCTGTTTCGCTATAGTGATCACCTTGAATGCTGGGTTCATCGTTCATGTCTCCAGGAATTATGGATTATGGATATGCACAATGAACTGTGACACAACTAGTAATCATCATGATAAGCAAGCTATGCTGTGAAGTATCCTTCCTATTAAAGCTTTTATTATTAGTATAATAAGAGATCTACATTGATTAACCAACCTTGACGCTATTAGCATCCTTTTCCGGGCTTTTACGAGTGCCAGAAGAGGTGTCTTTTGGTGCTCGTAAAGCAGGATGTACTGGTGAAGAGGCAGCACTATTAGACTTCACACTGAAGGAAGGATGTATAGGTGAAGATGCAGCACTATTAGACTTCACACTCAAGGCAGGATGTCTAGGTGAAGATGCAACGCTCATAGATTCTGGAGTGCCAGTGCATGAACGAACAAACTGCTCCATTTCTTCCTCCTTTTTGAATAAAGCTGCTTTGAGACTAGAAATCTGGCAGAATGGATCGGAATTTCACCATATTTCAATTTAAAGAAAAATATAACAGAAAATTAAGAGTACATGTTCTGTAATTTGATCATGCAATTTTTCTAAAAGTTTTTAAGGGCGGCCTTTGTGAAATCTAGGTTCTCAGTGAGGGGACTGCCCTGGGACGCAAAATGGGGGCAGGGTAAGGGTTCGAACCAATGGCAACCAAGTCACATTTAGGACTGGTAAACCTTGCTCAATCTCGATATATTAAACTAAACAAACCAATATCCTGAAGTCCTATCGAGGCAAGGTGGGAAAGGAGTTAGATATCTACAACCTTACCCCAACATTGCACAGAGGTTGTTCCCATTGGGAAAGTAGAGGATGTATAATGGGGCATTTTCCTTAATACTACACTCTAATGTACAGTTGAAAAAATTGCAAACTTCTACAGCTGCTCGAAAAGTTCGGAATAGAAGCAAGAAATCTACATGAAGCCCCATGAACCAGTTTTGTATTCATCAGAGAAAGAGAAGCGATTGAGACCGAACCTGGTCTTTCAACTCTTTGACATCTGAAGAGTCCTTGTTCGCCCGGGCAGCACCAAGCTCTACTGTGGCAACACGCTCAGCGAATTTAAGAGTGCTAATTGTCTCCCCAACCGCGTCTGCCTCAGGGCTTATGTGAACAAACATCAATGTTTTGGCTTGTCCTCCTAGTAGTAAAAGTACAGAACCCATGATTCCCAAATTATTACACAGAAATGAAACAGGTTAAGCCTATATGAACTTAAAAGGTTAGAACAAGGCTAAACCTCACCAAGTGAATCTTGTAGTAGCTGTGTGAGTTTACTGTTCCTGTAAGGAACATGTGTGCTTTTGTAGCAAGAGAAGCAATCACATCTCCTAAAGCAGCGAGAGACTTGTTTATGTGTTGAGCTTCCTTCAATCTGTCCCCTATCACCTCGGATTTATCCACCCTTTCACTTCCAGCCAGGTCAACTAGGTGCATGGAGCCCCGTACAAGAGCTCCTGAAGTAAGGTCTTTCCCTTGAACATGGACCGTCATGCAACTAAAAAGCACACATTTAATTAGTTATCGTACATGGTTGACTGCAAATATACGTTTAGTTAAACTAAATGTACCTGTGCGAACGACTACTACGATCATTCATGGCAGTCGAACTCACTGCACGATTCTTATGCCCAAGGTCCATCAAATTGATAACATCAGCTGTTGTTGTGACAGGCAACCTACTTGCATCAGGTACATTTATTCCATTATGGGAACTGTTACGGATTTCTAATGTATGTATCAGTTAAAGAAACATAAATGTGAAATCATTCAGCATAGGAAATACTAACTATATAAGAATAAGAAATGTGAGCACAACCCCCTATGACACGCAAAGATGCTGCTTCCAACGGGCTCACTCCGAAGAAAAAAAAAAAGAAGGGAAACTTTCAAAGGCTAATACTTAAATCAATAGGCATCACAAAGGATATTTTTTGTTTGAACCATCCGTAGCAAGGAGATCCCTAACTTGCTCATTGTAGATCTCCATCATCTGGACAGAAACTTCATAACTAATAGTGGTTTTTCTCTCTTCTGAAAGAAGAAATAAGTCATTAAGTGCCCTGTAGTTCACACCATAAGTTTCTTCAGTTGGGTTATTTGGTCCCGTCTGAACACCGCAAAAACATTCAGCGTCAGTGATAATATCAACAGTACTGAGTGGTACGAAGAAAATGAAGCAAACTCATACCATGGTATACGTTTTTCCTGCTCCTGTTTGTCCGTATGCAAAAATGCAGACATTGTAACCATCAAGAACAGAACGAACAAGAGGCTGCATGTCCGCAAATACCTCGGCTGCAGAAAAGCACAGAAAAAAGCACGATGCTTTAAGCTAAATCCAATCAGTTCTGGATGTTGGAGGAGAATTAGATAATGATGTTACTGACCTTGTGTTGCAGAAGATCCAAAGACCTTGTTGAAATTGAAAGATTTTTTCCCTCTTTGCTGTATTTTGATGGAGTTGATATTGTGATATTCCTATCTTCAATATGTTCCACTGTGGTAAAACCACTCTCCTGCCCAGGCAAGAATGGACGCACTCGGCAATACACCCTAATGTTTCCTACAGATCAACACCCAATTTTTTTTTTTAAAAATACACAGTTTTTTCAATCAAAAAATTAACCTGAAGATCAAAACTAGGCTTTTTTCCCTAGCGTTCACTTACCTTTTAAGTCTTGCACTTGATTGTACAACTTGCGGTTTTCTTCAAGAACTTTCTTGTATCCAGAGGCAGCATGAGCAAGAGTCTGGAAATGCTTACCTAAAGGGACACAGTGGTTCATCAAGTAAGTGTATTGTGTACCCTATATAGGATATATTTCACTTATAGATGCAACAAATTGAAGCATATGTTACCTAGACGGATGAACTCCTCTTGATACTTCTGTTGCAATAAGTGCACAGTTTCTTTTGTGGTGTGCACACTACCTTTCAGTTCCTAAAAGAAACGTATGCATTGTCAACGAAGAACAAAAAACAAAATTCCAGCTTGAGGCAAATGCTGCCACCAAGTCCAGTTACCTGAAAATTGTTATCCTGTTGCGCAAAAACCAACTTGCACTTCTTTAGGAGGTTCTCTTTTTTATCCTGTTGCGCAAAAAGCAACTTGCACTTCTTTAGGAGGTTCTCTTTTTCTTCAAGGAGGGCCTCTTTCTGAGCCCTCAACTCTTCACAGACCTGTGTTTTCTGGGCCTCTTTCTGAGCCCTCAACTCTTCACAGACCTGCGTTTTCTTACTGCCCTTGTCTATAGCAGTCTCTTCTTCATTATTCTAGGAGGGGTTATTTAAAAAGTAGTCAGCTACTCAAGATCAAGCTCAACAGGAACTCCTAGCAATCTAACACAGTCTCTCCCAAAAAAATAAAAAGAAAAAATCAGCAGCTCAACTGCTATCTTGCAATAGGACAGAAACGTTTACCTGTGTTTCTTCCATGGAGGAATTTCTAGCGGATATGTTCTGCCACAGAGAGAAGAAACTGTCAGCCCAAAAAGGCAAAAAAAAAAAAAAAGCATTTAAGTTTCAGCAGCCTACTGGCTATCTTGCTCTAAGACAAAAGCTCTTACCTGTGTTTCCTCCGTGGAGGAATCTCTAGCAGATATGTTCTGCCGCAGAGAGAAGAACTGTCAACCAAATAAAGGCCAAAAAAAAAAAAAGCATTTAAGTTTCAGCAGCCTACTGTCTATCTTTCTGTAAGACGCAAGCTCTTACCTGTGTTTCCTCCATGGAGGAATCTCTAGCAGACATGTTCTGCCACAGAGAGAAGAACTGTCAGCCAAAGAAAGGCCAAAAAAAAAGCATTTAAGTTTCGGCAGCCTACTGGCTATCTTGCTCTAAGACAAAAGCTCTTACCTGTGTTTCCTCCATGGAGGTATCTCTAGCAGATATGTTCTGCCACAGAGAGAAGAACTGTCAGCCAAAGGTAAAAAAAAAGCATTTAAGTTTCAGCAGCCTACTGGCTATCTTGCTGTAAGACACAAGCTCTTACCTGTGTTTCCTCCATGGAGGAATCTCTAGCAGATATGTTCTGCCACAGAGAGAAGCACTGTCAGCCAAAAAAACAAAAAAGAAGCATTGAAGTTTCAGCAGCCTACTGGCTATCTTGCTGTAAGACACAAGCTCTTACATGTGTTTCCTCCTTGGGGGAATCTCTAGCAGAGATGTTCTGCCGGACAGAGAAGAATTGTCAGCAACTCAGGATCAAGCTCACCAGAAAATTTTATTAACGGGACAGGTTGCAAAAGGGACATTCAAATTTCAATTGCCCATGAGCTATCCTACAATATGGATCGGGGCTTTACCTGTGTTATTTCTGCCTTGGGGTAATCTCTAGGAGATATACTCTGTTTGAAGATAGAAGAATTAGCATCAACATGGCCAAGCTCTCCTGCAATCACAGGAACTCGTACCTGTGGTTCTGCCTGGGGGAATCTGCAGGAGATATGTTCTGCCCAGAAAGAGAAGAACTATCAGGAATTCAAGATTCTGGAACATAAGTCTTAACATTTCAACGAAAAAAAGGAAAGACAGAAAAGGCGTTCAAAATTCAAAAGCACACCAGATATCCTGCAAAAGAGATTTCAACCTGTGTTTCTACCTTGGGGGAATCTGTGGGCGATACGTTCTGTACAGATTACAGGGACAGAAGAATGATTACCAATCAAAGATTAAGCTCATAAGCAAGCATTACCAACTTGCAGAAAATGCTTACAAAAAAGACAATCAGATTCTAAATAGCCCACCAGGTATGCTGCGCAGTGTAAAACAGAACTTTTACCTGTGTTTCCGCCTTGGGGGAATCTGAAGGAGATGCGTTCTGTCCGTTGACAGACATGGTTTCTGGAGTAGCCTTCACCTGCCAAATTTGAAAAAGAATGACACTGTATTTTGTGACTTCAAATTATCCTTACCAAGACAGTGTAGCAAAATAGAAGAGTACAGACCTACTAGTGTGTAATTCACTCAGACCAAACGTTGACTAGACTAAATTTATGCCAGTGTGCATATCAGAAGTATCTCCCCAGCTTTGGGGGTGGGGGATGGTGGAAAGGAAAAGAAGATGAAACATTGTGTGGGACTTACTTCTGCATCATTTTGCGTTCCTAAGCGACTCTCGATCTCCTCCACAACTCTACTCAGCATGCACTCGACAATCTGAAATCAGTAGGAGGACAACAAGTTATATAACAGACTGTCAGTTGCGCTGTGTTTGGATACATTTTTAGCAATGCTTTCTTACTCCCACTAATACGTGGGGAAGACGGTCCATGATTAATGAATGGTGTTTGAACAAGTGAAACAAGTACTTACATATGGAATTTCATCTGGCTTCTTATCCTTGAGGAGTGCACGGATCATCAAGTTTAAGGAACGAGAACTACTCTGGATAAAGTACATGAGAGAATTTTACAGGCTACTCTCACTAAAAATGCCAGATTCACAAAGAAAAAAAGAGAATTAGATCCTAACCATGTCACTGTAATCAAGGTCACTATATTGGTCACTGCCAAAAGCATCAAAGGACTTCTCGCTCACAGATGAAGTCCTCGAAATTGAACTCAAGATGGGTTCTGAGTTCTTCCTAGCAAATGTCTTTCCTGTTGGTGGTTTGGCATATGCATTATATTTCCATGTTCCAACACCACCTGCCACTTTCCAGTCATGAAAAGATTTCAATGCAAGAACACAGTTGACAACCTTTGCAGTTTCACCACCCTGCCCATTTCATCACAAACAGATGAAAAAGATTAAATGTACTTACGAAAGGAAAAAAAATTCATGGTACAATATCTTATGCACTCCCTAAATCATATATATTAATGACACACCAAGATCAGAATTCTAAATTGTTCATGTATATCATAAGATAACCGAGTAAGCAACCTGTTCCAGATCAGAAGCCTCAAAAGTAGGAAGCCCCAGTTCTTCTGCAGCATTCAGGAAGTTCTTCACATTTTCAAAGTATTGGGATGCCATTAGACCAACACCATCAGGGATGATTACAGTGTGGTTTGGAGCATCCACCACCTACAAACACATTGAGAGGATTATAATGGGCATGTAACATAAGATACAAAACCAGCCAATCTAACAATTAGCGCGCCAGTCAATTAAATTAGAGTACCTTTGGAATGGAGCCAGGCTTGACCTTGTTGACAGCAGTGCAAAGGATTATCCCACTCCGCAACCCTAGTCTGAAATCTTGTTCAGAAGGCTCAGCAGGCAAATCTTTTGAATACACAACTCCCACTATCTTCCTCACCCATTCAGCTGCTTCATACCGTCTTGATGCTACAAAATTCAGAGACTTTTTTGAGCAATTTGCACTTCCAAAGATAACATTGGATTCATCCCAAAGACAGATATCATAAGAGGAGTTCATTCAACCATCCCCCACCCCCTTTCCTTGTCAAAAAGGCCATACTAACAATAAAAATAATAAATACTATGTGTTGACAATGCACTTATTTTTATGATCACGATTGTACATGATACAGAATATGATCCCAATGCTCCTAAATAGAGGATACCAGAACACAACATGCAAATACCAGAAGCCAGGATTAGTGATGATCATTCACATAACAAGCATAATGGTGAGGAACCCAACATTTAGAATCAATGATAACAACTTATCATATGCATTATACAAGATATGAGATGAACAATCAAATGTTTAAATATAATCATTTTAGAAAGAGAGATTGAACCAAGAAAATGGGATCATACACTCCTCATCTATCTTTTTTGGCATCTGTTCTATGTCGCTCACACGAGTTCCCTGCTGTCTAAGAACATCTTCAACCACAGACACAACCGAGAATGACAGCATTGCCTCAGCCGCCATTGCGACCTTCAGAGAATTTAACCCTTGGAGAAAATGAATGCGGTTTCAGAACTCACGAACTAGAGTTATTTTCTGACATTGATCAAATCATTCAACTTTAAGGCAAACCCAGATGAATTTTCACGGATTAAGCAAACCCTTTTAGCATAAGCGATTGATGAATGAAATTTCCTCCACAAAAAGAAATTGTTCTAGCAAAAAATGATTTTTTAATGACATAGAAAGGGAAGGACATGGGGGAGGGAAATGTATAAGAAGGAACGAGATGGAGAACGATCTCTTCTCTTCTTTTTTATTTTTTATTGGGGTTTTTATTTTTATCAATTATTATTCCCTAAAATCGCCATTATTAAACGTTCTCACTACTTCCATCCCCCTCTCTATCTCTCTCTTTGGAGGTCGTTGTCAATTGAAGAAAGGTAATACCTCCTCGTTCTCCCTCCAAAAAGAGACTGCTTCCGAAGCTCCCGCTTCAGGCACTAGATGTTTGTACTATTTTTTGTTGGGTGTTTAGAGATTTACTAAAAGCCTATTTTTATCTTTTGTCTTTGGTGGTTTTTCTTAGATCTTCATGTGTTTGGTGGTTTTTTCTTAAAGACATGTGCATGTAATAACCTTATCAGTCAACAAGTGACATTATCTCTTCAAAAAAAAAAAAAAAGAATTTTTAAAATATAATAATCCTAACTTTGGTACATTTAAAAACCATTAATCTGTACTTAAAAAATTGTTAAGAATGAGCTGTACTTTTCATGTAATTAATTTTAAGATACCAACACCGAGTTTGACTCACCGGATACATGATGTGGCGGTGATGTTTAAAATGTGTATTTAAAAGAGAATTTTTTTAAAAAAATTAGGCCAAGTGTTCGGTAATTTTAAACACCTCTCTTTCTCTGTCTCTGTCTCTCATCTCTCTCTCTCTAAATTTTATGAATCCATCCCCAAATCAACAGCACAAAAAAATTGCACGACTCCATCCCTAAATCAATTGGCCTAATAAGTCCGTAATGTTCGACAAATTTGAGGGTCGATAGTGAAAAAGAAGGAAGAGAAAGAAGAAGAGAAAGAGAAAAAGGGTTCAATGAGTGGCAAGGGTTTCAACAATGTCAATTCCTCTTATTCGTCAATGGGAAGAAATTCCAGTACTCGAGAATGAGAAATTGGGAATGGTGAAATGCTTCCATGACCTACTCGTTGTTCATAAGATCTCCAAAACACTCCAAAATAGAGGGAAAAAGTTTTATGGGTGCCCACTGTGGAACGTATGTGTAGAAAGGATGAAAGCAAAATCACTTCTCTTTCATCCAATTACTTCCATTCAAACAAGAAGAGAAAACCCCAAATTTCTTCATAATTAGCGTAATGTCATTAACCCTAAATTGCATAATTGGGTATTTCTTGGGAGCCTCGATTTCTAAACGAGTTGCGGCTTCACGATTTGAGGCGAAACCAAATGTAGGCAATAAAGAGAAAGATGAGAGCCCACATGATACAACTCAAGCCTTGGTAGGTACAAATCCGACCCTTAATTTCCGCCATTCGAGCTCTAATCCTTGCAACTCTAGCGACCAAACTCACAATTTGGGCCCCGATTTCTTCGTCTTCCTCCCTCCCAATGTTTGACATTGTGTAGTCATCTTCGCTTCGTAATGGCACATCTTTGATTTCGACTCGATTGTAAATGCAAAAATCCTAGATTTTGGATCAAAAGCGGATTTGAGAAACAAGATGAGAAGGGAAAAAGAGAGAGAGTGGAAGATTGAAACCCTAAAATGAGATAAATTTGATAAAGGGGATCAATTTAGAGCGGAAAGATTGATGGAGTTGTGCCATTAAATCCTCTTCGACTGCCCATTTCCCATCACGAGTGTCTCTCAAGCATAATGGTAGGATGACTCCTACAAGATTTTCATTTTACCTTTTGTTTTTTTTTTTGGAAAAATTGGACTAAAAATCAATATCTAAACCGGACAAAATCACTCCCGAAGATGACTCGCCGTACATGACTTGGCGTAATTTTTTGAAAAAATTCTCTTTTAATTACACGTGTTAAACGCCACATCCACATCATGTATCCGACGAGTCAAACTCGATGATGGTATATTAAAATTAATTACACGAAAAGTACGCCTCATTCCTAACGATTTCTTAAGTACAGATTAATGGTTCCCAAATGTGCCAAAGTTCAGATTATTATATTCCAAAAATTCAAAAAAACTAGCATTATTATGTGTTATCATCACGGTATTACAAAGATTTGTATAATTTTATTAATTTACGTACTTTTTACTTTGTTATTTCAATTGATTTTGTAATGCAACACATAATGCAACTTCCTCCCCTCTTTACTTTATCATAGTATTGTGTTTTTTTATAAAAAAAAAATCATAATATTGTGCTTATGTTCATCTATCTTGTATAAAATCATACAACTTATTTTTTCACAAATTTAAAATATTTTGAAACAAAGTGGATCACCTATTATAAAAAAATGTGAATCATATTTAAGTTTTCATTTGAAAATAATAAAATAAATTAAATAAAATCTTTACAGTACATATATTAAAATGAAAAAATAATAATAATATAATAGTAAAAAAATTTTATACAGTGAATGTAATTTAAATTAAATACAATATTCATTTATTTTTTAAATTGCATAAACCAATCATTAAATTGGATAAAAATTATACTAAAATGGCTATATCCAAATTCCCCCCTAAAAACTTGAATAATACTAGTATTTTGATTTTTGAAGGAGGGTTGGTCAAACTCAAAAGTTGAGAACCCAAAGCCATTAGAGCGAGAGGGTCGCAGGATCAAATCTTGACAATGTTTTGTCATTTGAGACAACACATTTATTATACACTTAGAATTTATACTCCCAAGACATATGTCAATAAATAATTGGGCATGAAGAAAAACAGAGGAGTTTTATAGACCAAACATAATAATGTGACGCCTGACAATACAAGCTCCCAAATGAATATAAGAATTTGCATATTTGAGATAAGCCGGAAGAGCGGGACCTATCATCAAATGCTATTACCGTTGCCAAAACCATGCCTACATCTCTAAATTCAGCTCAAATTCACATTCAATAATGTTATTTTCCAAAACATAATTTAATTGAAGTGTCTGTCTAGCATCCAGAAAAAATATATACTCCCTCTGTCTCAATATAATTGCCCAAACTATTTTGTCAATTTTAATAAACTTTGACTATAAATTAAAAAAATATATAGTTAATTTGATATTTTAATGAATTTTGATCAAAAGTATTACTTTTAAAGTATTTTTAGAGACATAATTTTTCATATAATTTGCGAGAAAATAATAGTTAAAGTTTACTTTTGTTGACCATAAAAAGTTTAATTAGAACAATCACATAAAAGAGTATAACCCTATAAATGATGGATTTTATTTTACTTAGAGCTCTGGGCATATTAGTTTAATCATATTTTCTCAAAAAATACATAGGAAAATATGTCAATAAAAATATAAAATATGTCAATAAAAATTATTTATAAATTTTAGAAGTAATAATGTTGATCATAATTCATCAAATAATAAATTAATTATATAGTTTTTCTTAAATTTACCGTCAAAGTTCATTAAAATTGATAAATAAAAAACCTAATTTTGACAATCATAGTGGGATGAAAGGAATACTTTTTGCAATGTACTTCATGTTCTGATGTTCTTTAATATATTTCTGTAATATGAGAAACACAGTAACTATTTTTTTTTTCTTTACCATCCAACATTAAATCAGATAAACCTAAGCTTTACAATAAATTTTGATCTAATCTAACCAAAATTAAACCTAATGCAAAATTTGTCAATGTTACCAAAATTTTTAAAGATAAATTTGTTAAGTCAAAAGACTCAAATTTAATCTAAAACAAGACAATCCGAAATTAAACCCATTAAAATTCAAACCAGCCCACTACCTGATAATCTATCAAATTCTGCCTAAAATTCAAATGTGGGGTTGACCATGCTAAAGACATCCCTCCCACAAATTACAAATAATGTAGAATAACTCAAATATAGCTCAAGGACAGTTTGTTAAGTCAAACCTATCAATGATCAATGGATCTTGTATTTAAGAAAAACAGGCCTGTGTTTTACATTTATGGGAAAAAAATTCATCGTGATCACCTCAAAACAATAACCAAGAAAAACAGGCCTGTGTTACATTTATGAAAAAAATTCAATCCAGGAAAATAAGAGAATGGAAGAAAATTAACCTGCCATTCTCTTATGAATTGGGACAATAAATATGTAACACAGGCCTGTAACGAGAGGAAGTGACCGTGACCGTGCCACCTCTCGGCCCAAAAATCCTGCAGCTTCCTTAGTTCGTCTTGACCGTGCCAAGGCTGTCATGCTCGTGCCACTTTTCCCGTGACCATGCCAACTTCTTTGCTTGTAAAACCCGAGCCCAACCCGACCATTAGGCTCCATTACCCAACAAGACAGAACACTTGAAATTACCAACTGTCAACAGTCAACAGACAATGATCCCATTCCCAACTTTCAAATTTAAAAGGTACATCAAGGGTAGATAATTCACCTTTCATGCATGCATTTGAAATTTCAAATGTTCCACCTGCAAAACAGCAGGTCAGTGATCCAAATTGCCTGTTACACATAGTGATTGAGAAAATCTAATCAATCAGAATAGCTTTTTATTTATCTTTTTATTATTGGGGGAGGGGCAAAGCTTTCTCTCCTTCCATTCAGTACCATTCGTCTGAGGCCAGTAGATGAATCTTGAAAACTCGGTGGAACGTATCATCTTTTGTGCAATCATGGCAACAAGAATCTACCCTAAACAATTGCTAAATCAATTTCAGATTGATCTGGAATTTTGGGGTTTCTAACATGGCAAATTTGAACTAGAAACTATGCATCCTGAGCAAGACTATTGTGTCTTAACAAATTGCATGTTGCAGCTTGCCTTTCAATGGACCAGTAATGTCATATGCAGTATAGACAAAAATAGCAGGTACATATTTGCTTCAACTCAAACAAGATTGCTTGGAAGCCAGGCTCAGTGCGGTCAGTGGCAATTTCATAAGTGAGAACGTGAAAACTATGATACTTTTAGTCATAACCATAACCAGTAAGATCTCTAGTATGTAGCTTTAACAGATTGATGACATGGATTTTACTATAGGGAAGGTTCTTTTCTTTCTTGCAATTGCTACTATAAGAAGTTACCCAGGCTGATTCCAAAAGTATACCCCATAGAGACTGACTATACAACTTCATTGCTCTTTCTGCTTTATATGTATTTCCTATGTAGTTAGCAGACAATAATTTACAAACAGAACTTTAACTAACTACCGCAGTCAACTGTGCAGTATAGCAAAACTATTCTCCAATCAGTCACACTTTATACATTGATAGCTTTATGTAGTTTCTGTTTTGATAACTTTTGGGGAAAAACAAAAATCCTTCTTTTTCTCATTTTTCTGATTGGAAAAAAAGGTAAAGTTTTATACAATAAATAATCACTAATCAGTAGATTGATGTTTGATCAAATAGATGGTTTCTGGAAATGAATATCTTCCAGTCTTCCCACCTCATGCCCTATCCAAATGGACTGAATATCTCGGTTAAAAGGGAATTGGCCAAAAAAATATTTTAATTAATTCTAACCAATGAAGCTCTCATTCGCTTTCTTCATGCTTACCACTTGTTTTGACTTAACAATTATGGCCATAGTTGCTACAGAAACCTGAATTTATCCTTTGTATCTGTTGGCCTTCGCCCCAAAGAGAATCAACATGTAATATGTATGGTTGTCTTACCAGTGCACTGAAATTTAAGCGCAAATTTCTTCCATATGTCAAATACAATGCAACCCTTTGATAATCTGTAAACACAAAACAATACAAGAACTAGGTGACTCTTTTGCTTATCTAGCACCTTCATATTTATACCCACACTCTCAATATCTACAAGCTTGTTAAATTGACACATACAACTTTGAAATCTACTCTAACAGAAATAGGTACATTCAAAGCGCCATAAATATAAAGGCATGTGAAAGGTCCAAGTAGCATGAAAAAGATACGAGAATGTCAAGAATGGTTGGGAATACCTGCTTAACTCCAGATCTCGTATCTATCTGATTTGCGCCTCACTTCGATTGAAGCTTTAACAAGATATCATCAGTTGCTAGCTTTTAGCAATGTCATGGTCTAAAGCTGCATAAAACACTACATGGAGTGGAGCAACTGGACTCTAGTCATAATCAATTGACTATTCTTCTTTATGAATTCCTTTTGGAAAAATAAGATACTACATGAGAAGCCAAGTCTTTAGAATTAGCTTCTGATTCAACAAGTGGAAAGAACAAATGGAACAGCATACAACATTGCGGCAGCCACCATCTAGGTAGGATACAGAATTATACCATTTTGAAATACATGTTGGTCCAACATATCTTCACATAGATCATTTCTTTGGCTAATAGAAACAAAATGACATTTTTACTATCAATAGTTACAAATACAATATATGTTAGAGCTGCAAGATGCAGCTTTCAGAAGGTAACCAGAAGAAATGTTTCAACAGTAAACACATAAATGCTACCACGCTGGATTAGAAATCAAACAGACTGAAAACAATCAACTTTCTTCAGATTCATGTATTGCTTCCATGTTATCTTCTTTGTAGACACCAAGAGGAGACCCGTGTACTGAAAGAAGCATCTCCCCAGGTTTAGGCAATCTCAGGGTTTTGGGCGTCATCCCTATGGACAATCTCTGGCTATTAACCCCAGGAGTCTGAAGACCTTCTGGCAACCCAAGCATCAGAGTATTGAGTGATTCCTGGGACATATAGTTCCCCATCTGGAGATCATCAGCATCCATAAGGTTAGTTTTCACATTGGCTGAAAATTGATATCCAGCAAAAGATTGCCTTGCAGCTGAACAGGAAGGATAACCCATACTCAGACGGTGAAGAAGGGAGGCATGAATATCCCTTTTATTCGTGGTATACATAGACAGGTTACCATCGTCGTCTTTCCATCTTAAATCAAAGTGTTCGTCACCATTTCTGACCACTGAAACGTTTGGAAGATTGTCCTTAAAAAACTGCAGGACAGGGATCCGTAGTTGCTCCTCATTAAAGTACGAACGAATCAAGCGCAACCCAGTAAGCAGATGTTCAATCTCCATGTCAGAAATAGCTTTGACAGCAGCAATCTGGCGTTCAAGTTCCCGGTCCGTGGATGACCCTCCATTCTTTTCTGATTGGCGTTGCTTTCCATCAGTGGCATTAGCAGTATCATGTGACACCAAAGGCTCCTTACCCGTCCTCTTCTCCCTTCGCTTGGCCATTTGAGGAATCAATTTGCCTCAGGAAACCCCCAGTTCAACAGCTGCCGATGAAATTGAAAATTGTATACTGCCTTGCACTGGAATTCAACACACGAATGCGATGCGATGACTTGTTAGCTAAAGCGGATGACAATTATCAGCGTCAAAATAATCTCCTGCTTTTCACAATCAAAATGTAGAACAGTCGCACTCTAAATCATAAGAACTAACCCTAATCTAAACCAAGCTTGAATTTCACAAATTCAAGCTCAAAAATTCAACAAGTTAGTACGTATATCAGCAAATACGCAATTTACGAAACCCTAGTTCGAATCGTAAGCTGAAAGCTCCAAAATCAAACTAACCAACCTAGCATTCGAATTCAGATTTTGAAGGAAAGTGAACGGAAAACTGAAGAGAAAGGGATGAGAGAAGAACTCGTACCTATCTGCCCAGCGACAAGATGCAACCATTCGAGGCTTTCAACCACAAATGGGGAGAGAGACGGAGAGAGAGAGAGAGCAACAAGAGGAGGCAGAGGTAGGTGGCACTCGGCGGCGGGGGAAGACAGAGAGTAGAGAATACTGAAGTGGGAATTGAAGTGGGAAGATTGGATGGGAGAGGGAGAGGGAGACCTTACAAATTCAAAATTTCGATAGAAATGGCGGACTCGGGATTGTAGGCTACAAATTTTCAATTAATTTTTTTCATTTTCTTTTTTTGAATAGGTAAGTCGCAACAACTAATAGGTAGCGCTTACTCGCAAGAGCTCTATTAAAATTGAGAGAAGAGAGGAAGAAGGAATAGAAAACCAAATTAAAGTAGAATAAATACAATGACCAAATTTGGCCACCCATTTAACAATCCGATTCCCTTTTCTATATGTGTGTTGAATAAAAACTTGATTGCACCTCCAAAAAACAAGTGTATTGAATAAGCATCTGAATTTCTCAAGAAACCTGAATTTTTTCTTTAATTGCTTTAATGACCGTTAAATTATCTCCTTCCAAAATGATAGAACGAAACCCGCTTGAACTGTCGCTTTGATACCATTTTTCATGGCAATAGGCTTTGCTAATAGGATCGAGGATGGCCCCAAATTTATTTCTCCAACTTGCGAAACCTCGTCATCCCAACTTCGATCACGAATCCTCCTCCCGCCGCTGAAGAAAACCTTGAACCGTCGAAGTTAATTTTGATAAATTCTCCAAATGAATTGTGCTAACAAATCGGATGGTTAGAAGTGTTCAAAATCACAAATCTCTCTTTCTCCTTCTTTCTTTTCTTTAAAAAAAAAAAACCAAAACAAAAGAGTGAAATCTCATACTGTATATATGTTAGACTGATACTTCTCATCTTCTTTTCATCCCAAAAAAATAAAATATTACATACAAGTTTTATAAATTCCAATATTTAACAAACGAATTTAATTTAAATATCCCCAAAAAAATTACATACAATTTTTATAAATTTCAATAATTAACAAACGAGTTTAATTTAAATATCTCGAACTTTGTATTATGTTATTCATAATATGCCGAACTTGAGTCACATTCATAATGCATTCACCCTTTACACTAATATTTCTTAATATCTCATAACATAGAAAAACTAACTATTTATGTCTCAAAATCAGGTCAAATAACATCAGTTTATCTAAATACATGATATTAAAATATTAAGGAAATATTTAAATAGTTGTTAAATAAGCTCTTACAAATTGTTATATCATAATGAGTAAAAATAGGTTGAAATAGTTAGTTGTTCTAAATTAAATGAATTAAAATAACTTGAAATGATTAGTTGTTATAATTGTTATAGATAAAATAAGATGAAAATTGGTATAAGTATTGACAAAATACCATCTCGAACAAATCCTAACTATTAAAATTAAATATCATATAAATATAATTTAAAATTCGGGATAATATGAGCAATATGACAAAGTTCGGAAAAGTGACCATATAAGTTGGGACCTATTGGGCTCCTTAAATGGGTATTCCAATAGATTTGGGCTCCAAATGGAAATGGGCTGGCAATCACGCCTTTTTCTGAGGAGCTAATGGCTAAGTCACATGATGACGATGCGCAGGATGACGTCACAAAATTCGGCCAAATAAAACCGAATTTAATTTTTTTACCCACCAGCGGAATTTTTTAAAATTTTATAAAAATAAAAAACAGCAAAGAAAGGGGAAAATAATTCCCGTATAAAACAAAAAAAAAAAGGACGAAAATTGCATCCGGAATTTATATTCGCGAGACAAAAAATTGCTTTTGCTGTCCTTCGGCCTTCCCCTCACAGTTGCTTTGATTCGTTGCTTTCTACTGTTTTCAATCTCCTCTCAGTCTCATCACATCAGGTACCCGAATTTTCTCTCTCCTCCATGTCAAACATTTCCTCCCCTTTTTTCCCTCTTCAAAAAGCGTTTTAATCGAGTTTTTGGCCCCTTTCCACCTCTGGTTGCTGGCTCAATTTGTATTACAATTTTCCATTTTTCGTTTTATTTGTATGATCTGTTTGTTTGTTTTTGGGCCAAATTTGAGTTTCTGGGGTTGGGAAGTCTGCGGTTTATGATGCGCTGGTGATTTTTGGAGGATTTTGGCTGAATCTCTGCTTCTGGGCTAGGTGAATTGGGATATGCTAGTAATGGGTTGTTCTTCAATTGAGTTTACTGGGTTGGATAATTTATGTGTAACTTCAGAACTTTGGCTAAATGAGCTTAGGACTGTAACATATTTGCTTTCACCCTTGATCATTTAATTTTGTTTTCCCGGTTTTCCTCTCGCTGTCGAATTTATACACAGCTCGATTAGAGTTTTTGTTTTTTTTTTTTTTTTGGGTTTTAATCTGGACTGATGCAGATGGTTAAAGATTGTGGTTAGATGCATATGCTTGCTTATTGCTGGACATTAATTGGCAATGAATAAGGATTCAAATGATTTGAGCCTAATCTAGGGTTTTATTGTTACTGTCTCCTTGATCTTCAGATGTGAATAGTGTAATTTGTTATGGTTTTCTTGGTAGAGAATGAGATCTATTTTTGGTCCTCCAGATTCATAGGCTGATTATAAAACTAACTTACTTAGGAACTCATGAGGAGAATGATTCGTTGCCAACTTAGACACCATATATATGCTCACTCTGAGTTTCTGAAAGTGACTATAAACCTGTATTGTCTGGGAATGACAGATTCTCTGTTCTTGGCATATTTGGCAGTTATATACTACATTCTTACTTTATAAGTCTGATTTTTGTGTAAAATGTTAAGATGATCAATGTTTTTTTTTTTGGGTATTCAATGGCTCATGTGTCTATTCTAGTTTTAGGGTATAATTCATAATTTCTTGTTATTCTAGTATGAATTATCCTGAAAATCCTGCTTGATATAGAAGTTGTGGATACAAACTTTGATTGCTTTCATTTAGCTTGATTGTGTCTGAAAGCATACTATAAATATAAAATATATAGAACATTGAGTATTTGCCTTATCGGAAGTTGCTCTCTTTCCACATCTCTGCCAATCAACAGATTGGGAGGGGAGGGTGAAGCATGCTTGTATCCTAAGTGTACGGATGAAAAGCATGGATTCTGCAGATTCAGATGAGGACTATGTGGCAGAAGTAGATGAAGTAGATGAACAATCTGATGAATTGGACGCCTTGGTTGCAGATGATTCAGAAGAAGATAGTTCTTATGAGGAGGAGGACGAAGATGATGAAGAGGAGGATGAAGCAGGAGTGGAAGAGTGGAGAACGGTTGCAAAGCCAAGGGCTCAAAAGTTGGTTACACGATCTAGGAAAAATAGGGTAAAAAGGGAGGAGGATGAAGAAGAAGTGGACGAAGGCGAAGAAGAGTGGAGAAACGGGTTCAAGCCAAGGGCTCAGAAGGGATGTACAAGATCTGGAAGAAACAGGCTGAAGAGGCAGGTGGATGAGGATAGAGAAGAAGAGGAGGATGGAGGAGGGTGGAGAACTGTTGTAAAACCAAAGGTTAAATTAGAATCTGCTAGATCTAGGGAATATGGGGTAAAAAAGCCAAAGAAAAGAAGAAAAGTAAAGTCAGTCGACAGTGAAGACTCGGATGGTACTGATACGGAATTTACCCCAGATGATTTTGACTCTTTGGAGGAGGATGAAGAGGTCTCATTCCTGAGGGTCAACAAGAAAAGAGGGAGGACCACCTTGAAGATGAATAATTCTATGAAAATCCAAAGAAGAAAAAGAAGTGCAAAGGCTGTACAGAAACCACTAAAAAGGAAGGTAAAAAGACAACGAGCTTGAAGAGGAAGGCTAAGTGTGTTGATGATGAGCGCTGCAGTGATAAGCGTCCTGTGTTGAGGACTAGGGCCAAGCACAAACCCCTGTATAGAAACAAAAAAGTGGTTGATGAATCAGAATCAGATTTTTCTCTGACTCATCTGACTATGAGTTCACTATATCTGAGGAGGAACTGGAACAAGCCCGTAAAGCCAATGAGATTTGCAGAAGCTCGAAAACTAACTTAAGAAGTTCAAGGAAAATTCAGGAAGGTGAAGCTCATTGTAAGCCAAGAAAAACTCCCGTCAAGAAGGGCAAAGAGAAGGCAGAGGAGACAAAGAACGATGTGGGAAACTCCATCTGTGGTATCTGCTTAACAGAAGAAGGAAAGAGAACCATCCGTGGAACATTAAACTGTTGCAACCATTATTTCTGTTTTGCTTGCATTATGGAATGGTCGAAGGTGGAATCTCGCTGCCCAGTATGCAAACAGAGGTTTGTCACAATCAGCAAGTCTGCAAGATGTGTCAGAGGGTTTGATTTAAGAAATGTAGTTATGCAAGTTCCTGAGCGTGATCAGGTACTGTTTGCTGGCTTTCTTAGTATCCCTGGTGCACCCCAAAGCTTGGCTTGTTTTCTTGTCTTCTTTGTTTTGTGAGTTCTGGACTATTACCTATACTCTTTTTTGGTTTTGGCTGCTTCACTTTTTCCTTGCATTTTCTTGATTTAGCTTAGTCGATTTTGTTGCACACAGGTTTATCAACCCTCTGAAGAGGAATTACGAGAATTTCTGAATCCTTATGATAATGTTATTTGTGCGGAGTGCCATGAAGGTGGAGATGATGCCCTTATGCTACTCTGTGATCTCTGTGATTCGCCTGCCCACACATATTGCGTTGGTCTTGGAAGAGAAGTGCCTGAAGGTAATTGGTATTGTGATGGTTGCAGACCAGCTGCTCTTGGTTCATCACATTCTGAAACACAAGTTCTCACTCCTGGTCGAAGAGCAAGTGCTGATGCCTCTGACAGACTATCCACATATGAGAACATGGCAGAAATAGACCTTAATGTGACAATTCCTGAAACACCCATTAGTCAAGAAAACGGGTCCCTTTCTTCTCCAATATACTCAGGTGGAAGCTTTCAAGCTCCTCCGTTTTCTAGGATGGGCGTATCTACTGTATCACGAAGAAGAAGAAGGATCCAAAGTCGAATATGGAATATACTTACTGAAAGAGTGAGCCAGGCTCCTGTAGTGGATTTAAGTTCTCCGCAATCTTTATTAGATGAAGTTAATTCTACATTCCAGCAAAGTCGAACTACTGATGTAGGGACTTCGCATAATGCTCAACATGTACACAGATTGCATGACGATTCTTCTCACAATGAACAAAATGAGGACCTATTTCCCCGGAGGATGACACAGGTAGTTCAAGCCTCAACTTCTACAAATGGCTTGGTTCAGAGACACATACAGTTGGGTGGAAGAGACAGGATAAATATGAGGACCATTCAGACTCTGATATCAAGTAGCGAGCAATTCCCCGCTTGCTCTAGCAGACCAAGCACAGGGCCTGGCTTTGGTGTGTGTCCCTCGCACAATAGGGATGAGGACCGTGCGAGTTTAGTGAGACAACAAGTGCATTCAGTAGTGAGACATGAACTGAAGTGCTTGTCACGAGATATGAACTTGGGTGAGTTGATTATGTGTTCTTTTGCCTCCATACTGCATTCTAGCTTTTTTCCAAGATTCTGCACTGTTACCATCTTTTTACCCCTCCTGTTGGCTTTTGATAAGGTGGTGTAGCCTGTAGATAGCTGTCACAAACTATGCACCTTGACTCTTCGATGATGTGTAGAAAAGTTAGGAGAATGCATTGCATTGCTTGCAACGGTACGGAATGACTATCTGACTTGCAGGACAATCACTCCCTCCCGGGGGGGCTAGAAAAAGGAGTTAGAAAAAGAACATAAAGAGAGCAACAATTTGACTTAGGGATGTTCTCTTTATGTAAAAATGATCCCCGATCATGACTCCTTTGTTGGTGGACTTGAGGAGGTTTAGACATATGGAGCCTTAGCCTATTACTTTACCCATATATGTCTAGATCTTGATTCCTTGCATGTGTTCAACATGTACTTTTGGTTTCCTTCTTTGCGCCATGTCCATGTCGCGTTTCTTTGAGGGTCCACAATCAGCATGACATGTTTTATTTCATATTTTCGCGTTTTTGGCTGGAAATTAGTGAGCAACTATTCTTGCTTTGCAGGCCATGACGCATATGCAGAAATATCGAGGAGATCGGTGGACACCATTATGGCAGCATGTGGGCTAGAGCCCCGCAGGACTGATGTCTTTGAAGCTCAGGTTCCTGTATGCTCACACATTGAGAGGTCGGGCAATGTAGAGAGCAGTCCAATAAGTGGCTGCTGCATGACTTGTTTTGAGAATTTTGTGAAAGATGTCCTGACCAGGATCATGGACATAGCATTAGGGCCACATCGTTTTCTTTTTAGGCAATGATCGATGCCTAGTACATGTCACAACTCATTCTTCTCACACTTTTTTTTTTCTTTTTAGGAGTTTCTTGTCATTTTGAACATACTAGGATTCTGATCTTGTCTAATTGTAGAACAATTGTAAACTACCATTCTACATCTCCATTTGTTGATTTTCACAATACCTCTATTGAACCATTTATCATCATTGAGTTTTACCTTTACTCTACAAAGCCGCATATTGCTGGCAATGGTAATTGGCTTTGTTTAGGAATCTGTTGGATAATTTACACCAAAAATTCACCCCATGAGACAAAAAAAGAACCATTGCTTTGTGGATTGTGATACTTATATCCTTCTTGAAGTTTGGAGATTGCACTCCAACTCTCTGATCATTATTATACATACAAAACTGGTCAATTGTGATTTAGGTTAAATTTGGTCGAGTGAATTTTAATTTTTTATTGAAAATATATATTTTTTAATTTTAAAAAATGTGTAATTTTCAGGTTAGGAGCTTACAGTCCTCCCAACAAGTACATTTATGAGAGTTCAAAGATGTGTTATCCTCTTTAATAGGATGAGACCGCTACCACCTTTACCAATATTTTGTTGGTTATGGAAATATATTTTAGTGGGATGCGAATGGAACAACATACAATTTACTCTAAATTGAATCGATGAATTTTTGTTATATATATAGATATACATTAATTTGATCTAGAATTGTAAAGAACGAAAAAAACTTGATGAATTAATCAATTCACCTGTAAAAGTACGTGGCATTAGTAGTATATGTCTAATAAAACCCGAGGAACCAGGAACTATTCTTTTTTTTTTTTTTTTGGGGGGTTGTTGTTGAAGACGTCTGCTCTATCTTTACTGATAAGGTGATAACCAAAGCTAACAGGCATCGCACCTGGAACAAGGGTGGCCACTGGCTAACCAAACCACTTAAGATCTAATCTCGAGAAACATTAGCAATGTCCTCACTGAAACTTAGCAAATCTCCCTCCAAAATGAGGGGGCCGGGCGGCGAGGGGTGGGGGAGGAGGAGGTAGTAATGACTAATGAAACAAATGCAAATTTTCTTCATACTAATCTATAAATTACCCCCAAGATAATGAAAATTATAGCAAAAGATTACATCTGTTTCAACATACAGCTACAAGATATCACTGGCCATAATAACTTACATTTATTCCTACACATCATTATTCTACTCGTCCATTTCATACAACCACAAACCAACTCCACTGGCCCCCAATAGCCCCTTGCATCATAGCCATTCACCAGTATATCTTCATAATGTATCATCCAACATAGTCGACAACAGCAACCCATTGACGAATTCAGATCTTCTTGCCCTCTCCTCCTGATCCTTGATCGATAATGGAGATGATTGCACATTCCTGTCACCATTTAGATATAACAGATTCAGCCTACTAACGTATTAACGAAATATGAAAACAGATATGCAACATTTGAAAGCTGTAAGAAACTTGGAGAGTGCAACTTTATCCATGGAGCACAATGTAGCTAGCCAAGAGGAATTAATGTATGATGCCTATCATTCTAAGAACCAATCTTAATCTAATTTTTATTTCATCTAGAGTACTATTGTAGAACTCTACGCGGTCTGATGTGGGCAAGAACATTTGAAACTTCACTTGCTCAAAAACATGAAGATTTTTTGACAGTCAAACACCCCCAGATCCTTTACCCGAGACCAGTAACATAGGAGTATAGAACTACCACCAAATGAAATGTTCAAATCACACTCATAATCACGAAGAACTAGTAGTCTAGCAAGAAGAAAACAAAACAAATAAGTGGAGAAGCAATTCTAGTTTCAAATAGGCCTCCTGAGTTTGAAGAGTTCAAGACACTGTGCCACAAATACTTTAGATCAGAAGCAGGAATAGTGTTACCAGGTTATCAACCTTAGCAACGTTACATAGGGGGAGAGAGAGAGGCCTCTATCTCACATGATGACTCGATCAGATTGGCCACCTAGGTGGCAGTGATTCTCTGAATTTGGTGAAATGTCAAGTCAATGCAACAGCAAGAGAGACGAATGTTGGTCTTAATAATTATCCACATGTGAACAACACAGAAAGTGACTGAAAACATCACACATTTTACAGGCATATGGTTAAGAATTAAACCAGAAAATACAAAAATAAGAATCATAGATTAGATGGCAAAAGGGTAGAGCAACTTGAAGAAGCCTAGACACGACATAGTATTTGTCTCTTACACGGCAGGTGGCAATTGATCCACAAGGAGTGAACCTCTCAGAGAATACGAAGGAATAGGGATGAAAATGAACCTTGCCAGTCCTGAGCTGGTTCAGTCAGATTTGATCCTGGCTTGTGAAATTTGGGCTGAGGCTCAGGCCTAGATGCACATTGTTCTGCTCAAGCATGGCTTTATTTTCATTCAATTTTTTCTTAAAAGACTTTTCAAGTTGAACACAAGTCCAAATTAGATTCTAGATCTCGTCATAGATTCAATAGACAAGTAGGAAGGCTCAGATGATTGTGTATCACAAGGAGGTCAAACAAGTTACTAAATCATAGAAAGAGAGAAGTAGACCTAAGAATATAAGAAAGGTTACCAGGTATAATTAGGACCAACTGAATCTCTACTAGAACATGGCCCTTGAGAGGATTTCATGATCATTTAAGATTCACATAAGTGATCCTATCCAGACAGTATCTGTATCTCATTTCTGCCACTTTTTTACCCTCTGTTTTTTCCCAGACATGGCCCTTGAGAGGATTTCATGATCATTCAAGATTCCCATTTGCCACTTCTTAATCCTTTGACATTGACCTTTTCTGCGTCGAAACCTACTCCTTCCACATGCTATAAGTATTATATTACACTTCTCACCTTTCTATCACTTTTAACTTTTCTAGAGCATCTCAACTTACCAAGGGTGAGACTGCTTAGACCTAGACCTCAACAAGCCCCATTCCGGGTGGATCTGCATTGGGCCTTTTCCGTATAAGAAAATTTTCAATGAAAATCTTAATTTTTTAACCAATACATTTTTATATTTCCACTTCAAAAGGCAACTTTTCTGTACTCCTGTCCCATAAACTTGTCAAAATACAGTTCAACATTTTATTTTTGGGTTTTTTAGTTCAAGAAAGTTGCCCGCGTTTCAAAGAAATAAAGTGAGAAGTAGCCCATGACATACCCCTAAATTTCCTTTTACAAGTTGTTGCAGAAGGTTTACAAGAATATTAGTTTGTTAAGTGATTACCTAGTCAGTAAGGAAATGAGTCTATAAATATTAAATAGAAGGAAATACCTTGAATGTAATCATGCAAGAAATTAAAGCACAAATTCTCTCCCTACTACTATCCTAAACCTCGCTTTCTTTCTCTCCCTCGTCTCTAAACAAGCCTGCTGTGCAGAGACTTTTGAAAAGCTCTTTCTCCACCCCTGAGCCTCTTCCAAGGTCCTGAATCACAAGTATACGACAAGGAACAAGTAGGTATCACATGTCACCTGCAGCGGCTCAAATAGTCAAATCACCTACCCAAAACAATGAACATCCCACATACAGAGGTTCTAAGTTGGCCAAAATCAAAGCAATCATACACCTGAAATTTGTCGTTCACTATGAGATTATAATGGAGTGTCGGCTTATATTAGTTTCTGAATACAATTCAACCCTAAAAAGCTCATAAGTCAAATTCTTTTCCTAATTAGAGTTGAATACGTGCCCTTTTGGCCAAAATACAAACTGGGCATGTGTATGATATGATGACATAACCACAGCCACCAATTATGCATTTCACTGAACCTAAACCCATTGTAGCCATCTATATCTTAGGAGTCTCAAAAGGTATTCATGATCTATGAACTCCATTTAGCAGCCACTTATCATATGATTCACACCACACTCCAATTTTAGTCAGACCTCTCAATCACTTTCCAGTGTTCAATTGACGATGAGAAACTACCCATACCTTTCCTGTAGAACTCATCATTCAAGAAGAAAAAGCTTAAGTACCTAATGCTCTATTCCTCATTCCCAGTAAAAAACCACAATTAAAGGTTCTGAATGTGTAAGATTCTAATGCGGTTATGTTTCCTTGGTTCCAAGAATGACAAATAATAATAGCACTCCAAAAACATGCATGCTGCACAGTAGTGCTTCAAGTGCTACATCTGAATAAGCATAAGGTCTAGACCTGCAGACTCAGTAGTCCTCATTTTCTTCATGTTTCAAAATGCATTTGTATTATAGTTAGATCTCTAGAACATAAGATGACCAAATAAATGCAAAGCATAAAAACATAGATCAAAGATTCAGTCATCTTCCTCCACTAACAACATTAGCAATTGCTAAGCCTCCCTTCTTCCAGTAACCAGAGATCATCAATTTAAGTAAAAAGCATAAATCTGGCTGAGAAACGAACAAGCAAGGAAGGCCCGGATACCTTTCTAGGTTATTCTGCTCTTTGCCCTTCTTTGCAGAGTTTGTTTCAGCTGAAGGATAAGATTGAGAATTCAAAATATCATCAGCCATAGGCAATATAAAAGATGACAGCAATGGATCAGGCGCTGCATTGGATGATGATACTATACAAGAAGAGCCCCCAAAAGGGACTGCAAGTTTCCATCCCGCAGCTCTTTTCTCAACAACGAAAGAGTAGAATGGGATCCCCCTTTACGTGATTTCCTCTTGCGCTGCACGTGAACTACGGTCAAGGAATTCAAAATCACAGCATATTCACTATATTTACACAAAACTGTTAATTGTCCCAAAAGCTTATGCAAACACGGGAGAAAACATCCCATTTTAGAAGATATACATCCAAATCCACATCCATACGCCACCTAGGCAGACAGAGAGAGTTCTTTTTTTCTGTGCATGTGTGTGTTTTCTTTTTAAGGGGAGGGGACACCAAATGCAGCACCCTTATCCCTGAACCCTGAATTAGAACTGCATTCTACTCCACAAAATAGAAGTAGAGGACATTTGCATTTTGCTACAATCCACTATAATTCAAGGTGAATTAAGTTGCCACATAATGGCTGTTGACCTATCTGAAAAACGGACAACCCAAAAAGTAGTATTATCTCCAAAGAAGAAACTTTAGGATGTAGAAAATGCCTATGTATTTTTCAAAGAATGAAATTTCAAAATGCTTGCAGTTAACACACCTAAAAATAATGTTACTTGAATCTCAGTCGACATTCAGCTGAAATTTTCTCATAAATGCAATTAGGCAAATAAGGTGACGACAACATTTCAATCTAAGGGCATCTAGCACTCCCTCAGATCCCAACCACCCTCCTCCTCTTGTCTTTCCCTGTGCAATTAAATTAGCAATGACGAAACTGAGGTCTACAAGAAACCACCCCCTCTCCTCCTCTCTAGATATTTTATTGAAGCTTTATGAAGTGCATGATGGTGCTGCTGGCCTTTTGATAGCAAAAGACCTGTTATAGATAAAAGGAGCGGTTAGTAGCATTTGGCATTAATTATGCTTTCTTAATAAGGCGTGTTTCCGTATGTGAAGTTGATTTCTTCATTCATGAGAGCACCATAATCATTTAGAGATCTCATTCTCTCGCAAATTATTCGAGCCTTTTAGGATCTCCTATCATGGAGCATGATCAAGCAATTTCTCATATGAATGCCATTTTATCCCCATTTAGATTTTACTCGTGTCACTTTGAAATGCTACTGGAGCTTCACTGTATGGAAGCTTTATTCCAAGTCTAATCTATTTCACAAAGCAGCTTCTAGCTCCATGAAGTTACACTAAAGGTGTCCACTCAAGATATATACATTAGTATTGAAGTTGCATTGTGGCAAAATCAATGCCATATTTATGGAGCAGTGCAAGTGAAGTTCTCCCTCCCTTCATTTCAATGAAAATATCATAGTTGATCAATGAAAACAATATTAGACGCAAATAGTAACCTGATGTAATTGCTGCATTCAATAAATGTATCCACTTCCATTGCGGCCTCACGTGACTTTGTTAGATATAAGAGTTGGTTTAGAGGTCTAAAAACTGCAGTCAGGGTAGTACAGGAAATAATGCAAGTTATGCATTTAGTAGTGATACTTTATTAGGTCTACAAAGATTTGCATTGATATTTAATTTCGTTCTTTTTGGAGATGACTCTCCATAAGAAGTTGTATGACGATTCACTAACGAAAACTCTAATAAAAAGGTTAAAAACAAGAAATAAACAGCTAAAAAACCTTTTGTATCTTTGTATACAGTCCCAAACCAGTCAACTAAATCTATCATAACATAGATGATCAGCAAGACAGATGATTTCAACCAAGCTCCGTAAAAGTGAACTTGATACTAAAAATAAAGGATATCTTAAAGATGTTCCCATGTTGTAATGTGATGTGTGCAACCATATCAACCCCCACCCTCACAGCACAAACTGGGCATACCTGCACATCAACAATAGACAGTTAGCAACAGAGGCGGATCTTAGTGATGGGGGAGGGGCCCCTTGCAAAAAAAAAAAAAAGATTAGAACCAAAAACAATTCATGGGCCCAACCTTTGCTTAGTAATATTAGTTATTTCTTTAATTATTGTTGTATATCAAGTTAGAAATGTTGCAAAGATTATTGGCCGAAAATAGCGTGAGTTTCCATACATCATGACTTCCTAAATTAATTTAATAATAATTCTTAGTAAAATTAGGGACAAATCTTCAGCTTTGGGTGATTGTGTGCAGACTTTTTGTCTAAATTTTCACAGCTTTGGGTAAGTGTTTTTTGTTTAACCAAAGGAATCATCGGCTTTGCTGAACCTAATCCTTTTCCGGCAGCGAGCATTTAAGGTAAAAGCCTCCCAACAAGTGCACCTCCGAAAATTGGAACTTCTATTCTCTTCCTTATCGGAGATGAGACCGTTACCACCTCAGCCAACACTTTGTTGGTAAATAGTGAGTGTTATGTAATCCATACTTTGCAAATTATGTTCTTTAAACATTAACTATATTATGTAATTTGATATGAGCAACAACACTATTGATATAACTGGCAATACTGTAGAGTACTCCAAAAGGCTCTGCAACAATCCAAAAGATCCTAGCACGGTCTGAAGCCTCTAAACCTTGACCCATATCACTTGGCATCTCTTGCAATTTATGTTCTTGAATCACTTCAATTTTCATATAGACAGAAATCACAAATAATGCTAAAATTTTAAGTTTTCACCAGGGGAACAAGTTAAAGAAAAAAATATATATAAAACAACCTTTTGGACAATTGAACCAGATAGAGGCCTGAAATCGTCCACAAATTCTAAAACAAAAAATTGAACATAGAGGGGAAAGAAGAAAACCCTAATTACCCCGTTCTTGGCCTCAACCGGATGCTCGTCGTCAATGTGGCAGCAAAGTCCAACGATGTCGAAATACTCCGAACAGAAGGGGCACGGGAACTCCTCCCTAATATCATCATCCGCCTCAATTTCTTCAAACCCCATAAACACATCTGCGATCCCTATAATCCCAAAAATCAAACAGTCCGTTAACCACCGCGAGAAGAAAAAATCTCAAATCAAGTTTTTTTTTTTTTTCCCCAGAGGCCGGATTCACCTGATCGGGTTTGGAAAGCCGATTGATAACGCTTCGAGACGGAAGACAAGCGAGCACTCCACGAATCACCCTCCATTGCTCAAATGAAAAGCTAGTGCGCTCGAATCGACGTTTGTCTAGGGTTTCTGAAGCGATATGGGATAGCAGCTCGGCGGTGAGTTTGATGGCGATCAATTGGGGGTTTGAATTTCCGGGAGGAGCTCGGGATTGGCGCGGCGGGAGGAGAGAGAGAGGGCCGGCGGAGGGAGGAGAGAGAGAAAAAGGAAGTGGTGTTCGGAGGGGAGTGGGTGGGACGATGTCAAGAGGCTGATGAGAAAATGACCGGAACAGCTAGCTTTGTTGTGTATAGTTCGTCACCTTTTTTTTTATTTTTTTATTTAGGACAATTTGGCTTTTGTATTTGTTGGTTTTTGTCGTTTAGTTGTTGGAAAGAGCTTCGTGACGATGTGGCTGTGCCGCTAGCCTTGGGAGTTAACACTGTTTTTTTTAAAAAAAAAAAAACTTTGGATCCTCATCATTCTTGTCAAACATTATTCCACTTGATTAATTATATATTTTTAAATTTACTAATTAAAATAATAATTATTTATTTATATCGAAGAATTTATATTTTGCATACTTTAAATAATATATCTTTTTTAATTCATAAACTGTAGATTATTTTGTATCTTATAATATCAATTACGTTAAAATTACAATCAATTTTTCTTATATAAGATATAAACCAATATAGTACAAAATACTAATGTGTCTTTTTTAGTATAAAAAGGCAAAATTTTAATATAATAACATTCAAATTCGAATATCTAATAATAATTTTTAAAAAAATTATAAATAAATTAAACTAATTGAAACACTTTCATAAAATATTGAAGGTAGGATGTAATAAGAGTTTATAAAAAATCGGATTCGAGGTTAAAATTAAGTTAGACAAATCGGTCCTCAAACAAAGTTTTTTATTTAATATCCGAATTTTTTTGTCGGACAATTCTCATAGCTCTAAATTCGGATTAGGATAACGAAATACGAACAATTTATTTCCAACTTTAAAATTCAGATAAAAAAAATTATTGATCGAATTTTTTTTTTTTTGGTTTTTTGGATGGGACGAATTTGGATAATTGGGCATTAGTGCTAGATGTAATAATATATGAAATCCAATCGGAAAGTACTTAATGACTGATAAGGAAGCCTGAGTTTACAGAAAATGAGGAAAATTAGGATAGATGCCCTGAGGAAACCGAAACAGAGGTCGACGGGCCCAAATGCAAGCCATTGGCTGCCAATGCCGTGATTGAGTATCGAGGCAGATTGTCTCTCTCCGTTTTGCTCCTCTCGTCGCCTCCATAGCTGAGTTGCTTCTTCCCTCATCAATTCATCTCTCTCTCATCGAAGCTGATCAAACTCGAGCATATCCTGCGATCAACGCTTATAGCATTCCCAAACTTCCAGAAATCTCTTTTTCTTCAGTTGCCACGAGACATCAACAAATTTTCCAAATGTTTGTTTTAATTCAGACTCATTTTGAGATGACATTCCGTTTCAAATCACGTCGACGCATTTCCAGAACCGCCAATTACTCTCTATAATCAGGAGGAAAGAGGCGATTTTCGGCGATTCGAAGACCTAGAATTGGAGGCAATGCGAATGCGATGAGATTTTCGTGAGGTAGAATCGATCAATGGCGGCGAGGAACAGGACGATTTTGTTTAGGAATTACAGAGATGCGCTGAAGAGCGTACGTTCGCCTACCTTGGACGGCATTACGCCTTCTACGACGTCGTCTCACTCTTTGCTTCATTCTAGTTCGCGGCATTATGCTCCTCTTAGCACCGAGGATCCCGCCACTTCCAGGTTACTTCAATTTCATACCTAAAAATTTGGCCTTTTTCTTTTTCTTTTTTTCGTTCAATGCACATTATTTGTAAAATAGCGCTTAATTCATAGCATTTTGCTTGCGGTGATTGATAATCCTTATGTGGGTCCCGCTTTTGAGGGGTTTGTAGACTTTCGTATGTAGACAGCTTACCCTTGCAACTGATTCAAAGAGTCGGACCTAAATTGAGTACATAAAATAACTTTATTCGTTTTAGGAGAAATTTGTTGTTTGGAAGAAAATAAGGTGAAGTGAGAGCCACAAATACTTTGTTATTTGCAATAAGATTAACAGTGCATCGGACTAGTCCTGTTAAGCAAAACCAAAACTGTCCTTTTGATGCAGTAAGGGAGCAGTGGCATTGGGTCTACCACCCGCTTGGGTAGATTTCTCTGAAGAAGTGGCATCAAATATACAGCAGGCACGTTCAAAAATGGCTGAGTTGGCGAAGGCTCATGCAAAAGCTCTAATGCCGTCATTTGGAGATGGTAAAGAAGATCAACACCGAATTGAGGCCCTTACGTGTGAAGTAACTGATTTGATAAAGAGATCAGAAAAGAGGTTGCAAAGGCTTTCTGCAACTGGAGCTTCAGAGGATTCAAATCTCAGGAAAAATGTGCAGGTATATTAATATATGACTATTAGATTGCAGATTATGTGAATTTGATCAGTGGTAAATTCAGTAGTTGTCTATGAAATGAGCAAGAACTTTTTGTGCAATAAATTCATCAGTCACACTTGAGGAAGGAACAAATCGTCAATTTGCTAGCACATCTTAGCCAAACACTAGTTCACCACAAACGTGTACATCTTCTGTAAAGAAATGTTTCTCTGCCTCGCGTTTTAAGCAGGCAATGGGAAGAGTCCTTGAAGGGAGGTGTACTCGATCACCTTTTGTTACCTCTCTTTGAAGAGGGGTTAGAATGAGTTCCGTGTGTGATGTTCTTATGCTTCTGAGAATGCCCATAATTTTTTCTTATCAGATTTACATTTTGTGAATGTAGGTTATCAGTTTCGTACTAGCCAAAAATGTTGAGCTGCTATACTTTGTTTACTAGTGAGTATGAGAGGTTTCAGGGGTAATTGGATCACTTACACTTGATCATGGTATGGGTTCATTCAGAGGAAATCAAATGACTTTGTCTAAAATTTTGGGGAATGCATATGCATTTTTAACATATAACAGTAGAGAGAAAGAGAGATAGATAAATAGATAGATAGATAGATAGATAGAGAGAGAGAGAGAGAGAGAGAGAGAGAGAGAGGAAAGCGCATCTCCTGCTCATAGAGAGAGAGAGAGAGAGAGGAGAGCGCATCTCCTGCTCATACTCATGAAAAAGGGTAAGTTCACAGTAATGCTTTTACTGAGTAGTGCTGCATTGGTTGATACTTTCTGACTCATGCCCCCAAAGAAGGTGCTTTGCATTGTATGTGAATCATGCCCCCAAAGAAGATGCTATTCCATTTTGCGATGTTCAAACTCAGTTAATACTTTCTGAATTCACAACCGTTATTTTCAGGTTTCATTTATGAATGTCCTTTGATAGTTATCTAATCATCAGCTACAGCTGTACTGTAATTCCCATTTAAGAATTTTTTTTTTGGGGGCAGCGTTCACTTGCTACAGACCTTCAGAGTTTGTCAGTAGAACTTCGGAAGAAACAATCTGGATATTTAAAACGCCTTAAGCAACAAAAAGAGGTAGGGAACTCCTTTTTGTTGTGCATAGCTGCATTATTGGATTAAATTAATTAACTCAGGAGAATTTTGCTTTCTTATCCAAAAAGGTAATTTAGACTCTCTTTGGGTTCGGAATTTTTATATTAATATGAAGGTGATTGCTTATGGTCCAGAGCCCAGATGGAGTTGACTTTGAAATGAATATCAATGGAGGCAAATCTCAAGCACTAGATGACGATTTTGATGATCCGGTATTGATATTTTACTCACTCTTTTGTTCGTTTCTTTCCTTTTCTTTTATAATTTTTTTATAATTTTAGTTTCAGTTCTGATTTTTGTTCCCAGATTTCTGGGTCTTTCTAAGTCAGCATCCATGCGGTTAAACTAAGCACTAATTCTGGCTTGAGGACAATACTCTGAAAATCGTTCTTCCACCTTTTTTCCCATCTACCTTGGGAGAAACCATGAAAATCATATTGTTGTCTGTTTTTGCTAACTCGTGCTTTCAAAACCCACATATTTACCCCTGTTTTACATCCACATATTTGTTGTGTTGGCTCATCACGCATGGTGTATGAGTTGGGACTTAGAAGCTGTATGGATGGAGAAGTTTGGAGTTGAAGTTCACAATGGTTGTGCAGTGGATATAATTGGCCTTCCTGTCTATTCCACCAGTCTCCCTTCTATCTCGCTCTCTTGCTCTCCATCCCCCCCAAAAACTGCGGGTGAGATGGGGGTGAGGGTGGAGGGAGTGGTCATGAAATTCTATTATATTATGCACCTGCCACTAATTAACCTAAGATGCTTGGGGTCTTCTAGTTGCATTATAGCTGGTTCCAGTGATACATATTGCTTGTTCCTGATGATACATAGTGTTACAATATGCAGATATTTAATGAGCAGCGGTTGGCTAGGATAAAGAAAAATGAAGCATTCACACTAGAAAGAGAGCGAGAGATCCAACAGGTAAGTGATGCAACTGAAGCTTCAATGTTTTCTTTTGATCCTATATACACTTCTAGGTAGATTTTCTTGATTGTGGATGCCGTGCTGTTCTTCACCTACTCCTCAGCATTCTATTCTTGACATGCAACTATAATTTTTCTTGCTGCTACCTAAAAGTAAATGAAATGTGAGTTAATTAGTTTGTTCGTGCTTTGGCTTTCAACCTTTAAGATCATATACTTTGTTACTTCTTGGAAGCTGAAGCATATTACCATTGTCAATCACATTCTCAGAATGCACTCTGCTGTAGGCAGAAGCCTCGTACTCTTATGAGATGTACTGTGTATTGTCATAGCACAGCATTCCTTAAAATTGACAAACAATCTACTATGGATGTCATTTAAGTCCCTTCAGGAAGAGCACTATAGTTAACAAAGAACAACGGAAGTTATCTCCTCCCAATGCCTATGTGGATATATTTCACTCGCTATTGCATAATTTTGCTTAATATTTGTATATGAATGTTAAAGTAACGTACTTGCAGAAGAAAGGGAGAAAATATGGGTTAAGACTTAAGAGACGAAGAGAGTAAAGAGTAACATATACATGTGTACCAAAAATAGAACTCTACATGAGCCAAGGACCTAAAATATCTACTCTGCTTGCAAGTTCTGCGAGAGCTAGCTGATCACCTAACCCTTTTCGGAGAAGGAGTTTTCCACCTTGCAATGCTCATCAGTTGGCAAGTAGCTCCCCTAGCATAACTTTTATTTCCTTTTTCTTTTTTTCATTATGGGGATGTGGGGGCAGTAAGCTTCCAGCTTGCCACCCATGGGGATTTCTGTTTAGGGCTGACCCAATGGGCTGGTAATTCGCTGACCCAAGTATTGCACCTATAACTGATGATCGATGTGTTATATGGGTATATTGTACTGTTTTGAAGCTTGGTAATCATTGTGTACAAATTACCCGATCGTTTCTTTCGTATTTTTCAATAGGTTGTTGAATCAGTGAATGAGCTTGCCCAAATCATGAAGGACCTATCAGTATTAGTGATAGACCAGGTTTGCAGCAACATATAATCTGAACTAGATCGGTTTAGCAAATCCGAGGTTATTGGTTTTGTTTATCTTTCTTATCTGCATGCAGGGCACAATCATTGATAGGATAGACTACAACGTTCAAAACGTAGCATCATCGGTTGATATGGGTCTAAAACAGCTGCAAAAGGTCGTCATCTTTCTCTTTTTTGATTTCCTTTGCAGCTCTTTTCTGTTGGCCTATTTAATTGCCATCTAATATGCTGCTCCCTTCTCTTTCTGGTTGTGCTGGGCTTGCAGGCAGAGAGAACTCAGAAGAAAGGGGAATGGCGAAATGTGCAACCATTCTTATCATAATGTGCTTTGTTATGTTGATTCTTCTCATCTTGAAGGAAATCCTCTCTTGAAGTGTAAAAATCGATCAGGTTCGACTCCCATCAACAAATTCTTTTTGCATGCTGATTGTCCAATGAGCAGAAGAAAAGGCTCAAATTCTGAGCTCCCTCATCCGAGAATTACCATGTATCAGAAAATTTCACTTGTACTGTGAAAGCTGGTAGATGTGAATTCTTCTATTTCTATTTTCCAGGCATTGGATGAAGGAACGTAAGTTTATTCCAGGTTGGGGTGGGAACTTGCAAAGCTGCAATGCTAACTGAACTGGCTGCTCCGTGATCAGCAAGGAAGGGCAGCTCTTATTTTCGCACTCAGAAATTTTTGCACTTGGAAAGAAAATCATTCTGAGAATTTGTGTGACGAATTTGGGATTATTTCCCATAGATTTTGTATCCAATTCTTTTAAATTGTAAATTGTAATTAAGCTGTAGGACTCAGGGCTGGGGCTCTTATCTAAGCTTTCAAGCAGTAAAGTGGATAAACCCACTTTGTGTATGTATACATGGTTTTCTTTCATCCTTTCTTTCTTCTAATCATGCTTCGAAACACCCCCATCCCCCACATTACAATTACATGGTAGTCCCACGTCTGCAAAGCCAAAAAAAAAAAAAAAAAGCTTTTCATTCTTCCCCTCAAAGTGCAAACTGTAAATTCTTATATACACTTGAGAGCTTATACTCTCATGTGTCACATCAATATATTTGGCTATAAAATTCTCCAATTTTTCCTTTCGTTCAATTATTTCTTAATATATATTTTGAGAGTATAAACTCCTAAATTTATAATAAATATGCTTGACCTCAAACAACCTTGCTTTTTTCTGACTCTACTTACCTAACGATACGTAATTCAGACCTATAAAATCTCGAGTACACGATATAACTATTGTGTTTAGTATGCACATTGAGGTCTATACCTTTCTTGATGGAATATATTATTGTCCTCATGACGTAATGTCTTGGGTCAGTCATTACTTGTTAGTCATTGCTTACCAGTAACAATTTGGACCTCTAGTTCAAAAAAAAAAAAAACAATTTGGACCTCATGTGCCCCCTCCCTAAATAAAAAAATATTTAGATTGACCGACAATTCTATATGGGTAGTGAAAAGTCCTCATTGGGCCAACCCATTGACAGAAAAAGTACAAAACCTAAGGCTCCTGCATCAAATGCCCTTTTTTTTTTTTTTTTTTTTTTTTTGGGTATGAAAGATCATTTGAGGGAGAACTATCTATCGACTAGATTACTATTTGGCACCTCCTACCAAAAAATTTAAAAAAAATTATGTGGCTCCATAGACTCCGCATTTAGGGTAACAAACAGGTGCTAAACTTGAAAGAAAAATATTTGGGTGGCATTAGCAAAATCTATCTTTAAAAACCTCTAATTTTCTCTCAAATTCGCATATGTGATGTAAATATATGTCAAAAAAATAAGGGTTAGTGATATAATTTAATTAAGTCCAATAAAACTTTTCTAATAAACTGTCCTCAAATAAATATTGAGTTATGGATGAATTTATAAGGTAGGGAATCCTTATTCGAATCGTGAAATGAGGATTCAAATATATGTTTTTACTTCTAACATATCCCACTTTTAAAATAAGGGTACCAGTAATTGTAAGAATTGAGATAGCAAAGGTTTTCAGTTTTAATCTTCTGACTTGATTCATTGACCCTCATTCTAACCAAAAAAAGATCAATTCAAAACAAAAGAGTTGTTGCCCTTTGACACCCTGGCCCCTTGACCCTTTGCTTAGCAAGGATATTTGAAATTGAAATTTATCAGAAAAATGACCAAAGGGTATGCAACTTAATAAGTTGAGGGTACATGCTCAAACAGAACGAAAATTTTTATGACATAATAATGCCTAAAAAATTAAATAAAAAAATTAACTTACAATTATATAATTTCTTACCGCTTTTCAATATATAACCAAAGTCGTTGATCAAAGTACATCCATCCATCCCAGTCTCCAGATCCACCGCTTACACAACTCTATGGATCAAATGATGAAAGAAGAGTGGACCTGAACTGGATCCTGAAACAAAAATGGGTGAATTGTATAAATTGAACAAAAGCCAGGTGGTCAGTTACTGTTACACAAACACATGACTCAGGTTCATATCAAATCAAATCAAAAGGCAAAACCCAGATCAACATACCCTTGATTTTGACACGTCGCCCCCACCTTCACTCATCATCCACAAACATTTTGGCGGGTGTCCCCCGCCTAAATTGTCCTAGAAATTCTGGGAAGCAAACACCAGTTTCTTTTCAACTAAAATCAAAACTTCCAATCTTTTTATGTTTCTCTCACCCAAAAATTCTCGATTTCTAGAACCTCGCGCCCTCCACCGAGTCTGTCTCACCCCCTCTCTGGCATATTTAAATCACCCATCTTTTGCAGTCCCCTCAAAACTCCCCGTTGATGGTCCCTTTCTCCCCCCGAGCCTCTAGTGATCGAAGTATCCCACTAACTGAATTTGATCATCTGATCCCTGATCATCAATCTGATCAACAAGTTATTTTCTAAGGCCACTTCTTTTAGTTCTCAACTTTTCTGCTGATACTGTTGAAGAATCTGTCATCTGAGAGAAGCAAAGAAAATGAATGAGGTGAAGAAATTTTGCGTTGATTGCAGAACCACAAAAACCCCTTGTGGAGAAGTGGCCCTAATGGCCCTAGGGTATGCAATCTGTTACTTCTTCTGCCTTTTTGTTTCTTTTGTGGTTTTTAATTACAAATTTGAACTTCTGGGTTTTCATTATTATGAAGTTTAATTCCTCTTATCTTCTCTCTGCTGGTTGGTGGGCAGTCTCTGTGTAATGCTTGTGGGATCAGATACAGGAAGAGGAAGATGGCAGATGGTAATCCAAGTCCTGAAATCAAGAGAGAGAAACCATCAAGTAGTAGCAGTAGCAGCAGCAACCCAATTGGTGATTATGATGATGATGATCATCAGCACAAGATGCATGAGTCATTGGAGATGAGATTTAGTGATCTGGGGAAGCAAATGATTGTTCAAAGATCTCCATCTTCCCAATTAAAGAGACAGAGAAGTGGCAATCACAGTAATAAGAACAAATTGGGGGAAGTTGAACAAGCTGCTGCTCTCTTGATGTCTCTGTCCTGTGGGTCTGTTTTTGCCTAGGAAGTGTAATCATTCAATTAATTACTATAGTTAGTTAATTAAGCCCTTTTTGGTGTAATTAATTCCAAAATCCTCCTATCAAATTGGGAATTTTATGTTGTAAACACTTTTTGGGTTGTGATTAGCAACCTGTCACCCCAATTATGTGGTGAAATGATATTAGGATCATGCTGAATGGGGAGAAAGGAACTGGGGAGAATGTTGTAGAGAGGGATAGAAGCTTTTTTGGGGAAAAAGTTGAAAGTGATGGGGGATTTGGAAGTGTTATTATGTGGGCTCTTTGTAAATTCCTGATGATAATTTAGAAATAATGATGGATGATGTTGTAAAGTCTCCTTTTTATAATTGAGACATTACCTTTATTATTATGTTTGTTGAATTTTTATGTGGTGAACAATGGCCTTGTAGTAGGGCTGTTCAAAATAACTGAAACTGCAAAATCGAACCGGTTAATGAGTTTAAATATTTGAACCGGTTAATGAGTTTAAATATTCAGTGAATCGAATCAATATTGAATGATAAATTTTTAAATATTTTTTTAAAAATATTATGTTTATAAGTGTAAAAACTAAGCATAAGTCATAGAGGTATATATATATATATATATATATATATATATATATATATATATATATATATATATATACCTCTATGACTTATGCTTAGTTTTACACTTATAAACATAATATTTTAAAAAAATATTTAAAAATTTATCATTCAATATTGTGATTTATTTGAGTTGTTAGATTGATTATTAATATTTGATTGTTTAAAACATAAATTATGTATGT
Organism: Talinum fruticosum; assembly: GCA_021018815.1. Classification (NCBI taxonomy): domain Eukaryota; kingdom Viridiplantae; phylum Streptophyta; class Magnoliopsida; order Caryophyllales; family Talinaceae; genus Talinum; species Talinum fruticosum. Next base: position 5,941,012 of record JAITYX010000002.1, on the reverse strand, counting down.
ATATCTATCAAAAAATTAAGAACAAAAACAATATGCAATAAATTAATTAGCCCAATTGTAGTTACATTTTTAATTTAACTTTTTCATAAATTACTCATTAAAATTTTTCGTTTCCAATTTTGGTCAATCGGTGAATTTAACCGAAAAACTCGATTAACCTGGTTTATCCAATTGTTGTTACAGTTCATATTTTAGGAACTGATTAATCTAATTAACCGATTAAGAAAAATCGATCCAAATTGAACTGAAGAAGATTTTTGCTTGTCGAATTGCCAAGTGAAACTTGAACTCCATCCGTCTTTATTCTTTGATAATATGATCAAATTTATTTTACTATCGTTCATTAATTTTGAAGAACATTATTCACTCTCACAATTTTTCCTGCTAATATTACATCCCCGACAGTGGTCCTTTTCCCTTTCTTTTCCTTTTTATTTTTCATGGATGTCCATTGGATAAAAAACTCATAACAGAAAAGGCTACTGTACCAAAATGTTCATCAACAAATGACACCCAACAGAAATCTTTACCAAATCCTACTTGAGGTTTCCCAAAACACAGTAACCTAATTGGGCAACAAACATGTTGCAGTATGCAGTATCATCCAGGCCTTCACTTCATCTTCATCCCTCTGTAAGATCCTTGAAAATCCACTCTACTTCAGTATAAGAGGAGTCCCATTCAAGTTCTGGAGATCCTGGTGGAGGTCCTGTACTGCGTGGCTCTGTAGGAAACCCATGTTCGTAGAGGACTTCCACTTCTTCAGTGACAGGATTCGCCGCGGCAAGCGGTTCTTGATCACCTGTACCTACCACTGCGCAGCCCCAACACAAACTTGCTTAGAACATATTAGAGCAATACTAGCAAAGTAGCAACCTTGTGACCCAAGGTGTGAAAAATCCAACAGTAGAAAAATGATTGAGCAGAATACATTCTTTACATTATTTCTTTTCCTTCATGCTTATGCTTTTTCAGTACCTACTACTGCGCAGCTGAAACACAAACTTGCTTTTGGCGTACTACATAGGCAAGTAGGCTACACATATTGAAGTAGAGCTACTCTGCAATATTCCGACACTCGTCCAATTCAAACATATTATACATGATTTTTGGATGAAAACATTAATTAAGACTTGAAAAATGGGCCACTTGATTTAGATTAATTTGGCTTTAGCTTCAGATTGATCTGTATGGGATTCAAGGCATTTAAAAGCAGGTTTGGTTGAGGTTGTGTCCTTCGTATTCAGGTTAAGTTTGGTCCAAATATATTTTTGCCAAGTCTACCCACTAACTCTGTTAAATTTCATATAAAATGGGCCTTTATCAAACTGAGATTTGCATATAAGCACAAGTGGTGACTAAAATGGGTGTCGTGGTATGCTCATGACCTCGTATTGTGTCAATGAAGGATAACCCTACCGCATAACTCCAAACTCTAATCGCAGGACATATTTAGGCAGACTGTCACTTTGCACTTGATTATCCTGACTGATATGTTCTCTTTCACATACCTTGATTGGCAAGATTCACACTGGCCACATTCGCTCTAGCTGCTGCGGTGGCACCTAGATGCTCCTTACTTGTTTTGCAGAGTATTAGCTGCAACTAGATGCTGATCTTGCACTGACATCAGACCTTCTTGGATCTAAATTCTTGACAGCTCATGTTGATTCTCATATGCAGTACGACTCAATTCATTAAATTTTCCCTGCCAAAATCCACAACACCGATTGTTATCTTAGTTAAACAATCTGCTTTGCATTACAAACAAACTGTTTACTTTCCAATTATCGTCAAACTCTTTGTAACTTAGACAGCCTAAGTTATTGAAAAAACTCTGACAATATTAAAGACACAATCTAAATGGAGAATGACCCCTGATGCCTCATCAGAGTACTGATAACCCTTGACTCCCTTGTCAGTAAACCCGCATGATTTTATCAGCTCATCTAGTTCTAGCCTCTTATCTTCATTAAGACCAACAATCTGCTTGAGACAAGGAATTTTTGCAATTGGAAAGTGGATAAGTCAAGCACAACATATGGCTGGCATCATCATTTTTGACAAAATAAAAGGGGGAACGGTCCTTGACCTCTTTCAGATGTCCTGCATGGGAAAACTGCATGAAGCCCCCAATTTTTCATAGGTTTTCTTTCGACTGTTTTTAAAACTTCTGGGACCAGGTTTCAGAGATAGATGATCTTTTGGGCGCTTTGCTCTAACTCTAAAAGCTTCACTTACTGCCTCCCTTACAATGTCTTTGCCGAAACCTTCTACAACTCGAGCCCCCAATCTAAACATCTGACTTCTCGTGTGGACTGAATTGTCGGTAAAAGCAATCTTAGACAGACAGCTTCCCCTGTGCCCATCAAATTCTAGTCATCTCCCCTCAATAGTGGTGCCTTGTCTTTTCTTGGTTTGACAACATTATCAGTAAAATCTTTACTTGTCCAATCTTCTCTATCCTCAGCGTTAAAATCCCCATCAAGAACAACAATCTCAATCTTCATAGGTGGGTCACATATTGGAATGGATCCTGAACTATCTCGGAACACCCCGTTAATCGCAGCACCATCTCTCTCTATATTGGAACCAGCGAAGAATCCATCTTCAGGTAAAGAACCCTCAACAAACAATCGGTAGCTGAATCTCCTTGATCCTGTTGGCTCAGCAAGATTAGGCAAAGGTCTGCAACAAATGTCAACCTTAAACAATTTAGTATATACGATCAACTTTACCAACAAAATTGTGTGTTAGAAAATATTACAAGAAAGAATATGTTAAGCATGCCCTTTTAAGAAAATACATCTATAAGGGATAAGGATATCAGGAATAGATGATCAGTAGGGACAAACACACCTTTGCCTGCATGAGAACTATATTAGGTCACCATTTCAAAAGATATGAAAACTTCCCCAAAGAGAGAACTCCCATAAAAGGAGATCTGGGTAGAGGAAACAACGTCTCCCTTAGATATATATTTTTTCCATGGGTATGATCAATGGTCTGATATCAAGAATGCAAACATACACGGGCTACTACTGACCTTGTTACAATAAGTGCTAAGCCAATTTAGATTTTTCTCTTTCTTGTCGAGTTAGATTTCTCTCAATCTTGCAAGAATGTTGTTTTTCGCCTTTGTGGGATTTATATCTCTTGCAAGTTTTATTAAGTTATTTTAGTTGATTCGATTGGAGACTATTTTTTGATATTTTTGTCAATTAGTGTGATATTTCCTTTAGGTTAGATCTACTATATCACACCGAGATATATTCAATAAAGTTATACAATAGCTCACAAATATTTGGGAAAGACATATTAAAATCAAGAACACGGTTTGTGCCCACATTGATGCTTGCAAGTATGAGGCCGAACAAATATATATTTACCATTAATTATGTTTAAATAAAAATCTATTATAATATTTTAGATTTATTCTAATTAAAAAATTATCTTTGTAAATATCCTATATATTTCTATTAATAAATTTTTCTTTCTATAAAAAAAATGCAAATATATCAAGTTAGATATATTCGAAAGGTTAATTCACGTGTCTCCTGGTTGCACAAAATGGTAGGAGCGAATTACACCTTAAGGAAAGAGAACTTGGACACGCTTTGAAACTATTTTCATATCTAAAAATGTTCCGATGTGGTCAAATTAGAAGCCTAGATTCTATATTTGGGCCATGTTTGGCAAAAAGACTTGTTTGAGTAACGGATAATTATTTTTATAATATATAACTGTTTAGGTAGTTGTAGCCGTTAAATTTTAGTTTTTTGCTAATATTGTTCAACTGAGCGGTTGAATAAATATCTTCGGTAAATTTAGTGGTTCAATTAATCGATTATTATAAATTAGCATAAAATGATATAACTAATTTGCCAAATATAAATTAATGAAGGGATGTTTTTGTCCAAAAAATAAAATGAAACACTACTTTTGAATGTGATAACTAATATTCTTAACTTTTAAGAAACATTACTTAAAACGCTAAAAATTACCGCAAACGGTCATTGAAAGTTTGAAACATTAGTTTAACGAACACTAATACTTGGCTGGTTAGAGTTTTGACTTGGTAAAAACATTAAACGTACTCCCAACACTCGTTATTGAACATGGCCTTGTAAAAGTGAACTACTACAAAAGTTCATCTATACCGTTAGAATCATAATACATTGTATCGTAATTCCTTCAATATAATCAGCTTACTAACATGTAAAATTTCTCCACATGATTTTTTATATTTACATTTTATCAAGGAAAATAATCCGAGGAGAAAAACCCTAATTTTCAACGAATTGTCAAATGGGGAACTTGAGTCTAACACAAAATGGTTGTACCAAATCAAATCATCTAACTTTTATTTGTAAAATCACACACGCGCACGGATGTACGCACATACGCACACACAATTCTACCACAGGCCCTCAAATAAAAACTCAAATATAATACAAGACATTGCGTTTTAAATCATAAACTCATATTTATAGAAAAAGGATGAATTTGACTTCTATATGAAGTGTTGGGCAATGGTAGTCAAGTCCGGAACATAGGCCAATACACATGGTATTTAGTTTCTTTGTGACAAAATAGTTCACTAGTTTATCTATCTATACACATAGGTTTCATGAAAAGCAGATTCGCACCTTGAATTCGGATTATGGGCAAATCTCTTTATGACGTCCTCAACCTGTTATTAGCAAACTCAATCATATATTCAAATAACTGAAAAAGAAAGCTCAAACATTATGAAAAAAGAACAAACTGACGACCTGATTAAACTCCATGTTTCTGATTGTGACTAGACAGAAGTCAAGATTGATTACTCTCTCACACCATCTCTCAGCCGAAAATGAAAGCCTAGACTCTCAAGCAAAGTGGGAGTGCTTTTTTATAATTTCAATGTAAAAAGGCAAAAGGAGGGGACTGAAGCCCACACTCCTGACACAAATCAGAGCTTCATATCACGATAAAGAAATCAACCAGAAGAACTATATGAACCAGTACCAGGTTTGGCATTACTGTGATCGCTGAACAGTGATTAACTTACGACCTTTTCCAATTTTAGCTGTTACTGTTCACTAGCGAGCAAACAAGCACCCAAAATCCTACTTCCAAATAGTTAAGACTTCCTAGATCACTTGCTGACCACCAGATAGCTAAGAGAAATTGAGGACAAGACAGTTGAGGCTTCGGCCTTTTTAGCGGGTCTGAGCAGGTAAAGTCACGAGGTATGCTGCATTTAATAAAAAATATTGCTAATCTTACCTCTTTTGGGGATCTTCCAGTTATTTCTTTAACCTAAAAGGGGGTGGGGGAGGGGGAAACTTGATTAGTTAAAGATGGAGTAACACAAGCCAGCCCTTAAATCATAAAAAAGAATTCAACAAGAACATAGAGTATGTAGTAGTCCCACTTGACTAAGTTCTCCCGCCATCGCTTGGAGATGCATTTGTAGTAGTCCCACTTGACTAAGTTCTTCCGCCGTTGCATGGACCTGCTTTTGTAGTAGTCTCACTTGACTAAGTTCTCCTGCCATTGCTTGGAGCTGCCTTTGTAGTAGTCCCACTTGACTAAGTTCTCGCTTCATAGCTTGGAGGCTCATAAATAGTAGCTGCACTTGTTGACTAACTGTTTGGAGCTGCTTTTGTAGTGGTTACACGTCTCCCTTCACTGCTTGGAGCTGTGCATGTCAACTAAAGTTAATGAACTTCTACACTTTTGTCAGCTAATCAAAGGTCAAATTATATAACTTAAGAGGCAAAGTAATAACCTCTGCTAACAAGCTTTCAGGTGAGACACTCTGCAAAATCGCAGTGGGTGAGGCACTCTGCAAGATCAGAATTCAGAACCAATTTTTTCGTAGAAAAAGCAATGTAACATTAACCAGAAATTTCAGAAATCTTGATAATTAGCAGATCAAGTGATGGAATTCTTTTGACTCCAATTTTCAGAAATCTTGACTTCTTGCTGATAGACGAAGGTTGATTGTTTTTCACATTAACCAGAGATTTTAAAAAGAGAAGAAAAGCATGATTAAGATACCTCTTGATCGGTGTGGAAAACTCGGTAAAATTCATTTTTACCCGGTAGTCTAAGGAGCTGATAATTCATTTTCCTGCAGAAACTTTATTTTTCTTGGGGTAGAAAATCACTTTCTCCCAATAAACAGACCTTTTTCAATCTGTTAGTTGAAAGGAAATCATCAATCGTTTGGCAAAAATAAAAAAGAAAAACTTCGAATCAAAACTTTATAAAGTATTATCAGCTAAATTCAGCTGATATCTTCAGGTGGGTTGAATCCTATCCTAAGCGATAAAAGGGGAAAAAACAATTGAGCAAGAATGTAGACATAAAGAACAGAGAAGTACCACTTCTGGGACGGTTGGTAATCCCTTAATTGTTGTAATATTCTGCGCAAGTATATCGAATATGAGATTTATCGATTGATCTTATACACTTTTCTTGGCAAATTAAAGTCAAACTTTCACAAAATTCATGAGCAAAAAGTGTGCTTAATTACCTCTTCATGTGTAAATGAGCAGTCGAAGCCGCTGCAACATCAAATTCAAAATCATACACAACTCCCCCATCATCAAATTTAATTCCAAGGGTCAAAATAAACAGTCAACTTTCGATAAAAATAATTATGATCATCTTATACAAAGTCAAATTTAAAGAGGAAAAGACTTACAATGGAGTTCGGATCTGCTCGGTTGCTTGTGTTAGGATCGGGGTTCACAATAATGAGACTTAGGACAAAAGAAAATAAAAGGAGAATTTAAGACACAAGATTTTAACGTGGAAAAACTCAAACCCGTGAAAAAACCACGAAACCGATGCACTAGACTTGAGTAGTTTACAATAATTTCTCTCAAACTCTCCTTAGCTTATACACTTGTAATTCACTACTCACACTTATCACAATGGAGGTTTGTAGCACTGATTAAATAGTATAACCAGTCAATACAGCATTTACAAGCAATTACACAAGGCATTAAACCCAAAAACTAACGAAAAACAGCAAGAAACGAGCATCTGAGGCAACACCTCACATGGCACGGTCATGCCATAACTTGACACGACCATGCCACCTTTCGGCCCCAAATTCCTGCAGCTCTTTCTTGCCAAGCCTGTCCGTGCCAAAGCTGTCATGCTTGTGCCACCTTTCCCGTGACCATGCCAACTCCTTTGCTTGCAAAACCCGAGCCCAACCCGCCCATTAGGCTCCATCACCCAACAGCTTGAGGAAAACCGGCATCTTCTCTCATCGAAAACGTAGTGGTTCCTGCTGATTTCAGTTTTTCAGGTAGAACTTTAGAAATAAACCCAAGTGGTATGATCTTATAAAGAAAGAGACCCACCCGAGTGGGCTTGGAAACTTCTCTGACATGTTTATCATTTTTCAAGCATCACTCTTTGCTCAAAATGAACTGGAGGATGACCATCATCTTTCTGGTTAAAATATGGAAAAAAAGCTTCAGCTGACAGTGACTAATATGGCTGATATTTTCACATTTTGGCCATTTTATGCTCAAATTTCACCCTCATTTGTAGATACTGTTAGTTATATTTAGTAATAATTCATTATTTCAGGTAATTCATTCATAAATAGTTTGAGCCGAAACTAGGAGGATGTAGAATAATTACCCAGGAACAAGAAGCTCAAAGGGACACCAAGTTTTTACATGGAAAACCAAATTGAGAAAAAAAGACATGGGCTGCAACGGGTACGAATTAACTAATACTAACTCTAATTGATTTTATTGTTTTTAGTTCATAATTTTATTTATAAACTATTCTTCTTTAGCCACCATCTACTCTAGTAAAAGGCTGCCATTAGGTAAAATTACTAGTTTAATAGAAGATTTGTTATAGTTTTATATATCTTTTAATAACTTTTATCTCCACCGTGTGAAAATTTAAGTTTTACTATTTTCGCACCTTAGCGTGAGTTTTGGCGTAAATAAATATATCAATATAAATATATCTGCTTATTTCAAATTATATTACCATCTCTACTTAACAAGCCCAGCCCACCCCCAGTAAAGTCAACTTCTTTTAGTCTTGAACTTTTCACAGACATTTCCCTGACCTTTCAATCTTTCTCCCTTCTAAACATCTTTTCTGAGACCACCTTCAAAGTGGATGGCTCAGTGCTTATGAGTGAGGAGGGTGTCTCTTTGCAGCAACAGTGTTTTGGTGGGAGTTCAATTTTATTTTCTTATAAGAGTTTATTTAATTTGTCTAATATATATGTCAATAATATATAACAATTACAGTTAAAATGTAATTTTTTAGTTTTTTTCTTTGACATGTTACGACCTCAAAAGAAGATAATGAAGAAAAGAAAAGGTATATGTCGAAACCTCACCAAACATCAAGGCGAGAAGGAGAAAGACGGGAGGTAGTTTCCCCTTGCTTTTCCAGTTAAGTGGTGTTTGACGTGTATTTCGTGGACCTTTCCTATGAGGAAATCGCATACAGAACAAAAGCAGAGCTGAAAAAACAAAAAAAAAAAAAAAATAGCATGTCGGCGTGGACACCGCGTGCGACCCCATTTATAAATAAGATCTACGCCGTCGCAGGTACTACAAACGAACACTCAACAGAAAACTGGTTATTTTCCGAATTGAGATCAGAGATTTTATTTTTATTTTTCTTCTTTATCTGATCGACAATTTTGAGATTTTTGTTGGTTAATTTGTGAGAGAAATGGAAGAACGCTTTAGTAACAGCAAGCTCGCCAGGCCTCTGGTGGCCGTGGCTCCGCCGCTCCCCACATCGTAAGTGCTTCTTTTGCTACCATGAAACTAATGCCTACGACCAGTAATTTGTTTTGAGTTTTGGGTCGACAATGTCCATGTTCCAGCTTTTCCCATTGCCCAGCCCCCTCTTCCCAGATTCATTTTTTCTCCGAAATGGGTACTTCTGTGGTGGTAAGTGGTAGTCAATCTCCGATCCGATCCCCAACCCCAACCCTTTTTTTTTCCGGGTTGGTTGACGTAGTAGACATCAATGTAGGGGTCCGGGCGAGGTCTCTATGACGACGGATAAGGGATGAAGGAAATGTCTTACTCGTACTGGGGTCCTGAGCCGTTGTTGGTCAAAGTACTGATCAGGCAGTCATAGTTCTGACTTGTGAGAAGAAGAAGGAGATGCTGAGTCGGATCGGATCTAACAGATGTACTGGTGTGACCTCACCGGAGTTGGGTTGACTCGGGTTCGCTTTTTCTTTTCTTTTTTTTTTCTGGTTGTTGGTGGTTTTGGGGCTAATGGGTTGGCTTATTCTTCGGATTTTTACAAGAAGCCACCCTTATGCAAAAATTTAAAAATGATTTGCATTATACTTTCCCCGATTTTTCATATCAAAATTCACTTAAACTTTACAAAATATACATTTTTATCGCTAAATAACATTTTATTTAAATCTAATTAGATGTTTGAAAACATTTAAATCACCCGTAACTTACCGGCGGTAGTGGTCAATTTATGACTTTTTTTTAAAGTTGTGGGTCCCATGAGGCAGACTAATGAAAGATTTGAACAAAAAAATCAATTTAGTAATAAAACGAATATTTTAAAAAGTCTAATAAACACTTTGATCCGAGAATATGAATTTTCACACCCTTTCCACAGTCCCAGGCTCAGTTCTCTCTTCTCTAATTCTAAGCCAATGATCATGTATATGATTGCTAACAAGCAAGAGCATGTCAGAACTAAAAAACCCTAAATCAGTTTTCTTTCAATTGATTTTGTTTTCTCAAATCATCACGAATTGTCTATGTTGGTTGTCGAGGACCTTCCATAATTCCCTCCCTCTCTCTTTGGGTTAGAAATGGTATCCAGACAATCCTTGTGGCATTTGAATCATTATTTTTTCCACTTTATTTATTTATTTTGTTGTGGAATTTTTCGCAGGGGGATCTCACGTTGCAAATCACAAAACCGGAGGTTAGTACAAATATATATCTGCAAAATTTGACCTTAATTATATGTAGCAGAAATTTTTTATAATATAATTGATGAATCATTTGATAATTGAGATAATTCATTTTCAATGTGCGTCTGCAGCTTGAAGCAATGAAGAGAGAAATAGTCCAAGAAATGGTACTAATTCAGACTCTATACTACTATTGCTAGCTTGATTAAATTTTATTTTATTTATTTATTTTAATTTGATTAAAGGTGTAACCCCTTTTGGACCGTAAACGTTAATTTTTCTTGTTAGGTTGAGGCTTTGTGGGGAATAATTCCAACCTCTCAACCTTCCTGTCAATGCGCTCAAGAGTGGAAAGCTTTAATCCCAAAATTGGTAAGCTAATTCGTTTGTTTTAATTTTCACAATAATTCTTGTATATTTTAAATGTCATAAATTACTTTTTAAGACTTTGATAATTGGGGTGTTTCAATTGAATTTACTGATGTCTGTTTTTCTTCTTATTATAAGTATTTATCATCACATCTAACACGAATAAATATTCATAAACGCGAATAAATATTCATAAACACTAGTGCTGGGGCAACGGCCAACTTATTAATGGGCTGGGCCGGGCTGGGCTAGTGATTTTTTAATGGGCCAGGCTAGGTCATGTGTTAAACCTTAACCGTCCAAAACCCACCCAATTTGAGTAATTGAAATAAATGTCAAACTCAAAAATTACACTCCATTCACCTACTGAAAAAAAAAAACGGTCTGAAAGCCCAATAAAATAACAATACAATAAACATATATCTGGGTTAGATTGACAAAAGAGAAAAAGCCCAATAAAACGTAACGCCCAAATTCCCATGTTGACTACAGTAAATTCGTCCAAAGTACATTTGAAGTTTTCACTAGGACTTGAGTTTAATATACGAATTTAGGACAGAGTGACCATCAACCTTACATTCACCCGTTCAACTCTTTGCATCTCATCCTCCAGCGAAGCCAGTTGAGCTGCAGAAGTCCAGTGGATACAGTAAGGCTGTAAATCAAAGATCATGATGATTAATACTTAATAGACAAAACTTAATCAACTTCCACCCCAGATTGGACAGGAACATTTCCCTTCTTCCTAATCTACTAGGACAATTGCAAGCATAAAGAACCAAGTGTTGGAAATTGTCTTCTAAGAGATTAAAACCCTTGGTCATATTTCCTAGTTATAAGCGTTGATAAGTAAATAACTCAATATATGTTGAAAAGAACATTATATAACTATGTTTCATTTGCTGTATATGATCTTGTTTCCCTTGGTGATGATGATGGAGATTGGTTGAATGACAGGCTCAGGAAGTATGCAGGCAATTGCGTGACCCGAGCTCAAGGTGCAAGTCGTTTTTCCATGGAAGTCCATTACACAACTAAATACAGATGAATTATGGACCCTTTTTTGCTATATAAAATAAGAAAGAGAAAGAGTACTCAGAATTACTGAATTAGCTGGCACTCTCCATTATTTCTGCCTCTGATTTATAAGTTGATACAAATATTGCAGGTTATCATTGCCTGATCAACAGGCCGAGTCATGTGCACCATCAAGGACCCTGTATTTGCATTTTGACTGCAATTTACCAGCTGACGGGCTCTTCACCTTCGTAGATATTCAAGATCACGAGGGTGCTTTTGTTAAGGTGGAGTTACGAGATGGACCAGATGGTTCAGGGTCCATTATCAAAGACCACCCTGAATTTCGTATAACTGTTGAAATTTATGCTGTTGAGGGGATTTGGCAGTGCCAAAACCAAGGCCAGGCAAACCCGGTGAACTGCTTAAGGGAAAATGCAAGTTTCTGTTGAGCCAAGGGGTTGCTAAAGTAAGTGATATCGCCTTTACTGACAACTCCAAGACCATGAGAAATAGCATGTTCAGATTTGGGGCACGAGCTGTAGGGAGACTCCCGCCAGGAGTCGCGGTAAAGGATGGAGTCAGTGAAGCTTTTAGGGTCAAAGAACGCCGTACAAGAAGGCAAACCTTGTCTTTGACAGATGGTACACAGTGTTTGAAACACATAGGAGATGCTCTGAGGCAAAAATTGGCAGAAGCTAAAATTCTGGCCTCTGCACTGCAAAAACATCCTACTAATCATGGAGATGATGCAGGGGCACTGCTAGAATTACACGTCAACACAGTGCAGGATTTCTTGCAACTACTTAACACAAATGCAAAGGTGCTGCAAGATGTAAGGACTGTTCCATCTGCCCCTTTCCATACTAATGCAAGATTAATTAGTACAAGATTCTTAATTGATGTGTAGTCCTAAATTACTTCTGGTAATAGTTTGCATGAATTCCTTGTCGAAAGCAGATTCTTCAAATTTCCAAAGCCAAGTGGTCAGAACTTCTCAAGAGTTATGAGTCATGCCCTTTAACTGATAAGGGTTATAAATACGATGATGAGGAATTAGGAGTTGTTCTTATCTTAGATTGTGTGTTCAACATTGTGCAAGTTAAATTCAAAGGTCCACCACAGTGGTTTTTGAGTTATGGAGAGCTGTCTGGTGGCTGCAAGGTACATAGTTCTGTTCTATCTCTGTAGTTTTGCATCTTTCATATTTGAATTAGACTTGCATAGCAAATCTGACCTTTATAACTCCAATTTCGATGACTATAAACCAAACTTGAAACAGGGGAACACACCTTTAACCAGACCAAGTTTTAACTGACAAGAACTTCTGTAGCCAAACTTGCCCTGAATTGGGTTGGATTGGAATGACCTAAAATCACATAAATTAATCCAAACTCAATTTGAATGACGCTTTTACCATGTCTAGTTCTCAATGCAGCTAAAATCCACATCAAAACTTTATTTCAATCACTGGTATTTGTGGTTCTTATCCTCACAGAAAAAGTTGTGGGGATAGACTAATCAAGAAATATAAAAATGGGACTTGACAGGAACTAGTTGATGACATGAGGTGTACTGCATATCTGAAGCGGAAAGAGTTGCCAAGGATTGGTATTTCGTCCTATCTGACGTCAATGCAAGGAGGATCTCTATCTGCATCTCGCATTCCAGACATGGAGACACCGTACCAAGGTGCATGTGCGGCAACACCCCACAGTACACATCATAGTAGCATTGGTCAAGATGGATACAGTCTTACCACTAGCCAGACACTTCCAGGTATGTTAATATGAGGACAAACTCAATATATAGGAACAGTATAAAGAAGGACAAGAGCAATTTTCTGATAATATACATGTACATAGCTTATCTTCCTAGTGCGTTACATTGCCTTTAAATGTTTCATAGGTCCACAAGTGCTGCCTTCAAACTCAGCAGGGATAGAAGATGACATGACGTCTCCTAATCCTATGTTTGGTAGTGATTACTTTGATCTCACGAAGCTTCCCATGACTAACACACTCTGGGACCAGATTAGCAGCAGCTCTTATTGCGAAGTTCAGGATCCCAATCGTACTTCCAATCTAACAAGTCCTTCTGCTGGTAAAAGGCAGAGGCTTAGTTGACATCACATATTACTACGTACAACAAACCCAGTTTGCTAATGCATGTAGGATTTAATTTTTCTTTTCCTTCATGAGAGTTTCTGCATGAGAATTTCGATCTTTAAGATATCTTCATTTCGTGAAAGCCTATGTTGTAACTACAATATTCGTCTATAGGAAGACGGTGGCATTTGCTATGGGAGTTTATACATGAGAATTTCGATCTTTGAATTATCTTCACATCGTGAAAGCTATGTTATTTACAATATTCTCCTACAGCAAAACTATTGCTTCTGCACTGTAGTTAATTATTTAACTTGTCCAGCTGACAAGCATTATAGTAAAACAAAAGGCGCATTATAGCAAAACAAAAGCCAGAATAAAGTGAAAAAGGAAGTATATAGCCAGAATCAGACTTACGAGTATGTAAGTGAAATTTTATAAAGAGAATTAATATTAATGGGACTATTTATCAGTTCAAAAGCCATCTAGGTAACTATTTGCGACAAAAGGTGGTTGGCTGTTACAAATACTACCAAGTTGTTACGGTATAAACCTATTTTTCGCCTTCAATCATTAGTTTAAGCTTTGGGTTGAATTGATTCTTAAATATGATATCGTAGTTTTTGAGCGAGATATCTCAAGTTTGAATCCAAATAGGTCACATATTATTATTGCACAAAGTAAGGATGAGTTAACTTTTGAACTGGTCGTGGAGCTCTATCCAACCCCTGGTGGTTTTCTCTGGTTTGAAGCGCTGCTTCATCTTCCTTCTCCTTCGCTTGAATCTCTGTGCTCTGTTTTCTGTCTCATTTCTCCCCTTCCGCTTTCCATCTTGTCTCACTATGGCTGAAGACCCAGCGCAACCTGCGATTGACCAATTGGTATCTATGACCAAACAACTCTGTGGAAATTCGGAACAAACCCTTGAACTGGATGTGGACGAAGACATCGAAATTACTCTCAATGAATTGACCTTTGTTGGCCGAATCCTTTCAGATCGAATTGCTAACAAATCTGGGGTTCGGTCAGTTTTACAACGAGCCTGGAACCCGAAAATGGGGGTGACAATTTCTGATTTAGCGGATAACACGTTTCTCTGTAAATTCCGAGCCGAGGAGGACTGCCGACGCATCTGCCATGGTGGCCCCTGGACAGTAATGGGAAATCACTTGATTATGAAGAGATGGTCTGCTGATGCTCATGTTGATGACATAGATTTTTCCAATTCCTCTTTCTGGATTCGAGTATATGGCATTCCTTTGGTGATGCAAAACAAAAGGAATTGTATGAAAATTGGGAACATGATTGGAACTTACTTGGATGCTGACCTGCGGGGTGACGGTGATGCTTATATCCGAATTCGGGTTGATATTAATGTGCACAACCCTCTTCGTCCTGGAATGCCATTGAAAACGAAAAATGGGAATGTGTGGTTGGATGTCAAATATGAACGCTTGCCTAATTTTTGCTACCAGTGTGGACTGATGGGCCATGAACCACGCTCTTGTGGTAATGGAACTGTGCAGGATGGTGTCTTAGGTCTATGGATGAGGGCGGAAGTGAGACAAATGAGCCCCCTCTTCGTTGATAGTGAAGTGTAGCTTATGCAGGCTCGGAAACGATCATCTCTTCCAAGGGTGCTCACTGACCGAACAAATCAACTGGTACCAAAACACACTGATAGGTGGGTTAGGAAGCAAACAGAATCTGATATGTCTCAGATTGAGCAGCTGCAGCTAATGACACCTTCTGGTACTACCCAACAGTTACTTAATATGAAGGCTCATAGCCCACCTCATCCTGGTCTTGGCACAACCAAGGTTATTGAGGAGCGAAATCCTACGTCTAAACGTGGTTCAATGAACACTTTTGAAGGGCTAAAAACAAAGACAACCAAGGAAGTATTTGAGCATTCTACACACTCGGCAGCTCTTGAAATACATGACAGTCGATTGCATTTCCATAATGGCCTGGCTGGGGAGAATTGCAGACGTGTTTTCAAATAAAAAAGACCTTATCTCGATCAAAAGAGGGGCAATCTGCAACTGTGGCCACATCTGCAGGGACAGTCCCATCCGACAATGTGAAAGAGGCGGGTCCCGAGGACACTCGGGCCTGCCTACAACCATGAAACTCCTCAGTTGGAACTGCAGGGGACTTGGCAATTCCCTGACAGTTGACACCTTCCAAGATTGGTGTTGGAGGGACTGCACCAACATCGTTTTTCTCATGGAAACGATGGTGGCTGATTATGACCTCATGAGAATTCGCAGTCGTTGTGGGTACCAAAACGGCATTTGTTTGAGCAGCAGAGGCAGGTCCGGGGTTTGGGGTTTTGGTGGGAGGATGTGGATGTCACAATTCGTTCTTATTCGTTCTTATGATCAACACCATGTCTTTGCTGAAATTGGAGAAAACGGGACCCCAAAATGGTGTGCGATTTGCGTGTATGGTTGGCCGGAAATGGAAAACAAATACAAAACATGGCAGATGTTGAAAAGGTTCAGAGATAATACCCAGCTGCCTCTCATAGTTTTTGGGGACTTCAATGAAATTCTCTTTGACTACAAGAAGGAGAGAGGTAGGCCACGTAATGAATGCAAAATGGATGAATTCCGAGATATGGTTGACTACTGTGGCTTCATGGATTTGGGCTCCCCTTGGAATTGCTTTACTTGGCAGCGCGGACAGGAGGAAGGGACACTTATCCGGGAACGTCTCGATCGTTTTTGGCGGACGGACAATGGTCCAGCCTCTTTCCCCATACTAAGGTAACCCATTCCCCAATTTACCGATCCGATCACTGTGCTATTCTACTTCAAACTGTCACAGGTGCAAGGCACGACAATCGTAAGAAGTCCTTCAAGTTTGAACCCCTTTGGCTATCCAATGAGGAGTCTTACAACCTGATAGCCGACACATGGGCTACGGCTACTAAGCAGCCTTTCATGAGCAAATTGAGCGCTTGCACGGCGGCTCCAGGAGTGGGGTAAATAGACTTTTGGTAACATTCGGAAACAAATACGGAGGGTGGAAAAAGACCTGAAGACAGCGCAGAAGCAGGCACCTTCTTTTGATTCCATTCAGAGGTGCAAAAGCCTAGTCACGCAATTGGATAGTCCGAGGCAACAGGAAGAATCTGTAGCACACATCCGGGCGAGAGTCAACCATCTACGAGATGGCGACCATAACACGGCCTATTTCCACCACAGAGCCCAAGCGAGACGCCGCCGCAATAGCATTCAAGGACTAGAGCACGGAGCTGGGGAGTGGTGTACAGACCGGGACTCAATTGTGGCAACTATTACGGAACACCTTAGTGGGCTTTTTTAGTGCAGCGGCCCCGACCAACTAACCGAGGCCCTCGCTCATCTGACCCCTAAAGTCACGCCCAAAATGAATGTAGAACTACAACGAACCCCGAGCAATGAGGAAATTCGAACGGCTCTTTTTGATATGCACCCTTCAAAGGCCCGGGGCCTGATGGTTTTCATGCGATCTTCTACCAAAAACACTGGGATATAGTGGGTCCGGATGTCTGTCATTTGGTGAAACGGGCATGGAGTGGTGACTTGGACTTAAGGGGCATAAAGCTGGACAAACGTGGTGCTGATACCGAAAGTCAAAGAACCCAAAAACGTTACCCAGTTTCGGCCCATATCTCTTTGTAATGTCATCTACAAGATTTTGTCTAAAACCATGGCAAATCGGTTGAAAATACTTCTTCCCACAATTATCTCGGACTATCAAAGTGCGTTTGTGCCAAGTCGTTTGATTACCGACAATGTTCTTGTTGCCTTCGAATCCTTCCACTGCCCGAAACGAAGGACAAAGGGCAAACAGGGCTTGTGTGCTATCAAACTGGATATGAGCAAAGCCTATGATCGTCTAGAGTGGGACTTTCTACAGGCGACAATGGTGAAGTTGGGATTCGGCTCCCATTGGATTGAGCTAGTGATGAGATGTTTATCGTCGGTGTCTTTCCGGTTCTCGATTAATGGTCAACAACGGGGCTTAGTTCGGTCAAAACGTGGGCTTCGGCAAGGCGACCCTATCTCACCTTATCTCTTTATCCTTTGTGTCGACGTGTTCTCATCTCTTCTTCGACAAGCCGAAAAGGAGAAACGAGATACATGGCATGGCGGTTAGTCAAAAAGCCCTAAAAATCTCTCATTTATTTTTTGCTGATGATAGTGTTCTTTTTATCAATGCCAATATTCAGGAATGCTCTAGAGTAGCTGAAATTATCGGTTTGTATGAAAGAGCATCGGGCCAATGGGTCAATTTTCATAAATCGAACATCGTTTACAGCAAGAATGTCTCCCCGCAACCAAAGATGATATATTGGCCATCCTCCACATGAATGAAGTGGATTGACACGAAAAGTATTTGGGTCTTCCGACCATCATTGGCAAATCAAAAAGGCAGTTTTCTCGAGCCTCAAAGAACGGGTGTGGAAAAAGCTCCAAGGATGGAAAGAAAAACTCCTATCGAAACCGGGAAAGGAAATATTCATCAAAGCTATAGCACAATCCATCCCTACTTATATGATGAGTATTTTTAAAATTTCGGACGGTATTCTTGATGACATCCAATCACTCATGGCTCGGTTTTGGTGGGCCAAATCCTGTGATACTAAGACTATGCATTGGAAATCTTGGGAGCAACTCTGCAATCCCAAAAGTCTCGGTGGGCTTGGATTCCGGGACCTCAAGATTTTTAATACTGCCCTCCTTGCGAAGCAGTCTTGGCGGTTGCTTACCGCAACCGATTCACTTGCCCATAGGGTTTTCAAGGCACGTTATTTCCCATGGACACAAGTTACGGTGGCGCCCGTGGTTGGGATCCGAGCTACACATGGCGGTCGCTTTGGGGGCCAAATCTTTACTTATGGAGGGCTTACGCTGGAGGGTTGGCAATGGAAAATCTATTCAAGCATGGTCCGATAGATGGCTTCCTCCGGACTCGGATTCGAGAATACCTCAACCTCCGATCCGAGCGGAGCTAGGTATGCTGGCAGCGGACCTTATTAATTTGGATACGGTGTCTTGGTGTGAATCGTTGGTTCAACGCACCTTTGCTTGCGGAGGACGCCAATCTCATCTTGTCTCTACCTCTCGGTCACCAACTTCCTCCGGACTCCCTTTATTGGTGGCCTACGAAAGATGGAAATTTCTTCGTCAAGTCCGCGTACTGGCTGGGAACTCGGGTCATCTTGAGGTACTACCAATGGCGAGTCCCGTAAATGAATGGCGTTGGTGGAAGAGATTATGGGGTGTTAGTAGCCTACCCAAGCTAAACCACTTCTCATGGAGAGCCTCATGGGACATTTTAGGTGTCAATGCCGAATTGAAACGTCGACATATCAAAGATAACGATGCATGCCCACTATGTGCGGATCATTCGGAGATGTTATTCCACGCTCTGTTTGATTGCCCTTAGATCAGCCCGGTTTGGGCAAGCATGGATCTGATACAAGTTATTTCAGAGGCCCCTAGAACTACCATGCGGGATCTGTTTATGGTGGCTCATCAACAAAACAGACCAAGTTCGGTTTCTATCCATTGCTCTGCTACAGCTTGGGCAATGTGGGCGGCTCGTAATGCGAGTGGTCTTTAATGGAGAAACACCAAACAGAGAGATTATGGCCCATGGGTTTATCAAGCTGGCTAGTGATGCACAATCCTACCGAGCGAGAATGGAGGCTCCTCAACCACCAAGGGAAACAATCACATTATCCACTTGGGAGCCACCACCTATCGGAATGATCAAAGTCAACACCGATGCATATGTTGCAAAGGACTCGGCTATTGGTTTGGGCTTCTCCATAAGAGATGACACGGGCCGTTTTCGGCGATGGGTATCCGGCGTTCGATAATGGCTTGAAGTGTTGAAATGGCGGAGGCGGCGACCATGTTATTTGGGATATCACAAGATCGGCGTCAAGGTTTCTCGAAAGTGGTCATTGAAAGCGATTCATTATGCCTCATTTCCAAACTCCAGTCTGGAAAAAGGGGTAGGTCTCCTATAGATCTCATCGTCGAGGACATTCGATGTTTTGTTGCTCACTTTGATGTTTTCTTGGCTAATCATGTAAAAAGGGGGAATATCGTGACCCATTTATTAGATAGATTACTTTCGGAGAATGGTGCCGAACAAGTGTTTTTGGACCACTTTCCCGAGGCGTCCTTACCCTCGGGAAATTGATTTAAATTAATAGAGTCCCCTTCCTTTCAAAAAAAAAAAAAAAGGTAAGGATGAGTCATTTCGCTTTATGCCAAAAGGGGATTCGTGTGAGACCTTCAACCATTTGCTTAAACTTTTGGTTGAATTGGTTCTTGAACATAGTATCAAGAGTCTTTTTGAGCAATATTTTAGGTTTAAATCTCGTAAAAGAGGGGCCTTTGCTGCATTTAGACTTCAAGCCGAGAGGACATTTACGTGAGGTGACATGTTAGAGTATAAACCTATTCCTAATCCTTCAACCATTAGCTTAAACTTTAAATTTGAATTGGTTCTTGAACACAAGTCAACATTACCCAATAGGGATGGGAGGACTTTTTAATTTGTTGGATAACATACTAGGGGTGAGCAAAAATTCCGGTACCGGTTCGGACCGGAACCGGTCTGGACCCGGCGGGTCCGGAACCGGACCCGGTTGGACCGGGACCGGGACCGGGTCCAATTTGTAGGACCCGGTTATAACCAGATCCGGGACCGGGTAGTAAAATCTTGGACTCGGTCCGGACCGGTCCCGGTTACTCGGTTTTATTATAAAAAAATAAAAAAAATAAAAAATAAAAAAAATATATATATATATATATATATATATATATATATATATATATATTCAAACCCTAACTAATCTTGGACCCGGCCTTGAGTCTTTGTTTGCTTTGCCTAAAAAAAAAAATCAAATAGTTAAAATATAGGATAATTATTGCCTAAAATTTTACCAAAAAAGTTGTAAAAAGTATAAAAACAAAAATGATAATTGAAAAACTATAAAAAAAAAAAAAAAAAGGACAGCAACGGTGCCGGTCCCGGAACCGATTCCAACCGGGTCCGGGACCGGGTCCTGATTTTGGACCCGGTTGCAACCGGGACCGGGTCCGGCCACAACGACCGGGTACCCGGTCCCGCTCAGCCCTATAACATACTACTCAAAAGAAGCATAAATAGGTTAGATTATAAGGCGCAATGAGAACGTTGTGCTCTTCAATGTATAAATGGATGAAAACTTTTCATCTAAGTTTACATCCATAATGGATTTATATTCATCCGAACTTATATTTAGGTTCATCCGTATATAAATATGTATATCTGCTTATTTCAAATTTGTTGGACAGAATGTCCATTGGTGGTGTATTACCATGTCTACTTAAACAAGCCCAGCCCACTTCCAGAAAAGTCAACTTCTCTTAGTCTTGAACTTTTCACAGACATTTCCCTGACCTTTCAATCTTTCTCCCTTTGTAAACATCTTTTCTGAGACCAACATCAAAGTGGATGGCTCAGTGCACAGGAGTAAGGAGGGTGGATCTTTGCAGCGACACTGATTTTGGTAGGAGTTCAATTTTATTTTCTCATAGAAAGATTGGATAATTATTCTTTCTGTTCAAGCAGCTTCAGCTAGTCTTCCAGTTTGAGAGACACAAGATCTCAAATTAACAAGCTGGTTCTGATGATTTAGACGCAACTTCTGGCTATTATGTAATTTGCATTCCACTTCAATGATCAAAGAAAAACAATTTCTCCCTAGCTGTTGCTACTTTTCTTTGCATTTATATTTTTATGGATTGGTTTTTTAGATCATAATCATTATGATTCTGGGGAGTGTTTGAGTTTTTAAGTTGTCTTTCTTTTTTTTTCTTTCTTTCTTTTTTTTAACTGAATCCTTTGATCATTGAAGCAGAATTCAAATTACATAGTGCCCATTTGGGTTTTTTTTGAGGGGGGTCTTTTGTGTCAATCCAACCAGAGAAGGTTAGGATACTTCTGCTGATAATTTTGATGTAAGTTTGGGATTTGATATTGATAGGGAAGGAACAGCAAATACAGCAAGGATTTCAGCAGCGGTACTAGTTCATACTCTGTTGATTTATTTTTTGAGTTTTAAAAGCTCAATCTATGTGAGAATACGGTTAAATAACGCTCAATTAAATTTATTCTGTTCCTTTTTTAATGTTGAAGCAATGAAGGAAACAGTAGCTCACCCTCAACAATGTCCATGCTGTCAACGCTGTCAAGAATGGATGGATTTGTTCCCAAAAATGGTATGACCTGTCAGTTCTACTACTTATTTCCTAAATTCCATAACTCTTTTAGTAGCACACAGTTTGTAAATGTTTCCAATATTATGGATCATCTTTAAGAAACATTCGATCTGCTACGGCTAGTTTTCAGGCTGGTAAGCAGGCCACACCAGAAGTACATGTTTTAGCCTTCTTATGACCCATCCTGCCAATCAGGTGGAATCCTCAATGTTCTCGTTGTGCCGTTGTAGCAAAGTGATATGGGGAAGTTTTTGATCTTGGAATGCAGGATCTTGAGTGCTTATTGGCTTCCTGGCAATTAATAATCAATAAAATTGGATTAAGGGAATAGCTTAATTCAATTTTTTTTTTTTTGAAGTGAGCTTGATTCAATTAACTTACCCTTATAATTTACATGTTCATGAGGTATTAGTTACATCATGTTCTAGACAGAACTCTTTGGTTTCCCCTCATTTGAATCTTGGAGTTGAGCCTTACTGTCAGTGTGTGCATATATAAGTTGATTCAATTGGAAACTGATCAGTAATCCCCTCGTTTTGCCGTTCAGGTTACAGAATTATGGTCGCAGTTTACTCAAGGGCTTATTTCTGTTATAGAAGATAAGGTAATGTAATTATTGATTAGACTTTGATTTCTTTTTTATTGTCATTACTTGAGTTTTTCTTGAATTTGGTTCTTCCTTTTTCATGGTGATCGACTCCTCGTGCTTACAGGTTGAGAAAGCAGTGGAGAAATCCACACGTAATTCTTGTTCAAAGTAAGATTGTTCACTGTGATGCCTATTTCATCCTTTATTACCTTAATTTCAAATCCTTTGTGCCCTCGATCTCAATGCTACACCCAGAACTAGTAATATTGGGCATGGCTATTAATTCGTTTTGGTTTGATAGTTGTTGCAGATCAGTGCTTCATGAAGCCAAATCAACTGCATCAAGGAGCTTGAAACTGCATTTCACGGGCATATTGCCCGATGAACTTACAACCTTGGACTACATAAATCAAGAGGGTGCTTCACTTATGGTCGAAATGCAAGATAGTTCTGGATTGAGGGTGGAAGTTGGTCCTGAATCATCTGTAAAGATTAAGATTTTTGTTCTTGATGGAGACTTTGAGGTTGAGGACAGAGATGATTGGACTGCCGAGGAATTTGGTAAAAATATTGCCCAACCAAGGAAGGACAAAGGGCCATTGTTGAAGGGCAAGTGTGAGACCTTGATGAAAAATGGGGTTGCGGTTGTCAATGATATCGCTTTTACCGACAACTCGAAATCTGTCACAAAAAATGGATGGTTCAGATTAGGGGCTCAAGTTTTAAGAGGTCTTCCCAAAGGGGTGGAGGTAAGGGAAGCAGTGAGTAAAGCCTTTCAAGTAAAAGAACGTCGGGAAAATGTAGGTTTTCTCCCCTCACCTCCTATATTCTGTGACTTGGGGGACTTTCTGTAGGTTCTTGTTAAAAGGGAAAACATGAACTTCTGCAACTTTACTGTCATTTATCTTGTTTGCAGCTAACTCAGCTTTTCTTTTTATTTAGTTTACAGGAGGCACAAAGCTTTGTCGCTGAAAGATAGTCCAGACTGTTTGATACATGTAGGGAGAACTCTTGGCCAGAGATTAGCAGACGCAAACATTCACACTGTGCAGGATTTTCTACAGCTGTATCATACTGATGAAAAGGCACTGCAAGATGTAAAAGCCCTTCCCCCACCTTTTTTGGGTTGTTTTAAGTGTCTGAAGTAAACAGTTAATGTTGTATCCAAATCTGATGGTATGTACTATGCAGTACTGTATGTAGTGTTTTAGGAAAATTAGCAAAACTTCCCTGAGCACTCCAATAGTTGCATTTTCTATTTGGTCACGTTTCTGTCATTTTTATGCAATTTGCATTTGTCAACTAATTCAGTAGGTGATTTTATCCTGTGATTGTCTGAAACATTGCACTGATAGCACAATCTCCTACTAAAACAATTACTATCAACTATTGTCAATAGTGAAAACAGGTAGATTCATTCAGTGCTAGGGATCTCCTTCCTATTAATAATGCTTTCTCCAATGCAGATTCTTCGGCTTCCTGATAATAAGTGGTCCGAACTTATCAAGAATGCTGAATCATGCCCAGTACCTCAAAAGGTCTATACATACTATGACAATGCATCAGGGGTTAAACTTGCATTAGATTGCGCCTTCAATATCAAGGCAGTCATGTTCAAACAGAAGATCTTTAAGCTTTATACAGCCCTTGATGATTCTCAGAAGGTATATATGATGCGGTCATGTCACAAAAGCTATCCGTTGGATGAAGTTTCATTTCTGTCACTCATCCTGTAGCAAGATGTGCACTTGATTAGTATACACATTTCACAGGAACTAGTAAATGAAGTAAGGCGCAATGCATATGAGAACAAAGACCAGCTGCAAGAATCTCACACTCCAATCAATATGACACCCAGGCAAGCTGAATTGGAGTCTCCAGCTAGTACTCCATACCCAGATGCACATGCATCAAGCCCAATAACAATGCCTGCTGTGGATCCCACTGTGAGCATCGATAGAGGAGGACAAAGCATATGCAGTAATAAACCTGTCCAGACACATCAAGGTATGTAAAAATGAAACATTTATGTGTCAAATAGCAGTAACAAAGCCGAAAAAGGAGGTTTGGTATAGGATATATGGTCAAACAGAGCAATTTCTGTATTAGATTGATGTAGGAAAATTCATGCCTGACTGTCTAACTTGGACAAACCAAGGATAAAATGCACACTTAGAACCAAAGATGTGCATCTCGATTAGTATAGTTCATTAAATCTCTGAAGGGTAAGTGCTAGAGACATAGTTTTAAATCTTTCTGTCATTTGCCTGTGTACCACTTTGATACCAGAGAGAAAAAACAACGAAGAACCAAAAATATCATGTAATGAATTGTAAAATTCAAGGGATTTCAACCACTAAACATTCTCTTTCTTGTTATACGAGGGAGTTCAAACAACTGAAACTTTAGGGCATCTGCAAGATAACATGCGTTAATGCAAAAGCCCAAAAGACGACACATTTGGATGACAAAACCAATGAACAAATCTAGACACATCAAATCTTATAAAATCCAAAATTGTTTATTCTTCTTCTCTGATCTAATAGAGCTATGTCTTAGATTCCTCTCCCTAATCAATGTGGGACAAGTAGACTTTGTTTCTCTAGAGACTAGTCTTTAGTTACTGCAATATTGCAAAGTTATTAATCTGCCTAGTTCATGTAGTAGATCAAAAACAAGCTTATACTTTCCCTGCTTGTCGTATGTAATGCCTCTTATACTTTCCCTGCTTGTAGTATGTAATGCCTCCTATTCTAGTACTGCTCTAAAACATCGATCTAAACTATGGGATATAGGTGAAGCAGAGGGACTGCCTCGTCCAAATTCACCCGGTCACAATGTTGAAGTAGATTATATGATGTCTAGCTACCATGTCCACCAGTCTATGCTGGCATCATCTGAACCACAACTGCCTGTAGATCAGACTCAGAATCTGTACTCTCAATATCAGAGTTTTAATACTGATCTTTTCAGCAACACAAGTGTATACATGGAGTATCCACTCTGCCAAATGACTGGTATGTGTAGCACAATACAGGATTTGCTGCAGAATTCAGATGTGCCACCTGAGGACGACCAACTGATGTTCCTGCAAGGAACATCCGGAGAGTTCAGGAGCTTTTGTGATCAAGTTCAGGATTACAATCAGCCTTTCGACTCGGGTCCAATGAACAGCTCTCAGAAAAGGCCAAGGCATGGCTGATACATTACATACCATTGTGGTCAGTGAAGAAGAATTTGTGAGATCGTGGTGCTCAGATTTGGATTTGGGATGGGTTTGTGGTGTGTACAGCTGTGAAAGGGAGCCACAATTGTTGATACCAGGTCTTGCTTAGACCTCTGAGTCATTTTATGTGGGATCCTTACCTATGGACTTTCACAAACTTTCACATTTATTCATACTCACCCATATTTATGTTACACTTAAGTCTTTATGCATGTTTCCTGTTCCGAACACAACTAATTTTCTTAATTTTTGAAAAAAAAAAAAAACACGGTGAGACTAGATAGTGGGATGATGTTATTACTTCTAAGTTGTACAAGCTCACCTAATTACCGCTATGACTCTTGTAGATATTACTTTTTTCTATAACATTCCAGAAAGTCCTTCTTTGTAGTTTATGGACCTATGGTTGATTGTATCATAGTATCATTTGTATTCGTCAACCCAGCTGATGAGTATTCTTTAAGTTATTCCCACCGACTCCCACATACCAAACAAACAAAAGGACTGTAACTCTATAATCCAATTCACAATCTCAAAATTGAATACCCAATCCCATTATAAATTCTCACCCTGACGTCGGCACCGTTAAAAGCGGCAATATTTGCGACCATTAAGTCTTAAAAAGAATATAAAAGAAGTAATTACAAGCTAAGTAACGTTATCATGTATGAATTTAAGTGTTTTTCGTGGACATTTCCGAGTTTCTTCCAGTGTCCACCCCTTTCTAGTTTTTACAATAATCCAAAGAGACTTTTTGCGAATTGATGGACGACATTTCCTCGACTTTTCCTGCCTGTCGTCCCGGCAAACTAGACTACTAGAGGATTAGCCACAGCTTCTTTCGGCCTAAGTTCAAACAATCAAATTAAGAAAACAAGACTTGACTGACTTTCTATAAAACCCAACCAGTTGTATGGATATCCGGCTCAAAACCAAGTGCTGACAAAAGTTGGCGAGAGAGTGAGAGAGAGTTAGCTTAATTACAGTGCAAACTGGAAATGGACAAGGATACCTGTGCTCGAGCAACTGAGCTATCCCGGGCTACATTGTTAGTGCTTTTAATTTAATCCCACATTTTCATTTTCAAAAAAATTGCTATCTCAATTGTTCATTGTTGAATTTTCTGCACTTTTCAATTTTCTTTTAATGAGTCAGAATTGTTTGTTATTTATATGTTGCAGGGCAAAGTCGTTTCGAACCAAATCAGTAAAGGTAACAGAGAGAGAGAGAGTTTTCGCTCAAATTTAGAAATTTGAGCACCAAAATGCAAAGTTAAAACACTTCGAATTAATTGAAATCTTATTTTGAATATGCATATGTGCTCGCAGCCTGAAAAGAAGAAGAGATCAGCAACAATTCAAGCACAGGTGCTACTTTATATTCTGTACACTAACCATT
This sequence comes from Talinum fruticosum, assembly GCA_021018815.1. Classification (NCBI taxonomy): domain Eukaryota; kingdom Viridiplantae; phylum Streptophyta; class Magnoliopsida; order Caryophyllales; family Talinaceae; genus Talinum; species Talinum fruticosum. The sequence goes on along the minus strand of JAITYX010000002.1, from coordinate 5,914,083 downwards.
AACGAATCCATGCGATAAGTTAGGCTGTAAACACATACAAATGAGGTTACTCATTCAACTGATATTCTTATTTTTCCATTTTAACATCGTTCCAACCATAAAGATCGTATTTTTCCATTTTAATATGATTCCACACCAGAATTATCATAGGCCACAATATTAGTGTTCAAAATAGTAGGGCTACTGAATCCTAAGGAACTAACTTAACTTGAGTTGACACAAAATCAAAGAAAAAATACTTATGTGCAAAATGTCCGCTTAGTTAATTTTTACTCATATTATTGCTTATATGTAGAGTTTTATTATGAAATATAAGTATATGATATAATATGACATGTATATGAGCTCTATTATATGAATATTTTTTTCAGACCAAAAAATACCCTCCCAAGGAAAATAAAAAAGAAATAGAGCAAAAAGTTTCTTGTTTGGAAAAAAAAATCTGTAATGTAGAAAGTTGCTGCAGTGTAGAAAGTTGTACGTGTTGGGCATTATGTAGAGTCAATTAATTGAGGTTCATGGTTGACATGTACAGGTAGAAGATGTGGTGATGAAGAGAGTGATTCCTGCACTGGTATTCTTACATACATTCTTGTAGTTGGTTGAGTGTCGTGTCTTCAAAATTTGAGGCTCCGACTTTTGTTTAGAGCATATGCTTAAGCCCATCTTTTGTATTTTAGATTAAGGCAGTACGCTTGGAGTTTGATGAAGAGTTTGAGGCTATACTGTCAATTATGGTATTTTTTTTTAAAAAAATTTCTTTCTCATAGTACAAATTTAGTTGGCTGTGTTTTTTGATCGTCTTCTTTTGTCTTTTAGGTCGAAAAAATGCGCTTGGAATTTGATAAAGTATTCAGGACTTTCATGCCAGTTATGGTATAATATCAGAATGATCATCTTTATGTTTTTGCAATGTTTAGTTGGGTATCTTTCTTACTTGTATTTATTTCTTCACCTGTTAAACTATGTTTCTTTTATGATCTTTGGGCTGTCCTGACAACAGGTTGAGGAATTATCGAAGAAATTGAATCAGAATTCAACTTCAAGGTGCAAATCACTTTTTCACAAAGCCTATTTACAATGATAGCAACACTGACTACTTTGTTCTGGAGAAGCTATTCTCCATGGATGATTAATAAAAGCAATGAATCAAGAATTAATGTCACCAGCGAATGTCTGTTTGATATTGAATGATTCTTCAACCATTCTGCTTGGATCTCGGCATCTCTAGATTCTAGTTGGCAATTCCTACTATACAGGTTTTTTTCATTTTTCTTCTGATAGAAATTAGACACAAAATATTGTGCGGAGTTTTGGTTAGTTATTCAGAAAGCACTGTCAAAAGCCTACTGAAACAACTTCTGACATGGTGATCCATTTGTTACAAATGAATCTTTCATTTCATAATCTTCATCTTTGTAAGTCTAAGTCTAGACGTCTACTTTTGTCGGCTTGTATCTGAGGTTGAATGTAACTACTTATGGTTGTACTTTGTTGCAGATCATGGCCTCATCGTGTCAGCTCATCCATATCAAAGAGCCTGAAATTGATGTTTGTGGGCACCTTACCGGATACCCTCTTAACTTTGAACAATATACAAGATCAAGATGCTTCTCTTATGGTGGAGTTGCAAGATAGTTCAGGGTCTAGGGTAGAGTGTGGCACTGAAGCTTCTGTTAAGATTAAGATTGTTGTCCTTCATGGGGAGTTTGAGGTCGATGATACAGATGACTGGACACGTCAGGATTTTGATAAAAACGTTGCTCAACCAAGGATAGACAAAGGGCCATTACTAAAGGGAAAGTGTGAGATTTTCTTGAGCAATGGGGCTGCTAGTGTTACTGATATTGCTTTTACTGATAATTCGAAATGTATGAGAAATGGAACGTTTAGATTAGGGGCTCGGGCTGTGAAAGGTCTTCCCTCCGGTGTAGAGATAAGGGATGCAGTAAGTGAAGCTTTCAGAGTGAAAGAACGACGCACAAAGTGTAAGTTTTCTTCTCCACCTATATGTTCAGTGAGACATAAGGCTCTCTGGAGGCATGGAGGAGCAATTGCTCTTTTTGTGCATTTTGCTGCTTAAGAATGTCAAAAGGTTTGGGGATTTAGCTTCTATTTTCCCTTGTTTCTAGCTGATTGTGAATTCTTCTTTTCTTTTCCCAGTTTACAGAAAACATAAAAGTCCCTCTCTGGATGATGCTACAAACTGTTTAAAGAACGTGGGACAGACACTTTACCTAAAATTGGCAGCGAATGGAATTCACACAGTGAAGGATTTCCTGCAACTATATCACACAGATGCATCCAAGTTGCAGAATGTAAGGACCAATTCCCCACACCCCCAACCAAAAAAGGCAAAAAGGGTGGGGTGGGGGGGGAGGGTTTCTGCTAGAAACGTCTATATACTATTGTACATGCATGAATTACCCTTTTGATAATTGCATAAATTCTTGTCCAAAGCAGATTCTTCAAGTTACTGACAACAAGTGGTCGGAACTTATCAAGAATGCTGAATCGTGCTCATTAAGTAACGAGCATTACCAATATAACGATAAGGAATTAGGGATTGAAGTGCTGTTGGATTGTGTCTTCAACATTGTGAGAGTTATATTCAACGGTAAAGTCAACTTGCCTTATGGAGGCCTTGATGATTCCCAGAAGGTATTTAGTTCACACAAACCTTATTCCAGTCATTCCATTTCATAACTATTCACCCCCCCAAGCAAAAAAAGGGAGTTGCCTGGGCACGAGGTAAATCCAGGAATATGACAATGTAATGTCGACTTAGTTTTCTCTATTACTTTGGCAGGGACTAGCTAACAAAATAAGGCTGGCTGCTTATGAGAAAAGAAAAGACCTGAGGACTTGTGCCCCAACCATACCGACATCAATGCAAGCCGAATCTATTTCCCAGTCTATCATTCCGCACACACAGCATTTGGATGCCACAGTTGCAGATATCACACCACCGTTATCCTGTGTGAATCTTGATGTTAACAGAATGTTAAAAGGGCAAGATATGTGCCGAATTACCCGTAATTCAACAGATCAACGTATGAGCAAAGCATCTGCTAAGCTTTATTTGTTTCAACTTTCAAGCATCTCTTTCTTTTCTAATTACAAATATCACTTAAAATTAGTCTTCAACATTTTGTGCACTAAGCTGGTTAGGGAAAGAGAGTAAATAAGATCCTTTCTAAGCATGGACACTTTGCGTTTTAAAATGAAAGACATTTTCAGAATTTGCCCCTATTTGACATCTAGACTTTTGTGGAGTGCTCGAAGTTTCCGCATGGGTACACAGCTTGAGTCCAAGTGAAACAGCTCCACAGATGTACTGAAAGTTAAAGCCTTGTCTTCTTCAATATGCTTCATTTGTAGGTTTGGACTGGCTTTAAACCATAGTAATATTGTATAATGATTTCACCTGCACATCCTGTGTGGTGCTCCACAAGTAAGCTAATATTGTTGTTGCTCATAGTAGAGACCTTGCTTTATCCGAGCATATGCGAAATGGGAGAAATAAGACTATGAAAGGAAAATGAACCTGAATTCTTCTGACCGGGAATTTGCCTCTTGTGGTTGTCTGCTTGTTAGATTATTACTGCCTTAATTGATGTGAACCATGCCCTGTAGGTGAAGAAGCATTGCTGCCTCAGAAAAGTTCACCAGGACCCAATGCTGGTCTAGAATTGCTATCACTGATGCCATCTGACCCAGGAATGCCCATAGATCAAAATCAGGATTCAAACTGTCAACACCATAGTCTTAACACATCTCCTGGCTCTCCAGACAGAGATTCTTTTAAAGGTGCTGATGCAAACATGATTGAACATTGCAGATTGGGTTCCTTAAGTGACACACGTGTTTCTTCTTGTGGATCAAATATGCTGGAGATCCCGATGTCCCAGTGTAATAAAAGGCGAAGGCATGACTGGCAATTCTGATCAGGTTTGGTGCGGGGACAGGGGTGTGGCTGTGAGTAAAATGGGGTTGTTATAATAAGTTATGCTTAAAGTGTGTTTTCTTAAGTTGTACCTAGAATTCAAGTTCATCCAAACTTAATTACCTACACTTTTGGGTCCATAGTTTTATATTATTAGATTCTAGATGATGTGCAATTTTACTCTATCCAGATTTATGCAGCTTTCAGATGTTGGGAGGTTTCAAATGATCATTAGCTTAGCTCCACCATCCAGTATGCTTCCATCTCTGTTACAAAAAAACAATAAAAGAAAACTGACATTTCCCTAACCAGAAAATACCAAAGCTGAGCAAGCCATTGTCTAATTGCTAGAAGAAATAGTACTCTCAGTCAGTCAAAGTGCCAGGCAAAGTTGAATCTACGGCATGGAACAACCATTTCTCTTTCATAAACTAATCTAAGGATGTCTTTCCTTGTAAATGCTGATAGCTGAGGAGGATCAAATGGTATTGTTGTGTATTATTGCTAGTTTAATCTAAACTTCTTGCTTTGAACTCCTCATATGCTTTGAAGTCTTGATAATATATGGACTGCAGCAAGGGATGCTCGAGACGGTTGCAAGGCTCTAGTACATGCTTTTCATGCTTTGAGTGAGATGATCATTCTTATTTGTCAACTAATTTGCATTATTATTTTTATTTTCAAAATGGATTTTCAGTTTAATTTTAAGGTTTTACCTGTCAAGGCAGCCAGTGCTGTGGCCTTGCTCGTTTAAGTACTATCATAATTGAAGGATCTCATTTAGCTGTCAGATGAACTAATATCGGAGCTTGATAGTGATTTTGCTTTGTGCTTAAAAAACAAAGAAAATAACTGAAATTAACTAAACGGAAAAGTATTGGAAAGACAATTTATCGTCGTTTAACTTCAGATGTAAACTTGGCACTTCAATCTCAGGTTCTAAGCAACACACCTTTATGAATTGGGCTACAGTTTACAACATATTTCGCTGGTAAAAGTTGTATAAATGTTCATCTTCAAAGTTTGCCAGATTCAGAACAATGTTTTCTTAATATTCAAATTCTCAAAATATATAGTAGTTGCTGAAAATTAGAGATTACACTCAATATAGATAATAATAGTGTCCACCTTGTTAAAGAGCAGTAGAAGATTATGAATCCATTTTGGTAGTAAATATACAAACAAAAGGTATTCTCGAGTTAATTAGTAAGGGATTACTGACTTCATTAATTTAGTTTTTACAAATTTTAAGCAAAATTTCCAAAGCAGAAATTGACAGTATCTCTCATAAATTTCAGAAATTTGCTAAACATTTTGAGATCCAATGCCAATTGGTTCACTGGGTTGGTCCGGTTTTGTTTTGTTCCCATTTCAACAAGGATACACATTCATAAACAACCAACCCAACTTGACTCACGACTTCACCACTGGAGGACTGAGCAAATCAAACTGATTCATTCATATTACCAATAATACCATGGAAAAGTACAGCAGAAATTGCAAATGTCACAACTTACAAGTTTACAACCATCACAACAATATGATACAAAATCAGCAACGACTAAAGAACACTGGAGCAGCTCAATAACAAATTCTACGACAGCCCCGATATGCCTGTTGAAGCAGGGTCTAGGTTGAGTGCAAAAAGCACACAACAATGATATGTACAGGTAAACTACCTTACCAGGCAATCGAACAAAAAAATGAAAAATAAAAAACCAAGGAACAAAAGCAATGTAAAAGGAGAAAGAGGAAAAAGGATAACCCGTTCTCTCCAACATAATTTACAACAAGCAGCTACCAGGGTACAAGGGATGCCACCTGAGTTGAGATTCAGAGCGGAACTCACTTCTCTCATGCAAAGACATTAAGATGAAGACAACCAAAGTTGAAGCATTTCTCCAATTTCATGGCATCACTGAACCTTTTGCTTCTTCTTTGGGGCGGGGAGTCTTGCTGAATTGAGAACATGAACATAATAGCAGCTTTGGTTACATAGCATGCAGCTTTTAGCTTACTAGTAACATTATCATTGTCCAAAGCTTCAAAATAGTCACCCCTTTCCTCTGGGGGTGCTAAATCCAATAACTGATTGACCCAATCCCAATCAACTATAGGTGCTTCTAGTTGACCGTCTTCACACCCACGAGTGTTTGGCGGAAGACTTGGTAAAGAGCTGTTAACCTCCCCAACTTGTTCACCTATGTTGATGAGCGTAACATAATTCTCAGTCAGAATAACATAACAGTAAATCCTTCCCAAATGACTCTGCTAAGCACAACATCTCCATACCTCGATCTGTTGCTTGGGTGTTGGAGTACTGCATATGTACATATGGTATGCCAGATGGGCACATGGGTTGAGATTGCACCAACGCCTGATTGGTTGGGACATATTTCTTTAGCTCACTCCGCTTCTCATATGCAACCTCCCTTAATTTATCAGCAAATTCCTACAAAGTCCCAAGGTTATGGTTATGATCTGTCAGCCTCACTTACTCATGCACAAGCAAATTCCAGGTTTTAAGTACGTAATATCTCATTTGTCTCTAAAGTGTATAGTAACATCATTGCCTCTGTATAATCTGTCCTGAATATTTCTGTTTCTTATCTTTATTAACTTCAATCCATTCTACTTTTCAAATTTATTCTAAGAAAATTTTTGGCAAGTCTCTAACTGTTATGGATAAGGTTGACTACACCGAGAGATCTTACCAGGCCCTACTTTAGAGGGAACCATACTTTTTATTTGTCATTGCTCGTTCGGCAAAACCCAAACCCTAGGAAAGTGGGATCCACATTGGGGAGTTGTTGTTGCCCGTTTTGCAACATTTTTTTATCGTTCGTTTTGTTTTGGTATGTATGTGTTTTGGGGGCTGGGTGTTAGGAGCAAGCAACATCACCAATAATTGAAACAAGTTATCTGTGCATTTAATCAGATTATAATCTGAGAGACCACAAGAGATGAAGAGATAAAACACATACCTTGCCAGACTCATTAAGGATTCCATAGGGCTGACTGTTCTGATCCGTGAATCTGATGCTTACAATGTTAAAGACGCAATCTAAAACAAGTTCAGCCCCCATCGCATCATCATTGTATCCATAATGCTCATTGGTTAGCAAACAAGATTTAGCATTTTCGACAATTGCCTTCCACTTCTTCTCAGAAACATGAAGAATCTGATTTTCATAAGAGGGGCACAAGGGATCATTCACTGCACTAAGGACTCAGCAAGCATGGTTTAACAATGAAAAGAGAAGAGTAACCCTTACTTCTTCCAGTCTCTTTGCATTGGTGTGATATAATTGTAAGAAATCCTTCACTGTATGGATGTTTGCATCTTCCAATCTTCGAGAAATTTGCCCATTCTTTGCTATATTATCCAAACGCCATATATTATCTTCCAAATTCGGAGTTTTGCGCTTCTCATAAGCTGAAAAGAGAAACCACAAGCAGTGAAATAAGGACCAAAAATCAGAAGATGGAGCTCACAGTTAATGATGTACTTGCGGCATCTTGTACTCCTTTTGGGGGCTTCAATAGCTCAAAAGACCAAGATCCAGGACAATGCATTTATGATTCTATGTTCTTTACAACCCTACCCAAAACCCCCAAAAGGAAGAAGATACACGCAAACATAGAGGCATGCATACAACAACAACAACAGCACACTAGGGAAGCAGCCCAGAAGTGTAAATATTATACATGCATGTCAGCACGTAAGTCTGTCGATCTATAAAAAAAGAATGTAAGTCAGATATGAGAGAAAGATATTGGCTTTGTTAACTCCATGACGGCCTCAAAATTATGGACCATGTCTTATTATTTGAGATCAATGTTCAACTTCTCTAGTTAATAATCAGAAAACAGATCTTTCAAACTTCAGCAATTGACTAAAATATAGGGATCAATAAAAAGTTTCAGGCTTCATAATTTCAGATTGAATCATATCTGACAGAGCATATCCACAATCCAGTTCCTAAGCAAATGAATTTCATTTGCAACCGAATATATAAATGGAGGAAATTTACCTTTTATACGACGTTCTTTCACCCTAAAGGCTCTGCTTACTGCCGGTCTGATTCCAGGAGGAAGACCTTTCTGTCCTTTCACGAAATGAGCCCCCAATCGGAATTTTCCGCACTTAATCCATTTAGAGTTGTCCGTAAAAGAAATATCACCAACAATACCAACCCCTTTGCTTAAGGAAAACTCGCATTTGCCCACGAGCAGTGGTCGTCTGCCTTCCCTTTGAGAAACAACATTTGTATTGAACGCCTCATCGCTCCAATGATCTCTATCCTCAATCTTAAAGTCCCCATCAAGGGCAACAATCTGAATTTTAGCTGAAGATTCAGGGCCAACTTCTACCCTCAACCCTGAACTGTCCCGTAACTCCACCATGAGTTTTGAACCACCCTCAACTTGAATATTGTTCAAGGTTAAGAGTGTCTCAAGCAAAGTACCCACAAAGTGCAATTGCAAGCTACTTGATGTAGGACACTCAGCTAGATTTGCTAGTGATCTGCAACAAGCATCAACCTCAAAAGGTCACAGTGGGCATACTAGACTGACTAGAATCATATGGCTAGAGAAAGAGCTACAAGGTGGAATGTAAAAAAATGTCAGATTCAGTATACCTCTAAAATTCATCATGCTAGAAATACCGGGCAGCTGTTCTGACCATTCTACCCCGCAAAGGACCCCAAAAAAGAAGCTTAAAACAGGTTCTAATAATTCTCTAACTAAATGAAACCATAACCCCAAAGTTCTTCCTTTTGACAGGGTCGTGCAATGTAAACAATCATACCCCTACAATTGAATTATAAAGGGGCTACTACTGGACCATAGATTTGAAATTGATTAATAGCCTAATGCTCCAGAATACAATAAATGAAGTATAAACCAAGAGTTTCCCCTAGAATGCCACAATCCAAAGTTGAAAAGAACATCAAACAGACAGCTCCCCAAAAGCCAAATGGAATATTTCACTCGCTACTACGTACATGTTACCCTCATCACAAATTTACAAGTATTTGAAGCAACTTTTAAGTGAGACAGTTCTATTTATAAGAGGGAAAGGGAACAAAAATAGAATGAAGCAAAGCAATCAAATTTGGAGTTATGGGAGTATTTTCAGCAATTTCACACAGTACAAGTTCCTAGCAAAGACAAAACACTGTATGTTTTTGGCTGCTCTTATTTGGACACCACAATACCATATTCACAAATAAATCGTCAAATATGCAAAAAATTGGTGTGATTATATCCTCGCCAAATGATATATATAAAAAGAAAGCATTGCCGATTAAGCAGTACCTTGGAGTTGGAGGCAAGGCAGGAGTTTGCAATGAGGATAGATGGGGTACAATTAGTCGCTTCAATGCATCTTCAACCTGTTCAAATCCAAGTTCAAATTTTTCAATGAGAAGGGATCTACAAACTAGAGGCTGCAGAAAGGGTCGGAGAGAGAGAGAGAGAGAGAGAGTGGGCACCTCTTCTCGGACAGAAGATTTAAGCAAGACTACAAGATCTTGTACCCATTTCACTTCCATTAAATTGGTAGCACCTTTACACCAGCAAAGCCTAATTAAACAAAATTCCAGCACTCAATAACTAATTACACAATAATCAACCCACAAATATGCGACAATTTAACGAAAGGCAACTAATTTGAAGAAAACTTTTGAAAACCCAGAGCTGATTGCTTACTCTGTGGGATTCACTTGAGCATAGGATTGTGGGTTAGCAAGCTCATTTCCAGAACCGAATTCGGAATCCATGGCAGTTGCCCACAAAATCTAAAGAAAGGGAATCTCAAAGGAGTGGGAAAAATACACAAACAACAATTGACGAGTGAGAAACCCAAGCCCGACCCACCTTTTTATAGGAAGGCAGAGAAGGAAACAAAGGGAGGAGGCCTTGAAAATTCAGTGAAATGCACATATTTATTCGATTTAAAATGAACCCAAAACTTAAAAATTAGAACTTTTACCTACTAAGTATAATAATTGTAAAATGTAATTTAAAAAGTGCTGAGAATTTGAGGGACACTGGCTCGCGACTTGGAGGGAGAGAGAGAGGTAAAGGTTGACTTGGATGCGACTGGTCGTCTCGACTTGGAGGGGAGGGGGTGGGGGGCGGGAAAGACTGGAGAGAGCGACAACAGTTGAAAAACTTGGCAAGTCATCTCTATTGCTATTCTTCATAACTGTGTAAACGGATTCCAGTAGCCGTTTGGAAACCGACGGCTACTGACCAACAAAATAAAATTCCCCTTATTGGCACTTTTTTCTTCTTGTTTTCTTTGGACATCATCCTTCACCTTTATAATGTTCTATTTATGTAATTTATCTAATTTTTAATGAACTTTTTTAGGGCGAGTAATTAGTATGAATTGATCCCAAAAGGAAAACAAATATAACTAAAATCAGATTAAGAGTATTTTAAAATAAATATTATTAGAGATCATTCGGTTGGTTGTTTTTAAAACTGAAATCAAATCATCATATATTGTTTTTAAAAAATCTCTCTCCCTCTCCGGTGGTTTATCTAAGTTCATACCATTGGAACTAATTTTTCTCGTTATTAAACTCTACGATACACGTGTTATTAAAAATTAGAAATTATTTGCAAAATTATTGGTTTCATCATTGATTCAATTTTATTCCAACTATTCGATATAATTATGAAAATAATTTTATTCTTGTATTATCCTTTTAAATATTCTTATTATCTCTTTCCTTGATTCTAGCTTAGATTAAGGATGATACTTTTGTATTTATACTTGGTACATGATTAATGACAACTTAAGGGATTACATTATATCATGGTATCAAAAACCCTAACGATCCTCCTTCACCTCACTTAGCCTCCCCCTTCCGATGTCCCCCTCTCCTCATGGCAGCCCCCTTCTCTCAGCCTCACCCTTTGTTATTCTTCATCCATGGATCCTCCTTCTTTTCACCCACTCTTGCTGTCAATAACATAAAAAATTTTATCCCGATTACTCTAAAAATTGAAAAAATACAATACTCTTCTTGGATTCAATTATTTAAGATTCACTGTCGAGTCTACCAAGTCCATGATCATATCCTTCCCTCCACTGCCACTACCGATCCTATTCCTTCTTCCCCATACTCTAACACTGCCGAGACTACCGTCGTTGATCTAGATCTATGGTCTCGTCTTGATGCCATAATTCTCCAATGGATTTATGGAACCATATCTCACGATCTCCTCACCACTATCATTGAACCCAATGCTACTGCTCAAAACGCCTGGGAACGTTTAGCAAATATCTTCCAAGACAACAAGTCTTCCCGAGCCCTATACTTGTGTAACGCCCCCAATCACCATTACTTAATAATCCCTTCATTAGGGACTAATACGTAAGGTCGCAGCGGAAGGTACCGATTGAAGACGTTACCGCCGTCCTCAAAATAGGACAAGGCTAAATAATTGAAATAAAATGAAATACAATTTGATGCATCCACTGTTATATTTCCAATGATCCTGTTAGGAGTAATTACTTATTACCCAAGTAGTTAGGACATCCCAAAATACAGTTTACGAGTTTAGCAATATAATATTTATACAACCTAGGCTTTTGTCTAATCCACAAGATAATGTACAATGTATAATAATTCCCAAGGTCATACCTAAACCCTGGTTGAGGGTAAAATCACTGTGAGCGTCTGTGCACCTTCAGAATTACAAATGCAGCGTGGCTGACTAGGGTCTGCCTTTGTCGGACTTGATAAGTGGTTGATAGTTCACCAATGCTTCTTCCTAAAACAAAAACAGTAAAATATTTCGAAGAGTAAGTCGAAGCTCAGTACGAACATTCCTGCATCTGTAAAGCAACTTTGAAAAATATTTTAATTGAGCGCGCGCATTTCAATTCATTTTAGTTTGAAATCAGGGGAGAGAATATAAATAAAATTGCTTGCCGGTTATTATTTGGAAGTGGAACCCCTTGGTAATTGATACGATCGTTGAACAGGTGTCACCCCCAGCCGATCGATAACCCGAGTTGACGCCGCGCGGTATAATTGGTGGGCCTAAGCCCTGATAATTGATAATTGGGCGGGGACCACTTAATTAGGTGGCAAAACTTGCCTTGTAAATGATTCATTGTTATTTGTATATATGAGAAATGCTGAGATTTGATGAAACATTTGAGTTTTCGAAAGGTACAGGCAAAGAACGTACCTGAATTGAGAATATTTGTTTCTCCCCTTTTGCAGAAATTGAACTCACCAGCTATTCGGCAACGGAAGTGGCCTCAATGCTGTTTAAAATAGATTTCTAGGGTTAATGATGTTTTCTTGAGTTTTAATGTTTGAATTTGTATAAGCTTTAACAATGTATTTCATTTCCTATATTCGTATGAAAATCGATTAAGCTAATGTTTGCATTACTCAGTTTTACTACGTTTATTGAATACAATTCATATTAATTAAAGAAGTTGATTAGGCTAACTAAATACCCAATGATGTTGGTGTTATTCGATTTGTTAGTTGACTTGGATTGAAAATGGTGTATATATATATACATGCCCAAAACACTTATTTTTAATTCATTCCTCACTCCTCCCTTCTCTGCACTCAAATCCCACAGCTACACGGTAAATGCCCTTCCATCAGGAGGTTTCACAATTTTGCCGATTCGTCCAAAATTCATATATACACCATTTTAAGTGCCTAAGCGTTATTTCCTCGACAGAACTCGTATTCATAACCAAATTAAGCATACCAAGTGTTCAGATGTCCCTCATGCCTCTTACACAATCTGTTATCTGACTTCATCCTCCCTACATATTTTTTCCTTCCTTTGTGCTCAATTCTAGCTATTTGCAAAATGTAACAATTCCACCAAATTGTTCAATTTGATAACAAAACATCCTCAATCTCATTCACTAGTTCATAATTTCCCCAAAGGAATCACATTCGTACAATCAATTCACCAAAACACCAACCCTAAATCCTCCACACCAATTTGAATTTTCCCAAATTAATCTTTAACTTCACTCCACAAACATATTTATAAATCAAATAATTCAATTTCACAATTATAATTGCTCAAATAAATGATGAACTTGATAATTTAGGGTTTAGGGCTTTTACCTTCGAATTCACAGAGGAGGACTCAAGGAAAGGAAGGAGGGGATGTCGGTGGTGCACAGTAGCTCCGGCGACGTGGGGGCAGCACCGGCGTCGAGCTCCGACGGCCGAGCTGCGGCTGATGGCTGGGCAGCAGAATGGGTCGCCGGGAGTGGTGAGGCAGGGCATCTGCCCGTGCGCGAGAGAGAGCGGTGGCGAGAGAGAGGCGTCAGGCGCCTCCCTGACGACGCCGACGTCGGCTTCTGGCCGGCGTTGGTGGCGCTTGGTGGCCAGGAGCGGGCCGCAAGTGGAGGCAGGGGAAAGAGTAGAGGAGAGGCAGGGGACGCGAGAGAGAGCGAGAACGCAGAAGGGGGTGTGAGAAGGGCGCCTGCCGGCGGCGCCTAGCGCCGGCTTCTGGCCGGCGTTGGTGGCGTCCGGTGGCCGGACTGGGAGGCAGCAGCAGAGAGGAGTGGTGAGGCAGGGGTGAGCGAGGGAGAGGACAGGGGAGAGAGTGAGCCTGTGTGAGTGATGAATTGAATTTTTAAGCTGCCTACCTATTCCAGAGAATTCCTTCTCTGGATTTTTCCTTAAAAATCTGATTTGATTATTTGATTATTTTGGTTTATTTATTTATTTACTTATTTTGTTTTCTTTTATTGTTACTTTTAATTTTGTTTTAATAATGATGTTCACAAATTAAAATCTCATTATGAGATTTTTATTAGGGCCACTTCGTCGCCTTAACTGCATAACACATGTATAAGGATTATGTAAATACAAAATATCGAATTGAAGTGCACGCACTCAATTATATAAATAGTGTAATTAATAAAATAAATAATGTGATTTAAAATAAATAATTGTGATTTAGGATCGGGTTGTTACAACTTGGAAAATCAATTTAGTCAAGTTCGCCTTGATAATTTTTCCAATGTATCTGCCTACTGCCAAGAGTTAAAGATGATTGCAGATCAACTATCCAATGTTGATGTCCCGATCTCTTAACAACGGCTCGTTCTACATTTTATTGCGGAATTAAATGAAAATTATGACAGTATTGCTACCCTCCTTCAACAACCTACTCTTCTTCCCACCTTCTATGAAGCGCGATCAAGGCTCATTTTTAAAGAAACCCGAAAAGCTAAACAACTCGTTGTCGTCAACTCTTCCAATACCGCCCTCCTCACCACCACACCTACCCTCGTGCCTCCATCTTCTCCTCCAGATTCCGCCTCCGTAGTCACTAACCAGAGCTCTCCCCACAACAATTACTGTGGACGGGGTCACGGCAATTCCCAACAGCCGTAGTAGCACCAATCGCGCCAGCAGCCCTCTCCAGCGTTTTCTCAGGCCCAGGGATGGGTACTGCAAGCCCAATGGCTTGTTCCTCCGCCATGGGTAGCATGGAATCAGTGGGCCGTGCCTCCCTGCCCGTACCCGACTGCACCTCCCCCTCGGCCTGTCTCAAAGCAGGTTGGCATCTTGGGCCAATCACCATAGGCCCATGTTGCTCACACTCCTACCGATATCGAAGCCGCCCTCCACACCATGAGGCTTGCTGTCCCGAATAATAATTGGTACATGGACACCGGTACAACTTCACATATGACGGCCTTCCCAGGTACTCTCTCATCTTATTTTAATACGAGCAACAATCATAATATCATTGTTGGTAATGGTTCTGTTATTCCCGTTCGTGGTCTAGGTCAAGCATACATTCCTTACCCACATCCTCCCCTAGCATTAAACAATGTCCTTTATGCCCCTACACTCATACAAAATTTGATCTCTATGCGTCGATTTATTACTGATAATAATGTGTTTGTTGAATTTGATCTGTTTGGTTTTACTGTGAAGGACCTTTTGATGGGGACACTTCTTATGAGATGTGACAGTACCGGGGACCTATATTATCTTCCACCGTCTTCTCCAACTGTTTTGTAGCGCCCTAAAAAATAAATTAAGAAAAAAATATTTGATTAGTATATATGATTTATTCTCTAAGCGACTTAATTAAATAGTTGGTTATAATAAAATTCATAATATGATAGTTAACTTATATATATGTATTTATTTACAAATTTGTTAGTTAACGGTTAACTTAGTTGGGAATAATATTTGGAGTAAGTTTAGAAAATATTCATTTGGTTTGCTAGTTTCTTGGATTAAATAAATCTTAAAGCATGATTATCTTCCTAATGTATAAACATCCAAAACATATTCCTTTCATCCCAAAACCTCATCATTTAGTCAAAAAAATCTGATTGCTTCTCCTTCCACCTTTGTCTATTGCTGCACTCCACCTCTATCACCACCATACTCCAACCATCATTGCAACACCATTTCCCTCCTCAAATCTGACACACTCAACCTATTTACTCCTTACTCCAAATAATAATTGTAACCCTCCAAATCTAATATACAAATCAAAGGTGAGGCTCAAACTAAAGGGGTTGGCTCATTTTCTTTGGAAAAGGAAATCTATCAACTCTAAATAGAGGGAGGAGAGAAGAGAGAGATATAGGAAGGGAAATCAAAGGAGACATTTTGCTTCAACCTCCCTTGATCCAAGCTTCAACTCCTCCATATTTAAGCACTTTCACTAAGGATAAAAGTAAGAACCAAGGTAGAAAAATAGGAGGAAGGTTCAAGAATACAACCATCAAGGACTTAACACCAATCATAATTAAGGCGAGTTTCCTTCTTCTCCCCAATATATATTACTTTCCAACCAAAATAAATTTCGTAAGTGTGCTTGTAAACCAACCTTGAATGCTCAAAACTTCAAGAAATTGTTGCATGCATGTATTTTGGAGTGGTTCATTGATATAAATATGGTAGGAGGATGTTAGAGAGGGAAAAGGAGTATAAACATGATCATCATCATGTACTTGGTTATGCTTCTCTTTTGTTGCTATAATTTTATGCATGAAGATGGAAGTGTATCAAATATGTTTAAATCTTTGTGAGATTGTCGTTTTGTTGAGGTTTGGGTTTGACATTTTTTAGAGAATATACTTGGAATAATGCTCTTGGGGATCGATGATCGGAAATGTGTGTTTGCCCAAAACTTAGTATGAAAATTATGTATCTTCCATGTGCATTTTAATGAATTTTATTAAGCTAATATGATACTTAGAATGTTAAAAAATTTATAAAACGAACCTTTCATAAATATCCCACAAAGACCAAATAGGTATAAGATAAGAAAATGGAGTTTGGGAGCTACTGCCACCCACCACGGGTTTCCCCACTGGCTGTGGGGAAGGCCGTGGTGGTCAGCAGTGATTTAATTGACCCAAAACGCCCACCGCGGGGGCTCCCATAGGGCGTGGGGTAGCCTGTGGTTGCCACCAAAAGTCCCCACTAACCATGGGAAAGCCCTTGATGACCTCTAGAGCCAACCATTGACCTCCATTAACCGTGGGAAGGTCCGTGGAGACCTCGAAAGCAATTTTGGACCCCACAACCCAAGGGCTTTGTCCCCGTGACGCTTGTACACTTTGTATTTTGTATCGAGAAATGAGTTTAAGACTTGAAGTATGGCTTTGAGCCTCATAAAGCAATTTACTAAATACATATGTGAAGAAATGATAGAGATAACAACCATAGCGTAAAATGAGAAGTTGATTTCTTGAGTTTAAACACTTTACTGAGTACGAAATCTAGGAAGGTGACATAAGATGACACTCCAGCCTACGGGTAGCGGCTTTCACTTTTAGATAATGAGTCCTTACGAGTAGTGAATTTGGGTATACGCATGAGTGGTTTCGAGTCCTAATACCATGGTACATTGGGTCGACTCACAAGCGTCAAAATACGAAATCTAGGAAGGTGACTTATTCCGGCCTGAGGGCAGCGGTTTTCACTGCTAGATTATGAGTCCTCCCGGATAGGGAATTTGAGTATACGCGTGAGTGTTTCCGAATTCCTGTACCATCGTACATTGGGTCGGCTCACAGGCGTCGAAATACCAAGTCTAGGAAGGTGACATGTTCCGACCCACGGGTAGTGGCTTTCACTTCTTGATTACGAGTTCTCCCGAATAGGAAACTTATACATACGCGTGAGTGGTTCCAAATCCCTGTACCGTGGTACGTTGGGTCGACTCACAGACGTCATTTAAGTACCAAAGTACTAGATTTTGCCCAAAGAAATTAAAGATGATAAAATTAAGCTAAGTTTTAGATCGGGAATTGATTGGTCACTTTGTGAAGAAAATGTGGTTCACTTGAGTGCTAATGCATTATGGTTTTCCAATTCAATTAAGGGTGGAGTAAGGTAAGATCATCTTTATGATGCGACTTGATTACTAATATTATGGTCTTTATGTATTGATTGCCATTATATTTATATATATATGTATGCATGCAAAGTTATTTTTGTTTTTGGGAGGCGAAGGACTCCCATTGAGTTGTAGTTGCTCATTCCCCTACTATTTCATATTTTCAAATCTAGAGCAACAGTAAGGTTCTTGGAAAATGTTATCATTTTGGAGGTTGTTTTGATACCTTTTTAGATACAAGGAACTTTAATGCATTGATTACTTACGTTTAATTGTGTATGCTTTTGATCATGATATGTAAGGATTATTTGGTAATCGGGCATGTTTGTAACTAGATGTAGCTTAGCATTTATAGAAGCTCTGATTTGGCCTCGGTGGTACACACCGAAACTCCGTTATTATTGTACTTTGTTTTATGGTGTAAGGTTGTATGAACCCAAAAGTTTAACATGAAGTCGTATGGGCTCAAGACTAATCGTAGCTTGTCTATTGAAAAAAGAGGGGGTTCTAGCTCAACTTCAAATAGTTTAGCAAATAAGTTATGTTTACCAAGTTGTTCCCTAAATCAACCTTAAGGATCCTCGAAAAGGGTACTGACAATGTGACGTCCCTACCCAAGGGTCGGGGTGTTACATGTTTCTTCCAATTTATCATCATTTGCACCTATTTCTCCTACTATCTAGCATAGTCGTTTAGGTCATTCGGGAGCACATGTGTTAAACTCCCTTAGGAATAATAATTATATAGATTGCAAGCATTTCTCCCCTTCCGCTATTTGTCAATCGTGTATTTTTTGTAAACAAATAAAGTTGCAATTTTCCCCCTCTTTAAATTTCACGTCAATGCCCTTTGATATTATCCATAGTGACTTGTGGACATCCCCCATTTTAAATTCTAATGGTCACAAATATTATATGTCATCCTTGGATGACTATACGAATTTTCTTTGGACTTTTCCTATTGGCCACAAATCTCATGTCTTCTCTCTCTTTCAGAATTTCAGTTTTTTTATCTCTACTCTATTTAATGCCAACGTCAAGAGTTTTCAATGTGATAATGGACGTGAATTTAATAATAACTCGTTCAAATCATTTTGTGACACTAATGGCATGTCCTTCCGTTTTTCTTGCCCCCATATTTCACAACAAAATGGCAAGGTTGAACAACAGATTCGTACCACTAACAATATGATTCGTACTCTTCTCGCTCATGCTTCTCTTCCTCCCTCATTTTGACATCGTGCTCTTCACATGGCCACTTACCTTCTCAATATTCTTCCCCATAAACTCCTCAATAACTTTCTCCCACTAAACTTCTCTACTGTGCTCACCTTCGTGTTTTTGGTTGCTTATGCTACCCATTATTTCCCTCTAATTCCATTCACAAATTACAACCCAAATCTACTCCTTGTGTTTTCTTAGATTATCCACAAAATTATCCTGGCTACAAATGTTTGGATATTTCCTCTGGAAAAATTCTTATTTCTCGTCATATTATTTTTGATGAATCTCAATTTCCTTACTCCAATTTACACTCTCCTTCTTCTACTTCTTATGATTTTCTTGATTCTGGTCTTAATCCTATTTTTTTCAAAATTCTATGGTTCCCGGCTACTGTCCATCTGCCACTCCCGTTTCTGTCTAGGAGGCACCTACCCAGCCAGCCCAAGCCCACTTGCCCAATCCTCTTCCGCCCTCACCCGCGCCTGTTGCTGATCAGGCCCAGTAGCGGCCGACCCAACACCAAACCACGCCTCTTCTTCCTCCCTTGCCCGCGTCCGCTGCTGTCCCAGTCCAGCCCACTTCGCCTTCTCTCCCTGTTTCATCCATGCCTACTGCTGCCCCTCAACCCAGCCAGCCTGCTCCATTTCTCCAGCCCCATCCCCATTCTGCCCAGCCCACCAGAACCATGGCTACTAGAAGCATGCATGGTATTTTCAAGCCAAAACAACCCATTAACCTTTTTACCTCTACTTCACCTTCACCTCTACCCCGTAACTCAAAGGATGCCTTATCTAACCCGAATTGGAAACATGCCATGACCGATGAATTTGATGCTCTTATTCAAAATAAGACTTGGGAGCTAGTACCCTATCCTTCTAATGTGAATGTTATTCGGTCTATGTGAATTTTTAGACACAAAAAGAATTCTGATGGTTCTTTTGAGCGGGCACAAAGGTCGTCTTGTTGGTGATGGCAGGTCACAGGAAATTGGGGTTGATTGCATTGAGACTTTTAGCCCAGTAGTAAAACCAGCCACCATCCGGATAGTTCTCATCATTGCTCTTTCAAAATCTTGGTCAACTCATCAATTGAATGTCAAAAATTCTTTTCTGCATAGGAATCTTAGTGAAACTATCTACATGCATCAACCGCTTGGTTTTTGCGACTCCAACTACCCTGATCATGTTTACTTACTTAAGAAGTCCCTATACGGTCTCAAACAAGCTCCATGAGCCTGGTATCAGCGTTTTGCAAATTATGTCTCCACAATTGGCTTCATCCATAGTCAGTCTGATGATTCTTTTTCATCATAAAAAAGGTTCAGACGTGGCTTATATCCTTCTCTATGTGGACGACATCATTCTTACTATGTCATCTGACCTCTTTCGTCAGCGTATCATGACCTTTCTTAGCTCTGAGTTTGCCATGAAGGATTTGGGTCCGTTAAGATACTTTTTAGGCATTGCTGTCACTCAGCATGCCACTGGTCTCTTCCTGAGCCAAAAGCAGTATGCCGAGAACATTCTACACCACGCCGGTATGACCTCCTGTAAACCTGCTCCTACACCTGTTGATACAAAAGGTAAACTTCCAGCTTTTGCAGATTCTCCCTATTCGGATCCTAAATTGTATCGTAGTCTTGCCAACGCTATTCAATATCTCACATTTACAAGGTCAGACATATCTTATGTCATGCAACAAGTTTGTCTTCATATGCATAATCCTATGCAAGCTCATATGACCTCTCTGAAACGCATACTACGATACATCCAAGTCACTCTTGCTTTTGGTCTTCATCTATATCGCTCCTCTTTATCAGGTCTTCGTTCATATACTGATACTGATTGGGGTGGATGTCCTGATACTCGACGTTCGACATCCGGCTATTGTATATTTTTAGGTGACAACCTCATTTCTTGGTCCTCCAAGCACCAACCTACTTTGGACAGATCCAGTGCAGAAGCTGAATATCGCAGTGTTGCTAATGTGGTTGTTGAATGCTGCTGGCTTCGCAATCTTCTTCTTAAGCTTCATTGTCCCATTCCTAAAGCTACTCTTGTCTATTGTGACTATGTTAGTGCCATATATCTTTTGGGAATTCCGTCCAACATCAGCACACTAAACACATTGAAACGGACATACACTTTGTCCCGGAAAAAGTAGCTCGTGGTCAGGTTCGGGTTCTACATGTTCATTCTTATCATATTGTCGATATTTTCACCAAGGGACTTCCACGTGTTTTGTTTACTGATTTCAGGGACAATCTCAGTGTTTGTTCGGCGACCTCCCGCTTCAACTGCAGGGTGTATTAGATATAATTATGAAAATAATTTTATTTTTGTATTATCCTTTTAGATATTCTTGTTATCCCTTTCCTTAATTCTAACTTAGATTAAGGACGACACTTTTGTATTTATACTTGATACATAATTAATCACAACCCAAGGGATTACATTCTATCACCAACATTTTGAAATAAATGACCCCGTAGTTAACCCTGCAAATCCGTTTAATCTCTAACATACCACACGCTTGAAATGAGATCCACAACAAAACTGGATTTTTAAAAAAAAAAATCTACAACCATCCATAACATTGCACGTCATAAGCTTTGAGCTGTTGCTGATAAGTAATTTCTGGTGAGTATACAGATCTCTTAGGTCTTGACAGTAGAAAGTATAGCAGAAAACATTTGGCCATTGAGCCTCCAAGAACATCTCTCACTGTAATGTGACAGCTTTGATCTGTGCTGAGAATACGTGATATCTTCATTCTAGCACTTCAAACAGAATTACTTGAAGATCATTTTTTTCCTTTTCTCTAACTTTAGAAAAGAAGCATAAAGTGGTAATTTGCTCCTTGAGTGAGACTGATCAAATTCTTCAAGAGTCTAACTCGGGGTTCATGATGTACAAGCTCCAGTAGTATCAGCCATGTCTTAGCCTTTTAAAAGCTCTAGGAGTCTTGATTGAAAGTTTGATTGCAGTCTTGAACCTTACAACATAAGCTATTGATCGGAACCTTATTACTTGCACCTTATTAGTAGAAGAAGCTCCTCCAAATTGGTTCTTCAGGTATGGATTCTCCAGGTATGGATCGGTTCCATCAAAGACAGTGCTATCTAAACATCCCTCAAAGAAGGCGGTCTCATCTATAATCAGTTCTGGTTCGGAAATCATCCTGTCAAGTGAGGATTGAAGATGCAGCTCTCCTCGTTCACTTATATTACCAAGTGTTCCTGGTTTAGATGGAAGAACACATAGTTAGAAAGAATTCAAAGTGAGAATATGATTTAGCTACTCTTTTCACATGATTTTTCCCCTTTTACTCTGATTTTGGGGTTTGTAGATCGAGAACAAAATACACTATGGGCAAACACTTTGGCTGGCTGTGCAGATGAGACTATATTTTTGAAGTATATTACCTAAATTAGAGAATGTATTTACTTAAATCAATCATGTAAAGCAGTGTGATCAAATTAGTCATACCCATTTTAGTTTCCTACAGGGTATGCTCCTTATTTTATACCTTGATCTGTTTGGTCAGGACTGAGACTGTGTGTCATGTCTTGAACTCCACACACCCTATTAATGGAAAAATTCGCACTGGGCGTTATTATCGTCGTTGTTTTATCTGCTGTATTGGCTTCCAGATCCTGTGTATTTGTGTGCGGGATACCTTGTAGGGAGACAGATTCAGTGGGCACTAATATTCGATTGGTTCTAATATCGATCCTTGGCAGCTTCTTCCGCTTCTCATATGCAATACACCTTATTCTATTCTGTCAAGAAAATAACCATAAGTAAGTCCACATCATATTGCTGCTTGCTTGATATGTTTGATTAATCTTTTACACAGTCCTCATTGTTTGAGGCAGGGAGTCAGTACATAACACAGCAAAAACCAGAGATTTCTGTGGATTTAGCAACATTGAACACTCAAAAATGGCATTACAGGACTAAATACCTTCTGGATGTCATCAAGGTGATGAGGGTGAAGAGCTTGGCCATTGATTATAAATCCAAAAATATTGAAGACACAGTCCAAAAGAAGAGTAATCCCAGATTCCTCATCAAGGTATTGATAACCATTGTCAGTAAATGAGCATGATTCAACATCCTTGGCTAGTTCTGACCACTTATTCTCAGAGACCTGGAGAATCTGTTTTGGCAACAAATTTATGCAATTACCAGGAGGAAAACTCAAGCATTATGAACATTATAGGCTTATAGCTAAGACAAGGGCAATAGTCCTCACCTTTTGCAGAACCTTTGGATCAGTGTGGTATTGTTGCAGGAAATCCTGCAGGGTATCAATTTTTGCATCTGCCAATTTCTGGCAAAGAGTTGTTCCTATGTGTTTTAAACACCGTGTATTATCGTCTAGAGACCGAGTATGCCTTTTCATGCGGTGTTCTTTCACTCTAAAAGCTTCACTTACGCCATCCCTTACATATACTCCAAGCGGGAGACCTTTTACAACTCGAGCTCTGAATCTGAATTTCCCAACTCTCATAGCTTTAGAGTTATCAGTAAAGGCAAGGTTACTAAGAACGGCAACTCCTTTGCTCATCAAAATTTTGTATTCTCCCTTCAACAATGGACCTTTGTGTTCCCTTGGTTTCACAACATTTTTATCGAAATCTTGGGCTGTCCAATCATCTCTATTCTCAAACTCAAATCCACCGTCAAGAACAGAAATTTCAATCATTGCAGAAGATTCCGGGCCATCTTCTACAGTTGACCCTGAACCATCTCGCAGCTCCACCTTGATTGAAGCACCCTTATGATTTTGTATATTTGTCAAGGTGTAGAGTCCATCAGTAGGTAAAAGGCAGTCAAAATGCAATTGCAAGATCCGTGATGCAGATGAATCAGTATGACCAACCGATGATCTGAAAATCATCAAACTAAAACAGTTACATTGGCACAGTAGCCTTAAGGAGAAGCTAAGCAAATTAGGCACAGAGAGAGTTAGAGTTGAAAGGGTGAATATAATGAAGTTAACATCCATTTGTGTCACACCATAATGCAAAAATAATGACACAATATGGACCCTGCTACAGGGTCTGATGAGGCCAAGACTACCCTTAATACGAGGTTGTGACAACCTAAGATTAGGGCTGGCACTTGATCTTTAAAACGGGTCCTCAAATTGCCTTGCTCGGTCTTTTGTACAAATTGCCAAATGTCAAACTTTTCTGTCCATCTTTTTCTATGTCTTAGCTTTTCAGCCAAAAAAGGAAACGAGCAAGGCAGATTGGCAATAGGGATACCAAATAAGAAAACCCGATGTAATATGTTAAGTCAATGTAGTGTAATATTTCATGCTTTGTGTATTTATGTATTTGAGTTAGTGTAATGAACTTCATAGGATGCCATTCATACCTTGAACTTGGATAGTGACCCAGTTTCTTCAGTACTTCCTCCACCTATCATCATGAAAGCATCAGTTATTGTAATTCGTGAAAAACAAAAGGAACCATCGAAGAATTAAATTGAAGTAAAAGACCGAAAGGAGCCCCAATAGAAGTCCAAGATCACAACTAACAGAAATAATCACTCTCTTATATTACCACATCTGGGATGAAAGCTCTGAATTCTTGAGCATATGCCGAGCGCATTGCTTCAACCTAAAAGGCAAAAGAAGGGAGTCGAATATAAAAACCCAAACTGAAGTCCAGATTTGTAAATTAAGAGAGAAAATTTTGATCACTCCATTATATTACCATAACTGGGATCAATCCCTGACTTCCTGAACAAATTGTGAGCGCATGCCTTCAACCTAAAAGGCAGGGCCAAAATATACACTGTCAACACAAGTCAGAGCTTCAAGTCATGAAAAAGGATTCAACCAGAATCGAGTTACACACACTGTTCGTTTTTATATACTATTTGTTTGCTACCAGCTGAACATACACCTGAAATTCTACTTTCCTAGATTATGATCATATTTGCTAACATTATTAGGGAAATGTCGAACCTTTTCTTTTCAGGTGATACAGATATGAAAACCAGCAAGTTATGCCTAATCTAAAAGTGGAAGATTGTCCTTGAATAAGTCTCCCAAAATTTTAGTTGTCAAAATGGATTCTTGTTGCCGATACGTCAAGTGCACGAACTGGAACATAACAGCAAGGGGATAAGGCCATCCCAGTAATGATGTTTGTTAGAACTTGTAAGATCGCTTGTTGGCAATCTAACATAACGATTCAAATTTGTCAACAACACGAACACATTATCACCAGCACCACGACCACCACTGGGGATTCTAATTGGCAGGGTTTGCAAGGAGACATTTTTCAAATTGTGCAATACAAGAATATGGAACTTAACACCAAGTACCACCATATCTTACCATTACTGGAATTAAATCCTTCAAATCTTGAGCACATATGCAGTGCGATAGAGGAGTTTTGAGTGCTCCCTTCTCTGCTTCAACCTACAAGAAGGGATCAGAGATGGGGAGGTTTTTGGTCAAACTAAACGTTAAGTCATGAAAATAATTTAGCAATAATACAGAGTTAAAAAGTACCAGTGCTGGAGTTACTGCTCTTGTCATGGCTTCTTCAAGCTGTAGGTATACAATGAAAATGGGATATTAATTAATGCAATGATTTGATATCCTTGTAAGTTCCTAGTAAGGTACAAGTCAAATTCAACAAATTTAGAGCAAAGAATGTGGCAAACCTCCTCTGATCTGATTTGCCAAGGGCCGACTCGGGCCGCTCTGCATCAGCACAATTAAAATTCTCAATCAAGAATAGGGATGGCAATGGGGCGGATACGGGGTGGGTTTCCCTATACCCACATCCATACCCATTTTTAAAATACGTACCCATACCCATACCCATATCCACTGGGTGTTAAAAATTCATACCCATACCCATACCCACCGGGTTTTGCGGGTATGCGGGTTTTATTTGGGTATAAATAGACTAAAAATAATAATACCCATATTAAACCCGTATTTAATAGTTCTCATAATTCAATTAAAAAAATCAACAATTCACAAAATTGCAGGTTGTAGATATGTAGCACCTTGCTAATAAACATTTCACAATCAGAAATAATCCAAAATTTGGTCCTTATGTTTCTCATAAACCACTTTTCTCAACTTTTTTTAACCATTTAACAAAACGGGTTATGGCTATTTAAGTGGGGCGGGTTTGGGGCGGGTACGGGCGAGTATTGCAGGTATGGGTTATGGGGCGGGTGAAGTCTAAACCCATACCCATACCCACCCCATACCCATTTTAACCATACCCGCCCCATACCCATTTTTAAAAATTTTTAACACCCATTCGGGTTTTAAATGGGGCGAATTTTGCGGGTTTTAAACGGGTTTGGGTTTTTCTGCCATCCCTAATCAAGAACAGACTATTTACTCGAAGTCATGTACTATTTTAGGGGTGGGCATAAAAACCGAACCGAAAAATAATTAACCGGAAATATTTTTTACAAAAATCGGTTCGATTAACCGAACCGAAAATTTATTTTTAATTCACGGTTCGAATTTCGGTTCAGAGATATGAAAAAATCAATTAACCGAACCGAACCGAACTTTTTATAAAAAAAAAAAAAAAGTATAAATAGTCTCTTATAGCTAACCCTAGTTGCTGGCCAGACCTTTCAATCTACTCGGTTCTCAACCTCTTCCTCCTCTCGCTCTCTCTCTCTCCTCTCTCCTGCTCTCTCCCGTCGACAGCCCCTTCATCGCCGGCGTTTGTGGTGGTCCCTCTCTCCTCTCCCACCACTCTCTACTCACTCTTGCTCTCTCGCGTCGATGGAACCTTCCTCACCGGCGTTTGTGGTGATCCCTCTCTCCTCTCCCACCTCTCTCTCTCCTCTCGTTTGCTTTCTCCCATCGACAGAACCTCCCCAACATTTGTTACTGAAGTCTATTATATCTACATTAGGCATTGCCCATCTGGAAGTTGCCCAGAAAAATGGTTCTGATTGCCCAAAAATTCATTGTCTAGAGCAAGCACGTACTCTAGGCTTTGGCTTTCACACAAATAGCTGGGAAATGGACCAGTGAACTTATTTTTAGAAATGTCAACGTCAACGGAGAAAATCTCCCAAAATTTGTAGGGAGTTCCCCAGAGAAGCCGTTCTTGTAAATCTCACATGGGATTAATTTGATTTGCTTTTACTTTTTAACAATTAACCATTAACATATCCGAAAAATCGGTTAACCGAACCGACCGAAAATTTCGGTTAACCGAAAACCGATTAACTGAAAATTTCGGTTCCGATTCGATTTGACTTTTGACGAACTGAAAATTTGATTAACTGAAAATCCGGTTAAACGAATTTGCACACCCCTATTTACAGAACGATTATATAACAGGAGATTGCATTATCAATCCATGCATAATGAAAAATGAAATACGATCGAAAAATTGTTAGGGGAAGGAAGGGTCACTAACAATTCTGGAAATTGCCCAGTTGGTTGGGAAGGAAGCCAGAAATCGTTGCTCATCCTCCTCTAAGAAAGATCTCCTCTTATTTTCGCTCTTGTTTTTTTGAAATGATCAAAACCCAGAAAATGTTCCCAATATTACATTTCCGGGAAGCCCCCATGGAGAAATATTTATGAAGAGGGCCAAGCGGAAAGCAGACTGAGAAAACTCGAGGAAATTTACACAATCTCTTACAGAAAACAATAGTTGTAGTGTTTTCATCGAAAAAAAAAAAAAAACAATAGCAGTGTTTTAGGGGAGCAGTCGAGAAAATATAAAGAATTTGTGTTGAATTGGTAGACGTCAGAAGATTGTCAACGAGATGAGCCTAAACAGGAACAGCCATAGCAAATCAGAATATGAGAGAGAGAGAGAGAGACTGTCCCTTTCCAGACCGCGTGATAACTGCACAGGCCAAAATAGCGGGAGGCAACGGGTAATACTGGAAAACGTGGAAATTAATATGGTCGATCCATTTCAAAATAGACGTGTTTTAACTAATTTTTTTATTTTGTAATATTTATTCTGTTATAATTTTAATAATATATTGCTCAAAAAAATAATTTTAATAATATATTAGTAACTGATTTATCAATTTTATTTTTATTAATTATTTTATTTCTTTTCTTTTTATCATTAAATGTCTTCATTTCTAATGAAATCTTAAGGTAAATTAGTCTTTTAACACAAATTTTTGTTATAAATTTAGTGTCTTCTTAGTATTCCCTTATAACTTTAAAACGATAAGTACTTTGAAATGAAGAAAGTAATCGACTAGCTAGTGTTGCTAAAAAATGTTGCTATTTAGGCGTATCGAATAGTATTTGTTAATATTGTTTGATTCTATGTATGGTGTATTAAGACTTAGGAGTGGTTGCCAAGTAGGGTAATTGATCATTCATCTATAGTAGTGTAAACAAAAAAACATTTTATGGACTTGTAATATTGGACTAAAGGTAGTTTTTAGGCCCCTAAAATAGGAGAGTTTGAAAGAATCAATAAATTAAATAATTTTTTTATTGTACGATAAACTTAAGAATATAATATAATTTATATGGCCTGAGGGTGATGGTTTTCCCTCGGCTCACTTGGTGATCCGGCCAACAGCTAAACTATGCTTTCCGATTCCATGATGGCTATGCATTTCATCTTTGCTCTTCGAAATTTGAATGCCACGGGTGGGAGAGAGCTCGAAGATGATTACTTATAATCTTTGTAGGTGGAATGGAAAAATACAAAGACACAATGTCAACTATAACGTAAATTACATATTTACACCTTCTACAGTAATTCACAAAATCACAAAATTTTTATTTTATTTTTGGAGGATAGTAAGGCAACTAACAACTTAAGCAGAAATTATCAAGATACAAACAGCTGCTATAAAATGTTCTCTAGCACAACCACACCCATAATAACGTTATATGTTCTCCTAACCGTACATCGCTTTTCTATCATCATCATCATCGATTATTATTATTGGCGTTACGGTATTCATTGATCACATATTCCACAAAGGAAACCCACGTGGCTGATACTGATTGGCTTGTCAAGTTGGGGCCTCGTATGAATCTTCATCACCAGTGCCTGTTCTTCCCATGAAATTTGGTTCATTCTTCTACACTAGGATTCACTAGATTCGGCAGTGGGCACTAGTGAAGGTGACATGAGATCTTAGTACTTTGCCTTATTAAAGAAGCCTTGGCCTTTTACAGTCATTACATTCGACATTACTCTGGCATATATTGGTCTGAGATGCATTTGCAGTGGGCACCATAAGTCGTGAATTGTTCATAGGAGCCATTCTGAATTGATCATCGATGCAGGCCTCAGCACCCTCAAAAAGCTCGTATTTGCAGGTCTATCAAAGTTCTGGTTCTGAAAGCACAAAGCCCGACTTTGATTTGAAGACGGCCCTGCTTGAGATGTCCAAAATGTCTCTAATTCAGCTGTATCAACTGGTGAATTAAACAGCATTTCTTGTTCACCTGCATCACGTGTTCATATCAGTGTCCAAGTATGGAGCTGTACATTGTTCGATTCCAACAATTAAGCATATACGAAGTCAGAATCCAAGTATCTTTCTTGTTTTCTTTTTTTCTTTGGGGGGGTGTTTGTTCAAGCTATGCTATTTCCTTCCCTAGCCTTTACCATCAGCAGCGTAAGCATGTCCTTAGTTATTGAAATATTGCGTAGGTTGCCCACATTGATAAAGCTATATTTCAATATTACCACGATTTGTAGTCTAAAGCTGCAAATGAATTGTATTATTACATTATGAAGGACAAGGGTTTGACCTTATACATCTTTCATGAAGCTGTGTCAGATTTGATCATAACCATGATGGATGGTCAAGAGCACAACACAAATCAGGGTGCAAACTCAGCCCACTTTTTAAAAATTTTATGCATTTTTAATCTAAGATGTAGATCTGATATTTAGCATGTCAAAGCATCAAATGTATGTTACAAGTCAAACGATACAAATACTAAGCACAAATGCGCAATCATGTATTCACAATTTGCCAATAGACTCCTCTAAGTGATCTTCATAAGCTAAAGTTTTCTTGCACTTCTTTACTAGACAATTTTCAGGTGATCTTTAAAAATCCCCTAGCCCAATTCATAGTTCCTGCCAGGGTGTTTATTTATTACATACCTTGATCAGTTTGGTTTGTGGTAAAGCTACAACCGTCATGACCTCCCTGCTTCTTGCCAACTGCAGGATGCTCACTGGACATTTTCATTTTATCTGGTGTTATGGGGCCTAGATGCTGTGTACTTGCATGCAGAATGCCAGCTACAGATAGAGATTCAGCTTGCAGTGATATTAGATTGCATGGGATATCAATATTTGGCAGCTCATTTCTCTTCTTATATGCAGTACGCCTCACTTCATTAACAAATTTCTGTGAAAGGCACATTCTATTGTTACATAACTTATATATTCATTGACAAATCTGTGCACAAAGCTTTCTGTTGCCTTTTTTTGTGGAGATCAGGGTTGGGGTGAAGACCAACAAGAGGACTCACTGAACTAGATTTTCGGTGGATCTAAAAAAGCCATGGCAATCACACAGAGATGTATATACCTTCTGGGAATCTTCAAGGTTTTCATAAAGTTGACAGGCTTGACCATTGAATTTAACTGCCACAATGTTGAAGACACAATTTAAGAGAATAACACAGCTGGTTTCCTTATCATGGTAGCAATAACCTTTCTGATCCGTTAACGAGCACGAATTAGCAAACTTGACAAGCTCTGACCACTTGCTCCCTGGGATCTGAAGAATCTGCTGTGGACAAGGAATTCATGCAATGAGTGTAGAACAGAATCATGATCACTTTTCTGCCCATAAGAAAATGGATTGTTGGAATTCTCCTTACCTGTTGCAGTTCAGCTGCATCCGTGTTGCATAGTTGCAGGAAATCCTTCACTGTATAAATCTGATGCATGACTGCCAATTTTTGGCAAAGGGTTTTTCCTATGTGTTTTAAACAGTCTGTCCAATCTTCCAGACACGGAGTTTTATTCTTGCTGTAAACTGGATGAGAAGAAAACAACTCATTCAATTACAAAAAGGGATACAATAATTAAAATGCACAAGTTACAAGCTCCGATACATGGCCATATAGTATACACTTTTGCAGCCTTTGAAGCAGATAAATTTATACAAAAAGGTATTTATATTCTCCCAAAAGCTGACTATGGGTAGAACTTGTAGATGGAGAGGGAAACACTTACATTTCACACGGCGTTCTTTCACTTTAAAAGCTTCACTTATTGCATCTCTTACCACAACTCCAGGGGCAAGACCTTTAACAACTCGAGCCCCAAATCTGAACTTCCCATTAATCCTCGATTTAGAGTTATCAGTAAAAACGATATCACTAAAACTAGCAACTCCATTGCTCATATAAATCTCACATTTTCCCTTCAACAATGGTCCTTTGTTTTCCCTCGGTTTGGCAACATTATTATCGAAATCCTGGGGTGTCCAATCATCTCTATCCTCAGCATCAAAGTCCCCACGGAGAACAAAAAGCTTAATCTTAGCAGAAGATTCCGGGCCAATTTCTACCCTGGATCCCGAACTATCCCGTAACTCCACCTTAAGTGAAGCATCTTCATGCTCTTGTATCTTGGTCATGGTGTAGAGTCCATTACCAGGTAGAAGCAACACAAAATGCAATGTCAAGGTCCTCAATTCAGATGACTCAGCATGAAGAGGTAATGATCTGTAATAACAATTAACAAAAAAGGCTAAGTAGGAAATCTCCATTTAATAGACAAGCCACTCAAAATTAGAAGTCTATACTTCTGAGTTGCAAAAGGTAAATTATAATGATGGATATTACAGACTGATGCAAAAGCCCTGAAGATAGGCACAGCGATGCAAGACGAATGGTCCCATGCCATCAACCAATGGTGGTTGCTGAACTCTGGGTGATCACTTTGCTAGTTTGCTCAGCTTGTAGTAACACCTACTTGGCTATTGTTTGTGTTGTTTTGTACTTTCTTGATCCTTGAACTCGTTTTTCTTGCTCAACTTTGTAGGATGATGTTGATATTTTAATATGATGTTTTATGTTTACTTTCCAGAAAAAAGTGTTAATTATAATGAATGTGACATTCATTTGTAGTATTGTACCATAAGAATCACCATTTCACCAGGTCTTTGGTGCAACTTGTTGAATGGCAGACAATTCTTTCCTATATAACTTTTTATGCACTTTTCACATAGCAGAATGAGAAAATTTTCTGGTTTTCTAGGAACTGCCAAAAAAGGAACTTGAGTGCAGGCATAATAACTTATGAAAGAATAAAGTACGAACTAAACAATTTGATGTACACTTATGAGGACACAGCCCCACACTTCACTATAGTTATATTCCAAATTGCCTATATGTGATTTTTTTTTTTTGAGGACAACTTCCTGCATAACTAATCAATGGAATGATACTAGTGTTATACTTTAAGTGGCCAAGGCAAAGATTTCGAACTTCTGATCCCACAGAATTTAAGTTCTGCCCCACTTTCCCATGCAGGCTTACTACTCCTTAACCTCACTTACTAGGGGTTCTCACCCTCGTAAGTATGTCCAAGAGGTGGCCTTGGCTTGGAGTACACTATTTTCCAATTGGTTTTACATGGGTTGTAACATAATGACCAAACAATCCATCTATATGTACATAGCAGAGTAAGAGACTTCATGGAAAGTGATTCGAACCTTGAATTTGGATTATGACCCAATGTCGTCAGTGGTTCCCGAGCCTGTTGTCAAGAAAGGTTAGTTATCACAAACAAATAAGGAACATATGAAGAACTAAATTCAGGTAATACGATGCCCAACTAAAAAAAAGCCAAAGTTGATCTTTTTACCGCAGCTGGAATCAAAGCTGAAATTGCTTCAACCTGAAAGGCAGAAGACCACGAATTATATACGTTCCTAAGGGAAAGTTGCCTCAAAGGATGAAATCAAATCAACAACTAAAAGAATATACCATTGCTGGGACTGCTTTCTTCATGACTACATCTTCCACCTGCACATATCAAGAGCTAAGCTTATTTTGTCCTTTTGATGTATGTTCAACAATCCCGTAAGCCTCAAACGGCATGGGAATCAAGCTCAGAACCTCTAAGTGGGACTGGGATGTTTAGTTGAATACGACACCACCAACTCTGTGGTGCTTAGCAATGAAGTTTGATTGAATATTGAATCCATCCTAGACTAGCAAAGAAGTGTTTCTTTTAGAAACCCATGTGGTGCTTAACAATGAAGTTCAAGAATACGGTAGCTGAGAAAACAGACAATGCTATATCTCACAATTGATTCGATCAAATCCCTGAACTGATCTCGACGGAATTGACAGTGCTGTTGAGACCTCTGAATAGTTCCTGCCATTGCTTCAACCTAAGAGTAGAAGTAAGAAAGGATTAACATTATTCCAACAAATAAATCCTTGTAAATCATGAGAAAGAATCATCAGAATGATGAGATAGTACCATTTCTGGGATTATGTCTCCATCCATTGCTTGTTGAAGCTGTATATGTATATTAAAAAATAATATCTCCATTAGTTGATTAAATGAACTATTACACTTTTTCATAGAAATCAAAACTTAATTAACATATCCGAGCGATTAAAAAAAAAAAAAAAGCATGCTAACCTCTTTATCGCTGATTTCCGAGGAGGGGCCCCTGCAAAATCAAACAATCTCCCTCATCACCTGAATAATATCGATCGGAAAAAGATTACTAAGACCAATCTTGAATAAGCTAAAATGTAGACACCAGAAAACCGAGTAATTGGTGGACGTATGGTTTAATATAAATTTAAGGAAAATAATTTTCCAGAAAAATTGCTTGTAATACTAAAATTTTTGTTATTTGCAAAGATACTCAAAAAATCAATCCCACAAACCCTAGACCTCCGCCGCCTACTCCTCCTCCTCCTTTCTTCCGGGCTCTCCTCTTTTTCCCATCGAAGTCGACCATCACCAAACCTCCGGTTCTCCACCTTTAACGGCGCCGCCAGATACGCCATTCCACACTTATTTCTCTCCGTAGCTTCCACTTTCTCTCTGTTTTGGCCACCCACCACTGTTAGTGCCGCCCATCGTCATATCCGGCGGCCATCAACAGCTGCCGATTCCGGTGGACAAAAGAAAAACCTTTAGATCAGATCGAAAAGTAGGATGGAAAGGGCGAAAAGGAGCAGTTGTGTGGGGACCACCCGGAAATGGGCGGGGCGGCTTTGGAGGGAAAATAAAATTTAAGAACGAAACCTTCTGTTTTTTATGGGGAAAAAAAAAAAGGACCTCCTTCAGGACAAAATCATTAGTATTTTTAAGTTTTTATTACGATGAAAAATTGTAATATCTATAGATTGTTCATAAATTTAAATCTCATGTTTGATTTCTACTTTTTTTTTATATTATAATTGTCAAGCTGATAAAAAAAATTATTATACTATTTCCTATAACATTTAATTAAAAAACAATCATTCTTTTATAATTACTTTAAATCATTAAAAAAATTACATATTTGCGTAAAAAATTCCAGTTCACTGTCTATTAAAATACATGTATTTGTAGATATTATATTAAATGAACATCAACAACTATTATATTGTAGGCCGAACTCTACAAAGATGAATTTCATGACAAATTTTGAATAAGATATGGGAGTTTATCAAGAAAAAGTATGAAAATAAGGGGTGAATTTTAAAATAAAAAATTAAAATGCGTTAATATTTGGATGAAAATAGTAGAAGCATGGGCTTAATTAGTTACAAATACTAACATGTTGATGTTTGAGAGCTGCTGGGGTGGGTTGAGGATTGGAGGTGGTAGGACCTGATGAGGCCGCCTAAGGAAAAGGAGGGGAGGGACTGATGGAGGGCAAGCACATTGAATTTATATGAGGCGGTAGGAGGAGAGAAAATACAAGGAAAAGTAGGCTCAAATTCACTGTCCTTTCCAGGCAGCTAGTGGGCGAGAGGGGGCCAGCATGTATGAAACCCAAGGTCAATTCCGGAAGAAATAAAACAAATAAAGAAAAGGATGGGTATTGACAAAGGGAGGGGCGATCATTCTCGAACCCAAAAACCCTCTATGTTAGGAGCTCAGTCGTCCTCCCATGGTTTCATACTCAGTTCTAGAACATACTCTTTGGAGACTATTCTTATTCTTGTTCTCATTATTATTACTCCTCTCCTTCACCGGTAAAAATTAAATACCCAAATTTCGATAATGATATTTTTAATATATAAACCCAACACTGGGGAGCCCAAAAAAAATAAAATAATATACGTGTTATTGTTAAAATTAACCTATAAATATATCTGTTCAATAATGTTTTTAAGTTGACTTTAGTAAAAGATATTATAACATAATCAAGTGAACGCAAATCCATTGATTTTAAATTTATGGTGCTTTTTATGTCAAATAATTATACACGCTCTTTTCTTGCCCCGTAAATTTACTGGACTTACATCATCTAAAAAAGGGCTTATCAATTTAAAAACAAAAAGATATTAAAGGAGCAGAGAGATAACTTGGCTGGAAATTTCTTTGCCAAAAAGTTCTTCCAACTCAATTTACTTATTAGAATACTAATGCGTTTACTGGTTAAAAAGATTTCGATCCAGCTAAGAGTAAGACTTGTTTCATGTATTTTAGATATACATAATCTGCTTTTATTTATTATTTTATTTATTAATTCACGCTTTGCTTACACCCGCGATGCATATGTATACACACATCACGAACCACGTAGAAGCTTGTTTTCATTGGTCCATGGAAGTTGACTATAGGTCAAGTTTTGATCAATTAACAGCGAACTTTGCCGAATTAATAGCTATGCCATGACGTCCGTCGTTCATCATTTGCAATTAATTTGCATGTTAATTACTGTTATAGTTACGGCTAATCTTATGATATCATATTTTAATTTCATGGACAAATAGTCTTAGCTTTGATCATCAATCTTACAAGTGTCACCTTCTCTAACTCAATCGATTTCTTTTTTTTTTTTAATCAAAATTTTTAAATTTAATATCTAGGAACGTTCTCGTCTGGGTGTTTCCAATTAACCAATCCCAACATGATACACAACAACATATTCCACGAAGTTTCTTCATGTAATTTTAATTAATTAATAGTATAATAAATTTTTAAAAAAGTTTAAATTAAATAAAGTGAGCTAAATTTTTAGGCATCTCGATATTTACATAAAATACCAAACTTAATCTTCAGTCAATGACCATATATAGCTAGTTGGCAATTACTCTTCCTCTCAATTCTCTACAAAATGAGTATAAACATATACATATTCGATAAGCTTATATAGGTACCATTGGTTTTATTTTATTTAACTGTTATTTACTTTATTTTATAAGTATTTATTTATGTAGAATCTACCTATAAGTTAATAACTAATTTGGAATATACCCTTGAAATAAATATCGATTTCTCTAAAAAGAATTTAAAAATTCATTGCCGAATAGAAATGTGCACTTTCCACAGCCTATTGAACTAATGAGAAAACATCCACTTATTTTAAAGGTTATTTTCCGAAAATTAGGTCGAAAGATATTTTGGAGGAAAAATATTATTAAAAAAGAAAGACATTTTAACAAGACAGACTTTTTGGGGATTGGGGAGCAAACTGAAGTTAATTCAATTAGCTTTCAGAGGCACGACGGTCCCCATTTAACATAACGAGAATTCCTTATATGGTGGGGTGACCAATAATAACGTTCAACAAAGTTACTCTAATATTGTGTGTGAGCTTGCGTTGGAGACCTTTGATATACCTCTTACTATTGATTTTGCTTTGCACATGAAGTTTGATAAGTTAAAAGGGAGAAAACAAACAACGAAGAAGAAAGGGAGCCAAGTTCTCAAAGAACGACATTAAGAAGAAGTCTCGCTCAAAGTGGTTGTGAAGCAAATTGAAAATCAAAATATTGATCCAAAATTCACAAGATGCTTATATTACGAGGAAAGTAGAAAAGAAAAGGTGCAAGAGACTGTCAAACAAGAGTTTCATACTTCTACGAATTGCAAAAAGCTTGAATGTGGGTACGATGTTGGGACTTTACCCTGTTGGTGATGTAACTCCACATATAAGGAGTACAATAAGTTTAAGGAAGTAGTTAGAGGGTTAAGTAGAAAACTAATCGATTTGGGTGCTTATTACTAAGTATAAGGTGGCAAATTAGGTGTGTAGTGTGGTTGGTTATATTTAGGAGTCCTACAAAGTATTTGTGACGCTGATTTTTTATTTGTATAGATGCAGGTGTCTTTAATTTTTCTCTTAGGTGGTATACTCTTTTCCTAGTTGGTGGATAAGTCTTGGAATTGGTGGTTATGTTGTGTTGTTAACCTTGGTGGTGTCATTTTTTTTTTTTTGGGACAGAGGATAGAAGTTATTAGAATGACAAATTATTATCATCAATTTAGTCATGTTTTTTCAAGCTTCCTTGAAATTTCCTAATGATTTAAAAAAGGAAACAAAATAATAGAAAAATATATTTTTTTCTTCCTTTTGAACCTAGGAAATTAAGGAGGAAAAAACCCTCATTTTTGTTAATTGTTTCTTGATATCCTTATTCTCAAGGTCCCCCAGTCACTTTTTTCTCTCTTTCATTGAGAGTTGAGGCCCTCTCTTATCTCTCTCTCCTCAATGTAATTTACCATGAAATTGTGTATAATTTAGTAATTGAAGGGGTTGAAAATGGAGCAAGATTTTGATAGATCGAGAGAGGGAAACAGAGAGAGGACGAGAGCTCCACATAAAATTTTCCTCCAACTTTTCTCATCCTTTTGGAAGAAAAATAAACTAGTATAAAATTACCCATTTTTCACCAAATTTTCCTCATGATTTTTTTCCTTTCTATTTTCCTTGAACCAAACATAAGAAAATTCTTACTTTCCTACAAAATTTTCTTTCCACCTATTTTTTCTAGAATCAAGTAAACCCTAAAAGATCAATATTAATAAGACATTGACTCCTAAGGTCATTGTTGGTAGTAGAGTGTAATCTTTTTAACTAAATATTTACTAAAATTAATATGCATATTTGATCAACCCATACAAATAATATAACCACCCACACAATGAGATCACCATGTAAATTCTATGGGTGATATTTGGTTAATTAAAGTTTCCAAAAATTGTGAGTGAGAGATTTAGATTTTAATTTTAATTTTTCCTGAATTGATTTTTGTGTCTTTACTTACAATTAAATAAAACACAGATTATTAATAAATTTCTCCTCCCTGCCTAGCGGATGTTGCTTAAATTCAATGATAACATTAAAAAGTTGTTTCATTTGAATATTAATAATCCTATTTTTTTTAAATCAAAGGGTATAATCTCTAATCTTTCCAATAAATACGCTTTCGAGGATTCAAATTTATATTCGTCCCTCTTTACAAGTGAGGTACCACCACAACCAATTCTTTATGACAACATACAGTCTTACATTATAAAATTAATTCTGAACCATTTTAAGCCGTCAAACTAATTATGAGCTAACTCTGAGGTATAAAGCTAAACTCTAAATTTTGAACATATCATGTTTACTTACCTATTATAGATCAACACGTGTATGCTATTACTAGCATATATATTTTTTGGTCACATTTTGAACAATTTTTCGTGTTGTAAATATTGAATATTAATTAGAAAAACTTGCATTAAAGATTTAATAAGAAAATTGGATATTTTTTCCTTCTAGAAGTTTTTGTTCCATCAACCTTCTTTTGGGTATATCTCAAAAAATTTTACGACATTACCCTTGGCAAACCCCAGAAGCTTAAGTAGTGTGCAAGTATATAAGCTCAGTCTTATCATCACTAAGCTGACTCAGTAAAAGATACCAGCTGCTAATCCACGATCAAGAGCGACAAATTAGCTGGAAACTTCTTGTCCACAAAGCTATAATTTTACTTTTTTTTTATTTTTATTGGGTTTGTGTGTGTGTGTTTGTTCTGGAAACCTATAATACATTGAACATGAAGCTTCCAATCAATTCAAAATGAATTACTATACTATATGTAAAAGAACACGTTTTAACGCGGACTTCTTCTCATGTACTCTAACTTTACGCTTATTATTTTTTAAACAATTTATTTTTTAATTTTATATTTACAAAGATAAGATTGTCTATATTTAGCTCTTAAAATCCGACACAAACAAGACCTATAATAAAAATTGTTATTATTGTTATATTACGAATAAATATAAATAAAAAGAATAAGTGCCAAATACGTCAATAGACCTGATAAGATTTTCTTACCCTTACCCTTTTTCTATCATAAAGTCGTCCTAGTAGTCTATCTTTCTCAAAGGGAAAAAAAGTCCAACTGCTTTAAACCCTATTTTTCCTTATCTTTTTATGCATATTTATTTCAACTAAAATGAATTCAAAAAGTTTAATCCATTGATCAAATTTTTTAATCCAATAAAAATAATTTCAATTTAAAAAATAGTATTCGTTTAGAAAAATGTTTATAATTCAACAAACTATTTTTTTCTAAATTAAATTAAAAAAGGTTTATAATCCAAAATTGTCTTATCTAACAAAAATAACTGCCAAATCATTGGAAATAATTTTTACTTAGTAATTGTAAGTTTAGAATTCACATCATATTTTTTAAAACTATATATATATATATATATATATATATATATATATATATAAATTTAATGTTGGAATTGTTCACATGTCTCATAAAATATTAGTAATTATATTTAGTTTTTTATATACTTGGACATTAATAATGAAAGGTATATTAATCAAAATAGAAAAAAACAAAGAAACATATCTACTTATTATTTATAATAAATGATATAATCTAATAATTTTTATTTAAAAAATTTGTTATTTTTAGCTTATAATTAATTTTTATAGTTATAAATTAATTAAAAATAATAATAAAATAACTAATTATAAAATTAAAATTACAAGGGTATAACCCTAGTACATATATAAATAAGTGTCTAAGTTCGTTTCATATTTTCACCAAAAATAAGTTTAGTATAAATAAAATTTAAATAGAGTTAGCTTGGATTATTTCAATATTGCGCTTGGATTCTCAAGGCGGTAAGGTTGAGTTTTGGCAATTAAGTGGTGTTAATTTATTCTAAATAGAGCTTTGGACCGTGGGGCTTGGGGCATCGATTGAGTTTTAGCAGTAGAGTTAGCTTAGTTTTGTTAGGTTATCTTACTGTTTAGTTTAATTCTGTAAATTCAAATTCCAACAATTCATATTCGATTTATATTTTAGTATCGAATATATTTTAGTATTGATTATTTGAGTCGGTTCATCTCAATTTTTTTTTTGTTTTAATTCGATTCAATTCCTGCTGGTAATTTCTTTTCTTCTCTTTTACTTTCTTTTTGTTATTGTTTGAGTTGATTTATATTGCTTTTAATATCAGATTTAATTGCGTTTCGTGTTAATTAGTTGTTAGTTTAATTCTCTCAATTGTAATTACCGAGCTGATCTCAACATCGTCTTGGAGTACGACAATTTCGTACTCCCCTAAAAATACGGCCAACAATGTAATTATGCTCGGCCAAGACAGACCAAAACCTTGGTGCCCTTCCTATCAGCGGAATTGATTGAGAAGACTGATGCTTTTGCTTGAGTCATCCATGACCACAATATGATATTCGAAGCAACCAAACAAGGACTCATGAAAATGTTTTCCTTCATTTTTGTCAATAATGTTCTAATTGAAAAAATATAACTTACAAATGCTTATTAGATTAAAAATAAATAAATTAATGACCAAAATTGAAATATTAAGTGGGTGTTTTGCCTAACTTTTTAATGAATTTTGGAGCCTAAAATAAAAATTTAGGCCAAACACCGATATTTTTAAAACTGAAAAATATTTTTCAAAAACAATTTTGGGAGAAATTACCTCTAGAAACAAAAATACCAAATCTCTATTTCGATTCTAATTTTTCGAGAAACTCAAATCTGAAATGCGGAGGTTTAAGTGATATTTTTCATTTGGACTGATATGCCCATGAGGAATTGAAGTAATTCCTATCTAAAGTCAGGCTTTTTCCAATAAGCATATCAAACCGATGGTTCAGAGACCATCTTTCGTCTTCTTCCTCTCTCTTTCTCTCTTCCCATCTCTCCAGTCTCTCTTTCTTCTTCTTCCCCTCTCTCACCTCTACTTCCCTAATGCCTTGCCCTACCTCCGCCAGCCATCTATCACCGACCCATGCCGCCGCCAGACAAGCTGCCGTCGGTGCTTCCGGCGCCACCGCCCAACAATATTTTTTCTCTCCTTTTTCCCCTGTTTCATGTCGGTAGGGGTTGGACAGCCCCTGTTGCTACTACCACTTGCCTGGCCGACGCCGGCGCCGCCTCCCGGGCCGTCGTCCGATACCTGTCGTCGCCGCCCCGACACCCCGGCTCCACCGCGGGACCTCCCACCACCCGTCTCTACCTCTAACCCTTTTGAGTTATCTCTCTAATCCTCCACTTCTAAGTAAATTTTATCATGAATTCATGTTGTAATTGAATAATTAGACAAATAAACGTGAGTTTGAATTAGTTTGTGGTGGAATTTGAATAACAATGGGAGCAATTGCAATATGATTATATGTTGAATTAGGGTTGAGTATATGTTAACATGATATTGGAAATTAATGTGAATTTGCTCATATTTTTGAATATACTCCTTTGATTTTTATTTAGACTGAAAGGATTACCTTGTTGTGTGAAGATTTGATTAAGTTATAGAGGCATGCTAGCTGTAGATACAAGAGATTTATCTCTCTTTCTTCTTCCTGCCCTCTCTCTTTTTCTCAAGTTTTATCTTTGGTTCGTTTTCCTGGGTATTGTTTTTTTTCAATGTTTTAACTTTGTTAAATTTCTCAATGTTTTACCTCAATTCTTAAACTCTATCTCAAGTTTTATTGTTGCACAATTAGATAGATATTCTATTTCTAAAACTCTCAAAGTTTATCTCTGTTAAATATCTCTCAATTCAATCTTCTCAATGTTGCGTTGCCTTGCCTTGCCTTGCCTGCATTATTGACACACGTGCAATTTGCACATCTAGGCAGATCAAAATTCTAGGAAGAGGGTTGTAGGTATAATGTAGAGATTCAAAGGTTATAAACGCAATTATGATATAAATAAAAAATAAAAAAATATTAAATTATACTATAATAAACGAGTGTAGATAAAATTAGGCCAAACAACTCATTATTGAAAAATATTTCCATATAAATTAGGCCAAACATTTCATAACTTATTCAAAAATTATTTTTAGAAAAATTGTTTTTGAGAAACAAAAGCAATTTTTTATAAATCAGGCCAAACAGCACTTAATTATTTCAACTAAAGTGATTTCATATAGTGACAACTATTATAATCGCATTTTTTAAAAAAAAAAAACTTAGGTATTACAAACCTACTTGAGCTCCTAATGAAGCTGTCTTAACTTATCCCTTAGGAAAAGTTGATCAAAAGGTTATGGTTATATTACATATGCACATGCACGTCCAATGCTCTAATGGCTATACAAAGTTAGTTTGATTCGATCCCGACCCAGATCTATATGGATCCTCCGGTGATCCGATCCACATCTAGATTCGTCTACACCTATCTGGTGTCAAAACCTACGCCTTCAGTACTGGATGAGGTCCCTCTAAAACCTAGTACCCCTCCAATATTTAACAAGAATTGAACTGCACAAAATTTCACAACTTAAATGTCATGGTACACACTAATGAAGGGTTGATCCACATATGTGTTAGTCAGACCCGTCCTGGGCCTTTTCCGAGAGCTCTGTGTAGGGCCTGAATTGAAGGGTTGATTGGAATTATGAGGTTGACTAAAAGAGCTATTGAATTCTGAATCTTCATCCATAGTTTGCGGAGATATGTCCTTAGGCGCTACATTTGCATTCTGCGGAGGATCTTGTCCGTTGTTCGTATCATTTGGCGGGCAAATGTGATCAATGAACTCTTCTACGGGACTGAAACATTCTGGAAGTGGATCAGGAAGGGCATAAGATGATTCAAGCATAGCGTTTTCGTAAGTGGTGATCATTTGCTCTACTTCAGCCATATGACCTGGTGAATCTGGACACACTACTTGTGGATATGAACAAGGCGGCTCTTCTTCTTCTTCTGCATGCCACAGTTTAGATGGATGTTTTAGAAGCAAGTTACCAGTAAGAGTGAATCTAGATGCAAACAAAAAGTTCCATGAGCACCCCCAACAAAAAAATCGGTCTATATTGTGATCCTCGTACATCAAATCTCTTTTGCCTGCTTTGTCATACGTATCCAGGAGAGTTCAAGTTCTGTACCTTGCTGTGGTGGCTGGTATGGAGGAATACAGTGATTCTCATGGCCTCTCATAATGATAGGATACCCATTGCGCATTTTTTATCTGCATGTGGTGAAGTACTTGGGCACCGAGTGCTAGGTGGAAGCTCTTGGAGTGGATTGCGAGATTCTTGTACCTGGTTCGCCTTCTCATGTAACTCTGGCAGATAACAGGAAATGGGCGAACTTAATAAGGAGGAAAAACGAACATTTTGTTTACTTCAGCATATTTTTTAATTTGTTCATTGCTATTACAGCTATCCAGATCTTTTATCTTTAAACAAAAACTTCCACCGTTTTCCATTCATATTTGTTATCAGTAGGTTCCTAAAGTTCTGTTTCTCAGGATTCTTATATATAACGAGAAAGAGAAGACTTGAATGGTTGAAATTGAACTTTGTTGAGTTTACCTCAAAACTCAGCATACAGATTGTGGTTTTTCAATGTTTCTGTTTGGTGTCAATGGGGTAAATAGGTAAATGGAAGCAGGATGTGAACCAAGTCGTCCCTTCAGAGACAACCAGAAAAACAAACGAGTGAAATGACAGCACAGCTTT
This sequence comes from Talinum fruticosum, assembly GCA_021018815.1. NCBI lineage: Eukaryota > Viridiplantae > Streptophyta > Magnoliopsida > Caryophyllales > Talinaceae > Talinum > Talinum fruticosum. The sequence continues at coordinate 5,870,624 of JAITYX010000002.1, read as the reverse complement.
GAGCTCCTCATGTAAGATTCTAATAGGTTTTACGGGAGCTTCCGGACTGTTTAATATGTGTGAATGTCCCTACATCAACCTAGTGGATGAATTGTTCAGTGTGACCATCCTACAGCTTCAGTCTACTTTTCATACTTTGTTAGTCCTATTAAGGCAGGAGTGTTTGAGTTTTTCATACCTTGATGTGTCTGGTTTGGTGACATGTCTTGACCTCTCCTCTCCATACCCTGACGTTGTCCACTTGGGTGCGTATTAGTAGAGGTGCATCTCAGTTCACATTGGCTCAATGGGAGAATACCCTGATATTGTCCAGTCGGGTGGATAGAGCCAACGTCATCTTGTTTCGGTACCATGAGTATTGGATTATGAGATTCTTGCGGATTCTTTAGCTTCTCATATGCATTGATCCGAATTCTATCAACTAGTTCCTGGAGAATATAAATACCCAAGTCCACATCTAAGTGTTATATTGATCTCATTTCACAGGATTATTGACTGAAACAAGGATTCATTCTGACATATCATCAATGTCAGAACTATATTAGCAAATGTATGTACCTTCAGGGGATTGTCTAGAGCTGCATAAGGCTTAGTGATTCCCCCATTCAGCGTAACTGCTTTGATATGAAAAACACAATCCATCTCAAGTTCAACTCCTGAGGCATTGTCCGTGTATCTAACGACCTCCTTAGTTAATGGACATGACATAGCTTCATTGCGAAGTTCTGACCACTTGTTATCAGAAAGACGAAGAATCTGCATTCGAATAAAAGTCCAGTAATTACGAGGACCACCTGTTATCGCATTCGAAATACCTGATACTTATTTTACTGTCACATGTGCTATCTTTCACTGTTTAAGTGGTTAATACTTAGTTAGCAGATAATTGTTCAACTATGTGATTGAATAGAATGTGTTAGGTAACAAGATAAGTTAGTTCAAGAGGTTTGATATTGCTTCGAGTCCTAGACTGAAGCGAGCTATACTCTTCATGAACCTAAAGTTACCTTGACTTCTACTAAAGGATTAGATTCCAGAGACAAAAAAAGATATAAAATTTGTGAGGTCAAGTTAGTTGTTCAATTAGCTTATGAAATACAAATTGGCAAAACAGAGGAATGTAAAACTACTAAAATGACATCTTAAACATCACAAAAAAAAAAAAAAAAAAACTTTTAAAATGCCGAAAGCAACTTCTGTAAACTTCCAAAAGCACCACTTAGAGACACTAGTGTAGTAGTAATAGATACGGTCATGATGTTAACTTTTTTTCGGGGTGGGGTGGGGGACTCACATCTTTCAGTGTCTGTTCATCAGTATGGTATAGTCGTAGGAAATCCTGCACCGTGCAAATGTCTTTGGTTTCCAACTTTTCGGCAAGATTTTTACCTATGTGTTTCAAACGCTCAGGACCATCTTTCAGAGACAAAGTTTTGGGCTGCTTCTTGTAACCTAATTGAAAACGGAAAAATGTCATGTTAGCTACAAACAAGAGAAATGACACTAAATTTGCTGAATTATAATGTCTACTCGAATACTTGAAAGGTTGAACTTAGCTACAACATTAGAGAACATAAGGGGCGAGGAGACAAAACTTACGTCTTCCACGGCTTTCTTTTACTTGAAAGGCTTCGCTCACTGCTTCCCTTACCTCTACTCCTTTGGCACCTTTCACAACTTTAGCCCCCAATCTGAACCATCCGTTTTTGTGACACATTTGGAGTTATCAGTAATAGAATTATCATTATTAACCATAGCAACCCCATTTTTCATCAAGATCTCGCTCTTGCCCTTCAATAGTGGTGGCTTTCCCTTCCTCTCCCGGGCAACTTTCTCTTCAAATTCTTCAGCTGTCCAGTCATCGCTGTCCTCAACCTCGAAGTCCCCATCTAGAACCAAAATCTTAATCTTTAAAGAAGATTCAGGGCCAACTTCTACCTTCGACCCAGAACTGTCAAGCAACTCCACTAGAAGTGGAGCACTCTCATCACTTATATTTTCAAAGGTTGCAAGTTCATCCGGCAACGTGCCCACGAACCGCAGTTTCAGGCTCCTTGATGCAGATGACCTGACATCATGAGGCACTGATCTGCAATTCAAAACGGGTGAATAGCGACACCCACACCCACACCCACACCCAAGTTTTGTATGGACAAAGAGGAATAGCACTTGATATAACCTTCAGATCAAACGGCACAAAAAATGCAACAGACTTCAGGGAAGTGACTTTACCTTGAACACGAACTATGAACCAATTTGTCCACTGCTTTCTGAAACTGTTGATAGAATAGCTCAATTACCATGAAAAAGAATGAAGATGCAGCAAATTCAACACAACAGACGACAAACTAGACCCGAATAGAAAAACAGATCAGTGGCGTATATTACCCTTTCTTCGATGGAATGCTCAAGCCGTTGAGTAAACCGTGACAACAATTCTGTGATCTATATGGACAGCAAATGGAGGGGATTAATATAAATAATAATCCAAGAACACATTGCGGACTTAGGCCGAACTGGCAGGGTTTTAAAACTTAAAAGTGTAAGATGTGTATCTCATGTTAGCTGCTTACGAGCCTGAGCTACCTTATAGAGTCTTTCTTTAAGAGCTGCGTTAGAAACATTCTCAAACTGTATACTGCAAGAATATGGAACTCTAAAGGGGAAAAGTGCTATGTGTATATTGTATATATGACATACCAATATTGGGTATGAATCCATCCATTTGTGACAGCATTGACAGCACGGACTACAAGGGGAGGGTGTGGAACTGGTTCCTTCACTGCTTCAACATAAAACAGAGGGGTTCAAAGCTTATTAGGTTTGAACATTTATGCCCCTTTCCACATAAAGCAAGCTTCGAGACTATGAATTAAATCACACACACAAAAAAAAAAAAAGATCAACAGGATATGATGAATTAATACCATTGCCGAGGTTGCCGCTATCTTTGCTGATACTTCCCTACCAAATTGAATGTAAAAACTCAAAAAGTTAACAAAACATGAGAAAATGGCATCCTTACCTTTTCTGATCAGATTGAGTACCGATATAAACAAAAGAATGATAATAGTATAGAAATATGATCAATCAACAAAAATATAAATTCAACATACAAAAGAATCAAGAGAAAACAGGAGGGACATAGTACAGATCCTTCTTTTTCTTTTTCAACAAATGAAGAGGGATACATAGATGATATTACATGATGCCCATCAGTTGGACTGACAACAACAAACCAGCCAAAAAGCTAAGAGGACAAATCGCTCGATCTCTCAAATCTCAAAAAGCTCAACTATTACAAAAGAAGGGGGAGAAATCTAACCATTCAAGCAAAATTCAACATGAAACCCCTATGAATAACAGTCACTCTCCCCAGCCTCTTTAGAAGTGGTGGTTTTAGGTTATATATAGTATATCACCATGGTCTAGAATATTCCCTACCTTTACAGTGTGTGTCAAATTTATCATGCTGTAAAAAAATTTCTCATGTTTATCTTAACCAAAGTTACCCGGAGATTTTCTGGGAGTCATTTTTGAGTAAGCAGGCCAGGAAGAGTAGAGGAAATGTGGTACTAAGCAGGCTAGGAAAAGTAGAGGAAATGTATGATGTCTCTTCCAGCTTGAAGAGTCGTTTTTAATGTCTCTATCAATATATTTAGCTGGAAAGATACAGCTCAACTAAACAGACTAGGTAAGTGGGAGAAAAAACAAAGAAATGTTAAGGAAAAGTCACTGACTATACTTTTTAGATGTCACTTTTTCTCATGGAAATGTGAAACATCTCAGATAAACTAAACATCTTGTCCTTTATTCAGTGTAAAAAACTGAAATTGTGAAATTTGATAGATTAAGAGTATGATTATTACTCATATGTAAGATTACCATATTAATTATATGCAATTTTCTTCAACTGTAAGATTAGATATATCATCCTCTTTTCACCAATTGGGCTAATCTATTAGAGTATCCTTTGATTATATCAGAAGCTTGAGCTACATGCCTGGCGCGTTCACTAGGAAAAGTCGAGAAAATATCTCTAAACCTCTCTCCCAGCGCGAAAACTTAAATGACAAAGAAAGCATTTCTTAGTCCTTATGGTGGTGGGCGTAAATGTCTACGAAATGTGGTGTTGGAGGTTTGGCTTTGTAGATGGATTATTATTAATTTTTTTAGGTTCGTTGATTAATCAAATGAGCTGTATAAAATAAGCATCACCTATGGAAGACGAGTATGGTAAGATTCAAAAACAGCAGCAACTCGAGTTGAGGGTTATTTGAGAGCACAAGGGGCCTAGAGGCGGGAATTGAAGGGAACTTTCTGTAAGATGAAATATTCATCAATATAAACAGAATATATTAAAAGAATAAAATAAAAATTATTATAACTAAATTACTCTTCCTTTTGTTGTATAAATGCTCTAAAAATCTATGTATCCTACACATGCCTTTGATATCATGAAAAATATATACCCGTGGCACCTGGGAGCACATATACATATGTGTGATGTATGTTGCCGTTATATGACTATTCTAGCCGAAAATGCTAGTTGTATATAGTAATGCAAAAATTCTGGTTAACTTGTGGACAATATGTGAAGAAGATTCGCAGGACCCTTCTCGCACTTGCTAATCGTGTCCATCATTCCCAAGCTGTCGATACTATGTAGGGCCTTCATTTTTTCAAATCACATCATGGATTGCCTCAGAAATTGCAATAGAGCTTCTTCCAGACATTTGTATTCATGGTCCAATTAGACAATATTATTTGAACATAGGAGTTGTTAAGAGTAAATATTGGAAAAAGAACCGCATTTGCAGTGAATATACTTTCAAGTTATGCAGGGCATCCTTATGTTACAATAGAGCACCTACTCTGCATAGATTAGCACACAGGCATTCTGCATCAGCCTGCAGCCATTGGCTTCTTCACGCTATAGGACATGTATTGAAAGACTGATCAGAATCCTGAGGTTTGCAGTGAGAGCTTCCGATTTCTTCGATCATCTGAGTGCCCTCTGCGGTGCATTTGCACAGTGTATATTGCTGATAGAAGCCATTGGCCACAGATCATCATTCATCAGTTCATTCCACCAAGACTTTTCAAACACTGATCTTCGTAGTATGGATACTGAAATTAGTCTAATACACTGGCAGTTGTACCACAGTTTGATGGCTGTCTACTTGGTAGAATTTGTCATTTCTAAGCCAGCTATGCTGCCTGGAGAAAATGTCATTGCTTGTTTACCTGTACGCCTGCAAGTGGAGTTAGAACAGTATACTAGCAAGTATGTAGCAAGCATATGGCCCCGAAATCTAAATTTTCAGATTAATTCACACCCCGAACTCCAGCTTAAGTAGGAAGAACCCAGGAGGGTCAGGAATTGTGCACTTTAAATGCAAATGCAACAGACCAGCTGATGCACAAGGCTCTGCACTGTGTTGCAATGATAACCTGAAACCATATGATACAAATGCAAACCCAAGAGGGTTATATGACAGGGCTAGACTTACATAATTTGACGCTAAATAACATCAAATTTTGCGTCAAACTTCATATCTGATGCTGACAGTGATGGGTCACAATTGGATGTTGTTAGCTTCGGACCTTTTATAAGCTTATTTTGCAGAGACAAAATACTCTAGTGAAAATATTTAGGCTGAGTTTAATCTCGGTTCGAGCTCGATCATCTTGATTTAGCTTTTTTAGTGACGAGTTGGGTTCTGGTTGAATTTGCTTTGAGGCCATCAGTTCAGATCAGGCCACTTTTTCCAGGTGTACTGTTAAATATTACGTTATTCGTACCTTTATTTATTTAATTTTTGACTCATAAAATGATATAATTTTAAAATTTTTTATTTATTTTATTTACTTTTATAGGTAATAAAGTAAATGGAGTAGATCCAGAAATTTGTGTTCAAAATGAATGAAAATTGAGAAAATGGGCTTTGAAATTTTGTAATCCAGCAGCCCACCAAGTCTGGCCCACTCTCCAGTCCGGTTCCACGCTTAACGCCTGACTTGAAGACATAATTTCTGCTCCGTTTTCCTTCGTGCCGGCCCAGGCCTAATCCAAGCAATTCCCTCCTTAAGCCTTTGCTGATTGCCAACCACCAATTTTATTCGCCAATTGATTTTTAATCCTAAGAATCACCCAATTTGGTAATCAGGGCCGAAAATCCTGATTACAATGGAATTCCCTTGGCAAAAAGTTGTGTGATATTGTAATATAAATAAGGGTTTTGGATGTGCCAAAAACTGGAGGCTTCAGCCGTAGCTTTAGTTGGGCTACAGTTCTACTAGCTTAATATTAGTTTAGTTTACTTCTTTCTTTCTTGTAAATTTTATCTCAAATAATTTAGATTCACTTATTATTTTAGTTTTAGTTATTAATTCAGTTTCGACGAGTTTTCAATTCAGTTCGATTAATTTTTGATAACTTCTTCCCTTTTATCTCTCCCTTCTTTTTAATTTATTCAATTTAGTTTAAAATTTTAATTTTTGTTATCTTTTGACTTGATGTTAGTATTAGTTATATTATTTGTTTAATTTTATATATAAGTTTCATTTGTTAGTTTATGTTATTGTTTGACTCGATCTTAATTCGTTTAGTTGTTATATTAACTGTATTTTATGTTAATTAGTTATTAATTTGAGTCACTTTGATTGTGATTAGCTTATTAATGGCTAATTGATCTTGTCTAAACCTTTATTTACCTAGCTTATGTTAGTATTTTGGGATTGTTTCTCTTACCTACCACGGATTCGATGAAATTCACGAAAGGGTCTTTTCATCTTGATTTTATCATTAAAAGGTGGAGTCAATTTGCTAGTGTGGATATATAGAATAGTTGGGGTTTTGGCATAAAAATAGCTTGAATCCTAGCTAGGTCCGAGGTTTCAATTTTTGTAGTTTAGTTGGGCTAACTCCACGAAAGTAGGTGATTAGAATAATTAGATTAACTCATGACCCTCGAAAGTGTGACTTGAGTAGGTTTTGACTGGTGCAACCGACTACTCCTAAATACTCGTGTAAACTTGGGTAGGTTTAGGCCGGCTTGATTAATTACTTTATTAAGCGGTAAAATCACAACCCGAGTATTTTATTACTTTTTAAGTTACTTTAATCTTCATATATATCTCATCTCGTGCTTGATTCGTTTAGATAGAAAGTTTAAAATAACTTTGATATTTGAAACACAACTCCAACATATGCAAGCTTTAATGTAATTAAATTTACTACTTTTTATAACAAAAGAGAAATTATAAATTAGAAAATTAATAGCTGAAATAATAGATAATTACCTAAAAACTAAATAAATAATCTAGATAGAATAAAAAATTCTAATAACTCAGAAATATTTTTTTATTTTTTTAGAGTAATTAAAACAGAAAACTAAAGCAGAAAATAAACAAATTCTAAAATAGAAAATTAAATAAGTAAAATTCTGCACTAAATTAATTATAAAAATAAATACTAAAATCATCCAGAATATTAACACTAAATATCTAGACCTAACCAAACCCTAAAAATATAAAAATAAAATTTAAAATCAAAATTACGAATTTATTTAACTAAAAATCTGCATTAATTAAATTCAAGAATTAAATCTAAAAAATTGTCAAATCACTATTCTAAAATTTAATCATAGCAACTAGACTCTATCTAAACCCTAAAAACATAAAAACCTAAAAATAATAAAAGAAACTATTTTTAACCCAATTTCTAACAAACTTAAGAAAAACAAAAAGTGACAGAAAAATATTATAAAAATTAAAATATATAAAGACTCAAAATTAAATTAAATTAAATTAAAATTACTAAAACTAAGCTAAAATACTGATCTTTAGGGGGATAAACAAAATTAATAATAAAATATTATAAATTTGTAAATAAAAAAAATTGACAAACCAAAGAAAACTACTAAAAAACAAATAAATAATTATAAAAAATATCAAATTTATAAAAATCACTTAGTATAATCTATATACACCATGAAAATTATTATTTATCATTAACACACAAATTGATTTTTAAATTGTAGAAGACAACCACTAGTAATCTTTCGCATTTTTACTTAGTTAATAGTTTACTTAGGCCTAACCCTAATATAAACCCTACTAATATTGATAACTCTAGCACTAGCACTAGCACTAGCACTAGAATTTAATCAAATTATAGTATTAAATATTAGAAAAACATCATCTATTACCTACTAACCAATCTACTAGGAAATTGATTTAAAAAAGATTTATAATAATTTTCTAATTAAAAGAGATGGGTATGAGTAGGGTGATGCTTATGTGTAAAAGACCAAGTGATTACGTACTTAACCTTTTAAATTATCATATGAATTTATATAAAACTAATTAACGTGTACTATAATTACTTAGACATAAAAACATAAACATTAAAAATAAATTATCATAAAATCATGGATTTAATCAATAAGTCATTAAAGATCAAAATTTATTTCAATAACTTATTTAACATAATTTCAAATAGATTATACTAAGTATTAAAAACTACTTACACATAATGTAAATTATATTAAATTAATAAAAATAAAATTTTGAAATAAAAATTACAATAGTAATACTACCACAATAATCCTACCTATTACTGTAATGATCAAGATGGTGGTGATGGAGTAGATTGATGATGATGATGGTGGTGCCGCAAGGATGATAATACGATGATGATAAGGGAAAGGGAAAAGGAGGTGGTGTGATGGGTGAAAGAGAGATGTGATGATGATTATTGAGAGGTGGCGAGAGAGAGAGTTGGTGTGCGAGGTAAGAGAAGGGGAGGATGGTGATGATCATTATATAATAAAGAGATGGAGAGGAGGGGTGATGGGTGATGGGTGAACGGCGTGATGATGATGATAGAGGTAGGTGATGATTCTGATTGTGAAGATGATGTTGATTCCCGCGATGGCCAGAGGCAAGAGGTGAAATATAAGATGAAGAGGAAGGTTTGGCGTTGGGTAAGAAGCATCCAGATGAAGGAATTGTGGTAGTAAGAGGAGTCCATCTCCCTGGAGCAACCGTGAGTCCCTGTTTCAAGCCTTCCAAGTCTCCTCCTTGTATGTAACTTTTAAGCGAAATCCTAATATTTCAATCTCCTCTTCAAATAAAATTTCTTTATTTTATAAGTCATTATTTTTAGATCGACTTTATTTATTTTCTTGAATGTTTGTCGGTAGTTAAAAATTCACTTTTAAAGTCTTTTCTTCTCTTCCCTGCTTTATTCGATAATTACCTAAAAATAAACAAAATAGAATAACTTAGATAAAATACCTATATAATATAAACAAAATAACTACTAAAAATACGTATAAAATATGACTTAACACACGACCCGTGCTTGCCGGTTAGCTACAACTATGCGTGCACTTGCGGTTATAAATCTAAGACTTAATTCTTCCTAACATCTACTTGACTTTCAGTTTTGTTCTTTAAACCTTGTAATATTTCATAAAATAGGTAATGGTAGAAATCATCAGCTATTGGTGTCTTGACCAGAGCTTACTACACGTTACAGGTATTGATCCAAATTCTATAAATTTATAGGATAAAGTAAGTGATTTCATCACCTATGAAAATTGCTAGGATTTCTCTAAATTAAGCTCTGTCTTGCCAAATAATGTTGTTGAACCGATCAGGAGCATCCCATTACCGGTCTACCCCCGGCGGACGATAAATGTTGGGGCCTTTCAGGGAATAGGTTGTTCACGACAAAATCAGCAACTAGGCTTGTTCACACTAGCCATTCCCGTGATGAATAGGATGGTCGATGGATTTGGAAAACAAATGTTCCTCCTCGGATTAGAGTTTTCTTGTGCCAATTCTTATGTTAGGAAGAATTAAGTTCTAAAATTGTAACCGCAAGTGCACGGCGTAGTTATACCTAGCCGGCAAGCACGGGTCGTATCCACGAGAGTTGTGTTTCAAATATCAAAGCTAATTTAAACTTCCTATCTAGGTAAATCAACACAGATGAGATAGATATGATGATTAAACTAACCTAGAAAGTAATAAAAATAAAATACTCGGGTTGTGATTTTACCACATAATAAACTAATTAATCAAGTCAAGCTCGAACCTATCCAAGTTTATACAAGTATTTAGGAGTGATCGGTTGCACCATCAAAACCTACTCAAGTCACACTTTTGAGGGTCATGAGCTAGTTTAATTATTCTAATCACCTACTTTCGTGGGGTTAGTCCAACTAAACTACAAAAATAACAACCTCGGACTTAGCTAGTAGTGATAGACCAATCGCCTAAAAATTAAGATGAAAAGACCATTTCGGCCATCTCATCGAACCTATGTGGCAGGTATGAGAAACAATCCCAAAATACTAGTATAAACTAGGTAAGTAAAGGCTTAAATGAAATTAATTAGCCATCAAGGAGGCTAATCACAACCCAAACGACTCAAACTAACAACTAATTAACATGAAACAAAATTAATCTAACAACTACTAATAAAAATTGACTCGAATAATGACGTAAACTAACAAAATAAAGTTAAACATAAAATTAAACAAATAATATAACTATTACTAACATCAAAATATAATAACAATCGAATCTTTAACCTAAATTAAACAAATTAGAAACAAAGAAGAGACAAAAGAGAAGAAATTATCAAGAACGAATCGAACTAAACTAAAAGCTGTCGGGAATTGAACTTTCTGAATTAATAATTAAAATTAAAACAAATTGAACTCAATATTTATAAGAGAAAAACTAAAATTAACCTAAATTAACCTAATACATAAACTAATCCTACAGCTGACGACAAAGCTCCAGCCGCCGAACACCCTTTTTCACTATGCCCATCTCTCCTTTTATAGTTGTAGCCAGCCACAGTCATGTAAAAACCTTGGAGTCCTCGCCACCCAATTCTATTAGGAAAGTCTTGCCATGTTAATTCCATTAGGAATCTGAAAATTTATCCAATTGCAAAGTATCAATTTAGTGGGTGGGGTCCACTTGATTGATTAAATAAGAACTTGAGTTGGGCTTATGAGAATTTTTGAGCAACGGCTGTACAATCCTAGGCTTCACTTGTAATTCTATGACTTGGACTTGTACATCCAGGCTCGAGTGGCCGACTTTTTATCGTTTCGCTCCAATTTTTCCGCAACTTACTCGGGTTGATTTTATTACAATCTTAGGCATCACTTGTACTTCTATGAGTTGGACTTGTACATCCAGGCTCGAGTGGCCGACTTTTTATCTTTTCGCTCCAATTTTTCCGCAACTTACTCGGGTTGATTTTATTACCTATAAAATAACAAAATAAGTAAAAATCTTAAAAGTTATATTATTTTATGAGACAAAAACTAGATAAATAAGGGTATAAATAACGTATTATTTAGGCCGAACATCTTACAAGAGGGTATCCCACTTAGGAAGAGGCTAGCTGAAAGAAGTGCTCAAACCAATCGCCTCCGTAAGTTTTGTAACATTCAGGAAGAATCGAATAGTCATCTTTTCTTTTCGTGTCCTAAATCTCGTCTTGTGTGGGCTATTGCTACTAACCACCGATGGCTTCATCACACAAATTTCATCTCTCAAAATCTCGATGATGTATCCATTCTCAAGGCGACAAGGTCTTCTATTCATCCCTCTCAGCTTCAGGGAGTTTTTTTCCTTTTATGAAGTATTTGGAAGGAGCGAAATGCACTCATTTTTCAAAATGAAGATCTCAATCACATCGGGACCATTATCGGGGCAAGAGAGCATTTGCAAAATGGACCTCAAGGACAAGTCTCTTACCTAAGGATTTTTACAATTCAAACGACAAGCTCGAACCAAAAAAATCAATTAGGCTGGTCAAATGAAATAAACCTACCGAAGGTAGTATTAAGCTCAACCTTGATGGATCTTTAATAAATGATAAAGCAGCGTTGGGCTTCTTGCTTCACGGTGGGGAGGGTAAACTTCTCAAGGCGGGCGCAACAGATTTGGGTCATACTTTGATCTTGGTTGCTGAGGTCATGGCCTTTAGGTTAGGGATTCAGGAAGTGCTTAAAGCTAACATTCGAAATATTCACATAGAGGGAGACAACAAAGTCATTATTGTTGTAGTTACGGTAATTATCCGACCACCATGGCAAGTGGACTTCATTATTAGATATATTATGCTGCTAATGAGGAACTTCTCTTCATGCACTATCAATCATATATTTAGAGAAGCAAACGGTGTAGAAGACTGGTTAACACATTTTAGGCATAGGCTACCTTCTCCTATGCTTTGGGAGCATAACCCATCTCCTTTCCTGTCGTCTATTCCGATTTCCAATAACTTAGGTAAAACTCTTGTGAGAAAGGTTGCATAAGCTTTCTGTATTTTCTTTTACTCTTTGCAAAAAAATAAAGGAGTATCATCTCCATTATCAATATCAATTTCTACACTTTTTTCAGCAATCAACGAAGGAGTATGAAAATCCTATTTGGCGCTCTCATGCACCTTTTCTTTAGCAGTAGATTTTTCATCAATATTTAGTTTTTCTTTAAGCTTTATTGTTTGTTCATCATATCAGGAGCTTGCAAGTTAGATTAGTCAAGGACACAACATACCCTCACTATGCAATCACGATTAAAAATAATAATAATTTATGTTTGAAGTGGTTCCCCCCAACTGAGCGGGCTTATGTGCAAGAAGTCCTATTGCCATTTCAACATTTGTACAATCATTTTCGTTTGGGGCCTGGACAAAATTTTCAAGCAACACATTCCTTAACCATCAAGACAAAACAGGAAAGGAAAAGGATTTTTATTATGTTGTTGGTAGAGTTGTAGCGTAGCTGAGCCGAGCTGACTCGCGAGCCCTCGCAAGCCGGCTCGTATAATGGTTTGTCAAGTTGAGCTTGTAGCGAGCCCAAGTCGAGCATAGTTATTCGAGTCGAATTCGAGCTTGCAATATTGGAGCTCGCAAGCTCGCCGAGCCTACACAAGAGCGAGCTGACGGGCAGAACGAGCCAAGAACATGAGCCTAAATTAAGTTCAAGTTCATGTTTTTATAGTAATTATATAAAGTGTGACTTTGAATCTAAAAATAAGAATTTTAAAGAAGCATATTGAACTAAGGAGACAAAAACGAGTCGAGCTCAAGGTCGACCTTTTGATGAGTCGAGCTTAGGTTTGAGCTTTGATGAGCCGAGCTCGAGCTTGATTTTTCCGAGCTCGGTAAGCCACGAGCCGAGCTCAAACAACAAACGATACTCACGAACCGAGCTTTGAGCTCGGCAGTTTGGGCTCGGGTTGGCTTGAATACACGCCTAGTTGTTGGGTTCAAAAACCCCGACTCGACCTTTAAATGATGTAATTATTGTATCTTGATATATAATTAAAAAAAGCATAATCACTTCTGAAAATTGAAATTTTTTTTTCTTTTCGATATATATATATATATATATATATATATATATATATATATATATATATATATATATATATATACACACACACGAGGAACTAGTCCTAAGGAAAACTCTTCAAGTCAATTTGATTTTATTTGAAATCTCAAAAAGGCACGAAGCATGAAAATCTAGATAAATTAAATATTAAATATTAATTTTTTTCCTTAAAAAATCGCAGATAACATTTATAGTATAGCTGATACGAAAATATATGTATTCAATAGCACAGATAAATCTGGATAAACTTGACTTGTGGATAACATTAGAGAAGACGTGCACCAAATACAACATACCATATCATACAGAATTCTTTTGAAAATAATCAACGTAATGTGCTTGATTTCCATGAGAAGACTGAATTTTTCATTCTTCTTTAAGTAATGCATGTGTGTGACTTTACCAAACCACACAAAAAAGGGCAACAAAACAAAAGAAAAAACAGCATAACATATATATTATAACAGCTGTTGTTACTGTTCAAAGCTGTGTAAATACAATTTCAGTGGCATCCACCAAGCCTTGGCCTTTTAATTGAACATTGCTATCGGGATCTTCAGGCACATTTGTACGGCGAAAACTTACTCGCATATCATTCCCACAACCCAATCTTAATTGTTCATTCATGCGTATATCAGTGCCGCCTGCCAATCTGCTATTTGGAGAGGTGATACAACTCTGGTTTTGAGAGTTTGTATCCTGAGTCTGTTCTGCACGCATTCCTGGTTCAGGTGGCATCAGCGACAATAGTTCTTGGCCAGCACTGAGGCCCAGTGAATTTTGATTTCTCAGCACTTCTTGTTTACAGAATGTAAACACATGACCCAAACATGCAAAATATCCCATTGAAAACAAGTCAGTTTACTTTCTTCCCTTTAAAAGTTTCCTTCGTTTGATTTTGCCTATGATTGGACTGTGCAATAATGTGTCAGGCTATGAGCAGTCAAGCATCGAGTACCCAGGGCAAGTCTAGGAGTCCAAAAGGCTATTTCTGAAAATTTTCGAGCGAGTTTTACTGTTAAATGTGAAACTAAGTGTCCATGTCAGCATCATGGGCACCTAACACAGTACTTGAGGTGAAAATGAAAGACGAAAGTGAGAAAGGTGTGAAGACTAGATCTTATACACAACCGTCGCGCAACCAGGTTAGTATTTACAGAAATGTAACTGTAGAAACTCACTGTAAGTGGTATTCACAATCGAAAAAGAAACAGATGCCGTAGGTAACAAGAGACTACTTGTTGTAGGAGCTTAGCTCATGCTTTTCAATGCATGTAAGACATGTGGTCCCTATATTTGTGAATTGACATTGCAATGTAACCTCAATTCTTTGCTAGATGTATTTCAAGTGAATCTTCATATTACCCCCTTGTCCCAATTTTCCATTCCACATGGGGAGTTAATTTTTCATACCTTGATTTGTCTCGTTGGGGGTAAATCCATGTAAATATTGTCCTTCCAACATGCTGTTAACGGCAGGATTTACACAGGGCATCAGTGCTGTTGTGTCTGCTGCTATCATATCAAGATGCTGCATATTTGAGTGCGCAATAATAGACCTGTCAAGAGATTCAGTTTGAACTGACGCCGGAATGGTTGGGGGTAAATCCATGTAAATCTTTGGCAGCTTCGCTCTCTTCTTATAAGCAGCAAGCCGTATCTTATCAACTAGTTTCTGTCAAAGGCAAAGAGAATACTTGTCCATATTATATTGTTATATTCCTTCACTAATCTATCTTTGCTCCCTTCTCTGATTTTTTCTTTTTTTAGCGGGAGGGGGTGGGGAGTGTGTTTTCTTTTTAGTATTTTTGGGGTTAAGGATTGACACTGAAACAAGACAAATAACATCAACAAAGGACTCAATACCTTCTGCATATCAGTCAGGTGATAAGGCTGAATGACATGACCATTGAAATGAACTCTTACAACATTGAAGACACAGTCTAACAGAAGATCAACTTGTGATGCCTCGTCAGAGAATTCGTAATGCTCGGCGCTTAATGAGCACAATTGAGCATTCTTGACAAGATCCAACCATTTACTTTCAGAAACTTGAAGGATCTGTTTTTGTCAAAAAATATATGTAATTTTCAGGAGAAAAATCCCCACATCAAAAACAGTGTTAGCATTTTTTAACCAGAAGGGGGAGGGGTGGCCCTTACATTTCGCAGCATATTCGGATCAGAGTGATATAACTGCAAGAAATCCTTCACCGTATAAATTTGTTGATCAGCTAATTTTTGGCATAGGGTTTTCCCTATGTTCTTCAAACAGTCTGTACCATCTTCCAGAGATGGACTACAATGCTTTCTGTACGCTGAATGCAAAGCAAAATGCCCAATCAGCTAAAAAGAGGGAAAATGATGTTTAATTTGCAGAAGTTACATGCTTTGTTTTATTGACTACAAAATACTATTTTTGAGATTATGAACTAGCGAAATGCAAGTGTGATTGGCCTTCTCCACCTCCAGAAAGCCAAAGTGTTACATAAAATATAGATTATAGATGAAGGAAAAGAAAAAAACTTACACTTTACACGGCGTTCTTTCACTTGGAAAGGTTCACTTACCGCAGTCCTTATCTCCACTCCAGGGGAAAGACCTTTTACGACTTTAGCACCTAATCTAAACCTTCCATTTCTTATAGATTTCGAGTTATCAGTGAAAGCAATATCAATGACACTAGCGGCCCCCTGCTCAAGTAAATCTCATGCTTACCCTTTAACAATGGTGCTTTGTCTTTCCTTGGTTGGGCAACCATTTTATTAAACTCCTCTTCTGTCCAATAATCTCTATCTTCAACCTCAAAGTCTCCATCAAGAACACACAACTGAATCTTCGAAGAAGCTTCAGGGCCAACCTCTACCCTAGACCCTGAACTATCTTGCAACTCCACCTCAAGTGAAGCACCCTCATCTTGTATATTGTTCCAAGTTAACAGTGTATCCGGTAGAGTGCCCACAAAAGACATTTTCAGGTGCTTTGATGCTGATGAATTTATATTACAAGGCAATGATCTGCAACAATGATCAACCTAAAACAGTTACATGTGTATACTCAGCTTTAGATACAAATAAATCATCTAGTTTTAGGCCCTATTTGAAAATATAGGAAGATAGGAAAAGAATATCCAAAAGCGAAAAAGAGGAGAAAAAAGAAAAAGAGAGTAACTTTCCCCTTTGTTTGAATTTCAATATAGGAATAACTACAACAAACAAAAAGGTGAATTCCAAGCCTCCCATCTGAGACAACTCTACAAAGGTGCGCAACCAATAATATTGCCGAAATCAACGGCATTTCACCTTAGAATTACAACTACTAGACCAATAAGTTTAATGGAGTACGACGACAATTGAAAAATGATTCTTACCTTGAACTTGAATTTTGACCCAAGTTCTTCATTACTTCCTGCACCTGTTGTCAAAGAAGTTCAATCATCACAAAACAAGGAATAGCATAACAGGGTCAAGTAGTAAATGCAGTAAAAGATGCCCAATTGAATTAAAAAAAAGATCATTCTAATATAATACCGTAATTGGGATGGAAGCTCTAAACTCGTGAACGATTGCTTCTACCTAAAAGGCAAAAGAAGGTTACATACCAAACCAAAGTCAGTTTTTAAAATCCTGAAAACGAATTCAAATCAGAAAAATCCAATGAACAAATACCATTGTTGGAACTGTTCTCTTCATTACATCCTGTACCTGCATACATTAATCATGAGAATTATTTTAATCAACTTCTAGGGAATCTATCCCCAATTTAAACCACTCCCCTCTTATTTTAGCAACCAAACAAGTACACAAAATCTTTTTTTTTTTGGGGGTCTAGAGGGAGGGGGAATCGAACATGGACCTACTGTACTCAGTCATGACAACCAAGCCAATATCATTGGTAGACAATCCTAATTAATTCCCAAGAAATGCAACTTTCTAAATTGTTGGCATTGGCAACCAAACATCTAAGGCAAACAAGTCAGATTTCTGTGCTACAAGAACACAGACACCATTGACATTTCAGATTCTGCCATTCTTGGGGGAGGGGGTGCTTTATGGGACTTAAAACTTTGGACAGCAGAGTAGAGCATTTTCAAGTACTGGCAAATGTTAATTTTCAGTAGCAAAGCAGATTGTCCTCTGGGGAAAAGTAGATTTCTAGTGTTCTCATACCTGGCAATCAAGGGATCCAAATTCATGTTCCAGGAAATCCATCTGTCTTATATTTATTTATGATTTGTTATGGCTCTATCTTTTAGCTAAAAAGAACAGAGCTTATGGATCACAAGCTCAATATTAGGGAGATCATCCAGCTCCCGACAAGTGTTTGGGACTAGTAAGTAGTGACCAATCTAGGCAAGGCCAAGAAGAAACTTATTTCTTTCTTTTTTGGCCCATTGAAGACCAACATATTGTGCAAATGCCTACTGGGGTCAGACGGGAATAGATGAGCAAATTTATAGCCAAGACAGGCATAGAAGTCCTAATGAAGGTCACACTGCAAGCCATTCTTACGTGCGGTTTGAGTGTGTCTTTGAAAGATTTATGTCTATCCATTAACCGGATTTGGTTAATGAATTCCTGAACAGCGGGAGGTGTGAACTACAAAGCTTTGTGATAAGAAAGATGATGGAAGGGCTTGAATTTGGATATCTAAAGCAATTTAACCAAAGGCACTTAGTACTTAAGCAATTAAGGCGCATTTTGAATGGCAGTTCCCAGCTGGTCTTTAAGCTTCTCAAATCCAAATGTTGCTCAGATTGTAATACCGTGAAGGTTGCACTAAGTCATCAACCTAGTTTTATGTCAAGAAGCACTTAAATAGGAAAAAGGAGATATTAACCCATACGGGAATCAACAGATTTTGAAGAGAATCAATAGGTGGACTGATAGATGGCTTCCAAGGCCATTTTCCTTTCAAGTAGGGAGGCCGACAAACATTGTCTGTCAATGCCAAGGCGAGTGAATCATTAGCTTCGAGTGGGTTCTAAAGAAGATGATATGATGCAGAGTTGGTTGCTCCTGAGAGATGTTCAGACGCTCTTGTGGATTCTTCAAGTGGCCTGAGGACAAGTTCATACAGAGTTCACATCCACCAGCTATTCCACGGTTCAATCAGCTTATCATTCTCATTCATTTGGTAGCTTTTTCTGTCTATTCATGACAACCAATCCAGGAGTTCAAAGATACAAATTACTTACGGCCTTCGACTGTGGTGTGGACATTCCCTTGGAAATTGCATGCTCTTCCTTAGATCATAACTTCAAAAGGAAAGCACGTATCGTTTAAGCCTAAAGTGCCCTTTGGTTGGCAGTCATTTTAACACAAAAAATATAAACCTTTTTTGAATTCCAGCAGAACATATTCCCGAGAGCGCATACTACCAACTGTACATATTCTCACCTGTAGATTGTTAGTATACATCAATATGATGTATTACTACAAACGTTGTCAATGTGAACTACTAGAGATAAAGCACGTATGTTCAAGATTACGCTTGCCAAAAAAAACCACACCCTTAAAGGGAAAAGAAGTGAGGCAAAATATGCTCTTGAATCAACCAAAAATGTTTATATGCTCTTGAAAATCAAAGAGTAAGTTTACCTCGTCTAATATGATTCGCACGAACATAGCCCTGTAACATGACAATCACAAACAAGTCCTAAATGAAAAGAACAAGGTATAAAAATTTTGACAACTAAAATAAAAACTACGACAAACTTAGGTATACGTCTAGGCAAAAATAAAACATGAGGTGTTACAACAAATAGAGTATATTAGAATTAGAACACGAACATAGTATGAGACTCCTCGAAGTCCTTGCTCATTTTCAAATCTAAACTCTCCTGATGATCAACAGTTGTGGATAACTTTCTTTTACTTGTATTTTTAATGACTGACTGCTTCGTAGGAGCACATCATACATATATAGAAGAATGGAGGGGGACAAAGGCAAAGAAAAGTCGAGGAAATGTAAGCAGTGACATTCAACGGAAATAATGCGGGGGCCACGTACTGACAGCGACGGAAATCTGTCATTGAATAAAGCAAGCGGCGCCAAGAGGGTTGAAAGTGACGGAATAGAATTTGTAAAATGGAGGAGATACCCATGAAATGTCGAGGAAAATTCATTCAAACCTTTAGATTATTGAATTGTATATTGGGTCCCACTTTGTACGCCCAACAAAGTAACAAACCGTAACTTTCAATATCGGTGGATCCGCGCCCGTGGGAATGGGGATTCAAACACAGAAATAACAATATAACAATAATTCCGTGCATTGTACTTACACTACTCTACTTCTACTGTCCTCTTTTTCATATCATCAAATATCAACACGCTTGTTTTATGTGTATGGATCACAAACCGTATTTGGAGTAATCTTTAATATATTCATCAATTTAAATTTTCTAATTAATAAATTAAATATTAATATTTAGTAAAATAATATTTTAAATACCGTTTGTAATAACTTATATTGTTTTAAGTATCGTTTTTAAAACGTTAAGAATATTAAATTTTTATATTTAAAAAGTTTTTAAAATTTTTTTCAAAAATATCCCTCATTAATTTATGTTTCGTAAATTATTTATATCATTTTATACCAATTTATTATAATAAGCTAGTCTAATCAGTTAATTTATTAAGCACATTTTTTCAATCTCTCAATTAAATAGTTATCTCGCTAACAGTTAAAGTTTAACGAGATATCCACAAGCACAAACAACTGTCCGATACTCAAACAACTTATTTTTCTAAATAGGGTCAATAAAACTAGTAGAGTAACACTCCCTTCATTTTACTACTACTACTGTTATTATTATTATTATTATTATTATTGAAAGAGGGTCAGAGTGTTTCATTCGTTCAACTGCAAATATATACTAAGAGGGCCAGACTTTATTGGGTTATAAGTGGTATGTAATTTGGCCCGGATTCCAAAAGCCTAATTGAGCCTCAATCAAAGTTTGTATATTTTTATTTTACCTCATTTTCAATATTTTCGGATTTTACATGCTTAAGCCCCAACATCCTTCCTACATTTAAGCATCATAAGAATTAGAATGATGTTGTGAAAAAAATATATATAACTTCTAGGCAAGGAAGCTAGGTCTGCATGCATAGTGAAAAAGAGGGCATTTCTCTCTGTGTCTCCAATTTGCTTTCATATATATGTGGATTGGGATGGGTAGAAGTTTAGTGTTTGGAACAGACAATGAAAATGGACAATTAAAAACATGTAGCATAAAATGTAGAAATTTTGAAAAGTATATGACTGTCCATTCTATTTTTTTCCATGTCTAATGACATAAAATTTACATAAAATAAGCCGAAGTGAACAGCTCAAAATATGACCTAGTTGTAAAAATGTGGTGTTCTTTCACAAAGCTATAACGGGTAATCCCAGGTTCCCGTCTTTATACCAAAACTGAGCTACAAGATTTCACAATGTTACATATAAATATGTGCCAGATTGGTATTTATCAGCCAGGCCATGGCCTTTTCTTAGAGCTATGCATTGCACCTAAATCCAAAGATTGACTTGAATTCTGCAATTGCTGACAATATGAGCTGCTGCTACATACTGGCATATTCTGAGAGGGCATGTACAGAGGTGGCACATTTGTCCTCTGCACCCCATCTTGTGTCTCACTGCTGGTTAAAGTCATTCCAGCTGGATTATCTGTGAGTTGGCAACTTCCAAAGTCTGCACTCGGAGTGGTAAAAAACTCCCAAGCGGTAAATCTGCAACTGGAGCATTCGAAAAACTCCCAAGCGGTTGTGACCCAGATGATACCCATATAGTTTGTGGGGCTTGGTAGCAGCTAGTCCATAGACGTACTTCAGCTGTATGACCTGGTGAGTTTGGATGAAGCAATCCTACTTCACCTGTATGCCACAGTCCAGATTGACGTTTTAAGTGCAGTAGTAGCTAATCATATGAAATAGATTTTACAGTGTGCAATCATCCTATATGAAAAATATCCTTTTCACACTTTGTTATTTCAACAAAAAGTGTTCAAGTTTTCTGTACCTTGACATGTTTGGTGCAAGGGAATGCTGTGAATTCCTTGACCTACCAACTCTGTGCTAATGATGGGATTCATTGGAGGAGTCGTTGTGAGAGTTGTTGCTGTAGATTCTGGCATTGCATTTGGATGGTGGGTCTTTGGGTGTGGAGTAGCATATGTAGATCCAAACTCATCTCGTTTTGGATTATTGTTTGGGGCAACACATTGCAGTCGGTTTTCATATACATTGTGCCTTGTTTGATGAACTGGTTCCTGTGAGAGAAACGGAGAATATAAATCAGTCTAAATTTCGTTACTACATATACAATCCTATGGGACAAGTGACTAAAATAAGATTTCATTTGGACACATAGCATCAACGACATGACCACAATTTGTTTATATATATGTGCATATATATTTGCATACCTTGTTGGAATTGTCCACGACTGTATAATGCATAACCATTTGCTTCTTAGATGATACTACCTCATCTGATGTGATAAGTCATGAAATAATAAGAAAAAAGGTCACGCATGTTAGTCAATCTATCATAGGAAATAGAATCTCAAGTCTGTGATCCTCATATTTCAAATATCCTTTTCACTCTTTTTAATTCCAACTTGAGCATTCAAGTTTTTCTTTACCTTGATGTGTTTGGTGTGAGGGAATGCTGTCAATTCCTTGACCTCCCGACTCCATGCTAATGGTAGGATTCATACTAGGAGTCGTTAGTGGAGACTTTACCATAGATTCAAGCATTGCATTTGGATGCTGGGGCATCATGTGTGTAGTAGCAGATGACGATCCAAATTCATTTCGCCTGGGAATATTGTTTGAGGTATTACATACTTCCTGTTCCTGTCGTTTCTCATATGCTTTGCGCCTTATTTGATTAACTAGTTCCTGTATGCACCAGTACAAATTTGATTGTTACATATATAATTCCATAGGACAAGCGACAGAAATAAGATTTCATTCTAATACATACCATCAATGACAGGACTGCAATTGTGTGTTTATACATATGTACATACCTTCTCGGAATGTTCCAAGGCTGTATATTGCTTATAGATTTGCCCCTTAAATCTAACTTCTATGATATCGAATACACAATCTAACTTAAGTTCAACCCCTGAGTCAGGGTCGCAGTATTTATAAACCTCTGGAAGTAATGGATAAGATTTAGCATCCTTGACAAGCTCTGACCACCGATTATCTGGAAGGTGAAGAATCTGCAGTACAAGAAGAATTCACAGGATTACGACCGGGAAGGCAAACCCATTACACATAACACCCGTTTTACCATTTGACCAAGATGAAATACAATAATAGCATTAGAGTTAATCACAAAGTTAAACTAGAGGATCAGCGCAGAGGGATTGGCTCCTTACGTCTTCCAACGCCTTTCCATCAACGTTGTTTCGTTGCAGGAAATCCTGCACCGTGTAGATCCCCTTGTCTGCCAACTTTTGGGCATATTTCTGACCTACATTTTTGAGATGATTTGTCCTATGTTTCAGGTCCATATGATTGTGCCCCTTGCTCACTAAACCCGAAAAGAAAAATGCTGTGTTAGGTAGAAACAAGGAAAGTGACAGTAAAACTGCAAAAGTTGTGTGCTTTCATTTGGCAAGCCTACCAAAGAATTGAAGTTACTGCACATAGGGCTCAAGAGGGAATACTTACATTGTCCACGACGTTCTTTTACTATAAAGCTATTGCTTACAGCATCCTTTATCTGTTCTCCGGGAAAGCCTTTGACAACTCGGGCCCCTAATCGGAACCTTCCATTTCTCATGGATTTAGAGTTGTCTGTAAAAGCAATATCTTGAAGCTCAGCAATCCCATTTTCCATTGGAATTTCGTCTACGCCCCTCAACAACTCTCCTTTCTTCTTCCTCGGTGGCACAACATTTTTATCAAAGTCCTCGGTCGACCAATCTTCTGTGTCTTCAACATTAAAATCCCCATCAAGAACAAAGATCTTAATCTTTGCAGCACCATCTTCTACCCTCAACCCGGAACTGTCCAGCAACTCCACCATAAGTGCAGTGCCGTTGGACGCTTTTATTTTGTCCAAGGTTATGAGTTCTTCAAACAAAGTGCCCATGAAATTCAATTTGAAGTTGTTCAATGCAGATGACCCGGCCTCATGAACCAATGATCTGTAACAACCATCAAACTAAAAGGTAAATAGGCGAGGCCAAGTTCAAATACTAGCTGACCCAAACCGTGTGCATATATATACAAGGCTACAACAAGAATTTCGACGCTTTTCACCAACCTAAGGCAGGGGCTCCGGTTCCCTCTAGCTCGATCAAAACGAAAACAAAAAACAATAGGGGCACTTGCACATGAATTATCAAGCGCCCCCCTCTTCCCCTCCACCAAAGGGTTCTACAAGTGGTGTCATCCTGAGATCAAGGGCACCTTGATCCCCACCCCACCTCCCCTTCCCTCTTTCCCTCCCTGCCACCAAAGACTACTACTACCAGTGTCATCTTGAGATCAGGGATGCAGAAGGATGCAATAGACTTCATGGAAAGTGAGATTATTACCTTGAACGTAAATTATTATGAACCGAGTTGTCCACTACTTCGGGAATCTGTCGGCAGGAAAAGTTGAATCACCATGAAAAACAAAGAACGAAGATGAAGGCAGCAAATTCGAGAAAAAAGAAACCCAACTAAGACTCAAGCCTGTTGTGTAAGTGTAACTGAGAAAAAACAAAGTCTGGTATGTTTCATACCTTCTCTTCCAAATAACAGTCAAGCAGTTGTTTTATATCATGTACAGAACGGGCAATCTCTTGAATCTAACACAAACCAAAATCAAAGAAAGGAATTAAACACGATTTCCGGTCAAAACCCAGTTCAAATCAGGAGAAAAAGGTATGATAAAAGAAAGAGATCGGATGCACATACCTTCCCTTGCAATGAATGCTTCAATTCTTCAGAGCTTTGGCAGCAGAGACATGACTCAAGGTGTGAAATTGCTTTCTTCCCTGACACGACAAATAATGAGGAGACAAACCAACTTTTAGCTAGGTTGAATATTTAAGCCTATGTTCACATAAATAAAGCATTTAATCGCCAAAAACAAGAAAAAAAAAAAAAAAAGTCGAAAACCTCTGCTAGTGCTGGGGTTGTTGCTGTCTTTGCTGTAGCTTCCCTGTCAAGTCAAATTAAATTCCAAACATCAGCAAAATCAAGTGCAAAACAGTGTATAACAACACAAAATGATCTCCAAAAAAACAAAAACAAGAACAAAAATACAATAATAATTCATCATATATTATTACGTGTACATCAAGAGATGGGTTTAAATCCCACAAAAATATTATATACCCCATAGATATGGAGCTTCAAACAGACTATTTTATATTACCACCACCCAAATATATGTAATCTATCCCCGAGAAATGTAAATGCAACATTAAGAAAATTTCTGCAAAGGAAAAACAATAGAAAGGATGCGAGATCTAACCATTAGAAGAAAAATTCAAATGACCACAATTTCCTTGCCCCGAATTTCTTACTCTGGCAGTGGTAGTGAATTCGGACTTGTGAGAGTGAGCCATATATATATATATATATAAATAAAGAGAAGTGCAACTTGGCTCAGAAAAAGAAAAAAGGGGGAGTAAGTAAACGATTGAGCAACTTATCTAGAATTTTCCATTGTCCACTCCTATTTTCTACCCTAAAACATTTTGGTCAAGGTTTAAGGATCTAAAACAGCACAATAAATCTATTTTATTTTTCCTTAAAAAAACAAATCCCTTTGTTCAACCAAACCGTGGGTTAACATGCATCACAAATTTACAATATTAGTGTTATACTAAAAAGGAAAACCAATATTCATGTATTAAAGAATTCATTTAAACTAAAAAGAAAAAATATATTCCATAAAAAAAAAAAGAAAAATATATCCCTTTAATTAACATGCATCACAAATTTACAATACTAGTGTTATACCCTTGCTATGCAAGGACACTAATAAATTTTATTTTTATGATAGTTATTTTTTACGTTTATTATTTGTAATTAATTTATAAAAATTAAAACTTAATCGTATGCTAAAAACAGCAATTTTTTAAGTAACAATAATAAATTAAGATATTAAATTATATAATTTATTATAAACAATAAGTAAACATATTTTTTATTTTTTTATTTTCATTAATATACTTTTCATTCTTAATATTTAATAATATGAGATATGTGAATTTGCCTATCCGGTATCCTACATGGCATCTTGCATAAAAATCTTACGTGTCGTTCATACATTACTTAGACTCAACTTTATATATACACTAGTGTGAATCCCGTGCTTCGCACAAGTATATGCTATTATTTGAGTAGTTGATATACTATTATAAATATTAAATATACACTTCTTGTAAAATTATAAATATTAACCTTAGAATACATATGAATGTTTATAATCCAAAGGTAATTATTATGAGGAAGAATGTAAATTTTGAGTTACTTAATGAACGAAAATAATTCTTCATCATATGAACCCATAAAATAGTTTTCCAACTTATCGTTTTTTTCCACCACATTTTAAAGTTGAGAAGTATCCGCCCTACTTTGTTAACACCAAACTCCTTTAAATATATTTGTTTATTGTTGGATCTTTTTTGTATAAGTATCTCATATTGTACAACTCGATTATATCTAGAATTTAAACATATTATAATAATATCATTACTCACTATATATAAAATAAACACTTGTGATTATATATTGTAACGCCCCCAAGATGTAAATACATAAATGAGTAATTAACGACGGAAGACTCGTAAATTGGGAGACGTCACCGCCGTTTTGGAATGAAAACAAGGCGAGTTCATTTGAGCAAATTAATTTTTCAAACAATTTATGTAACAATCCAACCCAGATTTTTTTTCTCTTACGTAAAACGAATTTTCAAAATGTCGAGGATCAGCTGGAGAGGAATCATGAGCCATGAGACCAAGGAAGGGACTAACATGTGTGGGGTCAAGACGAACAGTCGAACATCACTTCTCCCGACCAGACTTTATCCTTTTCTTCCTCTTTGAACTTTACGTGTGATTGTGAATAGCCCGTCATGCGCTCAAGTCCCTAAAAATTTAAAACATAAAACAATAAACGTGTGAGCTAGATGCTCGATGACGTTACCGTTATAAAATAAAATTGCAATTTAGATGCTATTAAATCGTGCATATCTTAAATCATCTTTCTTGAGCACTCGGCTTGCAAATTTGTCGATTACCGATTTGCTTTTTCGATTTAGCCAAACTTAGGACCCGTATCGTGAACCGTAATCGTGTGCTGTAAACCGTAATCGTGAATCGTAATCGTGTTCGTAAACTGTAATCGTAATCGTGAACCGTGAATCGTACTATGAATCGTAAATCGTAATGTGAATCGTAATCGTGAATCGTAAACTGCATCTGTGAGCTGTAAACTTTAAACTGTACTATGAACCGTAACTATGAACTCGTAAATTGTATCGTGAATCGTAAATCGTAAATCGTATCGTGAATCGTAAACCGTAAACTGTATCGTGAGTCGTAAACTTTAAAGCTGTACTATGAACCGTAACTATGAACTCGTAAATTGTACTCGTGAACTGTAAATCGTAAACTGTATCGTGAATCATGAATCGTATATGTAAATTGTAAACTGTATCGTGAACTGTAATCGTGTTTGTAAATTGTAATTGTAATAATCGTGTCTGTAAGCCGTGAACTATGGTCGTGAAGCGGATCCAAATTATTTTTATTATTAAAACAATAAACTCCATAATAAAGATGAACACTTTGGAAAAAGGTACAAGCGATAACGTACCTCGAGTATGCCGAACACTTCAATTGTTGATTATTTCTGCTATAATAATTTGTCTATATATGTATACTATTTTACTTTATTTCTTTTTACTTATTAATTTAATTTATTCGAATTCGGAATAAATTATTCGAACGTATATATATACATTTCGCAGTACAAACGTAAATTTGTACGAATTACCTCTTATTATTTGCGATTATCAAATTTGTTCGCATCTTTCATTTCGAGTTTCAGTATTTTGCGCGGCTCAAAGCTCTTTAAACAATATTACGACGATAAAATGCAAAATTAATTACAATTAAGTTTCGGGGTGTTAAATATATATAATAAGAAAATTAAATATCAAAATAGTGAAATACACATCTATTAAGTTCTTCTCAATATAGTGTCCTATATTTGTCAACCTTGTCTGTCTTCTCATCGCTATACTCGTTATAAAACACCTAGATTGACAATGGAGATAAAGAGCACCATTCAAGACTAATCACTCAATTGAGTAGTAGTTTATTGCTTCTTGTAAAGGAAATTTTTTGATGGAAAAAAAAAACAATAGCATATGGTGTTGTGTAAGCCACTTATCCCATATCTCTAAATCTTTACCCTTTTGTAATAAAAAAATAAAGTTTTGAATAAACATATTTCATAAACATTCATATTCTTACTAATTGTTACATATATGGATAAACAAATAATAACTTGGACCAAAGTTCATTATCATAATAATAAAAGATGTTCAATATAATCAATATAATTTTTCCTACTAATTGTTAACTTAATAACCATTCATATTCTTATGACTGAATATATGCAATAAAATAAAAATAAATGAATGATTAAAGAAATTTTAAATAAATAAACTTATAATTATTATAATACTATATTATAATTATCATAATTTATTTAAGTTTGATACTGAAATTAATAGATATATTATATTATAGTTTTTTTTCAATAGTTAGACTAATTATATACAATAAATATTATTTTTATTAAGAATTTTTTAAAAAAAAATTTAACTTTACAATTGTTGGAATAATGGATTAATCCTTCAAAAAAATATAGGTAATAAAATATAATTTGATTATGGTTATAATTAAAATCTATAGGTAATAAACTGTATTTAATTTTTTAGCAAAATTAAGTGTGATTGATGATCATAGTCATTCAATAGTAATAAATGGACTTTATTTCACTTATAATTAAAATTTATAACTAATAAAGTGGTTGTTACAAAAGGCTTTGATAATATAAAAAAAAGGAAAATGATAAAACAAAAAAGAATCAATGGTGATATGCCAAATATATATATATATATATGAAGTAACAAACCATATTTAACTGCAGACCATAAAAGAAAAAATTTAGAAACTCCAATTGCTGTTTTATTTTTTAAGCCAAAAAATTTGAAAATTTTTTTGATCGCCAAAACATGGAAATGTTTAACAGAAATAAAACACAATATTTGATTTTGCAAAATATTTTCTTCTGCAATATGAAAATGAAAAATACTTTTTTATTCATGAAATAACTTTATTCTTTACCTATAAATTAGCAATAAAGGAAGTTAAAAGGAATCAAAAGGACAAAGGTTTGAAGAAATAATCAATTCTAATTTAGAGGTGAAGGAAATTTTTTTGAGGAAAATTCATTGACATTGTCAAACATGTCGCCGAAATGTTGAGCAGAACTTTTGAATTTGACTGACGTTAAGCTGAGTTCAAGATGACCAGTGGCTTAACATACATAATAGACCCTGGAAGGGCCCCCTCCGCCACGGTCTGCCCCGAAGGTAAAGCTGTACCCGAACCTTGAAGGGTGAATTCATTTTCAAAAATTGTAACTTTTCTCATTAAATTATACAGTAGCTGTTAACAAAATTAGGATAAGATTTTCATTTAGGTAGATCTTTTAAAATTAAATCCATTGTAATTTTTATGGCATGTTCAAAGTTGTCGATAAATTGTACAGAAATAATAATAAATAATAATAATAATAACAACAACAACAATAACAATAATAATAATAATAATAATAATAATAATAATAATAATAATAATCTATGTTATGTTATATATAAACGGAAGAGTAAAGTGTTGTATAAATTTTAATTTACTGTATCAATTATTTAACTTAAATTTTAAGGATAAAAGTGTCATTATATTATTGTTTTATACGAGTTACCTCTCTCTCTCTCTCCAATTACCCCTCTCTCCAACCCATTACCCCTCCCGGACTTACCCAAGCCCCCATTAAATGTTCTCTCTCTCCAATTATCTATCCTCACATATATGACATGTTTGGTTGGATTTAATCAAAGTGATAATGTAATTAAAGTGGTTGTGGTGATTAAATTAACATGTTTGGTTACAATTTTGTAACGCAATCAAAATTAAATTGTGATCACATTAACCTTTATCTATGCAATTACAATTATTTAGACATCTACCAAACAATCATGATTACATCCATCCCTGTGATCAAATTTTAATACATTTTTAATAGTTCTCTCTTCTCTGTATTCCAAAATTTTTTTCTTCATCCTCCTTGGCAAGCAAAAATTCATCAATTTGAGAAGGAACTTGATTTTCTTTCTTCTATTATCTTAATATATGATATGATCGGTTGGTTACTAAGAGAAAAATTCAATCTTCAATATTTTGGATTCAAAATTTAACTATTCAATTAAAAAGATAAAAAAATCTTAAATTAAAAATTTTTATATCAAATTTTTTTACTTGTTAACATTTATCTTTAATTCAATAAATATTTATCATCAATAAAATAACTTTAGTTGGTATTTTTTATCAATAAAAAAATTTAAAACTTACTTCTATGATAGAAGAGATTAAAAAAACTTAAATATAAATTTAGAGTTCAAAATTTTGTTATTCGAATAACATTTATCTTCATTACGATAAACATTTATCGCCATTAGAATAATTCAATTGATCTTTTTGTCACCAAAAAATTTAAAATTAGAAAATATGATAGAAAAGATTTTTAAAAATCTCAAATATGATTTCGAATTTTAAATGTTTTTATGTGGATAACATTTGTCTCTATTATGATATTTATTGCTATTAGAATACTATAGTTGATATTTGCCACAAAATAAATAAAACTTGATTATTTGATAGAAAATATTTAAAAAACTTCAAATCTAAATATATAACTCAAATTTTTATTTAGATAATATTTATCTCCAATATAATAATTTAATTACTATTTTTTGTCATTAAAATAATCCATTAAACTTTGTAATTATATTACATTTTTATATAAATAAACATGGTAATGTAATTATTGTCCAATTACATTGCATACCTATTCGGTCCAAATATTACGTTATTTATATCCTTATTTACTTAATTTTTGACTCATAAAATAATAGTATTTTAAAATTTTTACTTAATTTTATTTAATTTTTATAGGTTGCAAGATATAATTTCTAATCTCAATTTTAAAACAAAGTATGCATGTATTCAACAAAGGAAAGACAAAACCTCATATTAATATAATCATTGATTATAATTTATATTGCCTATCTCAAGCCACCAGTCACCAAAATTTTCCATAGTGGGCCCAACCACTTTTGCTCTTTCACGTGGCAATGGCATTCCTAATGAAATTTGGCAAAGAAAAGATGCAAATAGTTTGTTTCCCAAGCGACGTGCATAGCATCAGATAGTTTCAATTTAAGGAGGAGGCGGCCATAGCTTAACTTTTCGTCGTTTAGTTTAGTTATTTTTTTAGTTTCAATTTAATTAATTTCTTCTTCTAAATTTAGCTTCAATTTATATTTTATTTATTAATTTTGTTCCTAACAGTTTTCAGTTCAAAGTTCAAACAATCCGTTCTTTGTAATGTCTTCTCTTTTATCTCCCCTTCTTTTTAATTTGTTTTATTTAGTTTAAATTTTTTATTTTTATTATCTTTTGATGTTAGCAGTAATTATATTAATTATTTAATTTTATATTTAAGTTTAATTTTTTAGTTTATGTCATTGTTTAAGTCGCTTTTTATTAATTTAATTGTTAGATTAACTATGTTCTATGTTAATTAGTTGTTAGTTTGTGTCACTTTGATTTTGATTAGCGTCTTAATGGCTAATTGATATTGTTTGAGCCTTTCTTTATCTAATTTATGCTAGTATTTTGGGATTGTTTCTCTTACCCGACACATGTTCGATGAGATGCTTGAAAGGGTCTTTTCATCTTCATTTTTTAGACAGTTGGTCCATCACTAAAGTGTGGAGCCAATTTGGTAGTGTTGGTAGAGAGAATAGTTGGGATTTTGGCATGAAAATAGTTTTGGGTAGTGTTCGAGGTTACTATTTTTTATAGTTTAATTGGGCTAACCCTACGAAAGTAGGTGGTTAGAATAATTAGACTAACTCATGACACTTGAAAGTGTAGCTTAAGTAGGTTTTAATGATGCAACCGACCACTCCTAAATACTTGTATAAACTTGGGTAAGTTTAGGCTTGTCTTGATTAGTTAATTTATTAAATGGTAAAATCACAACCTGAGCATATTTTTATTACTTTCTACGTTAGTTTAATCATCATATATATCTCATCCGAACTTATTTGCCTAGACATAAAGTTTAAGATAACTTCGATATTTGAAATAAAACTCTCTGTGGATACAGTCTCGTGCTTGCTAGGTAGCTACAACTACACCGTGCACTTGTGGTTATAATTTAAGACTTAATTCTTTCCAACATTACCTAATTACATTCCATAGTTGATCACATTACATCCCTATTACATTACATCCAACCAAACGCCATGATAGAGTTTAGGAGTATTTTTGTTGTTTACTATTTTTTGATCAAATTTATTATCTATTTTTTATCTAGCATAATTATAAAGATACATGAAAAATTTGAAGTTTTATATAAACTAGCCTGGATAATAGGAAAATTAAAATAAATAAAGTCTAAATTTAAAATTTGGATCTTGGATAAATAAATAAATATTATTGGTAAAAATTACTCTTCTAACATATAAAGTTTGAATAATTTATTTCCTTTATATATCTACTATCTATCTATGTTATATATAAAGCCAAGACTTCTCTATGGTTGTATAACTTTTTCTTTTCCTATTTTTACCCTTCATATAACTTATATCTTAAGGATAAAATAGTCACAAATTGTTAGATCATATGACTTATTTGATATAAACTCTACATATGACTTATTTGATATAAACTCTACATTATTCAATGAATTGGATTATTTGATATATACAAAAAAATATCTCATAAAAAATTGTGTATTAACACATCTCATTTGTAATATTACTTTAGTTAATTATTTTTCGCTTTCTTATGTCTTATATTTTTTCTCTTTTTCTATAATATACAATATGTATTTTTCTTAAAATTAAAAGTTATTTAGTTGTAGTTAATTGTGTAATGTAATGAAAATTTTAGTCTTTATCTTTTCCCATTTAATTATAGAATTCGGACATTATACAAAATATTTATGGTTAACAATCCAATACGGATCATTTAGATTTATTAGATCAAATTATTTGACATACAAAAGAGAATAACTCAAATTTATATATATATATATATATATATATATATAAAAGTAAGTTATTTGCATTATCATTTTATTTATCTATTTTACACTCTTATATCCCTTATGTTTTTGTCATTCAATCATGAATAATAAAATAATTTTTATATTAAAATTATTTAGTTGGAGTTAATTATGATGTCCATTATATTTACTTATTACACACTTATATTTGATGGCTTCATATATGAATATGATGGAGAAAGACATATTTATAAATAATATGGTTTTATTAAGAGTATTTAGATAAAAAAATATTATAACAGTTAGGAAGTACAGTAATTTTACACAAATTCAATTCTCAAAACATAGTTGTCAAAAATATATTTTTTTTCTATAAGGGGAATATTAAAAGGTAAATTTTGATAAACTTAAATTAATCTTACATGCATGCGTGTAATTCCAAACTAGTAATAATAATAGAAAAACTCAATAAATAAACTTTGTCCACCCTACATCTTTCGTGCATCTTTTACTCATTCAATAAAATATGAAATACTAAAGACAATTCTAATTATTATGATTTTCTACCGAATTATAGTTGAATATCATGATTAAAAAAAAGAAATTAAAGTGCACAACTTTCTTATTGGATATCTAGAAAATTATATTAGTATCCACAAAAAGTAAATTAAAAGCACATTGTCTACTTTCTAAGTTTTATATTGGATCCTTTTTTTCAAGGATAAATTATTATTTTTATATTGGACACAAAGTAAATTAGATATTTCCTCTCAAATTCATCCTTTTTAATGAGCATTATATTTTCGGATTATTATAATTTTGTAGACTGTTTTTGTTAATATGTACTCAAGTATCGATAGATTCAAAAGTTAATTGATATTTTAAATTCTTGTGTTGCCATCAATTTACTTGTTGTGAGTTTGAGTTTTATCTAAGTTATCGTCTATTTTGGGTCTGAATATATTAGGATCATCAACATTATTGATTCAATATTTTTGTTATTATTTTTTACTTAAAGTGATGACATAAAATTGTATTATTTGAACATATAATTGTTCAAGTACTTATAAAATTGATTGACTGAAATATGTTAACGATATAAAATTATATTATTTGAAAAATTGTTACATATAGTTCTAAAATTAAACTTAGTACGAATATGATATTAAAATAATTCTTGAAACTTGACTATATATTGAAAATAAAATAAAAACTTCGACTGTATAATCAAAATATAATTTGGTCAATACTAATTGATTAGGACCTCTTTTATAATAATTTTTGTACAAGTGCGCAAGTCTATATATCACAAACCATTTCCAAATGATCTAAAGTTAACATATGTAGAAAATATAGTTTCTTAAGGTCCATTACATTATTCTTTTACTTACCTAAGATACGTGCTTCTCTATTATATCGATTTTTGACTTTTTGTTGTCAAGATATGACATTTTATCATTTGTGATGATGCACCCTTTTATTTATATTCAGTTAAAGTTGTCTTGGATCCATAATTTAAATTTTTGTTGAGTCCGTCTTCTCAAAAGTTTCATTTGATAAATCCTCACCACATCAGCAAAGAAAATGGAAGATGGTTAGGTCAATTAGACAAAGTCTACTATGACTAATGTATGAGTTTAACTATTTTTTTAAATTTTTAATAATACTTAAACTTTTATCTAATTCGAGTATAATGGATCATTATTTTCTCTATTTCTCCACTTATTTTCTAATTTTGTGTATTCTCCATATTTTATTATTTGCATTAATTTTAAAGAATCTTGACATATAGTCTAAATCAAACACAAGTTTAAGATTCAATTTATATCTTGCAATTACAAAAATAATATACATATATTGTATGTTTGACTTATCATTCGGACATATTCTCTGTACATGCTTAATGATACTCCATCTTTTTTTCTTTTTATTTTCTTGGTCCTTTTTTTTGTTCTTAATTTTTTATTTTAATTCTTCATTTAGAATAGGTTGCCATTAAATAGTAGACATATATAACCAACTCTGAGAAATATGCAACATGCATAAAGTATTCAATATTATAGAATATGGTTCTTTTGTTTGGTTTGGGGTGGAGGAAAGGTAATGAGAAAAATAATAAGCAAGTAAGATGAAAAAATAATGGAAATTATTTGTATTCCAAAATGTCAAAAGAACATGGAACCCATATTTGGTTTGAGTTTGTTCTCAACATTAACTCTTTAATATTTACTTATTTTTAAAATGGATAATATTTCACTTAGATTCTCATGGTCAAGGCCTATGTTTGAGAAAAAAATAGCGATTAATAAGTCGAGCTATTGAGGTAGCTGATTTTAGCTCGATCTTCCCTCTATAGTTACGATTAGAAGCTGGCAAATATGTTAGGTCGGGTTGGATTCGTGTTCGTGTCAAACTAAACGGGTTGAAAAAGTGCCGACCTGAACCTAATCCATTTATTAAACGGGTTGAAAATCCTAACTTGTACCCGTTTATTTTTTAAACGAATTTACTTGAAATTGACCCGTTTTTCCGTTTAATTTGAATAAATCCTAGTATTTAAATGAAAATTATATGCTGGAATAATGTAGACCATATAAACCAATTCAAATTTTGTTATTCATAGTTCGCTCATCCCAAAAGAATTGATGAAATTAAACATTTTCAACTTTAACTGTAATTTATTAAAAAAATATTGAGTTACAAGACAAAACCTCTATCATTAAATTGATTTTATAAATTATAAGTTTATGAGACGTATTAAAGCGTGTAAATTATAACATGATAGTGAAAGAACTATATAAAAAAAGACAAATATTTTCAGAGAGAGGTAATGCATGCACGTGCGGTGCAAGGAAATCTCCAAGAAATGCATGTACTCTCTTTCAATAAATATTTGTATAATCTGAAAAATGTCTCTTTGGATTTGGAGGAGTAAGTAAAGGTAATCATATAAATATAATAAACTTCACAGACTATGAAACGTCGACGAAAGTTCATTCACATTGCTAATCTACACGTAGAAGAAATGTTAGAATAGACTTTTTGATTGGTGCTAAGCTGAGCTTAAGGTGACCAATGGCCAGGGACGGGAGTACAATCCAGACCCGAACAACTCATCCAGTGGCGGATCTAGCAATATAAGGAAGGAGGTCGAAATAAATTAAATAATAGTGTGAGACCCGAAATTTTAGGTGCTTGCTCGGTAATGAGTTAAGCTACTAAAAGTTAAGTGAAAGATTCGAAATTATTAAATTAAGTGAATTAGAATTTTTCCGAGTCGGAATTAGAAGTCGAGAACCGAACCCGAGCATGGGCCAGCTTAGTTGGACTCATAGAAATTGAAGTTGGGTCCAAATTGTCAAGGTCCAAAGCAGAAAAATCAAAAGAAAAAGAAAGGAAAATGAGAAATGAAGAAGGATGGCTGGCATTTGAGGAGGAAGCTGGCAAGGAATTAAGTAAAGGGAGTATGGGGTCCAATTAGAATTAGGCAACAAAGCCATTATGTGTAATTAGGAAAAGAGGAGAGAGAGTGGGACTGAGACATTAGAAGGAATGAAGCAGAAGCGGGGAAAGAAAGGAGGAACGGGAAAATAGAAACGAGAGGAAGGCGAGGGGAGCGAGAGGAAAGCGAGAGAGGGAGAAGGCGCGAGAGGCCGGTGGCCGGTGGCCACCTGAACGGCAAGGCGCCGCTGCCGGTGGGCAAGGGAGAGCGAGAGCTCGGGAGGCCGAGCAAGGCTAAGGAAAAGGGGAAAGCGAGAGATCAAGAGACAGAGACCACGAAGGGGAAACGAACGCGAGGGCCAAGGAAGGCGGTCGGTGAGCACGGGAGCCGCGATTGACGGCCGGCGAGCGCGAGAAGGAGCCGGCGAGACCGGACAGAACCGAGGCCAGGGGTTTGAGAACCCGAAAATAACAGAGCGAGAGGGAGACAGCGAGAGTTTGAGCGAAGGTAGAAGAAGTGGGCGCCGGGAAGAAGAAGGAAGGGGGAATCGAGAGGAAGAAAGGGAAAGAGGAAACAGAAATTGAAACCCAATTCGAAACCTCCAACACTTGAAATTCTTAGAACCTCTAAGAATTCAAGGTGAGTAATCTGAATTCATCCTCTAAAATAAAATGAATCATGTGGATTGAACATGAATTCAAAGCATGAAATTGGAAAGCCTAGGTTTAATTGAAGAAGTTGAAGGCTTAAACTCACTAAATTAGCAACTCATGAATCAAAGAGCATGTTGTGATTATGTAATATCTAGTTCTGAATTTGTGATGTTTAAGTATTATTGAGCATGATTATTGAGAATTGGATGAGATTAGCTTGAGCGGAATTAGGGGAAAAATCAGAAAGTTAATTTCACGATTCATATGCAGATTTCTATGAATTAAGCATGCTGTCCGAATTTCTGTGAATTCATGAGTAGCCCAAATTTCCTGAAAATTTTACTGCAGCTTCGTGGCAATTTATGGAAATTTCCTGTAAAATTTGGTATGCATTGGATAAGTAGATTGGGAGATATGCAATTTTAAGTGAAAATGTGCTTTTTGGGCTAAATTAGAACTAAATGAATAACTGAATTAAGAACTGAATTTAAGAAGTTATGTGGCTAGATTAAAAGATATATCGATCAAGGAAAGTTATAGAACCATAAACCACTTATACGCGATAATACGCGATCATGAAAACGATGAGTTCATTGATGGAGATCCTAGTTGGCATGTTTATGTGATTATGCGTTTATCCTGAATTACATCGATTATAAATGATATAAGCATGCGTATGTGAAATGAATTGAGTGCGCTTGAGTTGGAACTTGCTTATGTGAATTGCTTGTTTTGAAGAAGTTACGCATGAACGTGTTGAGCATGAATTATATGAATTAAGTATATCTTATGTATAAGTAATAAGAAGATAAGAAACATAAAGAACTAAAGAAGGGAGAAAGGATTGTGTTATTGATCTAAGACCCCACGAATTAAAGAACCCTCTCGAAACTATGGCCATAGAAGTGTCTGTCAACCCGAACCCACGAATTGAATTGTTTCTAAGAATTATTGACGAGTATGCGTCCTTCGGGGAAGGGAGGCTGCCTCGAGGCCACGAATTGTTTTGCCTCGAGGCCACGAATTGTATGCCTCCGTGAACCGAGCCCACGAATTGTTTTGGCTCCAAGAACTGGGTCTTTAGAGCAGATCATAAATCTTCTTTCCATTCGAACTAAGAAGACTTAAAAGAACTATGATATGAAGAAGCGAATGATCATGCATGACGAATAAGAAAGAACCAATGATTTGTGAAGTGCATGATTGAACTCAAGAAAAAGAATGAGAAGAAGAACGAATCCCGATTTCATAAGAAAGTAATACGATAAGAAGCAAGATATGAATTACGTGATGAATGACTTACTTGATGAATGATTTACGTGATGAATGCTTTACATGATGAATGATTCTATGACTTACTTGCGTAGAAAGATGAATGAAGTTTGTTTGATTGAATTCATGAGTAGTTGATGTCATTATGTTTCTCGGCAAGTTGGTAAGTTTAGAATTTCGCATGTCTTAAGCATGTATGATCCGAATCGCATGTTATGAATGAATTCCGAACTTACGTGTGTTTGTTAATGAATTAATGTGCAAAGTGAAACCGGGGTTGGGTTTGGGTTATTTATTGGGCTAGTGGAGCTCATGACCTTACCAACATTTCAGTACGTAGTAGACTCGCATGAGTTGCCTTTGGCTTTCGAAATAGCGATCGGATAGGAGATGCCGATCTTACTGCATGTTTATTTGTCTTTTGTTTGTAAGGATGTTGTAAAGATCGGTTGTATTTGAACTTAAGTTTTGACCATGAATGTAAAAGCCCTATGTGAATACTCCGAGCGTATGGCTCGTTGAGTTGTGTTGTGTTACTCCGAGCGTGTGGCTCGTTGAGTTGTGTTGTGTTTCTCCGAGCGTGTGGCTCGTTGAGTTTAAGATTATGTTTCGTGCGGGGTCAAGGCTTTAAGCCTATGGGATTAGCCATATTACAAAGGAAACTCTACCGAAATTTCAGAAAAACCTTTGTGAACCCGGAACCGCGCTTCGCCAATCTAAGAAAGGGTTATTAACCCCAAGTTGAGACCTTAAGCAGCCTTAGGGGTTCCTCTCGGGAACCCCGGCATGTAATACTCCTAGGGTGGGTCTAGGGGTGTTACAAATAGTGTACACAATATAAAAGTTAACATCTATTTTTAAAATTAATATTACATAACGATAACAATACACCTAATACAATTGTTTTTGACGAGTCCTCATATTTTGAAACTCGCTCCATGATATCATCATTATATATACTTTCAAATAAATCATCCTCAAAGTAAGTAATAACAGTATCATTCAAAAACTCATTTGATATCCGATTGCGTAAGTTGGTCTTAATATACTTTATCGAAGAAAAACTCTTAAGCTTATAGGGGATTGTCATTTACATCACAAGTTGTAGGGGAAGGATTTGTATTTGCATCGCCTTTTTCATTCAATGGTAAATTTTCAGATTTAGAACTTGAAAGAATGAAGGGTTCACGTAACTATCTTTTTAAATATTCAAACATTTTGACCTATAATACGAATTTATCAACAAAAATCAAACCTATACCATGAAATTTGTCTAAACAATGAATGAAGTGAAATTGAAAAATCAATGAAATTCACATAAATTAAGAATAAAATCAAATAAATTAAACCTAATATTGCACAAATTAAATTTTAAATTGATATAGAATGAAAAATTTTAGAAGTTAGAATTTACAAATCTTGAGAGAAAGAGAGAGTTTAGTGTGGGAGAGGAGTGACGGGGACCGGACCGAGAAGTGCCGGGGCGGCTTGTTTGGGGCCGGCGTTGGTGACAAATAGTCGTGCCGTCGTGGTGTGGTGGCTCCTGGGTGAGAGAGAGTGCGGGAGAGGGCCGCTGTGTAGAGTACAACCGCGAGAGGGGTAGGTCGGGCCGGACCTTGGCATGGGCTGCAGTGGGCAGCGCCGCGACGACTATTTTTGTGGGCGGCGGCCACCGGCTGTGGGGGCGAGTAGAGGCAGAGAGCATCGAGCAATCGAGTGGTGGGGAAGAAAAAATAACCAAGGGAAATAAAACTAAAAGGAAGGGATTGGATTTTGAAAAAAAGAAGTTGTCGGTAGAAGGATTTGAACATTGAACCTCTTGTTTACATACTTACGCAACCTTACCAACTCATCTACTTGCTTTTGCTAAATATTTGCCTTTATATAAAAATTTATTTTTTTGGAAGGGGGTCGATTGACCCCACTGACCCTCCCTCGGTTTCGCTAGTGAACCCGCCCTAATTTTTGTGGGTATGGGTATAAAAAAATTGTTATTTTCGGGTATGGAGTGGATACGAGGTTAAAGGGTTTGGATATGGGGCGGGTATGGGTATAGGGTTCACCGGCCCCGAACCCAAATCCATACCCAAATGCTTTCTTTTTAAATAAAATTTTTGGGTAGTGGGTGAGTAATGGACCAATTAAATATGGTTAATTATTTTATTTGTGTTATCGATGTATAATTACTAATTTATGATGGAGGTAAGAGATTTTTGTACCTATTCATCACTAATTATAAGTTACGGTAGTAGAAAACCCAATGGATATTATTCTTTAATATTTATACATACCCGAATAATACCCGCTACACCGAAATACCTGATGGGTATGGGTATGGGGATAAATTTTAAAAACCTGATGGATATGGGTATGGGGATGATTTTCGAAAATGGGTATGCGTGCGGGTATAGCCATATCCGCCTCACGACCATCCCTAATAGTAGCAAAGGTCACTCCATTGTCAAATAATTTAATAAAAGTTATTCATAAATAAATTTTAATTCGGAATTGTTTGAACAATGTATATATTTTTAAAAGGTCACCGATACAACTAAATCGATAACCTTTTCACAAAGGTTTTACCTAAGTTGTCCTCCATAAAAATTGAGAGAAATGAACTAGAAGAATATACAACTACGTTAAAGAAGAATAAATAAATAGGTCGAACTTGACCGTCCAATTTACAGCCTGATTTTATTCGGAGAACGTATGTTGGATAAAAACTTGACAACAATTTGTAAGGCAACATTGTTTATGTTGAATAAGAGTATAGACCTCGCAATGAACTTGTATCTCGCCTTTTATTAATTTGATGATAATTTGGTTATTTCATTGAAGGACAATTAAATAAAAATCTGCTTGTACTATTTCCACTGCATATAATCCACACACAATGAAGGAAAGCAAGCAGGTAAAGAAAAATTTATTTAATTTATAATTTAAGAAATATTTTATTAAATTATGTGGAAATGTCACCTCAGAGGTGGTAATAAAGTAATAAAACATGCTAAGCTTAGTAGACTAATTTAATTATAGAGGAAAAGTTGTTGACATGTATATGAAATGTTAAAAGAGTAAATTTTTCATCAACTCATGACGTCGAGGTGACTTTTCCCGGTTCATAACATTGGATATCTCTCTCGCAAATTCACTCGGCCCACAAACCGCCCTTGTCAGAGTCCAGGTCCCATCGGACAAACATGTCCTCCTATCAGATTCCTGTTTAGGAATTCTAAAAATTCTAATTTCTAATTTCTAATTTATTCAACTCCAGTAGGACCCACCAAGATACAATGTATGTCAGCTATGGTTAACCATAATGATATTTCAATTAAAATATTTTGGGAGATTGGTATGCCTCAGACAGGCCATGGCCTTTTCTTAGAGCCATGTATAGCACCTAAATCCAAAGATTGATTTGAATTCTGCAATTGATGACAATATGAGCTGGTGATATTTACTGGCATTCTCTGCAAGGGCATGTTCAGAGTCCTCTGCACCCCATCTTGTGTCTCACTGCTGGAAAAAGTCATTTCAGTTGGGAGTAGGCCACTTCCAAAATCTGCACTCGGAGTGGTAGAAAAACTCCCCAGCGGTAAATCTGCAGCTAGAGCATTTGAAAAATTCCCAAGCTGTTGTGACCCGGATGATACCCTCATAGTTTGTGGAGCTTGGTAATGGCCAGACCATAGACGTACTTCAGCTGTATGACCTGGTAAGTTCGACTGAAGCAATCCTACTTCACCTGTATGCCACAGTCCAGATTGACGTTTTAAATGTAGTAGTAGCTAATCATAGGAAATAGATTTTACAGTGTGCAATCATCCTATATGTCAAATATCCTTTCCACACTTTGTTATTTCAATAAAAAGTGTTCAAGTTTTCTGTACCTTGACATGTTTGGTGCAAGGGAATGCTGTGAATTCCTTGACCTCCCAACTCTGTGCTAATGGCGGGATTCATTGGAGGAGTCGTTGTGAGAGTTGTTGCCATAGATTCTGGCATTGCATTTGGATGGTGGGTCTTTGGGTGTGGAGTAGCATATGTAGATCCAAACTCATCTCGTTTTGGATAATTGTTTGGGGCAACACATTGCAGTCGGTTTTCATATTCATTGTGCCTTGTTTGATGAACTGGTTCCTGTGAGAGAAACGGAGAATATATATAAAATCAGTCTAAATTTCGTTACTGCATATACAATCCTATGGGACAAGTGACTAAAATAAGATTTCATTCGGACACATAGCATCAACGACAAGACCACAATTTGTTTATATATATATATATATATATATATATGTGCATGTATATTTACATACCTCGTTGGAATTGTCCATGACTGTATAATGCGTAACCATTTGCCTCTTAGATGATACTACCTCATCTGATGTGATAAGTCATGAAATAATAAGAAAAAAGGTCACGCATGTTAGTCAATCTATCATAGGAAATAGAATCTCAAGTCTGTGATCCTCATATTTCAAATATCCTTTTCGCTCCTTTTAATTCCAACTTGAGCATTCAAGTTTTTCTTTACCTTGATGTGTTTGGTGTGAGGGAATGCTGTCAATTCCTTGACCTCCCGACTCCATGCTAATGGAAGGATTCATACTAGGAGTCGTTAGTGGAGACTTTACCATATATTCTAGCATTGCATTTTGATGCTGGGTCATTGGGTGTGTAGTAGCAGATGACGATCCAAATTCATCTCGCCTGGGAATATTGTTTGAGGTATTATGTACTTCCTGTTCCTCATATGCTTTGCACCTTATTTGATTAACTAGTTCCTGTGAGAGAAATGGAAAATATGCACCAGTACAAATTTGATTGTTACGTATATAATCCCATAGGACAAGCGACAGAAATAAGATTTCATTCTAATACATACCATATCTACGACAGGACTACGATTGTGTGTTTATATATATGTACATACCTTCTCAGAATGCTCCAAGGCTGTATAGTGCTTATAGATTTGCTCCTTAAATCTAACTGCTATGATATCAAATACACAATTTAACTCAAGTTCAACCCCTGAGTCAGGGTCGCAGTATTTATAAACCTCTGGAAGTAATGGATAAGATTTAGCATCCTTGACAAGCTCTGACCACCTATTATCAGGAAGGCGAAGAATCTGCAGTACAGGAGGAATTCACAGGATTACTACCGGGAAGGCAAACCCATTACACATAACACCCGTTTTACCATTTGACCAAGATGAAATACAATTTAGCATAAATAGCATTAGAGTTTAATCACAAAGTTAAACTAGAGGATAAGCATAAAGGGATAGGCTCCTTACGTCTTCCAACGCCTTTCCATCAACGTTGTATCGTTGCAGGAAATCCTGCACCGTGTGGATCCCCTTGTCTGCCAACTTTTGGGCATATTTCTGACCTACATTTTTTAGATGATTTGTACTATGTTTCAGGTCCAGATGATTGTGCCCCTTGCTCACTAAACCCGAAAAGAAAAATGCTGTGTTAGCTAAACACAAGGAAAGTGAAAGTAAAACTGCAAAAATGTGTGCTTTCATTTGGCAAGCCTACCAAAGAATTGAAGTTACTGAACATAGGGCTCAAGAGGGAATACTTACATTGTCCACGACGTTCTTTTACTATAAAGCTATTGCTTACAGCTGGCTTTATCGGTTTTCCGGGAAAGCCTTTGACAACTCGGGCCCCTAATCGGAACCTTCCATTTCTCATGGATTTAGAGTTGTCTGTAAAAGCAATATCTTGAAGCTCAGCAATCCCATTTTCCATTGGAATTTCGTCTACACCCCTCAACAACTCTCCTTTCTTCTTCCTCGGTGGCACAACATTTTTATCGAAGTCCTCGGTCGACCAATCTTCTGTGTCCTCAACATTAAAATCCCCATCAAGAACAAAGATCTTAATCTTTGCAGCACCATCTTCTACCCTCAACCCAGAACTGTCCAGCAACTCCACCATAAGTGCAGTGCCATTGGACGCTTTTATTTTGTCCAAGGTTATGAGTTCTTCAAACAAAGTGCCCATGAAATTCAATTTGAAGTTGTTCAATGCAGATGACCCGGACTCATGAACCAATGATCTGTAACAACCACCAAACTAAAGGGTAAATAGGCGAGGCCAAGTTCAAATGCTAGCTAACCCAGACCATGAATGTATCTATAAATATATATATATATATATATATATATATACAAGGCTACAAAAAGAATTTCAACGTAATAGTGTAAAACCAAACAATCAAAACCAACACAAAAACAATAGGGCCACTCGAGCATGAGTTATCAAGCGCGCCCCCCTCTTCCCCGCAACA
Source organism: Talinum fruticosum (assembly GCA_021018815.1). Classification (NCBI taxonomy): domain Eukaryota; kingdom Viridiplantae; phylum Streptophyta; class Magnoliopsida; order Caryophyllales; family Talinaceae; genus Talinum; species Talinum fruticosum. The sequence goes on along the minus strand of JAITYX010000002.1, from coordinate 5,826,111 downwards.
AGAGTTCTACTGCCGATGTCATCTTGAGATCAAGGGCGCCTCGATCCCTGCCCGCCCTTTCCCTCCCCACCACCAAAGATTACTACTACCGGTGTCATCTTGAGATCAAGGGCGCAAAAAGATGCAATAGACTTGATGGAAAGTGATCTTAATTACCTTGAGGGTAAATTATTATGAACCGAGTTGTCCACTACTTTGTGAATCTGTCACCATGAAAAACAAAGAATGAAGATGAACGCAGCAAATTCGAGGGAAAAAAGAAGAAACCAAACTAAGACTCGAGTTTGTTGTGTACCTTTTCTTCACAGTCAAGCCGTTGTTTTATATCATGTACAGAACAGGCAAGCTCTTGAACAATCTTCAACAATTCTGTGATCTAATAGAAGCCAAAATGTTAAACATGATTGCCTTAAAACAAGTCATTCAAAACCCAGCTCAAATCAGGAGAATTGGTATGATATAGGAGAGAGATTGGATGAACATACCTTCCCTAGCAATGAATGCTTCAATTCTTCAGATCTTTGGCAGCAGAGACATGACTCAAGGTGTGAAATTGCTTTCTTCCCTGATTCAACAAATAATGAACGGACAAGACAAACCAACTTTTAGCTAGGTTGAATATTTAAGCCTATCCTTCACATAAATAAAGCATTTAATCACCAAAAAGAAGAAAACAAAAGGTCGACAAAATGGCCTAGTACCTCTGCAAGTGCTTGGGTTGTTGCTGTCTTTGCTGTAACTTCCCTGTCAAATCAAATAAAATTCCAAACACCAGTAAAATCATGTGGAAAACAGCGTACAACAACACAAAGCGATGTCCAAAAACTAAAACTAAAACGAAAAATACAATAATAATCCATCATATAATATTACGTGTATATCAATAGCTCATGAGAAAATATTCAGCATTAATTTACATAAAAGATGCATATTTAAATCCCACTAAAATATTATTAGGAGCTTTTATCTTCCATCTACACATCTGTTTCTCTCATACTTTCCTCCACGATATAATATAACGCATACGATATAGACCTTCAAATGAACTACATATGTAATCTATCCGCGAAATATAAATGCAACATAAAGAAAAGATCTGCAAAGGAAAAACAATAGAGAGGATGAGAGATCTAACCATTAGAAGAAAATCCAAACGACCACAATTCCCTTGCTCCAAATTTCTTACTCTGGCAGTGTTAGTGAATTGGGAGTGTGAGATTAATCAATATATAAAGAGAGGTGCAACTTGGCTCAAAAAAAAAAAAAAAAGAAAAAAGGGGTTTAAGTAACCATGGAGCAACTTATCTGGAATTTTCCCTTGTCCACTTCTATTTTCTACCCTAAACCATTGTGGTCAAGTTTTAAGGCTCTAAAACAGCACAATAAATCTATTTTATTTTTCCTTTTTTTAAAGAAAAGAATCTCTTTGTTCAGTACCAAAACGTGTGCGCCCCACTGGCTGAAGAAATTTCGTCTTTAATTAAAAGGAAAACCAATATTCGTGTATTAAAGAACATGAAAAAAATCCCTTTGGTCAAGGAAATTTTGTGTCAATGACGAATACAATTACAAGAAACGTTGAGGAAAATTCATTAACATTGTCAAACATGTAGCGGAAATGTTGATGAAAACTTTTGAATTTTGATTGACGTTAAGCTGAGTTCAAGGTGACCGTAGTGGCTTAACATAATAGACCCGGGATTGAATAGATGTGTTTGGTACTTTAGCGGTTTAGTTAGCTGATTATTGTAAATTGACATAAAAGAATATAGATAATTTGCCAAATATAAATTAATAAAGGGATGTTTTTGTCAAAAAAAAAAATTAAAATGCTACTTTTAACTCGTGAATGCTAATATTTTTAACTTTTTAAAAACACTACTTGAAACACTAAAAGTTACTGCAAACGCTAGTTAAAACACTACCTTACCGAACACTAATATATTTAATTGGTTAGTTTTTTTTACCACTACTCCAAATATTAGTGTCGAATAGGGCCTTAATCGAGTCAAACTCAAACTTGTCAAATGGCTCAAATTCAGCTCCTCTCAATACACCGTCACTCAAAATTATTGTAATTTATGCAGCATTTTCTTTTAGACCTCTATCAGTTATAATAATCGAACAACTATTTATATAGAAAGGTGTAGAACTATATTTCATTACATATTTTTATAGTTTTTTTCATCTTTTGTTTTAGTATGTAGGGTGGTACGTAAGTGGCAGTAAAGCATCATCAAACATATTGTAGGATATTCTTTCCTATTTTAATATTGCAAAATAAGTCAGGTAAAGTCAATATGTTGAAGGGTGAATCCATTTTTAAAAATTATAACTTTTCTCGTTAAATTATACAGCAGTTATTAACAAAATTAGGATAAGATTTCATTTAGGTAGATTTTTTAAAATCTAATCCATTCTAATTTAGAATTGACATGAAAATTATATGCTGGAACAATATAGACGATATAGACCAATTTAAACTTTATAATTTATAATCTCCTCATCCCCAAAAGAATGTTCACGTTTGATTGACGATGTTCGCCTGTAATTGATTACAAAATATATTGAGTTACAGAATAAAACATTTATCATTAGATTTGTTTTATAAATTATTTTCATTAGAGTATAAGTTTATGAGACGTACTAAATTGTGTAAATAAAAATTAATAGTGAAATTATTGTGTCAAAAACTGTAAAAAATAACACATGTGCAAGGGAAGCAACAGGTATTAGGAAATGTCCCATAAAAGTACGCAGTCTCTTTCAGCAAATATTTGTATATTGGAAAAGTGACTCTTTCGATGTGGAGGAGACAAAGGTAATAATAGCACAATAAACTTCATAGACTGTGAAACGTTAAGGAAATTTCATTGACATTGCTAATCTGCATGTGGCGGAAATGTTGAAAAGACTTCTGATTGGTATTAAGCTAAGATCAAGGCGAGGCGACCAATGGCTCGTAACATAATAGACGTGGGGATCCTCATAAGCATATGCTCTTAAAATTCATGTTAGTAAAATATATTATAAGAAATCGCCCCAAACATAATCTCAAATTGTTAGTTCAAATTCAAGTCAAGCACAACAATCTTAAAATTATGAGCCCAACCCCGCAAGCTTGTATTTAACCTAGCCAAAGTCAAGCTTAACAGGTTTGAGTTTAGCTCCACTCAATTTTACATCTTTATCCGGCCTATCAAATTAAGAAAAATTACAATAGCTCGGTCGGAAGTATTGTCATAAAATTTGTGAAAATAGGAATTTATATTGATACTTTTATACTTTTCTTATCACAAGATTTTTCTTTTAGGTTATTCCTGAATAGAGACTTAGTAAAATAACCCGATTTACCCTTGTTAAAATATATATTTGGAAGAAAAGTAAGTTCAGAAATTTAATATATATATATATATATATATATATATATATATATATATATATATATATATATAATATTTAATGAAAATTAGATTTAGATGACAAGTAAGAACTTTTAATCGCCAACCTCTATTTATAATCCAATCGCTGATATTAAAGCATATCTTCCACTACACAAATTCATCCCCTAGTCATGCCCTAAGCATCGCCCACACTCGGCTGCCATATTCATCGCTGGAGCCTTTGCACTGCCACCATCAGGCTCGTCACGGATGCTAATGCTGCCCCAAACCGCCATGATTTCCGGTAAAATAAAGCTTTTCCGGGATGGGTTCATCTTCTCTTCTAACCACCCACCACCTGCACTGCACCATCCCACAATTTCGACAAGAACCTTGGTGGTCATCGGTGAACCCCGACGAGAGCCATAAGCATACACTAATTTCAATTCATTTTTTCGGCAAACATAATCGAATCCGGCACCCCGAATTGTGATGCTTACCGATGAAATCGAGCTTTTCAGTACTAGGTTGATGTTGCCCCTAATTTTCTTGTTTTTTTCTTAAGGTTTTTCATTTTTTCGGCTGCCTTGCCGCAGGAAAATTCACTTGGTTGGTGGTTAATTGAGCGAAGGTCATTGAGTGGTCTAGCAACGATTTCAATTGAAAACTAAACATGATTTGGTGATGACTATGTTGGCCACCACTAACTTGCCGACGAATTCTTAACACCGATGGTGGTTCCTCATCTGCAGATGGTGGCGCCACCAGGTCGTGGTGGTCGGCGATGGTCTTACCTAGATCTATCCCGTGAATTGTAGGGGAAGTGGGGCGGATGGTTGTGAGATGATGTGGCGAAATAGAGTTTATTGAATTAAAAATTGAAAGCTTAGATTAAAAGTTCCTAATTCTTAATATAAGTAGGAGTTCCTAGGATATATATATATATATTTTGAGCGTATCTACTGAGAACTCATAGTTACAATGAGAATTGAGAACTATTAATCATGACCCTTAAAATATAATATGAAGGATGAAATTATGCCACTTCATCTAATAATTTTGCTTCCCACTTTTCTTCTCCAAACCCTAACTCCCCCACAGCAACCAATAGCTTCATGCCGGTGACCCACTTCCTATTTCTGGCGACCCATTGCCCGTTTTCGGTGACCCACTGCTTGTTTCCGGCATACTTCCCAAAAATCATGCTTCCCTCTAGTTGGGTTCTTCCTACCCTTCTTTTACTTGCTTTTCCTACCCAAAAAGCACCCGACGGCAAACGGCGACAAGCGAGCAATGGGTTGTCGGAAATGGGCAATGGTGTGGTGCCATTCCCATTGCTCGTTTCTGGCAAACAAGTGGCAAACGTTGGGCTGTAGTTCTCTTTTCGGCGGCGAGGGGCATGGTGGCGGACGTTCACCGGAAACCCTAGTGGTCGGCGATGTGGTGGTTCCGGAATGCCCAGTTCGTGAGTTTGATGGGAAATGGAGGAGAAAGAGGGAGGTTGGAGGGCAAATTTGGGAGTTAAAATTTTGCTCGACGAGGCACAATCCTATGTCTTGATTGAAAAATTAATGAATCGGATTTAAAGTTCTTAATTCTTAATTTAAATATTAATTCTCATTAAATATATTCCCTATATATCTCAAAGAATAGTATGCAGGCAATGGTCACTCCCAATAATATAAGTGGCTATCAAAAGATTTAACAAAAGTTATATATAAAATAAATTTCAACTCATAATTTTTTGAACAATATATACGTAACGTACATGAGGAAGGAAAGCAAGCAGGTTAAGAAAAGTTTATTTAATTTATAAATTTTAGAAAAGTTTTATTAAATTATGTGAAAATGTTTCTTGTGATTTGGAGGAGGTACTAATAAGTAGTAACGTGATAAGCTTAGTAGACTAATTGTAGAGGAAAAGTTGTTGACATGTATATGAAATGTTTGAGTAAATTTTTCATCAACTCATGATGTCGCGGTCACCTTTCCCGACTCTCTCTCTCTCTCTCTCTCTCTCTCTCCTCGCAAATTCACTCGCCCTTGTCAAAGTCCAAGTCCCATCGGACAAACATGTCCTCCTATCAGATTCCTGTGTAGGGAGGGATTCTAAAAATTCTAATTTCTAATTCAACTCCAGTAGGACCCACCAAGATACATAGAAACATTGCAATGCTCAATATATTTTTTTTATTCCGATACTCTAATGCTTAAACCCACTTTACATACTTAAAACAAACTACGTAACTCTTTCATTATTATTATAGAATTTTTGAATTAAAATAAATTATATTTTAGGAATATTGGATATTTATATATTAAAATATAAAGAGTAAAGAGATACTTAAAGTTCGAGGAGAGTCATAGACCCGCGTAAATCTATAACACACCACCTTACAAATTAGGAAATTGTGACCACTAAATTTAATCCTGGAACTTGGGGATGACAAGTGAGGACTTGCCCTCAAACCAACTGCACTTTGGCTGTCAAATTTATTTACTTGAATGCTGGGGAAGTACCTATTCACAGAAAAAGGGGAAAAAGAAAGGCCACCTTCAACTATGCTTTGCATTTTAACTTCTGTGTTCCACCAATCTAAATTCCGACCTTTAATTTGGCCTACCTTGCACAATCTTCTTTACTTTTACTTTTTAAGTAATTAGTTTACTGTTATGGATGTTTGCATCAAAATAAAAATACACCCGCTGGATTAACTTAATAGTAAAAAATTTAGGATTATTATGGTTTTGACATCTTCAAAACCTGAGTCTGAACTACATTCATGTGTATTTTCTTCAAAATCATGTGCAAAACAGCTATAACAACACAAAATGATCTCAAAAAAACAAAAAACAAGAACAAAAATACAATAATAACTCATCATATATTATTATGTGTATATCAAGTGATGGGTTTAAATCCCACTAAAAATTATATACCCCATAGATATGGAGCTTCAAACGGACTATTTTATATTACCATCACCCAAATATTTGTAATCTATCCCCGAGAAATATAAATGCAATATTAAGAAAAATTCTACAAAGGAAATAGAAAGGATGAGAGATCCAATCATTAGAAGAAAAATCCAAATGACCACAATTTCCTTGCCCCGAATTTCTTACTCGGGCAGTGGTAGTGAATTGGGACTTATGAGAGTGAGCCATATATATATCATATGAGAACCTCCCTAAAAATGAGAACTAGCCTTATTTTGAGAACTTTTAATCTCAAGCGTCCAAATTAAATTCAACGGTCCTGATTTGGAGAAGCATTAAAAGCATTAAAGTGACTCAATCATTCAGGCAAAAACAAAAAAAAAAATTCATTTGTTCTCCCTCTAATCCCGCTCTCCTTCTCTCGCCATCTCTGTACCCTCTCTCCCTTACGAATTCACCGGCCACCACAAGCACCGAACCCAATCGCCGACCACCGTAGCGCGCTGCCTCTCCATCCGTCCGAATTCGCTCGCTGCCCTGTCTCTCTCCATCCGTAAGCTACGATGTCATTGGATCCGACACCTTCTATTGTCTCCGATGACGGTTGCATTTCCGACGAAGCTTTTAACATCCTAGGGTCGAACACATTACCGGGGCTAAGCATTCCTTCACCTTCGTTAGTTATGGCTGATAAGGTTTGGATGTTCTTCTCTTGAAAAATTAGATTCGATTTTGGGTTTTTAATATTGCAGTGAAAGTTTTGATTTAGTTGGAATTTAGGAATGTTCTCTTCAAAATTTGTATGCTTTTAATTGTTCTGCTGTATTTGAAGTCCTTTTTGATACCGCGACTTTGGGCGTAAATTATGATATTTGTCTGTATCTCATAAATTTTCAGAAATTTCATGATATATAGTGATTCTCTCGAGCAATTATTTATCCGGTTTATAACAGCCTTCATGGTGCTTTTTTATTGAATCCTCATATCTAGTGCGAGTAGTGGTTTTATGAGTTTTAAGATAAAGAAGTACCCATATTTGGGCACAATCTACTCCAATTAGTTGAGTTTTAAGATAAAGAGTTATCTATATTTGGGCACAACTATATACTGCAATGGCCTATGAGGCTATGATTATTTGGATAGATGATACCGCAATGGCCTATGAGGACCTAATGATCATGTTATTGAATTCTCCTATTAATTGTTTCAAATATGGTTGAGTGGAAGTAGAATAAATCTGAATTTTTCATTAATATTTTGCTTTTACAATATATGTAGGAATTGATAGATACTATTAATGAGGAGGTGGATCAATATAACAAATCTGAAAATTTCAAGAGCCCGACAAGAGTATTGAAAGAGTGGGTGCCGACATGTGAGGAAACATTGATTCCGAAAGAAGGTATGATATTCGACAACTTGGAACATTGTGAGAAGTTTTACAAAACTTATGCTCATAAAGTTGGATTTAGTGTTCGTAAGTCATCTTGTAAAAAGAAATAAGGAATTGAACTATTCAAGTACTTTGTTTGTTCAAAACAAGGTTTTATAGAAAGTTCCACAAGTGCTAAAACCAAAGGGAAAGAGAAGGTTCGCAAGAGAAAGTTGACAAGGGAGGGATGTAATGCTATGGTTGGGTTTAAAAGGATCGAAGATGGTAAATATGTTTTGTACAGATTTTATGAAGGTCATACGCATTTGCTTGCCACTCCTAGAAAACGTAACATGTTAATGTCAAACTCTAGGGTGAAAAGTGTGCATAGGACCTTGTTTAAATCATTTACCCGTGCTAATATTGGTCCTAGTAAAGCCCACCGTCTCATGAAAGAACAAACAGGTGGTTTTGAACATATTGGATGCTTAAAAGAAGCAATTAAAAATTTTCGAGAGAAACTTAAAAGCTTATTTAAAGGATTCCGATGCTCACATGTTTGTTGAAAACCTCAAAAGGAAAAAGGAGCTTAATCAATCATTCTATTTTGCATATGAGTTGGATGATGATCAACGGTTGAAGCATGTGTTTTGGGCCAATGGGATATCTAGGAGAAATTATGCATTATATGAAGATGTTGTTTCATTTGACACAACATTTGACACAAACAGATACAAGATGATATTTGCTCCTTTCACTGGTCTTGATAACCATAGGCTTTGTGTGACATTTGGGGTCGCATTCTTAGGGGATGAAAAAGCCGAGTCATTCAAATGGTTATTTGAAAAGTTCTTAGATGTAATGTGTAATCACAAACCAGTGTGTATTATAACCGATCAAGATCCCGCAATGAAACTAGCAATACAACAGGTTTTTGATACATCTACTCATAGGTTTTGCATATGGCATATCATGAGGAAGCTTTCGAAAAGTTTGGATGCATATTGAATAGTAATGATGATTTCAATACTCGGTTTAAGTCATGTGTTTACAATTCGAAACACCAGTTGAATTTGAAACGACTTGGCAATCTATAATTATGGATTTTGGGTTAGGAAATAATGAATGGTTGTCTCAAATGTTTCGAATTCTTGAAATGTGGATTCCGGCTTATTTTTGGGATTTGTTTTTAGGAGTAGTGTTGAGGACAACTTTTAGATCTGAAAGTGAAAATAATTTTTTAGCAACTTTACAAATCCACATCTAAGTTTGGTGGAGTTTTGGATGCGTTGGGAAAGTGCTATTGATTTGCAAAGACATCGTCAGTCAAAAGCGGATGATGATACATGTAATTCGTTACCTGAATTGAGGACAAATAGGGATTTGGAGAGTCATGCAGCTAAAATCTATACTTACTCAAATTTTTATAGATTTCAAGATGAGTTATGGGTAGCTTGCATGGATTGCGAGATTGAGGATAGAAAGGAGATTGAGGAAGGTTTCTTGATAATTGCTTCGAGATAGTAGCAAAAAAGGTAGCAAGAATAGAGAAATTATTTATAACCCGGTAAATCATGTGGGACATTGTTCATGTAAAATGTTTGAATGTGAAGATATTCCTTGTCGTCATATATTATGTATTTTCAAGGCAAAAGTGCATGAGCTTCCCACTTACTACATCTTGAACAGATAGACAAAGATGGCAAGAACCAAACCTATTTTTGATGTAGATGGTAATGTTTTGGAGGGTTGTTCTCAAATGAATGTTGAAGATAAGTTAATTTCTGACATTTGGATGGAGTCAATGAGTTGTGTGGAAGTTGCGGTAGGAACCCCGAATTGCTTACTTTGACTTTGAAGGGAATTTCAAATGTCACTAAACAATTGAAGGAGTTAAAAGGTAGCGAAAGCGAAAGTAAGACTCAGGAGTTAGAGTCTTTTATTGGCTCAAGTGCTCCACTCGCAAGTTGAGATTCTTCCTCCGAAGCAATCAAACACTAAGGGTGGTGGTAAGCGAATCAAAGGTGGAAAAGAACAAGCATTAGAGGCGCAAAAGAGAAAGAGACTTTGCAAAACTTGTGGATAACAAGCAAATCACGATAGCCGAAATTGTCCTTTAAAAGGGTCGTCTTAGCTTATGAGGTATTTTTTTATTTATTGTATCGTATACTTATAACTTATTTCAACTGAAATTACTAACTGAATACTTTTATTTATTTGCTTGAAGTTGCAGCACCTAGTTTGGAAAGACACATGTTTGTGAACTAGCGAAGCATTTTGGGAGCAACGTGAGCGTTTTGGGAGCAACGTGATCATGGCAACAACTACTTGTTAGATGTAGGGATTGCAAGCTCTTATAGTCTTATGGAAGCAAATGCACCATATGTGAAGTTGGAGAAGTGTTCTAAGAATGTACTTCATTTTACTTTGTATTATGCAAGTAAATGCACCATATGTGAAGTTGGAGAAGTGTTCTAAGAATGTACTTCATTTTTACTTTATATTATGCAAGCAAATGCACCATATGGGTTTTGTTTTGTGTTGGAGAAGTGTTCTAAGAGACATGTATAATGACTGTGCTTATATAAATAGGTATTGTTTTGGGAGCAACGTGATTATGCTTCTCATTATTCCAAGTAATCATGTGTCCCTGTTCTGAATTTCTTCTAGTTACCTATTATATAGTATTCTCCGCCAATTGGTTCCGGGAGAATAATACTCTTGCTAGTTGCTATTCTGAATTTTGGATCTTCTCCCTTGATTGCCATCCTTTCGATGTTTACATCAGGCCTTTCCTATGGCTTCCCTGGTGCTTACTAGTGGTAGGAAGTTTTAAGAAAGCAGATTACCTATGGCTTCCCGGTGCTCCATTCGGTGGTCCAATAGTCATATACTCCAACAGAATGCTAATGACATTCTATGTAGTCCATGTGGGATTTGAACCCACATATTTTGTGTTAGAACACAAATGCTCTACCGATTGAGCTAATGGACTATCAAGTTATACCAATTTGACACAATCCAACGGTCATATCAAGTTACACCAAGACAATACCAACAATACATTACCATAGATCCTGTTCAAGACCGAATGGAGAGTAGAGCTGTAGTCCAACAGCAATAACAATTTAGAATAGTTTAGCACTCGTAAATCTCACTATGGTATGAGGACATATAAGATGCTAATTCTACAATTATAGGAGGTAATACATAATGAACCGACTCCAATTCACTTTCGAGTAGTTTAGCACTCGGAATCACGGGATTGCCGGCATCCAAGTTTCCACCATTGCTCATAGTTCCCGTGGTGTCAATTGAATTGCATGAAGCTAGTGCATGCCATCTATCGGCAAATGATCAAGCCTTGGGCTCGTGTGACATCTTCGCAACAACATGCGGACAAATATTTGAGCATGATACTTATTTTTGGTAAGTGAGTGAATAGACAACTACATAAACACGCCAATTTATCAGCTTGGCATAAGCAAAGACAACACCATAAGATTACCTTAACAATATCGCAACATTCTTCACTATGCACAATAGACCTTTCTAAACCATAAGAAATAATAACAAAGAATACCCGAACTATATCGCAGTATTCTTCTCCGAGGGCTTGCTGGCCTCGCACCCGTTGTCGAACATAGTATAACATCTCGACTCGTGAGCTTTGTCCGTACAGACCACAAGAATGGGAATTGGAAAGTTTTATTTCATAGCTTAATCTTTGTCATTGCTCAAAGCAAAATCCTATCTATGTATAATATTAGTGTAATTAACACTACTCGGTCATCTGTCCCATCAAAAATGAATTTAGGCACACTAAGCAATTCCAAACCCAAATCCAAGAACAGATATGCATCAAATAGAAATCCAAGAATAATATTATGTTCAGCGAGTTGCTTTTGTTTTGGGGAGATTATAATTCAAGAGTCTCATAAATCCCACAATCTCAAAAATCCAACAATCTCGTAAATTCAAACAACAATCTCGGAACACCCCCAAATTGAGATTCTAATTCCGAAACAGAAATTTCAATTGAAATTAACCGAAATTGAATATAGACAAGATAACAAACCAAGGCAATGACTTGCAGGCGACCGAGATTGAACTTGGGTGTCTGCTGGTGGTCGGCGCTGTGGTTTCGAGGTATTGGCCGGTGACTTGCAGCCGACCGAGAGAAAGGGGCAGCGAGCGAGTGCGGGTGGTACTCGGCGATGGGATTCCGGTGCTGTGGGAGGCGGCCGGCGAGGTGGCCGGTGAGAGATAGAGGCTGGCGACGAATTGCAGCGAGCGAGAGGGTTCGGGAGGCAGCGAGCGAGTGAGCGAGAGGCGGTAGTGGCCGGTGCTGTGGTGGTTGGCGAGGTGATCGGCGAGGTCGGCAAGGTGGTGGCCGGTGAATTCGTAAGGGAGAGAGGGTATAGAGATGGCGAGAGAAGGAGAGCGGGATTAGAGGGAGAACAAATGAATTTTTTTTTGTTTTTGCTCGAATGATTGAGTCACTTTAATGCTTTTAATGCCTCCCCAAATCAAGATCGTTGGATTTAATTTGGACGCTTGAGATTAAAAATTCTCAAAATAAGGCTAATTCTCATTTTTATGGAGGTTCTCATATGAACCCTCCCTATATATATATATATATAAAGAGAACTTGGCTCAAAAAGAAAAAAAGAAAAAGAGGGGAGTAAGTAAACCATTGAGCAACTTATCTAGACTTTTCCATTGTCCGCTCCTATTTTCTACCCTAAACCATTTTGGTCAAGGTTTAAGGCTCTACAACAGCACAATAAATCTATTTTATTTTTCCTTAAAAAAACAAATCCCTTTGTTCAACCAAACCGTCGGTGCCGCACTGGCTCAAGAAATTTCGTCTTTAATTAAAAAGAAAACCAATATTCATGTATTAAAGAATTCATTTAAACTAGAAAAGAAAAAATATATTCCATAAAAAAATATATCCCTTTAATTAACATGCATCACAAATTTACAATACTAGTGTTACACCCTTTCTATGCAAGGACACTAATAAATTTTATTTTTTTACGTTTATTATTTGTAATAATTTTATAAAAATTAAAACTTAATCATAAGCTAAAAAATAGCAATTTTTAAGTAACAATAATAAATTAATATTTTTAATTACATAATTTATTATAAACAGTAAGTAAATATATTTTTTTATTTGTTATTTTAATTAATATACTTTTCATTCTTAATATTTAATATGAGATATGTGAATATTTTAAATATTAAATTGAACTAAAATTGTATTGAATTCGCCCATCTCACATCCTACATGGCATCTTACATAGACATCCTACCTGTCGTTCATACATTTCTTAGACTCAACTTTATATATATACTAGTGTGAATCCCGTGCTTCGAACGGGTATGTGCTTTATTTGAGTAGTTGATATACTATTATAAATATTAAATATATACTTCTTGTAAATTACAAATATTAACCTTAGAATACATATAAATGTTTTATCATCTAAAGGTAATTATTATGAGGAAGAATGTAAATTTTGAGTTGCTTAATGAACGAAAATAATTCTTCATCATATGAACCTATAAAATAGTTTTCCAACTTATTATTTTCTCACACCATATTTTAAAGTTGAGAAGTATCTGTCCCACTTTGTTAACATCAAACTCCTTTAAATATATGTAATTATTGTTGGAACTTTTTTGTATAAGTATCTTACATGGTACTACTCAATTATATCTAGAATTTAAACATATTATAATAATAATATCATTATTTACTATATATAAAATAAACACATGTGATTATATATATAATAAGAAAATTAAACATCAAAATAGTGAAATACACAACTATTAAGTTCTTCTCAATATAGTGTCCTATATTTGTCAACCTTGTTTGTCTTCTCATCGCTATACTTGTTATAAAACACCTAGATTGACAATGGAGATAAAAAGCACCATTCAAGACTAATCGATCAATTGAGTAATAGTTGATCGCTTCTTGTAAAGAAAATTTTTGATGGAAAAAAAAAAACAATAGCATGTGGTGTTGTGTAAGCCACTTATCCCATATCTCTAATCTTTACCCTTTTATAATACAAAAATAAAGTTTTGAATAAATATATTTCATAAACATGAGATAGGTTACATATACGGATAAACAAATAATAACTTCGACCAAAATTCTTTATCATAATAATAAAAAATATTAAATATAATCAATATAATTTTTCCTACTAATTGTTAACTTAATAACCATTCATATTCTTATAATTGAATATATGCAATAAAATAAAAATAAATGAATGAGTAAAGAAATTTTAAATAAATTAAATTATAATTATTATAATACTATATTATAATTATCATAATTTATTTAATTTATTTAAGTTTTGATACTGAAATTAATAGATATATTATATTATAGTTTTTGTTTGCAATAGTTAGACTAATTATATACAATAAATATTATTTTAATTAAGAATTTTTTAAAAAATTTTTAACTTTACAATTGTTGAAATAATGGATTAATCCTTCAAAAAAATATAGTTAATAAAATATAATTTGATTATAATTATAATTAAAATCTATAGGTAATAAACTATAATTAATTTTTTAACAAAATTAAGTGTGATTGATGATCATAATCATTCAAGAGTAGTAAATGGACTTTACTTTATTTATAATTAAAATTTATACCTAATAAAGTGGGTGTTACCAAGAATTTTTTTAACAAAAGGCTTTGATAATATATATAAAAAGAAAATGATAAAACAAAAAAGAACCAATGGTAATGTGCCAAATGTCTAATCCAGAACAAATCACTCAATTTTTGCTTCTAATAAACTCCATCTAATCTTACTTCATTACTACTAATCTAGTACTGTTAAAAGCCAATGTTATGATTACACTTGTCAAATCCTCGACATGAGTCTACTTCCGTTGATTATGACTTATGAGTATATCACTATTGAAAAAGTTTAATATTTGTGGATTATGTAGCTGGTTACATAAATTTCAGATCAAAACAAATTTGAAAATATTAATTATACACTCTAATTTTATTATTAAATTATATTATTTTTAAAATTATTCTTTTAAAATTTTTTTGATTATATAGTCGGTTACATAACTTACATATTAAAATAAATTTGGAAAATTATATGTTATACTCTACTTTTATTGTTTTATATTAGTATAGTGTTATAATATTATTGTAATTTTTATCATCAAATTTTCTTACTAAGTTAGTTAAATTATTTTAAAATAATTTAATTTGGAAAATATTGAAGTATAATATCAATGCATTTTTATCGTCAAATTTCATGTCTAAATTAGTTTATCATAATTAAAAATCTATAATATTTTTTATTATGTAGTTGGTTACATAAATTACATATTAAAATAATTTTTAAAAAATTAGATTGTATATTCTACTTTAATTATTAAAATAGTATAATTAAAGTATAATATTAATGTAATTTTTATCGAAAAATTTCATTACTAAATTAGTATATCATTATTAAAAAAGTATAATATTAATGTTATTTTTACTAAATTAGTAAAGTTGTTTAAATATAATTTAATTTTACAATTAATGGTATCATAGTGTCTCTTGATATGGCAATTGTGCAAGTTACTAACATCAATATGTATCCAAGGAAAAATTCCTACCAGGTATAAACTTGCAAAATTTCTTTCCCATATAAATCAACATTGTGGAATCCGTGCAGGTGAGGTAGAAACATTAGAACATTTGTTTTATGAATGTGGTCATACAACAATGTTAAGAAGGAAAGTCTTTAGTTGGATTCAAAACCAGTATGCACTATGCTCCCTAACTCAGTGGCATAGATGGTTGTCAAACACAAAGAAGAAAGGGGTTTACGATGAGTCCGCTCCTAACAGCAAGTACAGCTATTGTGCACCAAACTTGGAAGGACAGGAATGACAATGTCTACCAACAAGCAAAACCTATCCTTGAGAGATCTTTCAAGAACATATATGATGTAATTGTAGATAGATTTAATTATGTTGCTTTACATAGGCGTAGTTTTAAAAACTGGAAGCAACTATGTGTTAATGAGTCAAATTGAGGATTGAAGAAAGGGGAACCCTTCCTAGAAGGTGGCCCCTTATTTAATCTCTCTACCCTTGTATAACCTATTGCATTTGAAAAGTTGCTAATGAATGAAGAGCTTGCCTTTCTTCAAAACCAAAAAAAACAATTGGAGAAGAGAATTATTTTGTTTTAATATAGTATTCATAGATGTATATGATCTATTAGACGACATTAAATAACATAATGTTCTCCAAGCGCTAGTAAAACTTTGTCCGACCCAATTATCAAAATTCATCCGACTCGAAAAAATCGGGTCCGGCTATGACTTTTTGTCCGAATTTTAAATTCGGATATAAAATTTTCACATTTTCATTGTGCGAACCCGATTTTAACCCGAATTTACGCTTGTCCAAATTGTATGGTGAAAAAAAGGTATCGGATCAAAAATTCATTTGATGACTGATTTGTTCATTCCAATTTTTACTCGAACCCGAATTTTTGTCAGCCCTAATGCTGTCATTATATTCTTTTACAGTATATATATATATATATATATATATATATATATATATATATATATATATATATTCCTTTACTGTTAAAGTTGTTGTATCTATATATTTAAATATCTTTTTTGATTAATTGACTCTTTAAGTTGATATGATTGGAAATTAATTACTGTAAGACAAGATAAAGACTGACTTTTGTCATGACAATTTTCATATATAGAACTTTGCACATTATCAAAGAACGAAACCATTGATAAAACAAAATAATATAATATTTCATTATTCACATGTAGAAATAGGAGAACACATCCGTAATTTTTGAACACAGCTGGCCTACAATTATCAAAAAGTGACATGTAAAAAAAAAAGCAACAAAAAAAAAAAAAGTGGCTGAAATATTCCAAAAACCCAGAAACCATATTCGAATTGCCAATTGACATTAAAAAATGTTGGTCAAAATTTAAAAACAGCCGTCATAAGCCAACAAATTAAATAAAAAGAGAAATAATGGATAGTATTATTAAGTTTTGGGCGGTCAATGGAGATGCTTTCAATTTTTTAAGAAAATGACACATCTAACATTTTTATGGGATATATACATTGGATATTTCACATTTCTCTCGTTACATGTCTTTCTCCCATTTAATTAAAATCATAATTATCATAATGTCTCTTGATATGATAATTGTGCAAGTTACTACTGAAATAAAGACCATTTATTTTTAACAATAAATATTTAATTAAAATCATAACTTTCAATCAACACACGTAACTTATTATTATTAGTTTTCAGTTTTAAAAAATAAATATCTAATTTACAATAAAAGGAGTTTTGTTAATTATCATTAATTGATCATCATCAATGGCGAGAATAACTTACCAATTAATTGATTTAATTAATAAGAAACATTTTCTCAAATCATATATATATATATATATATATATATATATATATATATATATATATATATACTTAAAATTGAGTGAGTTGCTGTGAGTTAGATATTTGGCATATCATCATTAGTTCTTTTTATTTTATCATTTTTTTTATATCAAAGCCTTTTTTAACACCTATTTTATTACCTATAAATTTTAATTATAAGTGAAATAAAATCCATTTAATACTCTTAAATGACAATGATCATCAATCACACTTTATTTTCCAAAAAATAATTACAGATTATTACCTATAAATTTTAATTACATTCATAATCAACATTATATTTTATTACCTATATTTTTTTGAAGGATTAGTCCATTATTTCAACAATTGTAAAATTATAAAATTAAAATTAATCTAACAATTGTAAAATTAAAATTTTTAAAATGATAATTATAATATAGTATTATAATAATTAGAATTTAATTTGTTAAAAATTTCTTTAACCATTTAGTTAATTTTATTTTATTGAATATATTCATTTATAAGAATATGAATGTTTATTAAGTTAGCAATTAGTAAGAGAAATTATATTGATTATATTTAACGTTTTTTCTTATTATGATAAATAATTTTGGTCCAAATTATTATTTGTTTATCCGTATATGTAATCTATTCAAAATTATATTTTTTTACATTATAAAAGGGTAAAATTCGAAGATTTGGGATAAGTGGATTAAACAACACCATATGCTATTTTTCTTTTATCAAAAAATTTCATTTACAAGAAGCAATCAACTACTCCTCAATTGAGTGATTAGTTTTGAATGGTACTCTTTATCTCCATTGTCAACCTAGGGGTTTTATAACAATATAGCGATGAGAAAACGAGTAAGATTAGCAAATGTAGGACACTATTTTGAGAAGAAATTAATAACTTTGTATTTTGTTATTTTGATGTTTAATTTTCTTTTTATATATATAATCACATGTGTTCATTTTATATATAGTGAGTAATGATATTATTATAATATGTTCAAATTTTAGATATAATCGAATAGTATCATGTGAGATATTTATATAAAAAGATCCAAACAATAAACACATATATTTAAAAGAATTTCGTCTTAACAAAGTGGGACAGATACATCTTAACTTTAAAATGTGATAGGAGAAAATGATAAGTTGGAAAATTATTTTATAGGTTCACATGATAAAGAATTATTTTTTTCATTAAGTGACTCAAAATTTACATTATTTTTCCTAATAATTACCTACAGATTATAGAAACATCCATATATATTCTAAGGTTAATATTTATAATTTTACAAGAAATATATATTTAGTATTTATAATAGTATATCAACCACTCAAATAATAGCACATATAAGTGCGAAGCACGGGATTCACACTAGTTGAAGTATAATATTGAAGTATACGGGTACAAAACCGTGTCATGTAATAAGAAAAACGTCAATAACATGTGTGAATATAAAACAAAATAATCCAAAAATATTAAATTTTTTTTTTTGAAGTTACGTTGATGAAAATTAATTGCCATAATTCTATAAATAATAATTTAAATATTTAATTAAAATCATAACTATCATAGTGTCTCCTGATATGACAATTGTGCAAGTTACTGCCGAAATAAGGACCATTGATTTTTAACAATAAATAATTTAATTTTTAACGTAACTTATTATTATTAGTTTCAGTTTTTTTTTAAAAAATATCTAATTTGCAATAAAGGGAGTTTTGTTAATTATCATTAATTGATCATCATCAATGGTGAGAATAACTTAGCAATTAATTGATTTAATTCATAAGAAACATTTTCTCAAATTTAACTATAATATTGAAGTATACGGGTACAAAAATTGTGTCATGTAATAAGAAAAACGTCAATAACATGTGTGAATATAAATATCAAATGGAAAAGAAAGAGTTTCTAGGATAAATATATTTTTTGAAATTTATATTTTATTATTTAACATAAATATTATTTTATTATTTATATTATTATTTTAAAAATTACATTTTTAATAATGAAAAATATTTATTTATATGATATTAAATAATTAAATTTTTTTTGAAGTTACGTTTATGAAAATTAATTGACATTTATGAACAAATATATTAATTTTACATTATAATTTTTTGTCTTTATTAATAATTCTATAAATAAGGATTCCAATTTCTATCCATCTCATGCAAATTTTGTGCTCACATAATTCAAAGTTGGTCCATAAAAATGAGCTCCAACAAGCGTCATTTGGTTAAAAAAGTCTTATTAATTCCTTGAATAATTAAACACCGACAAGGATGATTGGGTCATCAAAGTTAGATTGTCAAGATTTTGGGAACTCATCAACAAAATTTCAAAAGAGCTCATAAGTACAGATACAGTGCTAATTGATGAAAGAGTATGTGTATTTTCATAAAATATTTGCACATTATATGTTGAATAATTTTTGACACAATTGTATGATTTACAGTGGTGTCTTAATACATATCACAATCGCAAATACTTTTGCCCAAAAGTTTGCTACATTATTAACCGAGGGTGGCCTTTATGTCTTGAAAAACTTCTCCATCATGAAAAACAAAGAACAATGGCGAGTTGTAGGAGATAACAAACTCATGATAGAGTTTTATTCCAATACCATTGTCGAAGAGGTTGAAATGGATGATGACATTATTCCGAGACATAAATTTGAGTTTGTGTCATTTCACAAGATAGATTTACGAATGGATAATTTTTATATTTTAACAGGTTTAGTATTTAACTATATGTAGCTTATTTAATCTTTTTGTTTCAAAAATTAAATTTTTACTTAATATGTCACTATGTAAGCATCATTATATATTAAATTATTTTTTTATTATATAGCTAATTTTGTTTTCATACGGATATTATCGGTCGAGTTATGGGTGAATGCCACGTACACCGTAGGTCAATCAAAGGAGGGCAAAGAACAGCTGATACTATGATGGTAGAGTTTGAATAGACTTGAGGTAAAAGTTGAATACATTTTTAAAAAAAAAATTCTTTGTAAAATAACTTTTGAAATATTTGTAGAAAGAAGAGTATTAAAGACACATTGTGGGACGAAAAGATTGAGGAATACAAAAGGCAAGTTGCCTTATTGGATAGAGAGAGACGGATTGTAATCATCACATCAACCATTGTGAAAAAATATCTTGATAAATTATCATTACAAATTAATATTAGATAAACAGTTAGGGTATCGGAAGACAAGGGTATTAATTAATTTTATTTTTATAATTATTTATTTTTTAATTTTATTATTTTTAATTAATTTATACCAATAAAAACTAATAATATGTTAAAAGAACATAAGTGGATATACTTATCTTTAAATAGTTAATACAAAAATATTTATTTTAATTTATTTATAATTTTCTTTATTGTATGAGAATAGGGATAGCCATTGCTAGTAGGAGTAAATCAGTTACGGTTATTAATGATATTGTAAATAAGTATTATTATTAATAAATTATACAATAAATTAAATATAAAAATATTTAACTCATTAAAAACATGTAACGTACAGTAAATTCAAGAGTTCAAGGGAGGAAATACTAATAATAATTTTAAAAGTAATAATTTATATTAGTCATACTAATAATATTTATATTAATCATGTTTGAGTATAATATTGAAGTATAAGCATTAATGTAATGTAATTTATTATTATCAAATTTCATCACTAAATTAGTATGTCACAATTAATGGTATGGTTAAATAAGCATTATACGTGTCGTTTTTGTATCGCTTAGACCCAACTTTATATATATGTATCGGAAATGTTGAGCAGAACTTGAAGGAAATTTGTATAGTTTGAATAAATTGATACGCAACATATAATTTCTAAACATAATGCATGTATTCAACAAAGGAAACACAAAACAAATCATTGATTATATTATATTGCCTATCTCAAGCCAAAATTTTCCATAGTGGGCCCAACCACTTTTGCTCTTTCACGTGGCAAATGGCATTCCTAATCCTAATTCATCCATCAACAAGTGATTTCCTGATGGAATTTGGCAAAGAAAAGATGCCAATAATTTGTTTCCCAAACCACGTGCATAACATCAGATATACATATAAAGGGGGCTTGATGAAGAAGTAAGCCCCTCCCTTAACTTTTCTTCGTTTAGTTTTTAGTTCTTAGTCCAATTTAATTAGTTTTCTTCTTCGAAATTTATCTTCAATTTATATTTTATTTATTAATTTTGTTTCTAACAGCTTTCGGTTCGGTTCGATTCAATTCATTCTCCGTAACTTTTTCCCTTTTATCTCCTCCTTCTCTTTAGTTTGTTTTATTTAGTTTAAATGTTCAATTTTTATTATCTTTTGATATTAGCAGTAATTATATTAATTATTTAATTTTATATTTAAGTTTAATTTTTTAAAAGTTTATGTCGTTGTTTAAGTCGATCTTTATTAATTTAATTGTAAGATTAACTATGTTCTATATTAATTAGTTATTATTTGTGTCACTTTAGTTGTGATTAGATTCTTAATGGTTAATTGATCTTATATGAGTCTTTCTTTATCTAGTTTATGCTAATATTTTGGGAATTGTTTCTCTTACCCGCCACATGTTCGATGAGATACTTGAAATGGTCTTTTCATATTGATTTTTTTAGACGGTTGGTCTCGTCACTAAAAGGTGAAGCCAATTTGTTAGTGTGGGTAGAGAGAATAGTTGGAGTTTTGGCATGAAAATAGCTTAAATCCTAACTAGGTCCAAGATTACTATTTTTTGTAGTGTAATTGGACTAACCTCACGAAAGTAGGTGGTTAGAATGATTAGACTAACTCATGACCCTCACTAGCAAATTAGGGATAAATATTCGTATCTTTGGTCCTCTCCCCTTAAGTCTTAATAGTCCTATTGGATTATTCCTGAATAAAAACTTAGTAAAATGATCTGATTCACTTTTGTTAAAACATATATTCGGAAGAGAAGTAAGTTAAGATATATATATATTAAAGGAATAGTGGCTAGGGATGAGAGTATAACCGGACCCGAACAACCCTCCCCGATTTTTGTGGGTATGGATATAAAAAATTTATTATTTTCGGGTATGTGGTGGATACAGGTTAAACGGGTTCGGGTATGGGGTGGAGTACGGGTATAGAGTTCACCCGCCTCGAAACCGAATCCATGCCCGAATATTTTTTTTAAATAAAATTTGTTGGATAGCGGGTGAGTAATGGACCAATTAAATATGATTTATTATTTTATTTGTGTTATCGATGTACAATTACTAATTTATGATGGAGGCAAGAGATTTTTGTAACTATTCATCACTAATGCTAAGTTACGGTAGTTGAAAACCCGATGGGTATTACCCGATGTATATTATTCTTTAACATTTATACATACCCAAATAATATCCGATACACCCGAAATACTCGATGGATATGGGTATCGGTATGGGGATAGATTTTTAAAACCCGATGGATATGGGTATGGGGATGATTTTCGAAAATGGGTATGGGTGCGGGTATAGCCGTACCCGCCCCACGACCATCCCTAATAGTGGCAAAGGTCACTCCGCTGTCAAATAATTTAATAAAAGTTATTCATAAATAAATTTTAACTCAGAATTGTTTGAACAATGTATATATTTTTTAAAAGGTCACCGATACAACTAAATCGATAACCTTTTCACAAGGGTTTTACCTAAGTTATCCTCCATGAAAATTGAGAGAAAGGAAGTAGAAGAATATACAACTAAGTTAAAGAAAAATAAATAAATAGGTTGAACTTGACCGTCCAATTTGCAGCCTAATTTCTTTCGTAGAATGTATGTTGGATAAAAACTTGACAACAATTTTAAGGCAACATTGTTTATGTCGAATAAGCGTATACACCTCCCAATAAACTTGTATCTCGTCTTTCATTAATTTGATGATAATTTGGTTATTTCATTGAAGGACAATTGAATGAAAATCTGCTTGTACCATTTCCACTACATATAATCCGCACAGAATGAAGGAAAGCAAACAGGTAAAGAAAAATTTATTTAATTTATAATTTAAGAAAGATTTTATTAAATTATGTGGAAATGTCACCTCAGAGGTGGTAATAAAGTAATAAAACATGATAAGCTTAGTAGATACTAATTTAATTATAGAGGAAAAGTTGTTGACATGTATATGAAACGTTGAGTAAATTTTTCATCAACTCATGACGTCGAGGTGACCTTTTCCGGTTCATAACATTGGATTTCTCTCTCGCAAATTGACTCGGCCCACAAACCGCCCTTGTCAGAGTCCAAGTCCCATCGGACAAACATGTCCTCCTATCAGATTCCTGTTTAGGAATTCTAAATAATTCTAATTTCTAATTTCTAATTTCTAATTTATTCAACTCCAGTAGGACTCACCAAGATACAATGTATGTCAACTATGATTAACCATAATGATATTTCAATTAAAATAATTTGGGAGATTGGCATGCCTCAGACAGGCCATGGCCTTTTCTTAGAGTTATGTATAGCACCTAAATCCAAAGATTGATTTGAATTCTGCAATTGATGACAATATGAGCTGGTGATATTTACTGGCATTCTCTGCAAGGGCATGTTCAGAGTCCTCTGCACCCCATCTTGTGTCTCACTGCTGGTAAAAGTCATGTCAGTTGGGAGTAGGCCACTTCCAAAATCTGCACTCGGAGTGGCAGAAAAACTCCCAAGCGGTAAATCTGCAGCTGGAGCATTTGAAAAATTCCCAAGCTGTTGTGACCCGGATGATACCCTCATAGTTTGTGGAGCTTGGTAACGGCCAGACCATAGACGTACTTCAGCTGTATGACCTGGTAAGTTTGACTGAAGCAATCCTACTTCACCTGTATGCCACAGTCCAGATTGACGTTTTAAATGCAGCAGTAGCTAATCATAGGAAATAGATTTTACAGTGTGCAATCATCCTATATGTCAAATATCCTTTTCACACTTTGTTATTTCAATAAAAAGTGTTCAAGTTTTCTGTACCTTGACATGTTTGGTGCAAGGGAATGCTGTGAATTCCTTGACCTCCCAACTCTGTGCGAATGACGGGATTCATTGGAGGAGTCGTTGTGAGAGTTGTTGCCATAGATTCTGGCATTGCATTTGGATGGTGGGTCTTTGGGTGTGGAGTAGCATATGTAGATCCAAACTCATCTCGTTTTGGATAATTGTTTGGGGCAACACATTGCAGTCGGTTTTCATATACATTGTGCTTTCTTTGATGAACTGGTTCCTGTGAGAGAAACGGAGAATATAAAATCAGTCTAAATTTCGTTACTGCATATACAATCCTATGGGACAAGTGACTAAAATAAGATTTCATTCGGACACATAGCATCAACGACAAGACCACAATTTGTTTATATATATATGTGCATGTATATTTCCATACCTTGTTGGAATTGTCCATGACTGTATAATGCGTAACCATTTGCCTCTTAGATGATACTACCTCATCTGATGTGATAAGTCATGAAATAATAAGAAAAAAGGTCACGCATGTTAGTCAATCTATCATAGGAAATAGAATCTCAAGTCTGTGATCCTCATATTTCAAATATCCTTTTCGCTCCTTTTAATTCCAACTTGAGCATTCAAGTTTTTCTTTACCTTGATGTGTTTGGTGTGAGGGAATGCTGTCAATTCCTTGACCTCCCGACTCCATGCTAATGGAAGGATTCATACTAGGAGTCGTTAGTGGAGACTTTACCATATATTCTAGCATTGCATTTTGATGCTGGGTCATTGGGTGTGTAGTAGCAGATGACGATCCAAATTCATCTCGCCTGGGAATATTGTTTGAGGTATTATGTACTTCCTGTTCCTCATATGCTTTGCGCCTTATTTGATTAACTAGTTCCTGTGAGGGAAATGGAGAATATGCACCAGTACAAATTTGATTGTTACGTATATAATCCCATAGGACAAGCGACAGAAATAAGATTTCGTTCTAATACATACCATATCTGCGACAGGACTACGATTGTGTGTTTATATATATGTACATACCTTCTCAGAATGCTCCAAGGCTGTATAGTGCTTATAGATTTGCTCCTTACATCTAACTGCTATGATATCAAATACACAATTTAACTCAAGTTCAACCCCTGAGTCAGGGTCGCAGTATTTATAAACCTCTGGAAGTAATGGATAAGATTTAGCATCCTTGACAAGCTCTGACCACCTATTATCAGGAAGGCGAAGAATCTGCAGTACAGGAGGAATTCACAGGATTACTACCGGGAAGGCAAACCCATTACACATAACACCCGTTTTACCATTTGACCAAGATGAAATACAATTTAGCATAAATAGCATTAGAGTTTAATCACAAAGTTAAACTAGAGGATAAGCATAAAGGGATAGGCTCCTTACGTCTTGCAACGCCTTTCCATCAACGTTGTATCGTTGCAGGAAATCCTGCACCGTGTGGATCCCCTTGTCTGCCAACTTTTGGGCATATTTCTGACCTACATTTTTTAGATGATTTGTACTATGTTTCAGGTCCAGATGATTGTGCCCCTTGCTCACTAAACCCGAAAAGAAAAATGCTGTGTTAGCTAAACACAAGGAAAGTGACAGTAA
Source organism: Talinum fruticosum (assembly GCA_021018815.1). Classification (NCBI taxonomy): domain Eukaryota; kingdom Viridiplantae; phylum Streptophyta; class Magnoliopsida; order Caryophyllales; family Talinaceae; genus Talinum; species Talinum fruticosum. The sequence goes on along the minus strand of JAITYX010000002.1, from coordinate 5,800,337 downwards.
AACTGCAAAAATGTGTGCTTTCATTTGGCAAGCCTACCAAAGAATTGAAGTTACTGAACATAGGGCTCAAGAGGGAATACTTACATTGTCCACGACGTTCTTTTACTATAAAGCTATTGCTTACGGCTTCCTTTATCTGTTCTCCGGGAAAGCCTTTGACAACTCGGGCCCCTAATCGGAACCTTCCATTTCTCATGGATTTAGAGTTGTCTGTAAAAGCAATATCTTGAAGCTCAGCAATCCCATTTTCCATTGGAATTTCGTCTACACCCCTCAACAACTCTCCTTTCTTCTTCCTCGGTGGCACAACATTTTTATCAAAGTCCTCGGTCGACCAATCTTCTGTGTCCTCAACATTAAAATCCCCATCAAGAACAAAGATCTTAATCTTTGCAGCACCATCTTCTACCCTCAACCCAGAACTGTCCAGCAACTCCACCATAAGTGCAGTGCCATTGGACGCTTTTATTTTGTCCAAGGTTATGAGTTCTTCAAACAAAGTGCCAATGAAATTCAATTTGAAGTTGTTCAATGCAGATGACCCGGACTCATGAACCAATGATCTGTAACAACCACCAAACTAAAGGGTAAATAGGCGAGGCCAAGTTCAAATGCTAGCTAACCCAGACCATGAATGTATCTATAAATATATATATATATATATATATACAAGGCTACAAAAAGAATTTCAACGTAATAGTGTAAAACCAAACAATCAAAACCAACACAAAAACAATAGGGCCACTCGAGCAAAAGTTATCAAGCGCTCCCCCTTCCCCGCAACAAGAGTTCTACTGCCGATGTAATCTTGAGATCAAGGGCGCCTCGATCCCTGCCCGCCCTTTCCCTCCCCACCACCAAAGATTACTACTACCGGTGTCATCTTGAGATCAAGGGCACAAAAAGATGCAATAGACTTGATGGAAAGTGATCTTAATTACCTTGAGGGTAAATTATTATGAACCGAGTTGTCCACTACTTTGTGAATCTGTCACCATGAAAAACAAAGAATGAAGATGAACGCAGCAAATTCGAGGGAAAAAAGAAGAAACCAAACTAAGACTCGAGTTTGTTGTGTACCTTTTCTTCACAGTCAAGCCGTTGTTTTATATCATCTACAGAACAGAGAAGCTCTTGAACAATCTTCAACAATTCTGTGATCTAATAGAAGCCAAAATGTTAAACATGATTGCCTTAAAACAAGTCATTCAAAACCCAGCTCAAATCAGGAGAAAAAGGTGTGATATAGGAGAGAGATTGGATGAACATACCTTCCCTAGCAATGAATGCTTCAATTCTTCAGATCTTTGGCAGCAGAGACATGACTCAAGGTGTGAAATTGCTTTCTTCCCTGATTCAACAAATAATGAACAGACAAGACAAACCAACTTTTAGCTAGGTTGAATATTTAAGCCTATCCTTCACATAAATAAAGCATTTAATCACCAAAAAGAAGAAAACAAAAGGTCGACAAAATGGCCTAGTACCTCTGCAAGTGCTTGGGTTGTTGCTGTCTTTGCTGTAACTTTCCTGTCAAATCAAATAAAATTCCAAACATCAGTAAAATCATGTGCAAAACACTGTAGAACAACACATTATTACGTGTATATCAAGAAATGCTTTTAAATCCCACTAAAATATTAAGAGCTTTCATCATCAATCCACACATTTTCTTATTACGATATAATAAATTCATAAGATATGAAGTTTTAAACGAACTATTTTACGCAACTATCCAAATATATGTAATCTATCCCCGAAAATATAAATAAGCCCTGAAGAGAGGATGAGAGATCTAACCATTGAAAGAAAAATCCAAACGACCACAATTCCCTTGCCCTGAATTTCTTACTCTGGCAGTGGTAATGAATTGGGACTTGTGAGAGTAGTCCATATATAAAGAGAGGTGCAACTTGGCTCCAAAAAAAAAAAAAAGAAAAGAAAAAGAAAAAGAGGGGTGTAAGTAAGCCATGGAGCAACTTATCTAGAATTTTCCATTGTCTACCCCTATTTTCTAACCTAAAACAGCATTATAAAAAGAAAAAAACCAAATACCTTTGTTACGGACCAGAACGTGTGTGCCCCTCTGGTTGAAGAAATTTCGTCTTTAATTAAAAGGAAAACCAAAAAGAATTCATTTAAATTCAAAAATCGAAATATTTAACACAAATAAAACACAATATTTGATTGGTATAATTCATAAAATAACTTTATTCAAGAAGATCAAGTCGTTTAAACTCATTTTACTGTTGAAATATTAGTAATAACTAATAATTATATATATATATTTTTTAATACTTCCTGCCGAAAACTAAAATTAGCACTAAAGGAAGTTTAAAAGAATGAAAAAGTCAATTCTAATTTAGAGGTGAAGGAAATTTCGTTCCAGTGATGAATATGCAACTACATGAAACGTTGAGGAAATTGTCAAACATGTTGCAGAAAAGTTGATGAAACTTTTAAATTTTGATTGACGTTGAGCTGAGTTCAAGGTGACCAGTGGCTTAACAAAATGGACTCTCCTCCCCCAGGGTCAGGGTGTGCCCCAAAGGTAAAGCTATACCCGAACCGAAGTGGTCTAACAAGCCCTCAGGCTCATGTCAAGATGCACCAAGCTTGAAACGAGTTCAGACCAGATCTAATCGAGTCAAACCCAAGCTTGCCAATAGGCTCAAATTCAGCTCCGCACAGTACACCATCACTCAAAAGTATTGCGATTTATGCAGCGTTGGACCTCTGTTAATTATCCTAATCAAACTATACTATTTATCTATATAGGAGTAGAGCTCTTCCATTATATATTTTTCTAATTTTGATCTTTCCATTTATTATGTAGG